>CM067348.1:39434592-39649997 GCA_034190875.2 Urechis unicinctus | reverse complement strand
GTCATGAAAGAGGAATACCTAAAACTAAGGCCAACATTTGTCATTATCATAAGAATATTATTGGGATCACTGTAAGCTAACACACCTGCTGATAAATCAAATTGATCACTGACTGGACAAGCTGCAAAAAAAGTGGCAAGTTACTCAGTAGATGCTCCACAAATTACCTCATATGAAGTGAAGGGCATTAGCATGCCAACTCCTACAGATCCACCAGTGATGAGTATGTCTTTCTTTCACTATCTCTGTTCCGTGGAACACATCCATTCTCCACCTACAACACACCAGTGTGTCATCTTTGAAAGGCAACAGCTTCACATTCTCAATATGACCACATGATGCAGTGATCAGCACACACACAGCAAATCAGACATTGTCACCTTTATCATAAGCAACCTCCCTTGCTCCATTTCTCAACCTGGATGGAATCACCGCCATATGAAGACATTCTGGGTCTTGTTGGAGATCCACCATCTGAGGGACACACCTAACATGTTTTGACAGAGCACAAAAAACAATAATTATGAAGGACACTATATCACACTGCATTGCATGTGCGCATCAGGAGATTATCGATGATGTCTACGCCTTAAAGACGACCACATTGTTAACTATATGAATTTTGTACTCCTGCGACCTCAGCAATTCAAATATGCACGTATGATTTAGAATGGAAAGTTACCGGTTACCGACATTTTTAAAGCGTATCATCTTGATGTGCATTGAGAACAAACAGAGATCATTGCAATATGAATTAACAGTTTTCGTGATGTGGCACGGAATTATATAAGTATACTTTGATGAGTTAATTCAGTTGATTAGTTAAGCCGTTATTATCGTTTGGATGAGAGGACAAGAACGGCAAAGATTGATTTGGGTAAATAATGTGTCAGTAGTAGCAAAGAATGTCCATTAACGCAGCAGTGTATTATAAAATAAGGTGTTACCATTTGCAGGACTAAATCATCCTCGTATTGGGTGCAGTAATCGGTTATCTTTTTGGATTTCACAAACCGTCTCGCTTTTACAAACTTCGTGGTCTTCAGATCAGTTTGTGTTTCGTGCCTTGACCCAGACGAAGTTGCCGGTAAATGAACCTGGTGCGTCACTCGTTTTGGTCTTCTTCTCAGCTCAGCGTGGTGTGGCAGATGAAATCAGACAATTTCGATGATGTAACCTGTAGCCACACCTACTTTTAAAGTGTATTTCGTGCAATGTACCAGCCCTTATTGATCTTTTACTTGATGGTCTAGTTGTTTGATTTTATTGTCCTCCGATGCATGATCGCTGGCTCTCTGCATACGGACATTTGAAACGGCGAAAAGTTGTTTCGTCATTAAGGGCTTTAATTAAAGCTTTGACGAAATGAAAACAACAACATCCATGCATGTTTCTTTCGCTGACTGTGAATCAATATGTTATCAATGTTGATTATGACTTTGCTGCTTGGGATAGAGTTCGTCCTCGCTAATCTTAACTTTCGCCCAGGACTTTATTATTTGGTCCGATTGCCCTTGAATAAATTATCTAAGTATATTAACACACACTCTATTTCTTATTCACAAAACCTTCTCTCACACACACACACACATACACACATGCAGACACATACACACACATAAACACACATCCACACACACACGGACACACGCGCGCGCATCCACACAAACACACACACACACACACACACACACACACACACACACACACACACACACACACACACACACACACACACACACACACACACACACACACACACACACACACACACACACACACACACACACACACACACACACACACACACACACATTGCCAGAGATTACGTATTACTGAATGGACTGTGGTATTCAATGGAATTAAAGAAACGAGCGTAGAATTGAAATTGGATAACAAAACTTGAAAAACAACAAGATTGCCTCCGCCCAACTGGTGACCCGGTACGCATAACAGGAACAGTAGGTTGGGGAAAGGGGAGAGGCCGGGTTGTGGGGTGGGGGGTGGTTTGGGGATGGAGATCAGGGTATAAGGCGGCTTTGGGGATGTTGGGAGTTTAAGCCAACTGCAAAGGTAGCATTACCATCAGGCTGATGCAGCAATCCGTGTAACGGGCAAATGTACAATAAAAGCCATGTACCACGCAGCTTGAGTGTCGATGAATCATTTTGTCAGGAATGATCACAATGCAAATAATCAAATTTCTGTTTAAAATGGTATTCATGACGGTTATAAAACAGGTCGGCCGCATTCCTAAAAAAACGTGGAATTGTATCATAAGCTGTATCCTTTTTGCAGTGAATAATTTTCATTTCATGAACTGGTAAGAACCTGAAATGACCTTATGATTTGCGATAAACTGACACATGGTGTGCGGGATAAACTGATAATTGGAGTAACGTTCATCAGTATTAGAATCAGGGAATACTCGACCTGAAGGTGGCCACCTCAGCCACTACACTATCATGTCCCACCACCATACCTGCTATTAATATTTAACTGGTACGTACAATAAGCACATTGGGGGCCCGTCTTATCTCTTAGCCACGAACAAACATGATACTTATTGCTAAATGTCAGTTCAAAAAGGGATTTCTAAAACGTAAAGCCAGTACTTGTATTTCTTTAAGGCGAGCATAGCACTACAGGACGTCTGAGTAGACAACGACGGACATCTGTGGTAACGCTATCTTGTCCACGCCACTAACTTGTCCAACCGCATACCGCGCTGGGTAATATTTCTGTGATACACGCGTTATTGACACGACTATCTTTGGTCGTGCGATTTAGCTTGGTTGTTCCATTAGAAGAGGTTCGAAAATTTTAGTTCGCTGGTCTCTTCCATTCCAAGATTGTATTTTACCTGCTGCAGTATGCTAACTATGGAAGACTGCCTTGTTATTTTGTATTCGTTTATTTATTTTGCACTTATAACTACTTCTATTATTTGTATTCCCGTATTTCGTGGTCTTGAACGACAATATAAAGGCTTCGTCATTTAGTTCTAATTTATGTCAATATATGTTGCATGTTTGTATTATTTTGAGGCATTATACGGTTGTTCAGTCAAACTTAAATTCATATGCCGTTGAAGATATAAATATACTGTTTTGGTACACACTTGTGTATTATTGCCCCGGACAGGTGGTGGGCTAGACCTACAATCGGCCACTAATATCGGCAGTAGGGGCCTACACCATGCCAACTGGTCTCTTATGTGGCTTACTGGGCGCCACCGAAGGGGTTCGTACATCTGCTCTACGACCTTGAGGGGTACGGCCTCGGAGGAGGAACCTGAAGCGTTCAATTCCTCCTCCTTGCCGGACAACACCACCAGCATGTCTTCCTCTGATGAGGCTGGCACGTCATGTATGGAGGTAGGGCCCACCTCAGGGATTCTTGGACCACCGATTCCCTTATTCACTTCCACCTGAATAAGTTGGGAATTCACCCTCAGCCACTGTTTTCTTACCCTTCCGCACGTTTCAGACAGGCTCACTAAGCCAGGATCCGCTGTAGACCAGTAGAGAAGCAGCCCTCTCCGCCGCAAACCATAACCACTGCGAGTTTTCCCCTTCCTTGGCGATCCCCACTTGGTGAATGAAGGCCTTTATCAGTCCATCCACTACGGCCCTAGCCAGCACTAGGCTGGACTGGTGACCCCTGCCATCATGGTCTCTGGTGCAGATTGTGCCATTGTTATGCACTGCAAACATATTATAGACACCAAACATTACACTCACAAATATCACATGAGGATACGACTGGTTTATCACTTTCCCAACGTTCCGCCCACCAAGGGGATCTATGGAACACTGTGGTTTGCAGGGTCTGCCATGGAACTTGTCTATGCTGAGTATGTCAGTTGTGGTAACATTAGCGCATGTACTGCGGTTCCACTTCTGTCAGAAGTCACACATGATCATAACAATACCCTGCCAGGGTTGATGGCATATGCAGTACAGCTTATCGTCAGCACCTACAGTGTCTTCCCGTGTTCTCGTCTTTATTCCGCAGCCATACTCTTACCCATTGCAGTAGGCACAGTTTCATACGATCATGGTTTACAACGCACTGCGTCCATAAGAATCCTATTGTATCTCTCAACTTGTCGATTTGCAGACAGCCGGGATGTCGTACGCGTCTTATGGATATGAAGAGTATCACGCATTGCCGTCAATAACTCTGGTCTGTAAAGAGCTGAAATGGGCAAGCGAACCTGGAAAATAATTGGTCCACTGCTTCTCTTGCGGTTACCTCTGCAGTTTGCGGTGGTAGAGGTATACACTCAACCCCCTTTGTGAATTGGTCTACCATAATCAGGATGTATTCATTAACCTGCGGAGTAGACGCGATCCATCGGGCCTCTAGCATGGTATTCCTGAATAACCCCCGGGGATACAATAGGCCCACTGTATCATCCAGCATGTCGTAAGAGGCGACTAATAGGGGGCAATCTGTTGGCCGTGGGCTGCGACTCGTTTCAGTGGACAATGGGATCCAGGTGGTTGTGTGGAGCGGTCCTTTTGAGAGTCATATCTGCAACACAGTACTCTGTCCCGGATTTCGCCTAGACGAGAGGCTGGAATGGCCTGGTTCAGTCAATCGGCTGGTGGTGACTTGACCTAGGATAATCGTTTCCATTTTTATCTCCATTTTTATTTATTCTAGAAGGCGGCTGCTTAATCAGGTCAATCTTGTCTATTAACCTTTCTTGGCACCATATAACACATGAGTGTTGGTGTGCTGCTAAACCCCATACTTACCTTACATTATACTCTAAAACCAATGCTCGCATGTTACTGGGCACCACCAGGTCATTCTCCTGTGCATCGTTCTCCTGCTTATAGTTAATTCCATCAATGAAATGCATCAGCTCTTATTCATCTAGTACGACTTAGATGACTCAAAAGCCGGGCTCCTTGTGCCGCCCGTACATGCGCAATAGAGAATCCCCAGCACGATGGATTCTGAAAGCACAGAGGATTCGCATCAGTTACAAAGTAACAGGATATTACAGTCTCTGTTCCCTGTCGAGTAACAGCAATGGGCGATGGGTCGTGGACGAGATAGGTATTCAGCCCCCCAGGATCCCACACTAGCCAGGGCTCCTCTCCTGTCACGCCAACCGCTCTCCCATCCTTCCAATGTCCTCGCACACAGGTTTGGGGCTGGAAGATTGAGCATATTAATTACCTGTTCCCGCACCTCCCCTTCCCCTCCGTAAACTGCCTTTAAGGATTTTGTCCGTGGCCTTTCCGTGTGCTACCTCTTCCCTGCTGCACCCCTTGTGGATCCGGGGGTAGAAAAGGCCCCCTGTGTCCTTATGTTTTCCGTCTTTTTTCCATTTATCTTAGAAGGCGGCTGCTTAATCAGGTCAAATTTATCTGTTAACCTTTCTAGGCACCACATAACACATTATGCGGTGTGCCGTTAAACCCTATACTCACCCACTCACTCACTCCGGTGTGCTTTTCTTCATAGTACAAGGGGCTGGCTTCCTAACCTGACCAGGGAGCGATTTTTGTGGTTTAGTGCGTTGAAGGCCTTCCGGTAAGCTATCCCCCTTTCCCTCGGGTCCTTGATGCCTTGGCGAAAAGATGAACACCATAAGGAGAAGATATCCCCCTTACCCTGAGCTCCTCTCGCTTACTGACCCTACCTATCCTGCAACTTAGTTACCGTCCCTCGACCTCCTTTCCCCTACATCTACCTATTTCCTTAGGGCAGGAGTCGCCTTGGGTTAGTTCGCTGCCCCCTGCGCCAACCCGACAGCAACTCCCCGACCGTAAAGAAAACCTGTTTCCGAGTTGTTCGCGGAGTTTCTGGCCTTAACCTCACGTTCCCTAATGCCAACAGCCTCAGGTCCACCTTTTCTTACCACGCTGCCCTACCCTAGTTGATCCCATCTGGGCTGGGATATGGCGGCGGCCCATTCTGAAATCATGAAAATGGATACTAATGTAAAATATAACTGGACGGCACATGGTCGGCACCTAGCTGCTTTCCTTATATGTTGATTGTGTTTGGTCCACCATCACCTTAGGGTGCATTGCATGATAACAACAAGACCTCAAATGAAATCGTTGTGTTACTCACACTCACTGTTTAAACTTCAGACCTTTCTGATAACGAAAATGCATTCACTGCAATGTCCTGTTTAAGATCAGCTACACAAGGGAATTATGGCACCCAGCAGTACAACGGAGAACGCGAAACACTCTGGTTTGACATTTAACTGCCGATGATTGTAGAATAGTAACCATCATCTCGTGTTTTGGAATATTTTAAATTGTAATTGCAGTGACCTGTCAAGCATGCAGTACAACATCGTCTAATAAATAAATATTCCACGTTTTACGATCAGCATGTGTTAGAATGGATAATTTGTTGTTGTATTGCTAAGTTCGTACGGATCGAGGCACCTGCAATTCCTGAACGACTATCCAAGGACTAAGGATGTTAATGCGCTGGCGTTCTTTTCAAAAGAGTTGCTAATCAATAACCTTTCGGAGTTTAGGAGTTTACATAAGACTGCAAATCAGCTCTCTGAGATTCTATCGATATGTTTATTACCTTGCATTATTTCGATCTAAGACATTAGCACATTCTTATTATCTTAGGATTTCTCGGCCCTATCTGATAGATTAGTGGACATTTACCTGACCCGTAGCATCGTTTATCATGTCGAGAAAGTATCTGGATAAGTATAGAAATGTGTTCATTGCTGCTTTCAAGGTCGGTTACATCAATGTATCCCTCTCTCTGACTTACGATGAGCCGATCCCTACAGCGAGCTGTTGAGGAACATCAGGGGTAGGTTCTGAGCTGCTTCTATGTTGAAAATAACACGATCATCAAATACCTCAATTCTTTGAGACAGACCACTTAAACTGGTTTATTAATCGCCGAGCTAGGTTGGTTTTTCTGTGTGTGTAGGGCATTCGTTGTCCACTACATTAGAAAAATGGTCTTGAACGAGGCAGCCATTACCACACTGATGTGCACCAAGGCCATTTGGTACGAAGGGGATGATCGTCTCTGTTCTGCAAAAGAGAGCGTGTTGCATACAAAGTGGTAGGGTTTACTTTCATTGCTTAATTTTTTTATACGAGTTCATCAGTTGTCTAATGTCTTACAGTTAGATGTCACAGTGCTGAATATTTAAAAAATGCAAATAATTGTTTATTTTCAGATCGCTCTATCCTCCCGACTTCAAGACAGTCTTCAAACCTCGGCGTATTTTCCTCTTTCGAAATAAAAAGAGAAGTGGCTGCTTAACCTTATCTGTGTTGTTTTTCATCAAAGTTACTGTATCAAATAATCTTAGCCATAACAGCCTAGTGAGCCAGATATAGGCTCAGTCAAGATGGACAAGTTAGCATCAGCCGACAGCGGAATCTTCACTTAACGCTATCTTGTCCAAGTTGGTGAGATAGCGTAGGCTTCATGTAGTGATTATAGGACATACTGGAACTGATGGTTTGTTGAATCCTAGTGAGCAAGATGTAGGCTCAGTCAAGTTGGTCAAGTTAGCGGCAGCGGAATCTTCACTTAACGCTTGTGGTAACGTGTGATTCTCGGCGCGTCACACTGGAACCATTCATTGCATTTGCATTTTCAACGGTCGGTGGGTAATCCAGGGAAGAAATCTCAACATACCGAAACAAAATACACATAAAACCCGCTATACAGATGGGGAAAGAAAAACATACGCCGTCGTACATAACGAAGCCCCCCAAAAAACAGATTGCTGCTGATAAACATACCCCGTCGTACAAGTACGAGGCCCAACAAAACCCGTCGTACAAGCCGATAGACCGAAGAACATACCCCGCCGCGCGGCACATGTATATACTACCTCTTTACACTTAAGTGCCTCCCCCGGGTGAACAGCCTTTTTTAATATCACACAATAAGTTTATTATGGACTTAAAAGCTCAAAATATACTTTAGTTAGTCATTAATAAATGAGCTTCCTGTAGTTAAAGGACTATACTTGTATCATTTTAAGTGAACTATTTACGCTATTGAGTATTTCTTTGTGCACCCGGAGTTGTTTAAGCTCTTGATTATTAGTTTGGCAGAGACATCCAAGGACAGCAGTGTTGCTGTTTTCTAAGGTAGTCAAACACAACAAGATTTTATAAGAGCAGCAATCCAATATCAAAAATGCTTTTCATGTCATTATTTTTCCTTTTACTGATTAATTAATGGAAAGCTCATGCATAACGATGTTTATACATTTAAGACTGCCATTAAATTAGATCAATTACTATCGTCTACTACTGCATAAATCCAACACTGAGGTCATTTTTGTAGCTGCCAAAAAACACAGGTATTGTTTTTCATGGCGTCGCTGGGTGTCACCAAAGATACTACTAGACGTCTAGTAGTATCTTTGGTGTCACATCAACCTTTTTAAATTGAACGACCTTCCCAAACTTCAAAAGGAAAGAGGGTCATATGAAGAATAAAACACCTTACAAGTTACAGTCTGACTAGTGCATCTGATTATTGTTTTAAGTTAACAAAACATATGTATACAGGGGCGTAGCTTGGATGGAATTAATGTGTAGGCCGAATTCTAGTGGGGGGGGGCAGGAATTTTGACCTTAGAATGTCAGAGGTGCGATTTGGCGTATATTTGGTACAAACAAGAATGTTCCATAGACCATATATATCATGGCATTTTACTTAGATTTAAGTCTCATGACTGGAATAAATTTGACAGCAACTGAACGTTGATTTTATATTGTTAATTAATACACTATTTGCTGGCTATTTTCCACTTGAGGTTTGTTTTCTGCATTTACATAATTATATTGCTGAATTGAATATATCCTGTGCCGTTATGTTAAACAATTTGCTTTACCCCTCGAGTATTTTGTAAACCTTATAAATGTTTTTTTAAATTCATAAAATATTAGTGATTATTGCAAATAAAAGACATAAGGAAAAACTAGCGACATCAACTTTCAACATCTGAATGCGTTTCAAGTCAATGTCAAAGTAACATTAACCTAACGTCAATTTAGAAAAAGTTTTCTGCATTTCTCTGAGGGAAACACGTTTATCACTTGGTCAACATCGATGTTCATGTCCTTGTGTACATGGATCAGGGCTAACGACGATAGCCTGTCAAACGTCATTGTTGTTCGCATATAGCTTTTTATGCGTTTCTTTGTACTAAAGGACCTTTTACATGTGGCCGACGTTGGTGGCTTGGTCAAAAGGACCCCGATGATGGCACAAATGCAAGGATACAAGTCCTTGCACGTCTGCTGAAGGGCGTCTTGAAACCTTAATGTCTGTCGTACTCCATCTAACTCTCAATCTAGCAATTTCCGACTTGAATTTCTCGTATGTTAGAGGAAGGTCGGGGGCAATGGCGGCATATATTGTCGGCAGCATATTATCTAGTAGGTCAGCCAGTTTGGAAGGCAATAAGTGTTGCGCACCGTACCGATCTTCATTACCCGGGATGCGAGTTTCCATTTCCTGAGCTAAATGGTCGAGGAAAACATTATACAACGTTACCCTGTAGTAATCGGACACTGTTTGGACATCAGGGTTAGCTCTGTTCTGCTGTCGACCAGCTCTTCTCGGCATTGTTGGTTAAATGTCAAGATCGGCGCTAACATCTACGGCCTTGTCGTAAAGAGCATCCCAAACATACTGGTCAGCTCTTTCATCGTTGCACAGCTTAATAACTATACGCATGTTTCACTCACAGCGTGCAACAAGTCATTGTCCTGCTTTTGTATGAGATTTGCAAGAGGAACGGTGCTACTCATAATGTGTTCCGCCACAAGTAGCGCGATTATAAATTCGAATCGCAATATGGCGGCCAGATATTGCCCCGCCTCTTCGTCGCCATCTGCCTGCAAGGACTCCAATGCGTGAACCACTACAGGGAACGCATTCTTGAAAGTTTCAACAGCATCTGCCCGACTGGACACGTGTTTCACACAGGTACGGACCTAAGTGCGCTGGTTCATTTCTTTTTGCGTTGTAACGTCGCGTGACAGTTCGTCCTGGAATGCGAACAACCGTTTAGCTGAATAATCAAACAGGAAACTTATGTCCTGGACAGTCGACATCATGGTTCTGACACAAGGAATGTTCGAACTATGGACCAAAGACAGATTCAAACAATGCGATTTGTAATGCACGTAATTTGCATGTGGTGAACGTTCACCGATAAGAGATTGAAGCCCTCGAAATTTCCCAGACATGTTTGACGCACCGTCATAGCACTGAGCTCTGATCTTAAAGTGCAAGTAATGGCTAAAATATGAATTTTCGGGATCATATAGAACGCGATTTTCTGATCAATAATTTGCAGTTCTTTTTCCGATCAGAATTTGCACTTGCCCGTTGACAAAATTGACATGGCCGGTAGTGATCAGTGTCGGGCGGCTTAAGTTTTATAAGACTGTTCCACAGATAACATATAGATTTGTCTCGTCAGGCTGCCATAAGTAGATGTATGCTGGCCTGACAGTAGCTTGTCTTATAACTATATTTCCTCCTATATAGCTATACTCTTGTTATACTTATATTTCTGCGCACTCCTTCGTATCTAGGAATATTGTAGCTGCTTGTAGTTGCTTGAGTGGGGACACTAGCCAGAGAAAAACACACGAGTCCAGGAGTTGAGTTCTTTGAGGTTTATTCGAGTATGGCTTATTAGCTTTCTCTGGAATCTCGGGTCAGAATCTTGTTCAGATACTTCGTCTCTTCGCTAGGTATTTCTCCCTGAATTTCGGCGAGGCCAGCTATTTTATTAGGGTTCCGGCATTGGATTACGCTCGGAACCACACCCACAGCTGGCCTCCCATTGGTTCAGGTTTAGCCGGTCCCCCTTCACAAAGGTCAACCCCAACAGCTCACATGGGGCGTGGGCTCGAAGGGTCATTGGCCAATGGGAAAAGGTACCAGCCAGGTCTACTTATCAGGGTCAGAAATTATTCTATACAATAACACTGGTCCAAAGCCAGGAAAATGATTAAAGTTGATGAGTATGGCTGTTTCGTGGAGATGAGATCTCTGAAGGGGCTGCGTATTGGGTTCGCCAGGTGTCGCTTGAGGTGAGGGGAGATATGAGTTATGACGCTTGGTTGAGCCGTTGGACGTCTTCTGTATCCATGGTCAGGAAGACGTATGCTTTGGCTTGCAAGGCGTTGGCACGTCGGGTGAAGGCGTGTATGTATGGCGTAAATATACCTGGGAACAAATGAACTTACGGCAGCGATCAGTGTGCCTTGGTAATGTGTAATGTGAATTATACAAAAACAAGAAATAAAATGAGTGCTCAGTGTGGTTAATGTGCGTGAGTAACTAGTAGATTAATATCATAACATCGCGGCGTGGTGGCGAATCTGAGCGACGTGGGGGTTGGCGAGATTTTGGCGTGGATAATTCCGAATTTACGTACGGAGGCGGTTGTGTGGGTTGTGGTACTAGACCTGTATTAGTGAAAATTACGCGTCGATTGTCGATATCTGTGCATTTAACGATTAATTACGCGTTTTACTTTACGAGTTTTTACCTTTTAAATGTCGTCTATCTCGGCCATGTTTAAGAGTCCTCTGGACAGTTTCCTTACGGGTTCCAGTAGAGCCCTCCTGAGCCTGGCTTGGTCGTTGGTGGGAAGGGGGCGTCCAGAAGAGCATTTATGGTGTGCTTCTCGGAGTGGTAGATGTTGAGAATAATTTGCACCTGAAATAATGTATGGACACATATCGCACACGATTACTGTATAACATGTAAGTACGGAAGAACAACGGTGTGACACTTTAATTGTATTTGTTGTACGTGCCGAGGAAATAAATATAAACATCTCACATATGCCTTGAGAATTCTCCGTTGATTGTTTTGATGAATATGCACGTCTTCTCTTAAGCTGCAGATTCCTTCATGAAATGATACCCCGCATATACTTAATAATAATATAAGATTGCGTTATGGGTAATGTGTATCACGAAGGTTCACTAATTTTACGCGTGTCCACATGATATGTAAGACGGTGCGATAATAGTGTAGTCGACGTTACTTATAGAAAGATTTTGTCTTATAATCTGCAAGCTTAGAGGTAAAAAAATTGTTGAACATAATTGATAATATCATAGTGTCTAATTTGCGCTGTTTGGAAGAAGACAATGTGGAAAGGCTTCTAATAACTTAACCGTATACTTACAGTTGGTGTTGGTTTCGTGTGATAGCGTATAGGATCGAGACAAGCGTCCGTTGAGATAATTACCTTTGTAGCGGTGATGTGTTTAATTACTAGGCCCGCATTGATATTGAGGTAGCTTTGATGTAATTGCATAGAGCCTGTGATTGTTGATAAGTGGACCATTTGATCAATGAGCTTACATATGAATGGATGTCAGAGGCGATGTGTCAGATGGTAATTTAATCGGCTCAGTAAACTTCGATAGCCCAGTTTTTGTATACAAGGTCGTAATTAAGTATCTAGAGACGATCTTTAATTGGAGTGGTCGAATTGGAGTCCCAATAAGCCTTTATAAAGTGTATGTGGGTTTAATTGGCAAAGGACTGTTATTGCTAACATTAGAATTTGAATCCAATTTATCCGTTTTAAAGCGTATGTAGGTTTAATTGGCGAGGGATTGTTATCCTAACATTTAAGTCTGTGTCAGTTGTCTCGAATTGCAATTAAAATTTTCAACGGTTCGTCGCAGACGGTTTGAAACGCGGGTGAGACAAACAAAGTGTCAATAGCATGGGTTAATGGCAGGTAAATGTTGTCTTATTGGAATAATAGACGATATATATATATGGTGTGTGAAATAAAGGTACAAAAAGGAACATACTTACAATACGAATGTAGACGTCCTGTTTTGGGGTAAATAGTACATAGGTATAACAAATAATAACATGACATTAATGGGAATAATTTCTGAAAAGAAAAAACACTCTGACAATGAATAGTTAAACATAAATTGGAAGATGAATAATCTGAAAATGAATAAATGATGATAGTTAAATATTAATAGGTAGATGGTGCATATATTGGTAAATAGTGTCACAAATCGGTAAATGTTGTCATAAATTGGTAATGTTGTCATAAATTGGTCATGTGCATCTTTCGCGCCAGAGACTTGGTGGCGCTGTTGATTTTGTCCTCAAAAATCCACTCAGATTGTCCGCCTGCAAACATGATGTTATACTTTACTTTATTTGAAAATCGAGGAACCTTTGATCCAATCAATTTTACTACATCATGTGTCTTCCCATCCTTACGTACAGCTTGTGGGAAGTTTTGGTTAAGGCGGTTGTTGGTGGGATATTTTGTTGGGAGGGAGCATCTGCACGTGTTGTCTCGAATGATTGTTTGAATGTACGCCGTCGGGGCAGAAGGCTTGGTCTATTAGCCATGGAGGGTGTTGAAGGGGTCACGTGGACAACGCTGGGGGCAGCGGATCTGTCAGCAGTCCGATCGACTCTAGAGCGTAGCCCTGCTCTGCGGGGCGCATTGTCAGGCATGTCCGGTCCGAATCGTCATTATCTGTTGCAGCTTGATTAAAGCTGTCGCTGGGAAGATCCTCTTCCGATAGATCTCCGAGATCTTCAACATTCAAAGGATCCCATTTGTTGGTCTTTGTCCCTTCTTCAAACGCATAACATTGACTGTCTTGTCCAAGTGCTTCCCGTATGATAGGCGCTTTAATTTAACCATGGTGGGGGTTGCATATCCGTCAACGAGGAAAGGCCCATGACAAATTTTCTGCAATTTCTTTTTCGTTTAACGTACTCGAATTTTTGGTTGGTAAACGTATACGGCGTCACCGGCTTCGATTGGGTTGTTTTTGGTGGTTTTATCATACTGATCCTTCATTTCCATTTGTTGTTCGACTAGGTGCTGTTCGGCAAATTTGGAAATTTCCGCTTGTGTTTGCAGCATTTCGACTGTGTGGTCCTTGTATGTGTTGGGGGTTTTGAGGGGGTCTGGAAGATCCATCTCCGCTGGTACGGGCATTCTGCCGAACACTAACATATAGCTTGAATAGCCAAGTGGTTGATTTTCAGAAGTGTTGAGCGCAAATACTAATGGCATTAGGTGCTGGTCCCAGTCTGTTTGCTTAGGACTAACATAATTCCTTAGAAGATTTAGTATGGAGCGCTGACAACGTTCCGTTTGACCTTGACTCTGAGCATGGTACGCCGAACTGAAACCTTGCTTAATTTTGAAAAGGGAGCATAATTCCTGGAATAGGGAGCTAATGAAAGCGGATCCATTATCGGAGAGAAGTCGCTTGGGTGCACCATAGACACAGATGACTCTCTCGTAAAAACCCTTAGCAATTGATTTGGCTGTAATGTCACGAGTCGGCCATGCGATGACATAGCGACTGTATTGGTCCGTGACACACACCATGTGCTCGTTACCGAAGCGCGTTTTCGGTAATGGGCCGACTGTGTCGATTGTCACAGTGTGGAACGGTCCTGGGGCAGGCTAACGGATGATAAGTGGGGGCCGAATAGAGACATTGGAACTTTTGGATGCATTGCAGGACTTACATGTGTGAATATATTCGTTTATGTCCCTGATCATCCCGATCCAAGTATAACGCGGCCGCATGACTGAAATCATTCGCGAAGCGCCCAGATGTCCGCCTAGAGGTGCATCATGATGCATTTTGAGGAAATGTTCCTTGAGGTTTTGAGGGATGACTAACTGTGCCATTGCTTTATTTGGTTTCGGTCCCTGTGATGTTAATATATGATACAGGAGATCGTCAGCAATAAAATAGTTTTGCTCGCGTTGGAGCAGCACGTCTGCCTCTTGTTTATTGGTGGGAACGGTGCCATACTTGAGGAGTCGTAAACTATACTGCATTGGGGATCAAGCCTTTGCTGACGCCTTATCTGTTCTCGGCTTAAGGTGATTGAATCCCAATTAGTTTTCGCTGGGTTTGTAAGCCGATGTCGGAGCTCAGCGCGTTGAGTCCGCTTATCAGTTACTGCACATAGGGCTTCTGTTTCATAATTGTCCTCTGAATCTAGAGATAGCGAGGCAAGTTTATGGTGATCGCGAGGGAAGGCAGATAAATTGCCCGCTGCAGTGGCGGGAATAGTGCATATAGACTGATGCACGAATTCCTCATCCGATTCACCTGGTTGAGAGTTAAGCGATGGGATCACGCATGGCACATCTTGAAACTTAACTTGAAGTTTTGCCGTTAACCGCGTTGTCGGCTTGCTAATTATTTCGGGGTGGTGAATCGCTGTTAACAAGTCGGGCTTGTCCGGTCGCAATTGAGGGGAGCAAAACGGTGGCGTTGTTGTAAGGGGATGCGGATTAACAGGGGTGACCGTGTCAAGATCGGGAAAACGATCGATGACGTCATCAGCATCGGTACGGGTGATGTCATAATGACGTCGACTTAATGCATCCGGGACAATGTTGTCCTTCCCTTTAACATGACTCACTTCAAATTGAAATTGCTGTATGAATGTGACCCATCTTGCTAGTCTACCCTGAGGCTGCTTTAACCCTAATATCCATTTGAGGGCTGAATGATCAGTATGTAACTGGAATTTCTGTCCCTCAAGATACACTCTGAAGTGCTGAATTCCCCATACTACGGCAAGAAGTTCCTGTTCTGTAGTGGAATAATTTGCTTCAGATTTAGTGAGACCTCTCCCTGCAAACCCTATCGGTCGCAGCTTGCCGTCCATTTCCTGGCTAAGACATGCGCCTAATCCTAGCTTATTAGCATCAGTCGACAATACGAATGGTTTGCTGAAATCGGGAAAGGCTAAAACCTGTGAACTTACCAGCGCTTTTTTCAAGGTGTCAAATGCGGTTCGGCATTCTGGCGACCACATGAATGATTGATTCTTCTTAGTCAAAGCATATAGAGGGCGCGCAATAATTGCGTAGCCACTGATGAACCTTCTGAAAAAGCCCGTTAATCCCAGGAAAGCACGTACGTCTTTAAGTTTTGTGGGGGTAGGGTAAGATTCAATTGCTTCTAATTTGTCAGGATTGGGTAATATGCCTTCTGGCTGCAATACATGGCCCAGATACTTTACCTTTTTCACGGCAAACGAATATTTACTGGGGTGTAGCTTCAGGTTGGCATTGCGTAACCGTACAAATATATCCCGGAGATGTTTAAGATGCAAGTCAAATGTGGGCGAAAAACAACAGATATCATCGATGTATGCCATGACGTATTTGTATTGTATATTACGCAACAAAGAGTCAATGAGGGATTGAAACACGCTCGGCGCGTTCCGTATGCCCTGGGGCATCGTTCGATACCTGTATTTCCCGGAAGGTGTGATAAACCCAGTTTTATCCCTGGACTCTGGATCTAAGGGGATTTGATGGAACCCTTGAGTGCAATCAAGAACTGAGAACTGTTCTCACCTACACAATCTAACACTTCATCTAACCTGGGAATCCTAAGAACTTGAGGGATGGTTACCGCATTAAGACCTCTGTAATCAATTACAAGTCTTAGACCACCACCGGCTTTCTTAACTAAAAGGGCCGGCGATGCCCAGGCTCCGTGGTGAGCTTCCTCAATTAGTCCTTGTTGGATTTGTTGATCGATGATTTTGTCCATTTCCTGTCTGCCCTGGAGAGCCATTCTATAGGGATACTTATGAACAGGAGTAGAGCCCGGGAGAATCTCAATCTTGCACGAAGTTTTATCGGTCAACCCTAACTCCTTGGTTATTGGATTGACAAAACAGTCGGCGAATTCTGCTACCAGGTCTTTAAGCTGTTGGCGCTCAATTTCACTTACCTGAGACTGGCTCCAGTCTACATTTGGTACATGGCTAGTATCTTGTGAGGGCAAATGGCATGCATTCAATTTAACATACTCACTTTCAACAGCATTCATATTGTCATCACTTTTGTACTGGAAGGTTTCTACATCATTGTCCCAGCGATCAAATGTGGCAATTCTCTCACCCTTGGTAATGAACTTTGCAACGGGGGTAGTGTTAAACAACCTTACTGGCACGCAGTTGTCATTGACGGTTACTGCTGCGCGGGCTAACAAAATACCTTTGGCATTCAAATGCGGGAAAACTGAACATTCCCGTTATTTTGCTTTCAGTTTTACGGAAAAGATTTCCTGCACATATAATTTCAGAAAAGGGATCAACGATAATATAATGTGCAGAGTGTACTGGGACATTGGTTGTGAATGAAATGGTACCAGTTCCGAAATTCATTACTGCTGAATGTTTCTTTAGAAATGGAATGCCTAAGTACATTGGGGAGTGAGAGTCGCTCAATACCACAAAATCAGCTGATAACCTTTGGTTATGTACGTAGAATGGTAAGGTAATGTTACCTAGAGTAGTTACCTGAGTGTTGTTGGCACACACACATTTGCTAATTTTAGACTTAAATCTGTTCCGTAATGTTGGTGGCAATTTGGCCAATACGTCTACAGATAAGAAATTCAGATCAGCTCCTGAGTCGACTTTAGCTTTGTATCGCTTATTTGATAGCGTTATAGTCAACTCATTGTTGTCTAAAATGTGAGTGCCGTACTTACCAGTGGCCGTTGTAGTGTCAATGTTGTCATCTTGACGGTCTGGCCCGTTACTCACAGAGTCAGCAACGGGCGATACTAGTTTCCCTGGAAGTGTTATAATACTATTTTGGCTCATACGTTCTTAAAAAGCCTCCCCCTTTAATTATCAGCACGAGAGCCCGGGTTACATCACACCACTCTTTGGGAGGGGTGTAACCCTGATTTCAGCAATCCTCACAGCAAGCGAGTTCACCCTCCAAGTGGACTCGTCGTGTCACGTGGGGATTGTTTTAGCCTGGCCTATCATGTGGACCCTTTATAAGGTCCACAGATGGGTCAGTCACAGAGATTCATCTAGTCAGAGAAACGATTCGGACCGCGAGATTCCAGGGAGCTTCATTGTTGAAATATAAATAAACAAAATAAGCAACTCTACTTCAGGACTCGCGTTAATTTCCTCTGATTAGTCCCCACTCCAGCAACTACAGGCAGTGAGTAACAGTACTATAACGAAGAGCGTGCATAAGCAAGAAAAGCCAAGAAAAACTAGCTTTACATTTGGTGTGAGAGTCCGGGTAGTTGGCGACTTCCACTGTCGTCAACGCGCACATCTTCCCGACGCTTACACGCTCTTAAGTTAGAGAAGAAAGCTGACAATTGCCACACACGCCGAGAGAAGAGACACGAGGCTGCAAGCTACGACGCGATCATGATCCAGGGCAACGGCAGCGTACACCGGCCTCTTCCACTCGACTCAACTAAGGCGTACTAGCGACCTGGCGCTATCAAGACATCGGAGATGACGACCCAGATACCCCTCTTTCAGCTTCTACCACTGGTAAGTACCTCACTCATATAATTCATTGAAATAAGTTCACTGTAAAAGTGATAGTGCTCATTCGAACCTTCCCTCGCGCATAAGTACCTCCTCCACACAAAACACCCCTCCCGCTATCGCCTTAATTTTAACCTCCCGCATCCCACAAACCTTATTATGCAAGGACGGGAAACGAGAAATTTGAGGTCAAATATCCTCCATATTCAAATTAAGTATTTAATATTATGTTTGTTGGCGAACAATACGAGTGGGTCGTCGAGGACGCAAGTATGTGGCGCGGAAGATGAGCATTACAAATTTTGAAACAAATAACGAATAATGTCTACCTAGCCTCATTGATTCATTTTCATAGTATTCTTCGTACATATTTCCCTTTTTAGAAATTTTTCCAACTAATGTCACATTATTTTTAGCCATATTCTATCTTTTCAGAACAGGACGCCTATATTCATTTTATATGCATAACCATTTTTACATGCAATTATTTCACACAATCTTCACACACATATTTCTTTCACTATTCAAACCATATAACATTTTACCAACGATACTATCTCAGCCACGTGTCAAACGCATTCAAACGCATGAACCTGACGGTTAGACAAATTCAAATTATCAAGGCGAACTCAGGAACCAACTAAAGTGTCAAAGATAACAAAGCCGTGAAATTCAAACGTTTATCAGTCCAATTTAAGGTTTTAACAGTCGGCCCGTATACCCAGGGCTGCTTAACTACTTTTGCAAACATGCTGCACTCAGACATTCACGCAGATAAGAGACCCTCATTTTGCGTCCGCCAATTATCAAGGATTACAGACTCCTTTGTAATTCCAATAAACACGCGTATCTGAGGCCCAAGCTGCCACCCTTTAATTGCACCTAATTTAAGTCTCAAAAGGCAGTCTTCAAAGTGACATACACACTTGACGCTTAATCTCACACATCCTTTGCCGCCACATGAAATCCAGTAAACTGTGAGTCCAGGTTAAATTATAAGAAGACTTTTAAAACTTGTCTTCTTCCACGCAGCGCCAACTTGACACAATGATATCATCAATTATTTTCACAATTATTTTGCCTCTATGTCTGCAGATAATAAGACAAAATCTTACAATAAGTGAAGTCAAATGCGCTATTATCGCACCGTCTGGCATATCATGCGGACACGCGTAAAATTAGCGACCCTTTATGTTACACATTACCCATAACGCTAATCTTATTACATACAAGTATATGCGGGGTATAATCTCATGAAGGAATCTGCAGCTTAGGGAAGACGTGCGTATTTATCAAATTATTAATGGAAAAGTATCGTAAACATTTAATTCTCAATACATATATATGAGTCGTGTATATTGATCTTCTCCCGCACGTACAACACATACAATTAAAGTGTCACATCGTTGTGTATCCGGACTTACATGTTAGATAGTGGTCATGTGCAACATATATATTCTTTGAGGCATAACTATTCTAAACAGTCTCACAGCAGCATAGCTTTCTTAAATACTATCTTTTGCAATAACCGTCACTCATCTACACGCGCTCCAATCACCTTATGCAAAGTATACACAATCCTTCAAACACACCTCACACTTTTCTTTGCGTGATACACCAATATTCATTTTGAGATGTTATAATATTACACATAAGTAACATACCCACTCACACTTACACATTGAACACTCATGTTTTTAATACGTCCTACATTACCCATAACCAAGACACACTGATCGCTGCCGTCAGTTAATTTGTTCCCAGGTATATTTACGCCAAACAAGAGGGAGATATCGCCTTCATCCGACGCGCCAACACCTTGTAGCCAAAGCTTACGTCTCCCTGACCAAGGATACAGTGGAGACACAACGGCACAACCAGGCGTCGGATAACGCACACCCCTCCCCTCAAGCGACACCTGGAGAACCCAATGCGGCAGCCCTCCAGATATTTCATCTTCAAGAAGCATCCAAAGAAATCAGCAAGAAAAGCGGTTACCTCACCAATGATGTTTAAGATGATAGGCCGGCAGCTGTGGTCTAACAGCGTCTAGTTACCCAAATGTGGCAAGTTCAAATCCCACTGTGTGCTATGCACAGTTGTGTCATTTGGGTGATAGCATCTTAAACTCCAATGTCTGTTCGTCAGCATACACTACCAGTTTGAAATGACCTTTGATGTTGAAAGTGAATTTAAACCCCAATATTTACCATTTATTTGTAAGTATGATGATAAGGAATAGTTATGTCCTTGTGCACTTGTTAACAGACAGGTAAAATTAAATGTTACAAGCTTGACTTAGCTGAAGCCAAAGCTGAAAAATAAACAGAGCTTAGATATTACTTGTAAACAAGCAAATATCAATCGACCAACCACCAATATAATGCTTCTGCCACCACCATCAACTCCATCACCACCCCTGCCCTACCCATAACCACCACTACCATCATTCATCATCACCTTTAAATACCTTAGAAAACTCTCCATATGCTGCCTCTCAGCCTCCTCCTTGTCAGGGTAGTCATACATTTCAGCAAGTGCTCCTGGTTCATTGGTCATCACGGATGTACTTATTGATACTCATGTGCCTGTCGGTGATGATGCAGTCCAACTGGAGTCCTTGGTCATCCAAAAGAAATTATATGCTTCGTTTTAGGCCCTAGATGCAATTTTTTGCAGTACTGGGCCTCACATATTCGCACCATGATGATGCAGGCTGGAAAACATAAGGGTAAAGTTATATGAAGCAAATTCGACAGTAGGCCAGGACTGACTCACTGAGCACTGTGTATCGCCCGATGATTGTTTAGGACAAGTGCAAGTGTTATGATATTAATCTAGCTCTTTTGACTTTTGAAACGCTCCCCCTCTTTTCCATTGTCAGCACGACATGTTTCACTAGCCCGGGTCAACCTCTGCCCTTAAGACGGGGGTGTGACCCTGATAAGTAGACCTGGCTGGTACCTTTTCCCATTGGCCAATGACCCTCCGAGCCCACGCCCCATGTGAGCTGTTGGGGTTGACCTTTGTGAAGGGGGACCGGCTAAACCTGAACCAATGGGAGGCCAGCTGTGGGTGTGGTTCCGAGCGTAATCCAATGCCAGAACCCTAATAAAATAGCTGGCCTCGCCGAAATTCAGGGAGAAATACCTAGCGAAGAGACGAAGTATCTGAACAAGATTCTGACCCGAGATTCCAGAGAAAGCTAATAAGCCAAACTCGAATAAACCTCAAAGAACTCAACTCCTGGACTCGTTGTGTTTTTCTCTGGCTAGTGTCCCCACTCAAGCAACTACAAGCAGCTACAATATTCCTAGATACGAAGGAGTGCGCAGAAATATAAGTATAACAAGGGTATAGCTATACAGGAGGAAACCATCTCTCTCGATTGTTCGACCGCGAACAAGGTAAACGAGAATCCGTTGAGGACTACTCGAAGGACCTCACGGATATCTTATCGCGCACCATTACGGATGAGGCTGTGCGAGTGCAGCTTTTCACAAAGGGTCTCCGCAAAGAAATCGGTACATGGGTACACCGATTTGACCCCAAAACCCTCATCGAGGCAGAACAAGTGGCTCGCCACTTCGAATCATCAACCCCGTCGGAATCGGACACGCTTACGCGATTAGCGACCATCATGCGAGGCTCATCTCTTCCCCCACCACCTTCTCCACAGGAACGAGATATAAACGACCTCAAAGAGCAAATGCGTCTCCTACAGCTTTCCATGGCTCCGAAACAGGTAAGTTTTGATGATAGAGGACGTTCCCCTACTACAGACCTCAGCGACAGCAGATATCGGCGCGGCCCCTCACACGACAGCTATCCAGCTTATGACCGATGGGATGAGGGAGGCAGCAGACGCGCGGACGATCGAAGTCACGAAAGCCGTCGTGATTACGGTAACACCACCTCGTACCGCCGCGACAACCACAGGTATCCGTCCGGAGGCCGAAATTATGTCCGGGATAGTCCCCACAATCGCGACCGCCGACAATATTCCCGCGAACCCGAAAACCGTCCGAATGCCACTCAATGCTCCGTCTGCAGCTGAAGAGGGCACTCCGAAAAGAACTGCCGGCAGCAAATCTGCCGCAGGTGCCATAATTTCGGACACCACAAGGAGCAATGCCGCACTAACATCAACCGCTCCTGCTCCAAATGCAGAAAGCTAGGGCATGCTAGTTCTACCTGTCGCTTCTGTAAAGCTAGTATTTCTTAGCCTTTCTTGCTTATGCACGCTCTTCGTTATAGTACTGTTACTCACTGCCTGTAGTTGCTGGAGTGGGGACTAATCAGAGGAAATTAACGCGAGTCCTGGAGTAGAGATGCTTATTTGGTTTATTAAATTTCAACAATGAAGCTCCCTGGAATCTCGCGGTCCGAATCGTTTCTCTGACTAGATGAATCTCCCCGACTGACCCATCTGTGGACCTTATAAAGGGTCCACATGATAGGCCAGGCTAAAACAATCCCCACGTGACACGACGAGTCCACTTGGAGGGTGAACTCGCTTGCTGTGAGGATTGCTGCTGAAATCAGGGTTACACCCCTCCCAAAGAGTGGTGTGATGTAACCCGGGCTCTCGTGCTGACAATTAAAGGGGGAGGCTTTTTAAGAACGTATGAGCCAAAATAGTATTATAACATCCTCCCCAACCATAATGAAGTTGAACTTCCACTGTTCAATAAATTTAGAATTTACCCTTAAATTTTGAAAAATTGACTTTGTTAAACTAATTGAAGGTTGATGAAACGGAATTTGGAATATGAGTTATAAAGTAAAGGGACAGCACGGCACGAGCCCAATATTATTAGATTTTGAATTTTGAGTGATCCCAGGGTAGCTTGGACATGCGCCAATACTGTTTGACATTGGCACATATCCATAACAAAATAGGTAATTATATAAGTTTACAATAATTTTTCAAATGATCTAATTTTGCTAGCCTAAATGGTATTAAAATAAATATATTGCAATAAAATGGAAAGAATTAAAATATGGAATAATCTAGCCGTTATGACATTAATTACATTTTAACAGTATTACTCCGCACTAAAACCACATGGGAAAAAGCGATGAGCCTATACTTGACAATCGTGAAAATAGTAAAATAACCTATTGTAGCTAATTCAATTATTAATTTTGAAAGTATTTAACTTATGTCATGATAATTAAATATACAAGAACAATGGTCTAATGCCATGGAAGTGAAATTCGTGGATTTCTTTGGATGCTTCTTGAAGATGAAATATCTGGAGGGCTGCCGCATTGGGTTCGCCAGGTGTCGCTTGAGGGGAGGGGTGTGCGTTATCCGACGCCTGGTTGTGCCGTTGTGTGTCTCCGCTTTATCCTTGGTCAGGGAGACGTAAGTTTTGACTACAAGGTGTTGGCGCGTCGGATGAAGGCGATATCTCCCTCTTGTATAGCGTAAATATACCTGGGAACAAATGAACTTACGGCAGCGATCAGTGTGTCTTGATTATGGGTAATGTAGGACGTATTAAAAACATGGGTGTTCAATGTGTAAGTGTGAGTGAGTATGTTACTTATGTGTAATATTATAACATCAAAATAAATATTGGTGTATCATGCAAAGAAAAGTGTGAGGTGTGTTTGAAGGATTGTGTATACTTTGCATAAGGTGATTGGAGCGCGTGAAGATGAGTGACGGTTATTGCAAAAGATAGTATTTAAGAAAGCTATGCTGCTGTGAGACTGTTTAGAATAGTTATGCCTCAAAGAATATATAAGTTGCACATGACCACTATCTAACATGTAAGTCCGGATACACAACGATGTGACACTTTAATTGTATGCGTTGTACGTGCGGGAGAAGATCATTATACACGACTCATATATATGTATTGAGAATTAAATGTTTACGATACTTCTCCATTAATAATTTGATAAATACGCACGTCTTCCCTAAGCTGCAGATTCCTTCATGAGATTATACCCCGCATATACTTGAATAACATAAGATTAGCGTTATGGGTAATGTGTAACATAAAGGGTCGCTAATTTTACGCGTGTCCGCATGATATGCCAGACGGTGCGATAATAGCGCAGTTGACTTCACTTATTGTAAGATTTTGTCTTATCATCTGCAGACATAGAGGCAAAATAATTGTGAATATAATTGATGATATCATTGTGTCAAGTTGGCGCTGCGTGGAAGAAGACAAGTTTTAAAAGTCTTCTTATAATTTAACCTGGACTCACAGTTTACTGGATTTCGTGTGGCGGCAAAGGATGTGTGAGATTAAGCGTCAAGCGTGTATGTCACTTTGAAGACTGCCTTTTGAGACTTAAATTAGGTGCAATTAAAGGGTGGCAGCTTGGGCCTCAGATACGCCGTGTTTATTGGAATTACAAAGGAGTCTGTAATCCTTGATAATTGGCGGACGCAAAATGAGGGTCTCTTAACTGCGTGAATGTCTGAGTGCAGGATGTTTAATCATCCGGTATACGGGCTGACTGTTAAAGCCTTAAATTGGACTGATAAACATTTGAATTTCACGGCTTTGTTATCTTTGACACTAAAGGTTGATTTGAGTTGATCGCTTTGATAAATTCGAATTTGTCTAACCGTCAGGTTCATGTTCATGTGTGTGAATGCGTTTTGAATGCGTTTGACACGTGGTTGAGATCGTATCGTTGGTAAAATGTTATATGGTTGGAATAATGAATGAAACATGCGTGTGAAAATCATGTGTGAAATAATTGCATGTAAAAGTGGTTATGCATATAAAATGAATATAGGCGTCTTGTTCTTAGAAGATAGTATATGGCTAAAGATAATATGACATTAGTTGGAAAAACTTCTAAAAAGGGAAATATGTACGAAGAATACTATGAAAATGAATCAATGAGGCTAGGTAGACATAATTCGTTATTTGTTTCAAAATTGGTAATGCTCATCTTCCGCTCCACATACTTGCGTCCTCGACGACCCACTCGTATTGTTCGCCAACAAACATAATATTAAATACTTAATTTGTATATGGAGGATATTTGACCTCGAATAATTTAACAAATTTTTCGTTTTCCTGTCCTTGCATAAGGCTTGTCCGATGCGGGAGGTTAAAATTAAGGCGATAGCGGGAGGGGTGTTTAGTGTGGAGGAGGTACTTATGCGCGACGGAAGGTCCAAATGAGCAATAATAATTTTACGGTCAACTCATTTTAATGTAAAATATGAGTGAGGTACTTACCATGGAAGAAGTTGAAAGGGGGGTATCTGGTCGTCATCTCCGATGTCTTGATAGCGCCAGGTCGCTAGTACGCCTTAGTTGAGTTGAGTGGAAGAGGCCGGTGTACGCTGCCGTTGCCCTGGATCATGATCGCGTCGTATCTTGCGGCCTCGTGTCTCTTCTCTCGGCGTGTGAAGCAATTGTCAGCTTTCTTCTCTAACGAAGAACGTGTAAGCGTCGGGAATATGTGTGCGTTGACGACAGTGGAAGTCGCCAACTACCCGGATTCTCCACCAAATGTAAAGCTAGTTTTTCTTGGCTTTTCTTGCTTATGCACGCTCTTCGTTATTGTAAAGTTACTCACTGCCTGTAGTTGCTGGAGTGGGGACTAATCAGAGGAAATTAACGCGAGTCCTGGAGTAGAGATGCTTATTTGGTTTATTAAATTTCAACAATGAAGCTCCCTGGAATCTCGCGGTCCGAATCGTTTCTCTGACTAGATGAATCTCCCCGACTGACCCATCTGTGGACCTTATAAAGGGTCCACATGATAGGCCAGGCTAAAACAATCCCCACGTGACACGACGAGTCCACTTGGAGGGTGAACTCGCTTGCTGTGAGGATTGCTGAAATCAGGGTTACACCCCTCCCAAAGAGTGGTGTGATGTAACCCGGGCTCTCTTGGTTATTCGTATTTCTGCGCGCTCCTTCGTATGTAGGTATATTGTAGCTGCTTGTAGTTGCTTGAGTGGGGACACTAGCCAGAGAAAC
Source organism: Urechis unicinctus (assembly GCA_034190875.2). Classification (NCBI taxonomy): domain Eukaryota; kingdom Metazoa; phylum Annelida; class Polychaeta; order Xenopneusta; family Urechidae; genus Urechis; species Urechis unicinctus. The sequence continues at coordinate 39,623,658 of CM067348.1, read as the reverse complement.
ACACGAGTCCAGGAGTTGAGTTGTTGTTGGTTTATTCGAGTTTTAGCTTAATAGCTTCCTCTGGAATCTCGGGTCAGAATCTTGTTCAGATACTTCGTCTCTTCGCTAGGTAGATCTCCCCGACTGACCCATCTGTGGACCTTATAAAGGGTCCACATGATAGGCCAGGCTAAAACAATCCCCACGTGACACGACGAGTCCACTTGGAGGGTGAACTCGCTTGCTGTGAGGATTGCTGAAATCAGGGTTACACCCCTCCCAAAGAGTGGTGTGATGTAACCCGGGCTCTCGTGCTGACAATTAAAGGGGGAGGCTTTTTAAGAACGTATGAGCCAAAATAGTATTATAACAATTGATGTGCAATGACAAAGGATAGATAAAATATCCTGCAAAAAATATTGAACGACTGTCAACATACTGTTATTTGAGTGATACAACATCTTTTGTATGAGATACAGGATACAGGAACAAGACGTCCTGCAGGTATGTCATGATTTTGGAATTGATACTTCCTATCATTTTATGCATATGGTATAATAAATACGGTGGACCGCCCTAAACTGAATTTTTTTGCTGGTTGTCATCAGTGTGTAGTATCATCTATAGGTTCTAATATTTTGGAGCAAAGTTTAATGTAAATAACATAATAAGACACATAATGCTTTGTTGAAACCAACATAAACTGATTCACCCATGGGAAAACATCTCTAATTTTTAGTACAGCACAAGCTGGCAGTGGTACTCTATGATGTCTGCCAAGATACCCCCAGCACCACTGTACCAACTGCCGATATGCAGTGAATCGGAATAACCTTCAATATAAAGAGATCTTTCCAACTTTTCATTCAGTACATGAATATTTTTCATCAGTTATCATCTGAACCAGACCATTTTTAAGTATACTCACTCATGCTGAGTAACATGTTTCTTCTTGTACCTCTGGATATAAGCACTATATGCTATTACTAGTGTCCAGGGACACAGGCACCCTGAGACAAATCCTGGGTGTGCTGTAATACAGGACACGCCCAGAGATTTTACTTTCTCAAGAACTTATGGAATTTCCTGGCAGCATTTACTCTGGTACTGTAAGCATTGGCCCACATGAGCTCCTAGTACAGGGCATAATTACAATGAATAACTAGTTTTTCAGCCAAATTTTTTTTTATACATAAAACATGAATGAGAAGATGACTTAAGGACAACTGTAAAATAAAGAGAAAAATATCTGCAAACAGTTGGAGATTGTTTGTACTGAATTCTGCTGTTACCCAGTCGGCTCAAGTCCTCTTCTATTTGAGGAGAATTTGCAGGCCTTGTCTTAGCTTGAGGCTCAAATCTGCATGGCTGTATGTCCTCCTAGTTCCTCTTCTTGGTGAGACGAACTCCACAAAGCCAATTGTTAGCGAACTCAGCTGAGACTGCCAGCTCAGGGCTGGCAAACAGCCAAAAAAGATTATTGGCTATAATTTCACGCATATAGTCTACCATCGCGATCATAGTTTGTGTCTTACTGGAAAAGGGAACAATATGTTATCATGTGTTCATTAGACAGAAAATGGAATAAAAATGGCGAAGAATGGTGGTGATTTAGACGAAGGAATGGAAGTGGTCTGACTATTTTATATAATATAGAGATAGTCTAGACCTACCGTCGTTATCAAAACAAAGTCAAAAAGGAATAGCCTTAAAACCGGTTGTTTATGAATATGTCACTCACCTTTATTCAATCCGACTGTACAATATTATATGGTATCAAGTATAATATACGGTGATATCAAGTATAATATACGAGTTTCAATATATTCTCAGCACTCCAGTCTACGGCATTGTAATGATTGTTATCCATGAACATGACCACAAGGCCAACGCCAACGGCACGATGAACCATTGTTTCTTATGGAGACGATTTGCGCGCTTACTAGGTCCAATAATCGGCAATATAATCACGGCTAATCCACACGACTGGGAAATAATTCCATCGACCATGCTTGCACTAATAACATTATAATTCCGCGATGAATACAAACAATCCTTGTTGAGTTTTGTTGTTTGACAGTCCGTTGGAATTCGCGCGTTACTGGGTCACTGCGCGTCATTAGACTATGACGTGTCGTTGTATTTGACGTATAAAGCGGAGTTTTTTTTTATCGCAAAATAACCCTTGTCGTTGGTGTGCTTTGGGGGCACTTTCAATATCTGCCATTTTATCATGAAGTGGATTTATATACTTGTAGGCTTGGCACCTGCTTTTCTTATATTCAATCATACGAAATGTGAATCTTGGCGCCAATCGTGAATGGATATTCTATTCACTTGGAAACTCCCATCCACTCAGATTATCCCGCAAAACTCTCCTAATTCGGAGCTAGACTACTGCAAGCTGCCTCGCTTTCCAGGAAATAACAGGCTCTCCTAAGCGACCCGTTTGTTTGTGAAGAATTCCCCGCTTCTTTTTTACGAAAACAACTTGCTGCGTAAATAGTTCAAATATCCCGATAAAAATTGGTGTGTCATAAAACTCGAACGGCTGATTATGTTTTGGTTCATTTTAGGAACATACATGTTCTTATCTAGATCTGTAAAAAGCATTTTTCTGGAAACATTACCGTTGGACCGCCATTTTTAAGCTTCAGCTAGCGAACTTAAGTCAGCTACCTAGCTGACTCAGAGTTGAGCACGCTAGGAGACTTAAGATTCTTTTTGGATACGGATAAGACGGCCAGCTCAGCTTGCCGTCTCAAAAACCTGAGTTTGCGGACTTAAGTTTCTTTATGGATACGGCCCCAGGTCATTGCCCGACCCATTGCTAAACCTGTTTTCAAGAAATAACGACCCATTTGTATACCTAAATGCCAAAAAACCGACCCCATTTGGCGGCACATCCCCACTAACCTCCACATAGTGAGACACCCGCCCCCCACACCCCCGGGCGGCATCCTTTGTCATTGAGTACCTCAACCATGGTGTTTCCATTAACCAGTTTTTGCAGCTTACTACTTGTTCCAAATGCCCCAGAAAAGAAAACTACAATAATAAATAATGGTATTCAAAATCAAAAATTGTTATTAGACAAAGAATTAAAAAATGGTATGCAAGAAAAAGCTATCTTAAGACAAAACAAATCCACTTTTAAAATATTCCTGTGAGTTATTGTACTAAGCACACAATTTAATACAACTTATTAAAGGTTTGAAGCTAAGAAAAAGACTGACCGTGATGGAAATGAGAACTGAAGACATGATGGCCAGGTTCCAAACAACTTTTGTATGGTGTCTTCATCTACAGGAGGTAAAGTAAGACATCCGATATCCGGATACTTGGGAATGTTTTCGGTCATGAACACCTATGTCGGGCTCTTGAACTTTACGAAATGCGGGCTCCAATCGTTAGCACTCTTCCTTGGGGTATAAAGACTATAAATCATTCCATACGTGTAAATTCCGACAAATTAATCACTGTCTGTTCTTGGCAAATCTTGTTTCAGGTGTTCCATTACCCCTACCCCACTACCCCCTCCGATTTTTATTGCATTTTTGGCATTTTTATTTTTTCGACTTTCTGGGAAAATGTGTAGGCCAGGCCGCGGCTAGGCAAAGAAACTCCGCCTCTGACAGCGCCGCGCTACACGGCCTATAGGAAGCTACGCCCCTGGCATACTTCAGTTTCTCAGGAAATTTGTTCTGGCTTTCTTATTGACGATTTCGTAGGTTTTTGAGTCATGTTTAACAAAAAGTATGCTGCTCGACTTTCCGAATGCTTTAACTGCTTCATCTAGTTCTTCAAAAAAATTAAATCTCTTTCCCTCCTTCATCACTAAATTTGGTTTTCGACTATGCGCATGCGTAGCCCGGGAACGACAACATCCGCTCCATCGTGCACCCAACATAGATCCGTGCACATAGCCACTTCGCTCGTTTTGTGTGTGTGTGTGTCGTGTCATAGGTCCAACTTCCGTTCAAAACAAACCAGTCACATGACTGTTGTTAGAAATTGGTTTTCAAATTGGACTTGCTTTTGCAAGTAGAAGAAAGCGTGGTGCACCATGTCGAATGATGAATTGATCACCAAGCTCGCACTCGTTTTAAAACAAAGTGGTGTGTTTAATTTTATTGTCAATCTGATGAATTACATTGTATAAATTTCTATATATCGCCCACTTCTAGTTTCTTACTAGACTTACTCAGTCTCAACGACTCAAGCGTCGGCTCTCAGGTGGTTACTCTGTTACTCGGGGCCCCCGAGTGGCAAACCATGGGTTTAACTCAACATGCTTTAGCCGGAATTTTCATAGGTGGCCGGTTGGTGAAACAGGTCTAGAATTCCCAGTTCTAATCACTAGCTGTACCTTGGCAACCAATTCTTCTATAGACAGTTTAACTATTTCGATAATTTGTTTGGTTATCAACTTACTTATCGGCGAACAGACAGTAAATCAGGTAATGTTTCATTCTCTATTCACGCATGCATAGCTTCCAAACTCTTTTAGGCGGATTATATAGAAACGTGTGCATGGCTATGTAGAATGGATCAGCACAATGAATAGGTTAATTAACGTGAAACCTGAATAAATGATGCCCAACGATTTGTAGGGTGATATGTTGATAATAGAGCAAATTCTAGGTTCAGCAAATATTTAACAGCTAGGTTTCACTGGCTTAAACCTTCTATTCTGTTGTCTTGCATGACTCAAACATGGATCTGAGGCCATGCTAACAGTCTCTCTGGCTTAGAACTGATACTAGACTTCCTCACTCTACTTAGCTGCATCGTACCAAGCTGGATTCACATCTTGTCTGTAACTTTGTTGGTTGTTGGACTAGAACTAATATTTGGGTCTGTTGCATTGGATAGGTTAGAAATTACTTCCAATAATTGCTCAAAATCGAAAACCAGTCAAGTAACTAAGTACTTTTTAGTAATGATATAATACCAATGATCATGATGGCTATTTATTTAATATTTGATTGATGGTTTTCTAACCTACACAGGCTGAAATTTATACACCTTTACCTCCATTTTGGCATATATGTATGTGGGTCAGTGAAAGACGGGTCTCTGTCACAGGTGATGGTATATTGCAAGATACTGTTTTTACCCAGTTACTCAACACAAGCTCAACATTGTTTTAAGCCATAGTTACAGCTTTCACACAGTGTTGACGCTTAACATGTATTGTTCTCATGCCCTCATTGCTAAATGACTGTGTACCTGCTAACACATATTCTGCCTGGTCCCAGCTTAAGATGTCACATAAAGAAGCTGAAAATTTTGGTGGCAATGGAAATGTATTTATCTTTGATGATGTGTAAGTCATATAGGACTCCAGACCACAGAATATGATATCCTAAGCATAAGGTTTTGTTTGAGGGATAATATACCTTGTTATATATCATGATCACAGCAGAATATTCACAATCAGGCTTCTCAATAGTAAACCTCTGTGGTTTGATTTAATGTCATAACAATAAAAGGTTGCATATAATTTGGACGATTTTTTATTTAATTATGATTGCTGCTTCCCAGGTGAGCAGGTGTTAACAGGAGAGAGCAAACTCTCACTGACATCCCGCTGTTTGGTGTCGCTGGGCAATGCTTTCCGTGCCATCAGAAGTGACAGCAACCTGGAGCTGTCATTTGACACACTCCCTACCCTCACTCCAGTCCTGCATCATAACGTTCACTTCCTCTATGATTTTGCTCAAAAGACGCGTGCCTTGAAGGTATTTTCATTTCAATACCCCAATTTTGTACTCCTCTGAACTGTAAAATCTTTGAATCCCTCAACAACTCTATTTTTTTTAAATTACCTCAGAATCCCTGTATTATAAACTTGTTTGTTTTCACCTTATTTCACTGCAGATCCTTGGTGGTAAACACGGCAGAGGTGATGATGATTGTGTTGACATCTCCATGTTTCACTCATTGCACCTGCTGGAGGTCAAGCGGTTTCTGCTAGACAGAGTCACAGGGCTACATCGCCTTCGACCGCAGATACGCACCCTCGCATGTACCCGATCAGTCCATTCTGTTGAGGTATGTGATTGTAAGAAATGAGGGTCTGGTGGAGGTCCTTGAACATAGCTTATGGTTTTCAAAGAGCAGAAGTGTGTTATAACAGGTTTACCCCATCTTATCTTACTTTGCACTATAAGCCCACCATTGATGTGGATTGCATATGAGGTATATGTTTACCAGTTGCTATTTGACATTGCTTACTGATGCTGATTTTGTCAATGATAGCATGTATATAATTGCATATCCAAAATTGCTGTATACTGTGAATTTGTTCCGTTACCCAGTACAAACAGTAATACTACATGACTGAATTCAAAATCTTATCATCTCAACCAAATGATTTGTATTGCAGTTAACATGCACAATGTACTGACATGTTTAATTTGTAAATATAAATTTTAAAAAAACTAACAAAATGATAAGATCACAAATCATTTGCTTTAATCATAGATTTACTTGTGGCAGGAGTTATGATGAATTTTTCAAAATGTAAGATGAATCATGAAACTTCACCTCATTATGGATCCATTTATCATTGATAACCCAGCAATGCAAAATTCATATCAAGGTCTGAAAATGGGCAGACATAGTTGTCCTTACACCGGAACCATTACCGACCAGCACAACTTCAGCCTGTATGTGTTGTATATCTGTAATAGCAACTCAAGGAAAAGCACTCATTATGTTATTTATCTATATGATTTGATAGTTATATAGGTTAGTCAATAGAATGTTATTTATGTAATAGATTCAAAACATTCCAGTTTGATTAAAATAATCTAAAACATATCGGGAGAGAAAGGAAACTTAAGATAAGATAAGATAATTTATTAGCCCTATTCGGGAATTTGCTTTACAGTCTACAATTGACTCGTGTCTCTCTGTCACTCTCCTCGTGTCCCAGCCCCTGCTAGGCCTGTGTTTTGGCAGGAAAATTCCAGATGGCGCTGGAGGACGGGTGCTGTGATGAAGAAGCAGTGACCCGCAGATATCGAGCTGTTCCTTCCTGGTGTAGGACAGCATATGCTTTATTTGCACACGGTCGTCACATGATCAGCAACTCACGTTACATATCGATGTGGTGGTCAGAAAGACGGCTGGTCGTTTGGTGACGTTGATGTAGTTTACAAGGTCGAAGAGTGGAAAGACACTGGTAACAGGACCAGGCAAAGCACGTGGCTTTCCTAGAAGCGAAGCGCGTAGTTGAGCAGCGGGAAAAAACACAATGTCCCTTTCTGGGCAGCTGATGAGAAAGTCCAACAGATTCAGATATATCCTTTGATTCAAAGATGTTGTAGACGATCTTATTCACACACTGCACTAAAAACACAAGCCCAACAAAGGCCAAAACACGAGGAAAATGACAGAAAAACACGAGCACACACTAGACTGCGTGTCGCCGCGGTGCAGCGCCACCTTGGTACAAGACCAGAGCTAGTGAATAGTTTACTGATGGGCACTAAGAAAATCTTCTCTCACTGGGGTAGTTTATCTTGCATTAAGTATGGAAGTATGCGATATTTTTTATATATTCGAACACTTCATTTACCTTTCTTAGTTCTGTTAGTTCCTTGATCATGTGAAGTAGTAATCAATGCTTGCGCCACCGTTATGTGATATGCTGCTCTGTACAGTTTCACTCCCAGAAACTATTGCACCACTGTGGCTTAAGGTGTGTACTGGTTTGTGTCCTATGCAGTCAATGTGCAATAATCCTGTACCTCCATATCTGTTGACACTTGCATCAACTAAGAGTGGAAGCTTTGTTAAGAGATTACATAACAATGATTTTGTTCATACTTTTATTTTTCCATAAAGACACTGTAACCTTGAATGTCCTTGTGATAACCTTGTGTAGCCATGCACACACTTTGTCTTCTTGTAACCTTGGGTCCATGTACAAACATTATGGAAAGCATGCACCATGACCTTGTGTCCCCCATTAATTTCCCATGACCTTGCCATGACCATGGCTTGCAGGAGGTTTTCGAGCTGTGTGGCGGGGATCAGAGTGGTCCCATGGCCTGGTCCAAACTGACAACAGTGTCTCTCTCTCACAATAAGCTCCACAAACTGGACGAATCACTTGTAAGCCACTTTCTCTGTTTTTATCATTTGTAAAACAAAACACTTGGCCTTTTATGCATTAATCTTAATTTGCTAAATCACAGGAAATTGATGTATAATGATCCAACTATCATGATTGCATACAGTAGTATTATATAGAAAGGCGATTTGATCTTCATGGTTGGATCATAATGGTCTACCCTGCACATCCACGCTCAAAACTAAGGCATTCTATTTTGTATGCTGGAGTAAATAGTACTATTAGAATCAGTGTCAAAGTTGCTCTAAAGATTAACCTGGTTTTCATCATTCAATCTTTTATCAAACATTCTGGCATCACATTATCTTGTTGTATATGTATGTTGTTTACCAGCGACTTCTCCCTATACTGGAAGTTCTAGATGTCAGTTGCAATGATATTCAGGAAATAGGCAGCCATCTCGAGGTATGTCCAGTAGGGTAGTAACATCTCCCATCACTAATTATTTCAACCAAGTTGCACATATGTTTACTGGTTATTTGAACTTTAAGCTACTAGGGTCTGATTTACGCTTATGTCACATGATATGTAGTTGCAACAGTTTTTATTAATTATTGGGATGTAGTTAAACAATGACAAATGTTTGTGTAGTATACATGTCAGTCCCCTAATCCGTTCTCCATGATAAATCCTTTCTTTTATTTTGCTTGATGTTACTTCTTGTACAGTCACTAGCTTGGTGTCACCTTCTGATCAATGAGTGTCTAGAAGGAAGATGCAGCTTGATGCTCAGAAGCCTGACATTGACCACTCAGTGCTAATCATCATCCATATATGTGTAATCCACTTTGTATGCTGTGTTTTTATTCAGTATTTGTCTGAGTTGGTGTACCTTAACCTGGGGTACAATATGTTGCATCGAGTTCCTGCGTTCTCCCTCTCGTCTCATACCAAGCTGAGGACGCTGGTTCTCTGTAATAACAACCTAGAACATGTCTACGGTCTGTGGGTCTTGTTCATATTATGTAATGGACACAATTACAAACATTTCTGCCTCATGAAATTTACCTGTAACTATAAGCTTTCCCAGGTGCATTTCAATTGATAGTTGAATATTATGCCTTTATGTGTAATCCAGAAGGTTATCTGTGAGAATTCCCTTTCCCAGAGCCTTGCAATGTTAAAGAAAGCTTGCACCATTTCCTTTCATTATCTGTTTCCTTAACGAATATTGAGATTTGAATGAAATTGTTGTAGGAGTACATGAGCTCCGAGGACTTCGCGAACTCGACTTGGCGTACAACTGCATTTGTCGCCATAGTGCCCTGGAACCAATCAAGCAACTTCCCAAACTCAATAGAGTATGTCTCCATATTAATTATTTCTGGCAAATATGAATTAAATATTTAAAATTTTATTTGCCAATGTTTAATGTTTTCTTGTATTGACTATAATCTGCTTTGTTTGACCTCTTAGTTTAATTATTTGTACATATTCTGATGCTTATGTTCTTTGTGTGTTCAGCTTGTGTTGACAGGCAACCCTATATGTTATCACACACAACACAGAGTCAATACCGTTCTGTACCTTCATCCACAGGCAGCCAAACTGGTGAGTCAACTTGATGCCTAACCACACGGTCTTGTTTCTGTGGCAACCTCTGTAGTTCATATAGGGTTCTACTTTGGATCTACTTTGCTGATGGAAAACTTCAATTGTACAGTTATCAATACTAGTTATTTTGCTCTGCTTAAAACTGGCTTTGTTTTCTACAGTTTACGGCTTTTGTTGTTTCCAGTTTACCCTAGATGGTGTTGAAGTCAGTGCTAAGGAGCATCAGGTGAGGAGATGTTGTTTTCCTTGGTTTTTTACTGATATAAGTAATATGATAAGATAAATTTTAACTTAATATTTATGATATTGCTGCATATTGTTATTTTGAACATTTTCATGACTATAATATTTAAGCACCATGTTCATTTCATATGAATAATTCTATATAATTATGTTATTATCTATTAAACTGCTTTATCAAATACTACTAGTACTGCACCAAGGTGGTACCACTAGATGTCACTCAGGAGAGCTCTGTTCCGAGCACCAATTTCTCTACTACTGATGGGTACAGCAGTCAGGACTATAACTACGGTGATAACTCCTCCACACATGATGAGGACATAATTGTCAGACCCTTTCCCAAGAAGAAGTTCCGTAAATCACGGAACCCACGACCTGTGAGACAACCAGAGATATCTGACATCGACTCAGATGCCCAGAATTTCCCTCAATCTGTGGAATCCACGCCCAGTGAGTATTGATGATGCTGATAGAGCAAAATTGAGACAATCTTCCCTTTAATTTTAGATCATATAATTTACTGAAAATCAATTTCACCATAGGGTCCTCACATTGATTCAGTGACACGCAGTTTCTTATAGAAATGCGTAAAGAAAGTACAAATGGCTCATTTGGCAAGTAAGTGGTGTCAAGGAGTATTTATCTGTGTTAGGAGCATAGCCCACTAGATGGGTTATAATGCAGCAGGATTATAGGGGTAAAATTCCATCTTGAAAAAGAGACCGTCGGCGGATATGTGGAGTAGCTGGACAGTAGTCTTGTTGGCTGTGTATAGATCATAAATGGGTGCCTTCACATTCAATATTGCCGGCCTCATTGTCCTATAAATGTATAAAAGTGGCTGTTTTGGCAGGAACAATGGCATGTTACAAATCTTCAACATACTTACAGTTTATGAACTTGAAGGCAGGGTCATCACCCATGTAATTTCCCATTTTTAAAATTAGTCTTATACTTTTTCTACTGTTAATACTAGTTGTCAGAAAATCAGTATCAGTTTCGAGCTTTTCATATACCATTACCGACCTTTGCATGCAATGTAAATCTATAAACGTTATGATCAACTCTTGTCATAACGTTTAATTGAAAATCTTGTCAACAGTGCCATAGCTTGAATTTCTATTGGCCACTTGTTTTCTCATTGATTTCTAATAATATGATATATTATAGGTAGCACACCACTCACTCAACACCATGTGGATATGAAAGTTGAAGTGGAGCATCTAAGATCAGAACTAGGCAGTGATTGGCTGCAAACACTCACTGTCAAAGAGGCAATAGTCAATAAGACTCGAGAAAAATCAACCAATAAGAAAGAAGCAACTGAAGATGCCCTATATCTAAAAAGCAACTCCTTAGAAAGCCTTGTTAAATCAGCTGAGAAAACCGTCTCTTTTTCTGCCATGGATGAAGCACAGGTCCAACCCCCCATAATCACCTCACAAGTGGAATTATCAGAAACAGATTCTGTGACACTATCAGTAAGCTGTTTGAGTTCCCATAGCAATCTGGTATCAGATGTGACATCACAGATTGATGACAAGAAGGATGATGAAACGAACAGTCCTGTTGTCGTGGATACCACCCACAACAACTTCTACTCAAATAAACATGAACACAAAGAGGAAATAGATTATGGTTAGCCAACCAAACATCACAATTCTTATTTGCAGCAGTATTAAAAAAGCCTGGTCATCAGTTCCGTAGTATACAGACCTGATATTTGTGTTAAATTTATAATCATTAAAAATCCAATTATAATTTTAAAACCAAATTATAAATAAAACTGTTTTATTGTAAGAGTCTTAATAATTTACACTGTTGGCTGACAGGTGGTGAATCTGAACCCTTCATTGTGAGTCACCATGACGATGCTGACCACTCTTTCCTGTTGTCTGTTTCTGATCGATTTCTCATTGAGAAAGACCTTGAGGGGAATGTAACTGAAATGCTAGACTTACACAGCATCCTGAGTGCTGATGCATTATGGGAGACTGGTGAGAACACAGACGAGCCTCAGCTGCAGTTGATGTTTGATTCTGTGAGGAAGGACCGTCGAGAACGTCAGTATGCGATGGAAGACACCCAGAATGCTAAGGTACAAGATGGCATGACAACATGTTATTTTAACTTGGGTTGACATTGTTTTTCACAGTCAAGAATAACTGTATCATTCATAACCTCTAATCCCCTCCTCAAACAGAGTTTCACAATCAAAATGCCACCAATGTACAAAAACAAACAGCTATTTGGAGAGTAGTGTGTGCAACTAGTGTTTGGGTTCACATACCAAATGTGACTCTTAAATCAGCGAAATGTCACTTTTTTGTGTCATGTATCATCAACCTGCAGGTTTTCCTGGACCTTCTACAGCCAGCGCTTTTGAAACGGACACAGCTAGCAAACAGCATGTCAAGTTACCAGGTTAGTCTCTGTCAATCACTTGACCCTGAAAAAACCATGTCACAAGTGTATCTATGTATAAGTCTGTATTTCAGTGCTTGAAGTGCAGTCATCATTTCAAGGATGTTGGGCATTTTGGCAAGAAACAAGGTATGGGTCAACAAAAAAACATTTTTAAGTCTATCATACTGTAAAATTCTTCTAAATAAAATGAGCTTGATCCCAAAATGTTTTGCCATTTTTTTATTGTTGCAGATAAAAACCTTCCTGCTTGTCCCAGTTGTCTTGGAAACAAGGTGATTGAGATATTTGTTGAGGAGGAGCAGAAAGTACACTCCACCCCATTAAAATCATCATCAGATAAGAGGTGTGTTTTGTCATGCATAAAGTGTGTTTCATGAAAATCATAAAAATTCTGTTGTAAACAAATACTACTTTTGCCATCCATTAAGTGTCCAGTAACAGGGGTTTGCAAGTTTCAATTGGTTATTTTTGATAGGTCATTGCTTAACTTATTTGGCATGTGATATGTGCTATAAAGACACCTCAAGCTGCAAAGTGGTTGAATTGCAAATGTGTAATTATTCAAGCTCTTCATTTCTCATTAATTTTTTAAGGGAAGTTCGAAGATTTTTTTTTCAGGCAAGATGATTTGTTGCCAATAGCATGAAAAGACAAGAAAAGGGGTCATTTTAGCAACTTGAAAAAATCTATGTTAGAATTGAACAAAATTGCAGGAAATATCATCTTTAATCATGGATTGTGTGTTTTTCCCTATGTAATAGATATACATTTTATTTCAGTAGAATTTTAAATTTTTTTCTGTTTCAGAGGTCGGGGGCAGACCAGGTCATTGGCCATGAAAACCAACCAATCAGATGGCAGCATGATTAAATCCTCGTCAGCTGCCAAACTGCAAGATCGACTTCATGAGCACATAGAACATCTTTCCCTGTCTATTCCCAGTGAAAACCATTTCTCTGATCAGAACCATGACAACACTAAAACTATCACCAAATCATTCACAGATAGTGAATTTGGCCCTAGAAGAAATCGACAAGCCTCTACTGGCAGTGATATTCAGGTTCTCGATACCCACTGTGGAGGGATTACAGTGCAACATGAATTGTTAGAATCTAGTGATGATCATCATTCTAGTTACTTCTCAATCCAGACTAGCACAACTCTGAGAGACTCTGACTTCGAATCCACTCAGGATTTATCTGAAACCAACAGCTTCCATTCAATCGAAACTAACACTCGCAGTAATGAACACACCCCCTGTGGATCACTTAGCAACAAAACAATTAGCGCTATGGTAACCAGTGTCTATGAAACCAGTCAGAAATCTCCCCATCAGTTGTTTCCAAACCCACCTGTCATTGTCGGGAGTACTGCTGATTCAGACACCGGGATCAGTTTTGTGGCACACAGCTTCCACAGCGACATGGGCAGTTATTCTGGTGAAGTTGGGGAAAGTTTGCCTCCTGATGACTGTCTCGACCTAACTATCGATGAAGAAAATGAAGATGAGGCGACTTTCCTGGATTTCAAGATGAGCTATCGGACCTACAAGAAAGTGGACCACCAACTTAAGTTGCATCTCATGCTTTTATTGGAGGATGATGAAGATCTGGATATCTTGGTCAAGGTATAAATTTTTAAAACAATTATTAGCATTGGATAATTTATTGTAACTTAATAAAGGGGTCTGATTTTACAAATAGACAACCACAAATGTCATGTAATACAGTCTCTTGATGGGCTGTAATACACTCCCTGACCCTATTTGCACTTCGTCTTTACAAGGCGTTGCCGGCACTGCCAAGTGTTAGTTATCACATGGTCACGTGGGGGATATGTTTCCCTATATCATCTGCATGACCATGCGATAACATACTTATTGCGAAGGCACCTACACACAATAATCTAGCAACATTGAAGCGCTGTAGAAGCGGCTCGGCAGGTATTAGAATTTGGCTCCTCAGTTAGATTCCGGGGAGATGGGATAATACTGTGACTTCCCGATGAGTGACATGCAACTAGATTAGAGGCTGGCAAACAAATTACTCTTGAGAAAACCTTTGTTAAAACACTTGCAAGATGTGCATTGTATTCACACCCTCCAAAGTGTTGCCATGTTAGAGCAGTGTTGCTTTGTGAGGGACCTTCTCAAATCTGGTTGCTGCTAGGTGATATTGCGACATTGTCGCAGTTATCGCGCGTCTAACTGTGCGTTTGAGGCAATATGGAAAAAAGACCAAGCTTTTCCTCAAGCTCTGACTGGCTGAAAGTAGGGTGCCATGCGCCAAGGGAAAAAGAATGAGCTTTTCCTCGAGCTCTGAATGGCCGAGAGGAGGGTGCCATGTGATAAAACAGAATATCAACGTGATCATACACTGAAGTGGGGCGTCCCCATTAAACCACATCATGACATGTGGGAGGCTCCATACAAATGAGCTGTGTACCAGACACATGGCTTTGAGTGCAAGTTGATTGAGACTAAGGCCGCTCGGTGATATGCTCTCTGTGTATTGACAATCACAGAGTAGTGGTATGGCTTAGTATTGATGTCATAGTTCAGACTCCAGAGCGTGTTTTCAAAATCTCACGTGTTTTCAAAAACGCACACATCTTTAACAACTGGTTTTTGTGTGAAAATTCTGCGTCTTATACATGAGATTTTACGGTACAAAGAGATATTTTCACACTTGTGATGTAACATAGATTCCTCTGTGAGTTAATCTTCCTCATTCATACATTTCTCCTTTGCAACTGGTCAGTGCTCCTGTGTTTCGTTGAATGAAGACGAGGAAATACCTTGCCTCATAGCAGCCTCCTCAACCCAGTTCCATGTTCTCAAGATTGTGAACAGTGACAGGTCAGTACTGTTGCCTTCTACTAATATGACATCAACGATTCCATGTGATAATTATAAAACTCTGCCTCAAATACTCATGGTTTGAGTGTTAGCTATTGTTAAGGGTTGACAAGCCAGTCTGACATTTCTCAGATGGTTGTGTTGTCATCATCGGCCTTATCTCACACACATCCAAATAACATTAATGATCTTTAGTATGCTGTTGGACTTCCATCCCAGGGCTGAGGATTAAAACCCCTGTATGGGCAATGGATTTATGCCAAGTTAGCAATTGCACTCAAGGGTTGCTGTTCAACCATCACAATCATCCTCATCCCCTTCAATGCCAGTGTTTTGTGTTATTTTGGTTGAATTCACAGCCTGGCCACTTTGGACGAGGCTGTGAAGAGATTAACCAGTGTACCTCTCGTGGACATCAGTGCCATCTACCTGGGACTGGGGGCGCAGTATGTCACAGTGGTGACATTTGAAAAGGCTTCCTGTTTCTATATCATCTTCAGAGATGCACCAAGATGTCAACGTTTCTACAAATACTTCACAGGTACATCATGGAATCACCTTAATACATGAATATGTTTCATAAGCATGGTGTTGTATTGAAATTCTGCACAATTTCTTTTAGCATAGTAAATCAAATAAAGCTACATTTGATTTATGTCTGTAGTTCCATTTCCATGTCTCAATTGGCTAGAATGAATATCATTTGTAAGTGTTGTACTGTGTGCAGCCAAAGTTCAGGAGACAACTTTCAGCTCCTGCAGCAAACTGGAAACGATCAGCAAGAATGACCCCACTATGACCTTAAACCTGACCTCCATATTGAAGTCAGATGTGGATGAAGGTGACACAGAGGTCAAATCATTCTCATTATGTTACCTGCACAGTGGGGACCTGGAGGGTAAGAGCTTAATGCACTTTCCAATTATGAAACCTCTTAAATGCAAGGTGAGGCATGCATAATTTTTATCACAATCTATTTTGTTTTCAGGGCCATATCATAGGTCTCCTGTGACCTTGGTTGTCACAGCAACCCATTTGTGTGTAGCCTCAGTGGACTGGGGCTGGCCTGCTATGGAGAAAGACGGTAAAATGATGTTTGGGTCTATCTTCACGTTAAAGGACCGTCAGAGGGTCACTGACCTGACAGAGCTGGTAGGCCCCCTTTACTGGCAGTGTTTTGTGGTTAATAATGTATTAGCAATTAATTCATAGTTTGTTAGAATTGATTGGTTGATCCTTTATTTTTCAGTGCGCTGTTAAAAACAACAAGAAGTGTGTGATCTTGCATTTTGTGGATGAATCAAATGGAGATGAATCTGACTGGATGGTTTCCATGGAGACCTATCGTGAGATCTGTTCGGTTGTATCAGTCATCAAAGAGATGTGGGAAGCAGAGTACGGTGTAGAGCTGCAAGTAACGTAATAGTTTGCCATATGACATGACTAGTACTACTTGTTGGGATATTTTAGTAGAGAGAGAGCTATGGAGGGGTGAGTGATGATTGAGAAAAAAAGTGCCCATGAGATGGAGGTAGAGAGTGGATGAGAAAGCGAAATAAACAGAAGGGGAAGAGTGAGAGGTGGGTGGGTGAGGTAGTGAGATAGAGAGAGAGAAAGGAGAGAGTGGAAGAGAGAGAGAGAAAGAGAGGCCAGATAAACACAGAGAGGAAGAGACAGATGAAGAGAGATTGAGCGAGATAGAGGGAGAGACAGATAAAGAAAGATAGAACAAGATAGAGGGAGAGACAGATCAAGAGAGATAGAGCAAGATAGAGGGAAAGACAGATAAAGAGAGATAGAGTAAGATAGAGGGAGAGACAGATAAAGGGAGATAGAGCAAGATAGAGGGAGAGACAGATAAACAGAATGATGGAGAAAGTAAGTGAGAGGAGAGTGAGAGGCAGATAAACAAAGAGGAATGGAAAGAGCAAGAGAGAGAGAGAGGCAGATAAATAGATAGATGGAGTCAGGAGAGAGCAAGAGACAGATAAACGTAGGGAGATGGAGGCTCAGAGACAGAAAAAAGGGGAGAATTGTGTGAGTGC
This sequence comes from Urechis unicinctus, assembly GCA_034190875.2. Classification (NCBI taxonomy): domain Eukaryota; kingdom Metazoa; phylum Annelida; class Polychaeta; order Xenopneusta; family Urechidae; genus Urechis; species Urechis unicinctus. The sequence continues at coordinate 39,606,407 of CM067348.1, read as the reverse complement.
AATATGTTCTTTTTTTAAACAGTTGATTGTGCTAGAAGCATTGTTATGTTGGTATTAGCATTTACAGTCTGTTAAGAATCTGTAATATTATTGTCTATGAGTTCTCACTTATATGCTAATGAAATGAGATTTATTCAAGACAATATGTAATACTATTTCTGTCATGTGTGTTGGTTTCACACAATTCCCATTTTGATTCTTATTTGTCTCATTGATAATTAATTAAACTGATCTATATAACAATGCTTATTTTATGAATGGAATAATTTCACCAACTAAGTTGTGTGCTGTATTGTAATGTATGGATTACTTGCTCTTGAGTATTGGGTTAATTGATAATGATGGTGGATAAACAAGTATACTCAAATCTGGTTTGTTTTTGGCTCTGCTGTTCAGAAGAGCTTATCATATACCATTGCTCCATCGTCTGTCCGTCGGTTCATAAACGCTGATGGCACATTTTGTTACAAAGCATTCTTGCAGCCCCACTTCATACATGGACCTCTCTTTTGTCACTATCTCTTTGCAAAGTATGAATTAGCTCGGTTTGACCTCTTTGGCCCCTGAATATTTGATCAAAAAAAATCTCCTGCTTAATGTTATCCAAATGGTGAATTGAATATGCAATTTCTTAGTAATCAGTATTGTTACTGCAATTTCTTGCAGAAAAAATCTTAAGTGTGGTGGGACCTATAAGAAGAGAGATTATCAATGAATTGATGTTATTTTCATGACCAATAAGGAACCTTTGAATCTGATTCATTTGAGTGGCACATTTTGTCAAAATGGCTTGTAGAGCATTAAACTTGCTAGCACTTTTTAGCTTGAAAAGTGTAATAATCTCGGGTAATGTGTGTGTTTATGTGTGTGTGTGTGTGTGTACTTTAGTGAACCACTGTAATGCTTGTGAATGGTTTCCTGCAGCTGTGTCATCTCATCGGGGTCACAATAGCACAGCACAAAACAGTTCATCCTTATATTGGCTGCTATCCTGCATGACAAAATTACCCTACCTAACCTGCAGTCTCTGTCGGGGATGCTGCGATTCCTATCTATGACTATACCATCGGGCAGAGCTTTTCTAATGCACCTTTACGATTTAACCATTTAAGCCAAGAAACATTTCATTTTATACGCTTGATAGTTGACCCTCGAAAGAAGACCTGTCAATCTGGCTGCAATTCCACCAGTTCAACGGAAAAAACCTTCATCAGGCAAATTCACCCAGCTCCTTCCCTACACATGTATTTGGACACTTCAAAATGCGGCTTCGGGCTACATATGCCGCTTACTGGATCCAAGACTCATGGACCGACTCTTGGAAAGCTTTCGATATTATTTTTTTTTTAAATTAACCCAATATACTTCCCTATTTATACTTTTGCTGGCACAATTGCCATTTTTTTCACTGTGACAACCAGGCTGTGGTCCAAATTCAAAGCAAGCAAACTGCCAAACATAAGCAGGTGACAGATGTTGAACGCCCACTGGCACTAACTTTGCTTAAATATAACCGGCTCCAAATGGTGCACATTCCTGGGGTAAATAACATTGTCTGTTATTTTCTTTCTCACCAAAACAGGCATGGTACGATATGGGGGATAAGGCCCTACCCAACAGCAATTCTTCACCACCTGCTACGAAGGAACTTTCTTCTCCCCTGACGTAGATACTTCAAACCTCTTTAAATAGGACAGCCTCCGAGGCCTATTTTCACCACTGCAACGCCTTTAATCTGTTTCTACTACAACACTCGATTCCTCTTCAAATGCATATTCCACCTCACACTTTGGCTCTCTTCGTCACTGCCCTTCATTTACAAGGCCTAAGACGCTCCACCATCAGAAGATCCTTTCAACGACCCAGTTCATGCTCAGCCTCAAAGATATTGCCCCGTCCTTTCCCTAAATAAATACCTAGCAGTACGACCAAATGGCATTCATAAAGTTTTCGCGGACATCGTTTACCTACTCGTTACACACAATAACTTCTCCCAAGCTCTTTAACTATGTGTACAGTTGGCTGGCCTACATCCTCACAGGCATAATACCCACTCCTTACGGATAGGTAAAGTAGTATATAAAGTACTTATCCATACTACACGTAAAATTATGGCTTATACAGGGTTTCGATTTTTGATCCCTTCTCACTTAAGTTGTTTTTAAGGGTGAGCTTCACTCGAGAGAAAGTGGAAAAAGGCGGCCCACCCCGCAACAGAGCCTGTCTCCACTATGAGTCGGCGCAAATTTGGTCAGGGCTACGATCATTTATGGCTACCCCACTAAAGGGCCCGACCCCGCCACGTTAGTTTGCCAGCAAATTAACGTAACCATAGGCCAAGGTGTCTACGCCATTCGCGGCTATCTGCCGCTTTGAGTCAAACGGGTAGAGTGACACCTTCTTCACGTGTAGCCCATATATATCGTGACCATCACTGCGTGGCATGTTCATCCCGTGGCGAAACTGCTTCTTTGTGAACATGTATTGTGCGTGGCGTTGCTGCTTCTCCACCACAACCTTCTTCGCTCCCTTCTGCTTTGTGATCTCGCCCATGTCAGACATCAGGATTGAGTGCATCTTAGGACGCAGTCCTACATGCTCCTTGATTGGTACTCTGGCACAATCGTCTTTGATTTTGCCCAAGACCATCTTATTGTTGTTGGCATGCAGTGCGTGATTCTCCGAGTAGTTGCTCGTGTCAAAGGGTGAGTTATCCTGCTGCATATCAGTGTACACGTTCTCTGTGCGGATCTCCATCAGTCTGTCAGTAGCGAGTCCATATAAGTATACTGCAGGCGCAGGTCGTCACTATATCTGGACTTCATGGTGTTATATTAGAAGTCGTACATGAGGTGTTTTGGCAGTTAGCAGGTTAGACAGGTCAACAATGCACATACCTTCATACACCGAGTAGTATATATACTAGCGGTTCTGGGACACAACCTCTCCCATGTATACTACTGACCCCTTGGCAGCTTATACAAGATTTTTGCTCACCCTGACCTCGCTGCGCTAATACCAATGAAGGACGGAGTGCTAAACTGCGTCACCAAGATCGTACTCAAGATATTTACCCTAAGGGCGCCTCGGACCCGACCCCCAAACGGGGCCGAGGGGCTAGTTTAGTTAATTGGTAAACTAGTGGGTCGTTCACAACCTGCTAACAAGGTCATCTAGGTGTTCCATTCGCTCCGTAAGATCATTATTCTTAACCTACAGATCTCTCACCATGTCCTGCAGTTCCACAAGGTCATCATACTTAGTCTCCATATCACTCAGTTTGCACTCCAGATCTATTTTTTCGTCTTTCATATACTCTGTATCTAATATCAACTCATTTACACCACCCTCAAGTTCAGTAATACGCTCTTCCGTGTTCATTTCTATATCTTATACCCACGTTTATTCAATAGGCTGATTCATGTGTGCACGTTATGAGTGGCTGCTGTGATTCATAGCGTTCATATATGATTAGTGTGCACGCTATGATTCGCACAGCTGGGCCACTTTGTTTGGGGTGTACACAACATATTTAAGCTAATTAGTCGCTGCAAATGTAATTACCAGAAATCTAAAAAATCTTAAACAACCCCATTTTTAACCATATAGTGGGAGAGCCAGTCTATTCAAGTGGCATCCTCAATTTAACGCTCTAGAGAGTGATAACATTTTTTTGTGAACACCCATATTTGTGCTACGCTCAAGCTCTAATCTTTATATAGCACAAAGTTATCTTAGTTTGATTATATGACACTGCAGGTGCTCGAGTTGTCAAGTGCCACTGCATTTGTGTATTGTGAAGAGGTTACCTGGGGCCTCTATACTATATACATCTGCTCCTACTTCCAGTACTTATTCCTAGTTATATCACCCTCTTCCCCCTTTTGTGGAGAGGATAGGAATGAGTCATGTGGGGTTGTAAGCCTGGCCAGATAACATACAGCCCAATTTTCAGTGGTGGTGTGGTCGCAGGGGAAATCTCGGGGCCTCTGTGGTCCTGCTGAAACTGGAGAGCAGAGTCATACCAAGGGGCTTTTACACTTTTTTACATTGTGTAAAAAGTTTATGTGTTGAGGCGGGTCATTCATAGCCCGCTCAGTGGTAAAGATGCTTTGTCTTTTTCATCACTTGAAACAGACTGCCATGCTTTTACAGATCTAGCCTTAATTTCGCTATATTTTGTGAGCTCAGCTAAAACGAGCTTAAACTCATGATCTGAGATATAACCATTTTCAAGTGCTGTTGATACAATATCAGCAATGGTATTCAATTTGCTCTGCACTAGAATGCGGATCTGATCATGTTTTTTCGCCTTAATGGTCAGCCGCCGACTGACGAATTTTCCAGCAATTACAAGTAGCCCACAGCGGCCCCAGTAGCACCCAACACTGTGGCAATAGGAATGGCACGAATGGTACGAATGATCTTACCATTGGATAACATGGTATATCCACAACTCTAGAGAGTCTTGACCCCCATCACCAAACGACCACTTATATCCTATGCGCAGGGCGCCACTTACTTCTGCCCAAATAGTAATGAGGGGATTTGTTTTTTCAGCTATGTGTTGTCTCAGGTCCCTGTTCTGCTGTCTATGTTTAACATCAACATATTTTCTATTAGCAGCATCCGTTGGCGAAGTTGGGTCTCCCAACTGAACGATTTTATTATTTCCCATTTGAAGGTCTCCAGTCATAATACTGCCACCTTTATCCATTTTTTGTGAGTCTACATAGGTCTTTGTTGCATATTCGGAGAGGTCGGCACCCTGATCCGGTTTCCATTGAGCTCTATAAATAATCGCTTTTTTTGACATCTTGTAAATTGAAGAACAGCACTATCAGAGATGTTTGTGATTGTTTAATAGACGTCCCTTATTATCCCTTATCTGAACCTTCAACTCATTAACAGCTCCGACAGTAACACGTTTTGACACTGGATTAGCAATGTTTGTGGTTATGATATCACCGAAAGAGCTGCCCCCACAACTTCAAGCAGCGTAGTGGGCGCACCATCAAGCATGTTGTGCGTGATACTGACTTGATCGAGGTGGACATAAAGTGGGTTAAAGATGCTAAAGTTCACGGGCCCGTCGCCTTTGTGAAGACCTGCGGGAATCCATCCTCCACCCAGACCGGTATCAAGACCCAATATTTTTAACACACCGTCGTCACTTTGTAAAGCCCAATCATCAGAGAGGCCAATAGTCCCATCTGCAGCATTATCCTCCAAAGTAAAACCTAGAGCTGTAAATACATCCTGGACAAGTTTGAAGTTCCAGAGGCCAGGAGACAAAACGACACCTACTTCTTTTCCTGTAGAAATTTCCCCCTTTGTAATGGGCATAGTTGATTCAATGTTATACCAGCCCACAGTATACGTGATTGACCTAATTTGACCTAAGACCTACGCAAAGGTCACCCACACTATTGTCAATAGCATTTTGCAGGGACACAGCGTCGCCGCTTTGAACATTAGACAGTGTGTGATACATAGCACTATGAAAAAACAAGCCTTTAGTTTAAATATGAATAAAACGTACAAAAACGGGCCGGTATACCTACCCCATATTGCCCGTGAGGATCTGACACATTTCCTCATCCAGGTAAAATCGAATAATATCACAGATGCGTTTGGTGTAGAGTTCTCCAACCTGTTTGATAAATACTTGGTGCCAAACATAAGTGACGACAGCCTTGTAGTTGGCTGGAGAACCAACCACATGCAATACTGGCAGAACCAAGTAAACTTTGTTGTATGGTGTGCAACAAGCGGCTGCAGTCTCTGCGCTGGACCACCTCAAATCTGACTCCCCAGCACTAAGTAACCTCTACAGGTTCCACGTCTAATACACAATCCAGAGACTTTTAGAGGAAATGAAAATAGCACTGCTGGATGACGCCACATGGTCAGCCACCAACAACACCTTTGACAAGAGAATCTACCACCGGCTCTGCCACGAGTTTGGGGTTAACGAAAATAGTGACTAGAGGATAAAGGGCGGTAACCAGGGACTAGGCCGGGTCTACTTCACCGACCCTGAAACACATGAGGTGCGGGTGATCACTCATTATGGAAACACCCACCTGTACGAATCCGTTAGGCAAACCTTTGAGAAATCAACCAACGGCTTTGTTTTCCAGGGCAGCAAGCGACATATTGATTTTATAAAGCAAGACCAGGATGGAGCAAACACCGCCTGGAGTACTTACATCCTGGAAAAATCAGCAGGGTTCACCGCCCCAGGTATCACACGGATCAACGACAGCATTCGGACTTATGTCTGGGCCATTCTTAGTGATCAGACGCAGACCCGCTCAGAGATACTAGGTGTTGGCACCTCCTTTGATGCTCAAAAGCAATTTCAGGCCAACGTTGAGGATGCCGTCAACTATCCAGTGGACATTCCGTCATCCATCCGACGGTATCAGAACGTCCTCCAGAATGCTTCTTCAAAGGTTGATTATGTGTTTGGAACGGGCCTGTACATGGCTCTGTCTGATATGAGCCTCGCCATTGGAAACGTTGCTGGGTACAACAATCTGATTACTATCGCAACTGTGGAACAGCAGATCGGCAGCAATACTGATGTCAACTCAGTTCCGGTGGTTCCAGATAGAGGAAGCTTTGACCCTCCGCCAGATACAGATATGGGAGTCCCCTCTTCAGGGCCGGCCCCTGTGGCCGAGACCAGTCTGCGTGGTGCGCATGAGGATGAGAAAACCGCTCTTATTGTAGGCGGAATCGCTATAGGCTTAGCTGTGCTTTGGTTTGCTACGTAGTAAGTCACGGAGTATCAGGAGGATAACTCCCCCCACTGCCACAGCTGCGGCCCATACATGTTCTGCCATCAAACCAGCCACCTTTGAAGCTGACTTAAGCAGCCATGATACGATGTAGCCAATGATTTCTGGAAGGGCAGCTGCTGCCTCACCAGCTAGGCCCTTCAGGACGTTTGCCGAGGAGTTCAGCTGATTTTTTAATCCATTCCTTTACATCGGACTTATCAGCTGGCGTCGGTGCCGGGGTTGGACTAGTGCTCCCTCCGCCCGTCAAAGCAACTACCAGGGTGGAGTTTGCCAATCCAATCGCAGTGAGGACGGAGGCGATTGTTATGCCCTGCTCCCGGAACATGCGTACATGCTCAGCTAGCGTCTTGTCCTCGTTAAGAATTCTATCGATCGTTTCCCTGATGCGGTTAATCTGGGTTTGCAAACGTTCGCGGTTTACAGATGCAGCCTCAACACGGACACCGTGCAGTTCCTGCAGATCTACGAGCTTAGTTGCTTGGAATCTCCATGAGTCACTATCACCCCTCCCCTTCTCATCCAACCATGCCATTTTGGCCTTACGAGCTACCATATCCCTTTCTATCTCAGTTATCTTAGCTAGGTTGTTGACCAGCTCACCCGTCTGGGTCTGCATAGCCTTGTCAAGCCTTATAAGCTCTCTGAGGGGTAGTTCATTGTCTGTTTGTGTAGCTAGGTCTTGGATGGTATTATGAATGTCCTCTATAAAGCTTGTTTCTTCCGCGCCACCCCCCCGTCCCGGAAATTGCTTCAGGGACCCTCATTTCTAAATTCTCTGCGGCTTTAGCAGCTGCTTGGTCAACGCCTTGGAGGGCTGTTGCTTCCTTTCGTGACACCGCTTTTCGGGACCACCCAGTTAACCCCACACCATCACGGACGGCCTGATGACGTACTAAAGCGGGGCTTTAGTACGAGAATTTATAATAATTAAGTCAGGGTAGTCCTTCGAACGTAACTGTCCTCTAACAAGTTCAAACTTTGTATAATCACGGCCGAGAGCTGGTGTGTGGCCTTTTTCAGCTAATGCATCGTAATAATCATTGACAGCGCCTATAATGAGCCGGCCGTCCTGTGGTATAGACCGATCCATCCCAATGTCCCATTCTGTAACAGGAGGGAGAGTGGCCGGGGCGGGAGTCTCATCCTCTATTTCAGCGAGCCAATCCTTATCCTCTCTTCCAGGGTCGTAATCTTCCTCCACTGCGTCGTTAAATGTTGGGTTATCAAACTCCATTTATGTGTGTGATATAATTGTAATTAAGCATTCAACATGTGGAGTATTTACGGACGCAAACTCAACCCACACCGCCAGATACGCCAACCCCTCTGGGTAAAGGGCGTGCGACAGTCTGTAGTTATTACAAACAATCCAAGTACTATTGACTAGAACCAGCAACTGCTAGTCCACTTCCCCAATCTAGGCGCAGACGAGTCATTGTTCCAGGGACAGCACGGCTGGCCTTTACAATCACGCTGACCTCGACTGATGTTAACCGCAGCGTTGTGCCAAACCTGGGTCGCACCTTGGTTAAGAAATTGACAATCAAGATTTCTGGCAATGAGGTCATGTCTATTGATGACAGCGATGTGTACCACTGTTACCACGACTTGTGGCAGACTGCACAGGAGAGACAGGGCCTCCAGTACCAGGGCATTGACACATCAGATGACAGAAACACAACTAAGATACGAGTGGGGGCAGGAGACAAGGTTGAGATCGAGGAAGAGGACAAGGCCGTAGCCGATGTGTATGGTAAAAGGTTCTACGTTCTGCTTGACTTTGAATGCCTCACGTTCAACGCCTACAACCGCGTAAATCACGCAACAGGCGACACTGCTGCAAGCTATAAAATTGATGGCATCTCGCTGGAGTATGACATGGTTGGGCCGCATGATACGCACCCAGTACACAGGTCGGCTCTCTATTCTGTATGACCGTGTTCTTCATCACAGGAAGTTTGTATACAATAAAAGAGATACACTGTGGAACATCAACCTGAACGTGCCGGCTCGCAGCATGAAGGGCATCCTACTGCTATTTGAAGACCCAGTCAATGCCTCGTACGCCAGGAGTCGTTCTACAACCCAAAGATTACCAAAGGTAAGGTGACCATTGAGGGCATCCCCAACCAACTCTATGCCCAAGGCATGCGTGGCTACCAGCAGTGGGATGAAGTGAAGAAGGCCTTTGCAGCAAGGAGTAAACGAGACCCCAGTGTAGCAATAGTTGCAAAAGACTTGGCATTGTCAGACGTGTCCCTAGGAGAGTACCTAACCACCAAGTATGCTCTGTGGCTCGACATAAGGGCGAGTGATGACGACCAGCTGCACGGTAGTGGCAGAGCCATGGAGAATGCGTCTGAGGGTATTACCATACAGATCACAAAAAAGCAGAGGCCGCCCGTGCATTGAACGTTTATATGTATATTGTAATGGATGCACAGCTTAACATTAAAGATGGCAGGTTCGTCAGCGCAGTCTACTAACAAGGGTTTGATGAAACCGAAAACTGAGTTTACATTTCCAGATGGTCCCTGTTCGGCAATTGTTTGTGGGCAGACAGGATGTGGGAAAACCGCATTCATCCTCGACCTACTTGAAGGGCACTTCTTCGGTGCCTTCGAGCATATTGTAATCCTCTGCCCTACCATACGTTTCAACGAGGCCTATCAGACGCGATCATGGGTGTGGGATGATTCAGAGGTCTACGTCGTTGATCCAGGGGAGCGACTCCATGACCACCTGAATGCTTTCTACCATTGTTTTAAGGGCGAGCTTACCCTCTACATTATTGATGACTGTTCGGCTACAAAGGCCCTATCCAAGAAGAAAGACATGTTATCAGAACTGGCCTTTTGCGGCCGCCATTGCGCAGCAAAGTGTCTGGGTCCTCACCCAAAAGTACAACTCTGTACTGAAGGACTTACATGAGCAGACTAGCTGGATGGTGCTCTTTCACACCAAGGACTGTGACTCGTTTGAAGACGCCTTACGTGAAAATGATGTAATTCCAACAAAGGAGGAACGTGCCACAGTATACTACTAGCAAAGACCAATCACGCAAAACTGCTGCTGAAGACTAATCAACCTACTGCATTTGCTGTCGATTGAAGTGATATTGGCTTTGATAGAAGCCGCTGCCTCAGTAATCAATTTAGGTTTCTTCATCTGGGTAGCGGTGCAGTATTTTGAAGCTCGAAGGCATATACGTATATTCATGGATCCTGACACCATTATTGATAAACTCCTTGAACAGGACACACTAGCTTAGTGGAGCAGAACCTAGTTGCACCCCTGGTGTAGATATGTCTTCTAAGAGAGATAGGCTTGCTGCCGTCATTGCTGGTGGTCAGTCCCGTCAGTACCTTGGTTTGGAGCGCCTTACAATTGACCAGGTTGAATCACTGTCTGATGAAGAGATCATAAAGCTGTATGTGACGTTGTGAAGCGCCGGACTTACAAGTATGCCCTAACAGTGGCGGATGTCGCCTTGCGCTACAAAGCGGCCGAGCCATTGTCTACAAAAGAGGCTAAAGAGGTCGCAGGTGCTCTCGAAAGGATATACAAACGAGGACTGCTGCATTGGCCTAAACTACTTCAGGTGGACACTGGATGGGAGTTTATGGGAGCAGTGAATCAGCTGCTAGCAAAACATGGAGTATCAGTCAGGCGTGGCCGTGTGAATATCCATCGAGATCAGGCTATAGTGGAACGCTTTAACCGCACCCTTGCTGAGCGGCTCTTTGGACACCAGTATGCCGTAGAGTCAAAGGATACTGGAAAACGATCTACTGAGTGGGTTTCTCGACTACAGACTGTTGTCTCTGCTATAAATAATGAGGTAACCCGTTTGACTGGGAAAAAAACCTAAAAATGCTATAAAGGCAAAAGGAGTTGCACAAAAGCTCTCTTCAGTCATACCAGGGCGCCCGCTGGGGGTCAAAGAGCAAAAGCTTCCCTCTGATGTTGGCGTTCGCTACCTCTACCAGGCTGGTGAGGTCGAGCAAGACCAGCGTCGGCGGGCCACTGACCCTGTGTGGTCACTCGATGTTTACCGGATTGGGCACTAAATCAGGCAAGCCTGTACCTTACTATTTGTTGGATGGACCTCTCCGTGGCTTTGTAAAGGAGGAGTTGCTTGTGTTGCCGTCTGATACCCAGTTGCCGCCAGACGGTATTACCAATTAAACAAAAGGGAGGGAGGTAGTAATGGATGCAACTGGAAAGTGCCCTTGGATATTACTCGGGAAGAGAGACCCTTGTGACGGGCCCTGTAAGTTTGACTTTTGTGCAATGCATAGGTTTAAGATTAAACGGGGGATCGTAAATCGGCTTTGTGCAGAATGCCAGAAGGGCATAAAAAATAACCTAAAATTATGTATGGATTGTGGATATGAAAGGGTTAACCACAATCGCCTTCGTAAGAAGAAAAGGCTTGAGGGCAGGAAGGTTCGGATGGCGACTCACGTTGAGACTGAGGAATGCGTGCTAGATAAACCTTCTCGAGCTAGGAAGACCAAGCCCCCACGTCGGCCGGCTGCCCTGGGATCATATGGGGGTGGTGCTGCACACACACCCAAACCCCCTCCCACTCCTGTACTTTTTCCCCAAGCCACCCCCAGTCTCACTATAGCCGGCATATGTGAGAAGGTGGATTATCTCCTGATCGCAAAGGGGGCAGAGGGTGTGGGAGAGGTGTCCAGCAGTGATGCGGGAAGTTCACCATCACCCCTCAGTGGCTGATCGGAGGTGGAAGGTGTGGATACACCCACGGTTGAATACGATACTCCCCGTCTGCCAGCGGTCTACGCCGGGTGATAGGCCTGGGTGTGGCTATGCCCGAAGGCCAGGGTGTGTACACCACCCGGAGACATCCATCGCTTTGTATAGAGACACCTTATTAACGTGCAGCCCATATATCTTGTGGTTGTCACTTGGGAGCATGTTCATCCCATGGCGGAACTGCTTCTGGTCGAACAACGATTCAAGGTATTGGGCATGGCACAGGTGTTTCTTGACCACTACCTTTTTTATGCCCTTTGCTTTCTTGATTTCCTCCTGGGTCGACATCAGGATGGAGTACATCTTTGGGCGCAGGCCTACATACTCCCTGATGGGTACACCGCCGCACTCGTCCTTCATCTTTCCTAGAACCTTCTTGTTCTTGTTGCTGTGGAGCGGGTGGGCTGGGTCGTAATTGCTGGTGTCAAATAGGGCACTGTCTTTTTTCATGTCGGCGTAGATGTCTGGTGTGCGGATCTCCAGGAGGAGGGAGTCGGTGTGGGTGTAGAGTAGGTTGACCTCGTGGCCTAACTGGGGCTTGATGGTGTTGTAGTAGAAGTCATACATGAGGTGCTTGGACAGATCGAGTATGCACATCCCCATGTAGACTGGGTGGTTGAGGACCAGGTGGGCCTTGTGGGTGTGGATGGCGGCCAGATCGTCGTCGAATATTTTCTGGCGGGCGAAGGCGGGGCTGGCGATGAGCTTTCTTATTTTGTTGCCGTCTGCAGCTCGGACCAGATTCACGTCAACCCGCTTGCGAAGGTTCTCCATGGTCTTGCCAAAGACGGAGTCGTTCATTAATTTGTATAGGTCCCTCTCGAAGTTGCTGGATGCGGCCTTGCGGAGATCTGTGTTCTTCCGGATGTAGGGTTCCATCCAGGGGCTTTGGGTGAAGGATAGGGCCCGGTGGATCTTGGTCAGCATCATCCCCAGGGCCAGATACAGTTTGAGGTTCCTGTAGTGGAGTACGTACTTCTCCTTATTCCTCAGGTACAGGACGAGCTTCTCGACTCCATGGCCGCCGTATTTGTCAAGGAGGTTTCTCTGGCAGTTTGAGAGCCACTCGATCTGGACTAGGAGCCGCTCTGGGTCTAGGGGGTAGTCGTTGTGGTCGTCGTGAATCTCAGCTGGATACTCACGGTCGACCTCAAGTATGTACCCCGTCTCGGCATCGTCAGGGTGTGTGCGGTCTAGTCTGGATAGCGGCTCTGGCCGGTCCACCCACTCAATGTTCGAGGTAGGTAGGGCCTGGCTCATTGCCCATCCATAGAGGTTGTTGGCATCGAGGTACTGGATATAGCTCGTCGGCTTCCCCTGGTCGAAAACTCCTACGTAGGGGTTGTTCGCCTTGGCGTGGCGTTTAGGCCTAGGTCAAGAGCCTTTTAGATTTTTCCGGCGTGGGAGACCGGGATGGGGTACGCCACACCTGAGCCTTTTAGCTTATCTATGAGCCACTGGATGTTGTATTTTGAGGGGCGATGTGGATTCTGGGCAGCTGGGTGGAGGGCTGAGATGATGGACCATAGTATGCGTAGGTCGTCTCGGTTCTTTACATTTATGATGGCCCCTTTGTTTGCCAGTGGTGGTGGTAGAGGGAGGTAGGAGCCGCCTTTGAGTGGTTGATACTTGGCGATGTCGATCCAGATGGTTTTTACCACCTCGTAGACCCATCCGTTGGTCCACTTCTCCAGCATCTCCTGAATTTGGGGCGGCTTGGGATAGAGCAGGGTCAATGTCTTCTGGATCTAGAATGACCTGCTGTTTGTTTCGTAGGACTGGCTCGACGTACTCCGTGGTACCATCTTATTGGTCTTGTAGAGGCTTACCTTGATTGCGAACTGGGTCTTTAGGCCACCTAAGATATTCAGCTCCTCATCTAGAACTTTACGAACCTGGGGTTGCACACCTTTCTGGAAGGTCAGGAGGTCTTGGGCGTAGTATTTGGAAAGTTCATGACCCAGCCTCGCAGTTGGTTGCTGATGTCCTGCTTGGTTCTCCTGAATTTGAGGCGGGGAGTGGGAACTGGTTTGAGGCTTGTTCGGGGAACTGGGACTGGCCTTACGCGGGGGAGTGGTTTCCTGGAGGTGGGCCTGGGGTGTGGGGCTGGTGCTTTCGCCACTTCAGACCAGAATTGGGGTATGGAGTCGGCGGAGGGGCTGGGTCAAGGTCCACCATGGTTCTCAGTCTTGCGTAGATCTCTTTGTACGTCCTGTCGAAGGCGTTTTTCTTTTCGAGTGCCGCGAGGGGGACCTTCGTCCGTGGATAGGGCGGCAGGGCCTGGCCGTGGATCTCAGCATAGTCGGCTTGAGCCTGTTTCGCACGTATGTGGTGGGGCGTCATTACTGTTTTATTAGTTCAAAAGGGGGTACAAATGACACAATATCAAGTCGCGACGAAAACCCCACCTGCGACTCAAACGGCTTTCGGCCCTCTCCCCTACCCCCCATGTGGTCGTGGGCTTTCCCCCATGTGGTCGTGGCTCCCTACCCCTGTGACTCATGGCCTCCCTCTCCCCCGCGACTCATGGCCTGCTGAGAGGCTCCCCGTCATTATTCGGAGAGTCCAGCTCTTGGCAGCTCTTGAGACCTTCGGCCCCGAAAGGAATAGTTTAAGTGGACAAATAATGCTCTGAAGTGTGGGGATTCCTTATCGTTGGTGGGTTGGGTGTCCATTTGGAGGTATGTTCTGGAACCACCATTACCTATACTACTGAGGCAGTAAACCACCAAGCCACTGGGACCGGCTTAGTGGCATTCCCTCGGCTTTGTAGTGACTTGGTTAAGGGGTCATGTCATAACATCTGCTAAAGGTCAAGTCAAAACATCTAAGGGGCTGCAGCTTGTGACATCTATCCGAAAAAAGTGCGCGTTACCAGCTCCCCTCGCTGACATCTATCGTAAACGTGTGCGGCGCAAAGGGTTTTAACACCAACCTTACGTTATGTAAACAAGGCGCAATCACAGTCCCGATTGCTGAACTAATAGGTCAAGAATTCATTTTGTTTAGAGATAACATTTGTTTGTGTAATATTGTTGATACCGTATTGCTGGTCGTCCAGGCTTGCCATTGGAAGACATGCCGTTAGCGTTTGTGCCGACTCTGGTTAGTTGTATGGGTAGGTTTAATGTCTTTAAACATTTAATCGTTGGCATGGACTGGTGCATATTTTTAGACCCCTACAGAGTCTGTTTCTTACTGGCTGTAGGGGTAGATTTAGTAATTTATCTGTGGTCTTGATACAAGTATTTTGTCTCTGGCGCCTTGTCATGTAACCGTGATGTAACTGTTATGTAACGTTCCAGCTTCCACCAATTCGTTTCATATATTAAATTTGCGAGACCCCACTTCCTCTTTGCTCCTGTATTGATGCCAGACATTTTGGTCATATTTTTCTCAGTGCTTTGGTTCTTCGAAAGCTTACAAACACATAATTCCTCGATGTCATTGTCATTGTACTTGGACAAATAACACCCACAATTATGGGCATTAATGTGGGGGGGGGGGTGGTGGTTATGTATATATGTATATATATATATACATATTTATATTTATTCATATATATTTGTTTTCTACCTTCTTGTTCATTTCACATAAGTGTTGGTGTGCCATTAAACCCTTTACTTACCCCCTCCCCCCCCCCACTCCCCACACAAACACGCACACACACACACACACACACACACACACACACACACACACACACACACACACACACACACACACACACACACACACACACACACACACACACACACACACAACACGCACACACACACACACACACACACACACAGAGTCATTCGAGTTCCGCTGGAATGGAGCTAGTCATTCCATCCATGAAACATGCTACATTTATTACAAGACATTCATTAATCATAACATGCATTTGGCTAATACTGCATGTGTTTGCACGATATCTTTCGCAACATGTCGAAATATAATGTTGGGTCGTGTCATAAGCGACGAAATACATCTGTTAAATGTCCTTGGGGTGAGAAACGCAACTATCCAGTTGGTCTTGCGATACAATTCAAGGCATTGGTGATTCACACAAGATAAGAGCTACCGCATTTCTATCTGGTTTTCATTGTCAGTCATCTGAAACTGATGGTGCACACACATGATACAAATATAGAGGCGGAAGTAATTGTGACATTCCCGATGCCAAGCTTCCCAGTGCCGACTGCTGCTACGACGCTCATAATAAAACGCGAAATAGTAGCACTTCGAAAGTTCATCATTGCAGGCGGAATGCTTTATTGTCGAAAAGACTCTATTGAGCACCAGAAGCCCAATTCACAGTGTGTGGTGCCCGAGTGCAAGACGCAAATAACGTGAATGAGGGGAAGGGGCAACAGCAGCAGCCAGCCACTGCACACAATGTAGCTCGGCGCTGGGAAGCTTAGCATCTGGAACCGAGCACACACTACGCGTCAAACTGATCAGGAATCGCTCATTATTTGCAGATGTCGCCCCTAATGGGGAGGATCAGGGTTTTTTCCCAATCAAAGCAGTTGTGGGGGCGGGATCAAAGTTTTCATAGCCTTCATGATAACGATATGTGACCAACAACAATAGAACAACGAAACCCGTAATTGAAAAGACAACATACACAAAGTTACCGGGGTTGGGTTAGCGGGCAAATTTTAGCCTCTGTTTCAGATGAAGGCAACTTTTATTCGATAGATTTTTAGGTGTAAAGTCTACAACAATTTGTTCCCTCGCACTCCTCGAACCAAGGCCCTCCCTTGCAGATTGATAATGACTGCCTCCCTAACTTCGTGTGGTTAAATCGATGACATGCAAGTGGGATAACATAGACTTATTCTGCAAGTCTCCCGCACCACCACTTTCATATGGCGCTAACATCACATACATAGAAGCACATGGGATTTGGGGGTCGATATCACTGCGATCCCATGTAGGCACAGGCACTCGAGCCATAAAATATCCATCCTCTCTGGCTTTTGATATATAAAGAGCTCTTAATACATCTCTGTATAGCCTTTCATTAATCAGAATGACTGGGGCTTTAACATGAGAATGATTCACCAGTTAGAAACAATTTTGTTGTAGCCAGACTGAGTCTCTTTTCGGGCGAAACTTGGGGTCGAATGGGATGAAGATGACATCAATTGGAAGCCCTATATATCCGCATCTCCAGTCATCCCACTCTTTCAGTTTACAGTGTACAACCCGCTCAGGCTCAGTAGAAAAGTTTTTCGATTCCTCACCTAATGCCCATCATGTCTCCCCTAACCTTTTCGTTATGTATTGTACCTTTGTCTCTCATGAAGTAACTTTAATGGTGCATTTCAGCAAAGGCATCGAAACGTTATGGGTCGATTTCCTGCTATTTTCTTTAACCGAAATAAGGCACATGATGGACGCTACTGGCTGAAAACGCTCTGAGTTGGAACGATGATACCAACAAAGGTATTCCAAAAGGTATATGAGCAGTTACTTGAAACTACCACAAATCTTTTCCATTTTTTTTTTTGTAAACATAGTTTTCAAAGCGCCGATATCGATTAATCGAGGATGATTTGTCGTTCTCAATGCCGAGAAAGGATTACAGTCGAGTCATTTAAGCAACACCGTAAATACAGACTCAAATTAAGAAATGCCAAGTAATGCATCTGGCCAAGCTGTTCAATTGTGATTTACCTTGCCTCGCTTGTTTTGACAACACGCCACACATCCGGCGAACATGCTGATCACATAACCGGAAGCCAGCAGAATAAATGGGCCAATCATTCCATCGATGTCGATTGCAGGCACTTCCGGTGTTACGTCTGACTCACTGGAGGTATCGAACTGTTCTTCTTGGGGACATTGATTCATAATCCAACTAGCCACCAAATCCGAAAGAGTTCCAGATTCTGTAAGCTGCAGTATGGCTTGGTTAATTCTTTCTCTATTCGTTGACTGAATTCGCGTTGCTATAACAAGGCCGTTCGATGTTAATAAGTCTCCAACTTGGACGATGTCACACGGTTGTTTGCCTAATTCATACTCGGCTTGCAAATGAGAATCCACGATAAAGGCGAAGTTGCCATCGCTTTGCCGCACCCGCTGTATACCGGATGCTGTAGACACTGAAACGCCTGTCGGTGATTGGCTGATTGCTTGGTACATTTTCTCGTAGACTGGTATATCAGAATATGCTAAGAAACGGTGCGCATGCCCACCGTCTACAACACCATAACGAACTTTAGTCTGTGATACCAAATCCGCGGGGCTTTCAAACGGCATCACTGGTCGTTCGTTTACAAGTTCTGATGACCTATGGAGAACTGCTGGGATTTGCTGAGAAAGAATAGCGACATATACCAGAATGGTGAAGAGAAGAAAACATATCCACGTCACAGAAACGATGCGCATGGCAATAGGCGTTGTGCGCGGACCATTATCTGAAATACATGACTACATCATAAGAGGCTGCATAATGGAATCTATATTTAAAATGAGTCTGTTATTGTTCTATTTGATTTTCGAAATGAGTTAATAAGATAGTTGTTACCTTCAGTCGCCACGGCTCTGAATGTCCACCAAAAGGCATCTGCACATGCGCTGTTTGGGGGCTTGGAAGCCACACATCGTCGAAGAACGTACATCAAAATAGCCGTCTGCATATTCATGACGTCATTTGATTGCATTACTCATACGTGCCATGTTCATACAGCATTAGCAGATTTCTACCAACCGCTTGCTCGTTGTTTGCATAATTTTTACGTTCGAGTCACTTACAACGATAAAGGATCCAAGCAGAGCTGCCCAAACGATCCACGTGAAGGGATCCACAAACATCATCATCTTATTTAGGTATAACATAACATCAGCATCAACATTGGACGATTCGCTCTTCGATCTGGTTGGTCTCTTAGCAACGATCGCTATCCCCGATGAAGCGATGGGTTGACTCGTGCCTACCACACGGTTGAGTAGACTCGAGAAGATCATAGGTCCCGCTAAATCCACTCTCTGATAAAGAAAACAGACTCTCACATCGTTCTTTTTAGTTAATTGTGTTAGTATTTCATCAGCTGATGTTGTTACCAAAGTTCAGTTTATTTGAAATGACAAAGTAACCGCAAATCGGAATGCAATTATCGATGATCATAGGTATTCCTTTTATTTTGTCAAGTTAATGATGATGAGTATATGGATGAATAAGTTACTGATATTAATATTGATGATGCAGATAGTTATGCTGATAATATTGGTGTTGATCTTAAGGATATTGATTATGATGATGATAATTCCCGTCAATCATTCGTCACAATCGTCATATTTTTGCGAATCTCACATTTGGCTGGGACCATCACCTACCCCTCTGACGAGCTCGCTAATCATACCAGTGTACGTTCCGTTAACCAGAGAGTTGCCGACGCGCTCATCAGGGGCTAATTTGATCACCAAATCGACGTCCACTATCTCGGCAATTTTAACCACAAGATCAATGAAGAGACCTTCATACTTCTCTGTACTAGGAACATTTTTTGAGTTTTCTACTCCAGCTTTCAACATGACGAACGGGGATTCCTGTTCGATAAACATACATATTTGCTTTATAAATTCACGAACATCCATTACCATGGTATTGGTACTTTTTTTTCACATGAAGGAATATTTTGTTTATTATTTGTAGATGCCGAGCTCACTCACAAGCCTTGTTGAAACGCTCCATATGTCCCTCTCACCGCCAGTGATCCCTGTCAATATGAAGCATTTTCATGATATTTTGAAGTACAGTACAACATATCTTAACAGTCACCTGCACGTAACGTTAACCTGTTCATATCGCGCACTTTTCAGAAAATGAAACTGCCCTAAAACCACTGCCATTTTAAGATTACGTTGTTAAGTGGACATCTGACCTAGGAGGGCAAAGAATTAACAATCAGTCCCGGTAGTAAGGATTCCGCAAACAGCCATATTCAATATTTGGAAATACGACGGGGATATTAATGATAGTGGTGTTAACAGGCTAATTCACATACTGTGAAAATCACTTCAATATTCACATCCCGAATTAAGCACGGTACCAACGAAATACTCAGTCAATTATTAAAGGAAGCAAGTTACATGAAACTTATTCCGCCATATTTGTACTCCCCCATATTCCTCCTTATTTGTACACTTGGTTCATGTATATCCTTCATAAGACTAATAAACCTACCATAATGTCCCTGTTATATCAACAAAATTTATACGCTATTTTAAATCTTTATATCTAACAACTCATGAACGGACTCCGAGCCATCAAATGCCCATTGGCAACAACAACTACCTCTTACAAGCAGTCACAAAATATTGTTGATGTCAAATAATAGAATAGACACTGTAAGGATCTAGTAAACTATCGATATTTCGATCTTGGGAAGGACTTGATTAAACACATGTACTAGTCTTTGGAGTTTCATTGGTTGAGCAAAACATACTGATAATCATATTGATTATGGAAATAAAAAGAACAAAAATCGTATCCGACCTGCGAGCATCGCTATCCACACCAATGCGCCGCATACATCCACCAAGCGAGCCATCGTTCAAATGTTACTGTTCAACTCAAACGATTCTCTCCAAAAGCAGCGCCACCTAGACCCATCTGGCCGCCTCATACATTATCCAAGAGCTGCATGTATTAACCAAACGTTACAAGTGCCTCCAGGTCGCTGTTGTCGAACTAACGGACAAATTGTCCCAGTCGATTATATCTTTATTTCTATTCCCAATAACACAAATTCTGCACCAGAGTTCTGAGCTGTGGTTGACAGCTCTAATCCCACTATAACGGCCCATGTAAACTATGGTATAAATGCCAACTTGCAACACTGCCGGTCCGAAATACGGGGAACTTTGTGACGGTTCTATTTATTCGAATTCAGCCTTCGAATGAACATAACAGCGTCGGCTGCTGAAGATTCTTTTTCCATTAGCAACATTTACATAGACATAGGGTTTTGGCAGGAATTTTTCCAGCTGAGGTGCTGATCGATGTTGAGACCCAGGAAGTTGAAATATTGCACTTGTTTGATTTCTGTGTTATTTATAAGGATCTGGATCCTTGAATGGATTTTTTTCGGTGGTTTATGAAAAATCATGAATTTGGTCTTGCTTGTGTTAAGGGACAGCTTGTTGTGCATAAGCCAGTTGTTGACATTATTAAGTTCATTGTTTAATGTGTCTATATTGTATGTAGAATTTCTTGAGTTGAGGGTGGTGGTAAGGGTTGTATCATCTGCATATGTTATAACTTTGAATAAATTTGATGCATTGCAGATGTCATTTACATATATCAAGAATAACACGGGCCCTAAGATTTATCCCTGAGGCACTCCAGTTGTAAGGGGGAGGAGGTCAGACTGAGTGTCTTCAAAATTTACATATTGTTTTCTGTCTTGTAGATAGTTTTTAATTAATATGCTGCTGATATTGTTACACGACGCTATCGTCGATGTTCCGTTTGTTTTTCAAATAATATATTGCATGACTCTAGTTTATTTAGATATCATATCGTGTACCATAGAGCTTGTGAATAAAGCTGAATGTAATTTCAACCATGTCTTCGATGTCCATAAACTCATCTTTAAACATGGTGGCAGTCGGTGAAAGTGATGGAATCACACAGATAAATGCACCAAGAAGCAAAGGACACCCAATTGTAGGGGAAAACACTGGAGGAAGAGCGAATGTAGAAAACAGGGGAAACCATTGATGCCTACGTAATAGCATTGGGTACCTACAAGAATCCTTAATTAAGGACCAGATTATTGTTGGAATAAAATCCTCAAACATACGCAAGCGCCTGTTACAGGAAACTCACCCTCCACAAATGTATTGTCGCGGAACCGAGATTGCTGCAGGAAAAACCGCTGGTGATCCAATGTGATGCGAGCTCATCTGTGTTGGGTGGGGCCCTGACACCAACTTACACAAGATACGCCCTAATCGAGAAGGAAATGTTGGCAGTTGTGTTTGCACTGAATAAATATTCCAGTTACATCATCGGCCGGCAAAAAAAGTTTGAGAGTGATCAAAAAGCCACTGCATTCGATCATAGAAAAGCCATTGGATCGAGCACCCAAGACACTGCAGGGGATGATCATCAAGACCCAGTACGTGAAGTGCACCGAGATGTACCTAGCTAATACCGTGTCCAGAGCACACATAGAGAAGGTGGAGAGAGCTTTGAGGCAGTAAACCTAGTCCAATGCCTGCCCATCAGACAAGAGAGGCTTGAGAAGCATGCCACCAAAAATGATGATGTCATGCTTTTAGTAGCAATCTAATACGGATGGCCCGAGAGCAAAGCTGACCTGCTTAGTCCGCTTTTGCCTTATTTTCATACCAGAGACCAAGTGTTCATACCGCACAGCCTCAAGAGATGCGATACGCAAGTGGTATGACATTGTTCTTGCTCGTCCCACTATAAACGCCCCCTCCCATAATTACCAGTATGACATGTTTAGCCTGGGTCAATCCATGCCCGCGTGGTAGGGATGTGACCCTGAAAGCCAATATTGGCCTATAATGTGGCCTGGTCAAAAGTCGAGGATTGGCAAGCTAGCAGGCAGGGACCTTTATAAGTAGCGACACGCGGGTCAGTTGAGGAGAATTATCTAGTCAAGAGACAAGATTCTGAGAAAGATTCTGAACGAGATCCCAGTGTAGCTTCATTGTTAAAACCTGAATACAAATATTTCTCCAGCTGGTCCCCACTCCAGCAACAACAAGCAGCAAGTAACAGAACAACAACAAAGGAGCATCGCAATAAGAATTAAATAGAAATTAAAACCTCCATCACTTCTTATGCTTTTATGATTTGACCCCATTGAGTGAGGGCGATATTGTGCACGTGAAATCTGTGGTGATAGGAAAGAAGACCCGGGAACTAGGGATAGTGAAAAAACGCCTAGATGAGCGTTCCTATGAAGTGGCCACTGACACTAGCGTTCTAAGGCGCAACAGAGTGCACCTTCGGAAATCAAACGAGGCTGATCAGAGTAGTGCACAGAATTCAGACATGTCAAGAGGTAATGATGCTGCAGCGGTGGACAAACCAAGACCATGTAGTCCATCAAAAGAGTCGCGAGCATCTTGTGATCAAACAGGGCCTACACCAAAATCTCCGAACCCTTTGAAAGTGCCAAGTCCTGTGGCACCTAGGACTGTGAGGAGTACGGGAGGCCAAGTGCTAGTGTTATACTTAATTTTTTTGTTTATGCCAGAGAAATAACACGAGTCTAGGAGTACAGTTCTTGTTGTTTATTGAAGTTTAGCTTTAATGCTTTTCGGGAATCTCGATAAGAATCTTAGTTAGATATTCTCGTCTCTTTGCTAGGTAGCTCTCCCAATGATATGTGTTATGATATTAATCTGGCTCTTCTGACTTTTAAAGCCTTCCCCCCTTTTCAATTATCAGCACGACATTCTAACAGCATTCACCAATACAGTGCTGCTTCAAAGATGGCATTTGAAGCCACCTATGGGACCCACTGGATCCAGGCCAAATGGCCTCCTAGTTGAACTTCGCTAGGTATATCTGTCCTTGAACTTTACCACATTTTTGTAAAAGTATTTTTGTATCCAAAATGGCTCACTCAAGAATAGTTTTCCATTGTGATAACCAGGCTGTTGCATCCATCATCAATAAACAATCTTCCAAGCACCCCTCCATCATGCACTAAATTAGTCCTCTTGTCTTAAAGTTACTTCGATACAATATTCAATTAATTGCCCAACACATACCCGGGGTAGACAACGACTTCAGTGATGCTATTTCTCGGCTTCAGATGAACCCCAGTCTTTTATGACGTTATGGGATGCGGCCTCTGCCAACAACTATCCATCCACACCTCTTACCAGACAACTTTGCGTTACCGTAGACAGACTACTTCAAAATCCCTGAAACCCTCAACAATCCGTTCTCATCTTCACCATTGGAATACATTCGCAACCTTCTGCCCTGCCTTCAGACACCATACTATAGCCGTATACATTTCCCAACTGTACAATCAAATGCTTAAATACTCCACCATACGTACCTATGTCTCCTCTTTATCTTTCATCCACAGATTTTAAAAAAATGTTTCACACAACCGGCCACCTACACATTACTACACACTCCTTCCGCATAGGCAGGGCTACACAGTCAGCATCTGACAGCATCCCTGACATTGTCATAAATCCACAGGCAGGTGGATAAGCTCTGCTTTCACCCAATACATTCACCCATTCACATTCACCCTTCCTCTGACACACAAAACAACTCCCCAGCAAACTTCGATCAAGGAGTCAGTACAACTGTCTTTTCATGGGGGTCAGCGTATGCTGCCCCACAACCTCTTTGGTTTTGTAGGGGTCAGTGTATACTGCCCTACATATTTCTCAATACGTAGCCCACAAGATCCTTGTAAACTTAGAAGGAATTCTCACATTCCCTGATTGAAAGTGTATATATGTGGCAGAAGCGGTCTTTCGCGCCAAACTGTTTCCCGCTCTAGGTGGGGGGTCTGAGTCGCGCAGTAAATGATAGGTGAGCTATTTTGTTCATTGGTTGCACTTGTGAATTAATGTACTTTTGTATTGATGTTTCCTGTGTAGGTATATTGATGTTTTTCCTGTGTATATTGATGTTTCCTGTGTTTTTATATAATGTATAACTTGTATAGTATTTTATGTCTATGCATTTATTATGATGTTAACATTTCGCATTGATAACCGCGTGGTCACGTTACCTTTTATATATAAGCTGTGGCATCTTCCGCAGACAGCTGAAATAAAGACTTGTAGTTCTGTCACGAAAGCCTTCTTGAAGTTTCATTGGTGAGTTCCATTAAGTGGAACCATATTGCGGGTATTCGAGTCAGTCAGGGTGTTGTGGAGGTCCTGTAAAGCGGGACCTATAAACGGCACCATATTCGACTGTCTCGTATTATCGCTAATAGTTGTGGCTGAATCAGAACAAGTTTAGCTAACGGAAAGTCTGATAACGATCCCATTTCGCTATTTGAACCATACCACTCGCACGATACATATACAAACGTTGTATACAGTGCGTTGTTGATTTATGTCGAGCTTACATTAAGCATATAGGATAATACATTTTCCAAATATCCACTTTCCACCAACACGCATCGCTAGCAAGTAATGCGTGAGAAGATTATTCAGTGCACATCATTTAACATTTGATCGCCGTGCCCGACATTGAACCGATATTATCACATGGATTCGGCATCCATAATGTGCCAATTTACAAAATTGCTGGCAATTTGGTTGCCATTCGTAAATACCGTGTTGCCGCTTCGAATTACGATAAAACATCATGTATACAACGTCTATCGCTAAATGTATGACCAAATTGGTTAAAAAAAGAGGGTTTTACTCTTACATTGAATACGTTGAATATGTTCAAATTGTTTGTAGAGCATCCCCTTCAACTGAGACGACGGCAAGGAAATCATTGAGAAAATAGCGTTGACCTTTTCTGCTCTGAAAGACAATTACCGGCTAGACACATTTCCGCCACTTTTTCAATCTACTGTTGCTGTGGTCGTGTTACTAAAACTGTGACTCACTGGATACCTATTTCTTCTCTCGCTACGCACATATATCGTATTTAACTTTGCAAACGATTGTGTATATATATATATATATATATATATATATATATATATATATATATATATATATATATATATATATATATATATATATATATATATATATATATATATATACATATATATGTATATATATATACAGATATATATATATATATATATACATATATATGTATATATATATATACAGATATATATATATATATATATAGTCAGGTAGGATAGGTTCGGTTGAGTGGGGTTGTAAGGTAGGATAGGTTAGGTTGGTAAAAGCAGTTAGATAGGATAAGTTAGGTTGGGTAGGGAAGTTAGGTAAGATAAGTTGGGGGTAGGGTAGGCTATTTCTTCTCTCGCTACGCACATATATCGTATTTAACTTTGCAAACGATTGTGTATATATATATATATATATATATATATATATATATATATATATATATATATATATATATATATATATATATATATATATATATATATATATATATATATATATATATATATATATATATATATATATATATATATATATATATATATAGGTAGGGTAGTGAGGTAAGGTTAGGTTGGGTAGAGTAGTTAGGTAAGAAAGGTTAGGTTGGGTAGAGTGGTTAGGTAGAGTAGTTGGGTAGGGTAGGGTAGAGAAGTAAGAAAGGTTAGGTGGGGTGGGGTATTTAGGTAAGAAAGGTTAGGTTGGGTAGGGTAGTTAGGTAAGATAAGTTGGGTATGGTAGTGAGGTAAGAAAGGTTAGGTTGGGTAGAGTAGATAGGTAAGATAAGTTGGGTAGGTTAAGGTAGTGAGGTAAGAAAGGTTAGGATGGGCAGGGTAGTTAGGAAGAGTAGTTAGGTAGGGTAGAGTAAGCAGTGTTGCAAGGTTATGTAGGAATGTAGCATGGTCGGATAGATTGATTAAGGCATGATAGGTTGGGTAGCAAGGTTAGGTAGGATAGTTTAGGTAGGGTAGCAATATTAGATAGGATAGTTTAGGTAGGGTAACAATGTTGGGTAGGATAGTTTAGATAGGGTAGCAATGTTAGATAGGATAGATCAGTTTGGTCGGGCAGAGAAGTTATGTGGAATAGGGAAAATTATGGAGGTTAAGTAGGGTAGAATAGTAGGGTAGGTAAGTTAGGTGGGTAAGCAATGTTAGGTAGGTTAGGTAGAGTAGATTAGGTTGGGTTGGGTAGCAAGGTTTGATAGGATTAGCTAAGTAAGGGAGGTTAGGAAGGGTAGAATAGTTAGGTATGGTACATTAGGCAGGGTAGCAAGGTTAAGTACCTACCTACCTACCTTCCTACCTAACTAATTAATTTACGGCAGCGATCAGTGTGTCTTTTTGATTTGTGACATAAATTATGTAAAAGCATAGGAATACAATGAGTGCTTAATGTGATTAATGTGTGTGAGTGTGTGTAACTTGTATGTGATATCATAACATCATTGATATATTGGTGTGTCATACATAGAAAAATATGAGGTATGTTAAGATGATTTAGTTTTACTTTGCGTTAGGTGATTTGTGCGTGATAATGAGTGACGGTTTTTCCCCAGGCCAGTATTTAAGAGCTTGAGAGCCTGTTTAGAATGATGATCCCTGAAAGAATATTTATCGCACATGGCCTATCTAACATGTAAGTCCGGATACACAATAGTGCGACACTTTAACTGTATTTGTGTTGAACGCGCGTGAGAAGATCTATATAAACATATCATATATTTGTGTTGAGAATTAAATAATATAAGATACTTCTCCGTTCATTGGACTGATAAATATGTGTGTCTTCCCTAAGTTGCATATTCCTTTATGACATGATACCCCGCATATATTTGAATGATATAAGATTGCAAGCTCAGAGGCAAAATAATCTTTGAACATAATTGATGATATTATAGTGTCAAGTTTGCGCTGTGTGAATGAAAACAAATTTCTGTTGATGAAAGTGGCAGAGTGTCGGCTCAGAATTGACGAGTGGCTAGACCAGCGTCAAAAGGTGCATGCCACTTTGCCTTTAATGCGGGACTTTGATTATCGATGGCGGGGTCTCTTATTAAGCCCGCATAGAAGTGCAATCAATAGGGTGCCAGCTTTGGATATCTTAGGCAGCTGTGTTTGTTTGAATTTGCATCGGGCATTTGACCCGTGATAATTGGCCAACACATGAATGAGGGTCTCTAATCTATGTGGATGTAAGAATGTAGCATGTATGCAAAAGGGGTTATATTAACTGAAACATTGTTTGATTTTCATATTCCTGAAATTGGGAACTAATGAAGTTATCGGACAGAAGACGCCAAGGTGCACCAGATGACTCTCCCGTAGAACCCTTTAGCAATTGATGTAATGTCACGAGTCGGTCATGCAGTGACAAAGCGACTGTATTGGTCCATGGCACAGACCATGTGCTCGTTACCGAAGCGCTTCCTCGGTAATGGGCTAATCCTGTTGATTGTCATAGTGTGGAACGGTCCTGGGGCAGGCTCACGGATGATTAGTGGGGGCCGAATAGAGACATTTTTATGATAGTGTATTTGAACGGAATTAATCAGGACATGGGACCTCATAAAGAATGTAATTAATAAAAGGAAAGCCTGTGGTATCTCGAACAAGTTCCGAATTAATCGTAAAGTTATGACCGAAAAGAGAAATATAGCAAGTTGTATGAAAATATCGGTCCAAATTTAGCTAAGCATATACCAGAAACATCGAAATCGCCAATCTCCTACTTAACTTACACGATCTGCAATTTTATCCTTTTGAGAGGTACCGATAAAAATGTGGTAACAAACACAATTACATGCCTAAAAACAGCAGTGTAGGATGGGACGACATGTCAAGTAAAGTTGTTAAAAGTATCTGTTAAATCAATCTGAAACGGTCGGCTGTTTAAACGTCTATATATGCGTGATCATGGACGCACATTCGAACATCTTGCTTGCTTGACTTTACGCCACGCATGGTTGTTGCCCTCGCAATGGCCACGAAGGCTTAGCAAACAAGGGATCAAACCTGTTTATATCATGGCCTCGATTACAATACTTGTGGGGGCGTCCTCGTTAAGGTAATAGCCTTTAGTGGTAGAGACGTCATATTGTCTATCTACAAAATACACAGGTGGACGTGGAACGTAAAGGCCATGACACTACAATCGAGCTTCAGTTTGCGCAGGCGGCATCGGTCAAGTAGCTCTCCAAGTGGTTAGACTTCATCAAAGAGCGTCAAGGGTGCCACCCGTGAGTACTCCCTGGTCACAGGCAAATCCGCCAACACACTGGAGTCTGAGCAAATACCGTGTTTCATCCTCGGACAGCAGTTTGATGTGCTTGAGTAGTGAGGTTTGAGCGATGATATTTTAGCGGGTCTTTTGGAGGCCCTGTTGGAGTACATACCGATGGATCATATGCAAACCATTACTATAGCCCCAAGGGCTATTGGAAGGAGATTGCAGCCATCAAAAAACCTTGCAGCAGCCACTAGGGTTTCTGAGGAGGTTGGCGGGGGTGGGCTTAAAGTGATAATCCAGTCATTAATAGTATTATGCCATATGATAAAAACTGTCGAAAATAAGTCGGTTCGTGAGGAATTAGTCCGATTTTTGATAATAATCAATTAATAAATCTTGGGAAAATATTGTTGTTTAGGAACATGGCACTCTGTATTACGTTCGGGTGAAAACCAGTGATATACTCAAATATAAATATTTGAAGCAGCGAATTAGACTGTTTAAGTCTCTTGGTTCTCGAAGATGACATTTCCAAAGTAGAAGAATTCGATGATAAAACCTTACCTTCACGATGTCAACTTGATTTAACAAGTACAATTTAATAAGCAATCAGTATTATGTATCGCATTAGAGTCTCAGGAATCGCAAAAACTTGTAAATATGCATAATCGCCTTAAATATGCGAGGCGATTAACTTTTCCGACTAAATTCCAATATGGCGGCGATATTGCGCAACGTAAGTTAGATGGAAACGGACTTGTTATGATGATGAATAGAGGAGAGAAAAAGGCAACTAGGTCGGAAAGTTATAAGGTATAAATCAAGTATAAACTGACTCGCCTGTGAAAAGTTAGAAATTAATCGAATATCAAGTGTTCTCCCAGATATTGGTTAAAAAAACCCATAGCAATTACATTCAGTCAATACTCTCACTTTTGGTGGCTTAAATTCTTCTCAGTAATTATTTTTAACGTGATAAGTTAAGCATTTTTGACAATCTACCGATAAACGGTGGTGTTTCCTGTTAGACCAACATGGGAGTACCCGATCGTCTGTTGGTCTGTTGGGCTAAGTGACATTGAATGACGTTCGTTTAAAATTCGTTATTTCCCATGGATCTTCACTTTTTAATAATTATGATTGCTTGATATTTATGATTACCTGACTTTCATTCTACCTTGAAAAACACTGTAAGACTGAGTTAGCCCAGTGCATGGATAAAGGATCAGACTTTGCTATATGAGTGTTACATTATAGACCGTTTGTTATGCTTATCATACTGTAGTCTCATTAGCTTTCAATCATACTGTAGTCTCATTAGCTTTCATGCCTCATGTGTAGTAAGTATTTTTTGTTCCTGTTTAAATACAGTCATATATGTGGTAGTTTATATAGGCTTGATTTGTGGTAAAAGTTAACTGTTATTCGGCCGAAAAGGTTAATTGCTCAAGAGTATGACATATATCTGCCAGGGTCTTGTAATGAATGACGCATTATTCTCATTTTTCACAGCGGATACCCATTTATATTGCATGTGATTCTGTATTAACAGTCATAACCTTAATTTACATGGATGAGTGATACGCTATTATTTTCCAGTTGATTGCTTCAACAAAATCATCGAAAAACGCTGACGTGCCTTGATGCATCGATGGATGCAAGCAGTATGCTTCCAAGACCACAGGATTTCAAACTGAACTAATGAATGAAATTGTTCTTTGAAAGCTTGATCTGTCAGTGGTGTTTGACCAGTCTGGCTTAAAGTATGAGGTGCCTGATATTCCCAAGAATTCTTGGTTCCGTGCACTTAATAAAAATACTTCTTATATTCGTTCGAAAGAAGCACAAAACAATCAATGTTATTTCAATATTCGAAGTCGTCCATTCACTTTTCACATATGAATGCCGAAAGCTGATTGTGGCATATATTCGTACTCATTTTTTAATCACTTGTTTGATCAAATTAATCTCATATTGTGTACATTGTATAGATGCTATTCTAGACCAGGACAAGGTTTAGTTTCTAATGGGCATGTTGTGCACTTACAAGGCACATGAATATCATTCTCATATTTAGGTTATGCCAACGAAGTAACCTGTTACGTCACACCACAATAATGGCGGAGACTTTGAAATCAGCCCCGGACTAAGCAATCGAAAAAACGAGGAAAACCATCCTGACTATAGTTCTCGCTGTATTTAAAACTTGAAAACGCTAGATAAACTAGAGTCGGCACAAGCGCCAACGGCATGTCTTCCAACGGCAAGCCTGGACGACCAATATTACACAAACAAATGTTATCTCTAAACAAAATGAATTCTTGACCTATTGATTCAGCAATCGGGACTGTGATTGCGCCTTGTTTACAATACCAGGTAGGGGACGACCGCCGATTGAAGTGATATACGTCGATCGAAGGAAAACCCTTAGATCGTAGTGACTCTTGTCATAAAGTGAGCACCATACAGCGGTTGAATATTTAATCTGCGATTGAAAAAGAAACACATTACATGCTTTTTATCAGTAAATATATGATTATTCGTAATATTCAACAATATATATATATATATATATATATATATATATATATATATATATATATATATATATGTAATGTATATATGTATATGTATATATGTATATGTATATATGTATATTTATATATATATGTATATATGTGCATGTATATATAAATATGTATATGTATATATATATATATCTCTATATATATATATATATATATATATATATATATATATATATATCTATATATATATATATATATATATATATATATATATATATATATATTTTATAGCGGGCTCGGCGCCACGGAAGCTTGGCATCGAAAACCGAGCGCCTGTGTGTATACATATATATATATATATATATGTGCGCATGTATGTGTGTTTGTGTATATATACCCGCTTTGATTGCACGGGGACACCCGGTGCACACTGTCGCTGAGACGAAAAGACGGTATATACACAGACCAAGGGGAGCTGGTAATGCGCACTATTTAGGATAGATGTCACAAGCTGCTGCCGCTTAGATGTATTGACATGACCCCTTAGTAGATGTTTTGACCCCTTATCGCATGGCACCCTACTCTCAGCCAATCAGAGCTCGAGAAAAAGCTCGGTCTTTTTCCCATATCACCTCCAACGCACAGTTTGCCATGCGATAATTGCAACCGTGTCGATATATCACCCAGAAACAACTTAACTTGAGATGGTCCCTCACGGAGCACCGCGGCTCTAGCATGGCAGCACTACGGAGGTTCTTAATATTACGCATACTTTACAAGTCTTAAAACGAAGGCTTTCGCAAGAGTCATTTGCTTGCCAGCCGCTAATGTGGTTGCGTAGCGCTCATCGGAAAGTCATGGTACTATCCCATCTCCCCGGAATCATGCTGAGGCGCAAAATTGTAACACCTGCCGAGCCGTGTCTACTGCGCTTCTGTGTTGCTAGTATCAAACAGCGACGAAGTCAGCGGAGCTTTGATTGCCGTAGTTGGGAAGTCTCACACAACAAACTATCGAAGCATATTCTAATATAAAAAAAAACAAGTACAGAAACAAATGTAGTATGTTAATGCATGGTCACGTGGGTGATATGGGGAAAGAACAAGAGGACTCTTAGCCAAGTCAATGCAAAGCGAGGAGGGAAGATTGCCTCTGGTCGATTACGTTATGTTTGGTAATGCAAAGCGGGAGAAGGGATGATCTGGTCGATTACGTAAGATTTGGCCTACTTAGACACGTCATGCAGTTAGCCTGCTCGCTAAGCTGACGCAGTAGAAAACATTCAAACCAAACGTCCTTTTTACGGTTTTTTTATACTGTAAATGCTCAAAATACTGTTACAATCATTATCACGAGGCCAAGTTCTTAATACTGACAAAATTTCATGTGCGTAAAAACAGCCGTTTCAGAGATATCATAGAGGGGAGAACTCTAAAATACATGTCATTATACAAAGTACAAAAAGTGAAAACAAGTATTTTTTTCCGTTATTCTATGCTACGATAATTGATTGTTACAACCATGTAATTCATATGTTCGTAACTGCAGTAGTTATGGAGGAGATAGTTACAGAAAAATGGGGAAAAATCGATCCCATAAGCCTCCAACACTGCGCATGCGCGTCAAACTTGATCTATCATTCCCCAAAATTTCCTGTTGATATGTCCAACCGTTCCGGAGAAAAGCCCAAAAAACCTAGGCTGGAGAAAAAAAAAATTATATGTCCATGATATTCAAACCTCATTCAGTTGGCTGGAGTATCATTTTAAAAGAAGGCCATTTGGCAGATCTACTTGCCAATCTCCAGACATACTCAGCCAGAGTTTGATGTCTCTGCATCTAATGGGATTCACCAAGCCAATATCCAGTTTCTTCCTTATGACAGCACCAAACGTGGTAACACCTGCAAATTTGCCCTCACAGTAGTGGACATGGCTTCTTGCCAAAAATAATAGGCTAAAGAGGTTGCAGATACAGTTGAAAGTATATACAAGCGAGGTCCGCTGCAGTGGCTCCTAATGTTTCAGGTCGATCCCGGACGCGAATGCATGGTAGCAGTGAGCCAGCTGCTGGCCCAGCATGGCTCTATAAGGCGTGGCCATGTAAATATTCACCGCGACCAGGCTGTTATCAAACGATTTAATCGCTCTCTTGCAGAACTGCTCATTGGGCAGCAGTATGCCCAAGAGTTGCAACTTCACAGTGGGGAACAAACAATGGAATGAGATTTCGATCTTCCAGCACTGGTTTCTGCACTCAACAATGAAATGTCTCGAATGACGTGTAAAAACCCTAAAGACGATATTAGAGTAAAAGCGGCTGTATAAAAATCTTCTTCTGTGGTTCCAGGATGTCCTCATAGGATCGAGGAACAAAAGCTCCCCTGTGGTGCTGGAGTTTGCTACCTCTACAAACCTGCCAAACTGGAGGGTGATCGCCATCACGCGACTGACCCTGTGTGGTCACTTCATGTTAAATGGCTTGTCACCAAACCTGATGGGCCTGTGCTGTTCTTTTTGCTGTGTGGGCCAGCCACCCTGTGGCTTTGTCCGGGAAGAGCTGCACGTGGAGTAACCTGACACCAAGCTGCCGCCAGATGGTGTTTTCACTTGGCCCTGTGGAAATTGTGGCCGTAGGCCAGTGCGGCAATGGCGTATTGGGCTATCCATCTGTTTGTGTCTAGAGAAGATAGCGAGACCTTATTCAGGTGCTGCGCATATATATGATGGCCCTTAGATCGCAGCACATACCCATTCAGTATGTCCAACCTGTGGCGAAAGGTCTTGCGCTTGAAGAAACCCTTCTTGTACTGCTAGTGGTGGATATGCTTCTTCACAACAATTAACAACACCCTTAACGGCTCTTGTGGACCTGGATTGTGGTTAGGTCATCGTTGAAGGCGGGTGTTTTTCAACGTCCTAGGAGTCAAGCTTCTCAACCCCCAAAAGCTGCCTGTTGGCTCATTGTTTAGCCACAGAGGTTGTTGGCATCCAGGAAGAGTATGTGACTAAAGGGCTTGGATGGATCATAGTTTTCGATCAGGTGGTTGCTGGCCTATGTGTGGCACTTCAATACCGTAGAAATGCTGCCCTTTATCCCCTTCTCGATGAAGGGGAGCTGGTCGTAGTCTGTCAATAGCTCCACCCTCGTATCCATTAGCAGGGCATTGCATGAGCAAATGCTGGTGAAGCAGTGCGCGGGTTCCAGACCATACAGCTGCAAGCACGTCTTTTGGAAGCCCTCAAACACATCTGCCAGGTGTAGGACGTCAGTAAGATTATAGAGGTCATGGTAATCTCCCAGTGTGTGGCATATGTGTAGCGACAGCACTTTTGATGTAATTGCCATGTATGCATGTTTTGTTTTAACGGTTACACTCTTGTACCTGACCACATCCGGGTTTCGGTTTCAGTTATGACTTAATTAGTATTATTCTTTTTAATGGTTATCGTCTTGATATGATGTTTATGTGTTTGAGTATATTTTGGGGGCTAAACAATATTTAAGAAGGGATTTGATAATATTTAGGGTTTTATTTGGTTAACGTCATTTTCCCGTGTTGCATCATGGGAAATATAGATAATATTATTATTAGTAAATAGCATCTTTCGGTTGTTTGAATCGCGCTACATTTCAAAAGTCATTCTTGAACATATTGTGGATTTTGCCAAGGTTTGTTGTGGTTACTCATGCTAGTTAGATATATATAATTCAATGATGTTATTATTTATTTAATGTGTCACGTGTACATCTGGGGAGGGTATAAATAGGCTTGGATCTCGCTGCTCTGCCCAGCTCTCCTCACTGCTCTGTTCAGCTCTGCTCGCTGCCCTGCCCAGCTCTCTATCTATCTCTCTGCTGCTCTGTCCAGCTCATTTTGCTGCCCGTTCAACATTGCGCCTGCCAGGTCAGGTTATAAACCACCATATTTCGGGCTGGGGATGTCATTTAAACTATTCATGTATTCAATACCATTTTAGCTTGTTGTTTGGTTGCCGTAAATAAAACACTCTTATTTTAATTCATAAACCTTGTTGTCATTTACTGATTAAGCCTGACATTACCGCTGATGTTAAAACACCCCTTCTGGTAGCACGCTACATTTGCATGTCTCCCATACCTTTTGTATATGGGCGTAGTTCTCTATGGGTGCGTGCTCGTCTCTCAGCCTGCTGTAGAAGGCCTCCATCAGAGGGAGACAGGGCTTTGAGAACCATTCCTAGCTGTCTATGTACTCACAAGGGTAGATGCATTTGCCACTGCCCTTACACAAGCACTTTTTAGCACGACTACCTCACCCATGTTAGAAGTTGTAGAGGCACCTTTCGCTGAAGTGCGATGGTGATACTTGCTCTGGTCGTACTGCAGCTGATTAAGATCCTTCACCCAGGTATAATGGAACTTGCCTGCCTTCCCGATCAGCAGGAGATTGATCCAGTGGATATCCTTGGGAAGCTTGCTCAGCCGGTGGACAACCATTCCCTTATCCCACTCAAGTACATTGAGGGCAAGGCTGGTCAGATGCGCAACTTTCCTGATCTGGGATATTGGTGTTGGCACGTCAATCCCATCGAAGTTGAAATTAGGCTTAGGATACATGAAGGATCTGCTCACGAGGTCAATAGCCCGATTCAGGGCGGAGTTGATAGACCATTCAAGGCACTTGTCGTCCCTGTTCCTTATATTGACGATTACCTTCTTGTTCTTCTGCAGCTGGGAGTGTAATGTATGAGCCAACCTTTAAGAACTGGTATCAAGTGATATCTAGCAAAAGGGTTTTACCTCTGTTAATCCATCCTGTGTCCATCTTTCAAGTTTCAGTTGAGAGGCTCTGTGTTGTACCTCGACAATCTCATGCACCTGCAGGACATCCTGCTGCTTGTGGCGAATCTCGGGCTGGTGAATTCATTGCTATCGTCGGGTTCAGTTTTCCAAAGCTGGACCTCAAGGGCTAGCTGGCACTGAACACCCTGAATAGCTAGGAATCTTCTATGAACTACTGGTTTATGTGTGACATTGAATGGTAGGCCTTGGGGGACAACTATCCCGCCAACCTCGTAGGAATTTACCAATTACACAAGCAGTTTTGTGCAAGACTAGCTCACCCTGTTTAAACAGTTCCAGAACCTGAGCGGCAAGTAACTTTTTGACGCGTATAGGGTAAAACCCCTCCACAATAGCCTTCTTTTTCATGGCGGCAGCCAATATTTTCTCGACGCAGAAAAACATTCTAAAGAGGCTGCAGGTCACGACGTTCTTATTCTATGCGCTATACGTATTTTCTATGGAAGCCTAACTGCTCGTAATAGGCACTGTGAGCTTTTAGCGCGTAGCATAGCCGTGCCATGCAATGATGTATGCGACAGGGGTGTGGTGGCATGTCACTACCTCGCATGCGTGCACAGTGCACATTGCACTTCTGGAAACACAAAGTTTTAGTAATTGCTTGTGGGACCCTGTCATGATCCAATTGTTTGCGATCTTAGCTTGTTGCCAAACCATGGTCATATGCGCTAAGTTAGCCTGCTTTCTAATTGAATATGTACACGCCATGTAAGACCTTCATGGCTCGTCAGCTCTTATAACGCTAGCTGTCAAGTGGCTGAAATTTAACTAACCTTGTATGTTGCTGATCTTTATTACAATGTTCACGACTGAAAGAGGAAGAGAAGGTGGATTAAGAGTTTGACCTGATTCTGAGAAGCATGAACTGGAGCAGCACGTGAGATATCTGGAGGAGTATGTACGTGGACTGGAAACTGAGCTGGGGATTAACCACAATCAGTTAACCGTGGAAATTTAGATAACCATGCGTTGTGCAGGCTTACAAAAATATCACAGAAATTCCTGGTGTCTGTTTAATACACGGCAATCTAGGGTGGCCCAGGAGCCTGCAGAGAATGGTTTGGGGCAGACTCTTGGTCAACAGCAGTGAGTATTGGTCGGCTTGCCTGACCAATCGCGTCGGCTGGTCAAGTGGCCCTAGGCAGAATCCACCCGGCTGGGACCACGGTATAAGCAGCCCATGCGTATCGGTCAGGGAAAAATATCTAGTCAAGAGATCAATCTGGCAGAAGACTGTTCTAGTCGAGAGACGAGATTATGAAAAAAAATATTCTGGTCTAGGTCCCAGTGAAGTTTCGTCGCTAAAACCTCAATAAAAAAAACATCAAGCACTCTACTCGTGGACGTAATTTCTCTGGCTAGTCCCCACTCTAGCCACAACAAGCAGCAAGAAACCCATAATGAAGGAGTGCAGTATGAAACAAGAAATAAAATTATAAGGCAGTCCCTACACCAAATATAGCTTTGGGTGAGCCGGGACTGAGGGTTGCCATTAGGGGTGGGGCTTTCCAGGATCTCTGATCCAGTTCCACTAATCCTACATTCTACTTTATAAAAAAGTATTTCTCAAACAACTCGAGGATGAAAAATCACATGGGGCTGATTTTTGGTTTGCAAAGTATGACGGGGGATTTAGATAAAAAAAAAGCGTGGAATCATTCCCGCGAGATTAATAATCAATCTCACGGGGATATTTATAAATCCCTTGGACATAATCATTTTTTAAATCCAAATCCCCCGACATGGTAACAAAGGTATGTGATAAGCTCTGGTCAAGAGCCGTTACATCAACATAGGTTGGGGCGGCAATAGCTACCGAACCACAGACACTACCAACGCCTCAAGAACAAGGGCCTTTATTGGCCGACCAAGTTTAGTCGCTACAGGACATAGTGGACCAGCATCCTCTCCTTTGGCCCTCCGGGATAAAAAGTAAACATCGGCTACTGCACAACCTATCTAACCTTTACGATCACCCAATCAACCAGTCACATGTTCCTCTATCTACAAAAATGCTCCCACATTGCTTACATAAGTGATTCATCAGTTGCCTTCCGACTTATTCCAATCCACCCATCACAGTTCAATCTCACAGGCTCTTTTTGGCGTGGTTATTACTATGATTAATGTCTACCTCAATGTTGCTCTTTTTCCTGCCAAATTTTTAAAACTTTTTCTTCATCCATTTTTTTGATATTAAAACATACAAAGACATTAGGTCCTGCCACAACATGACCTTACTGGGTATACAACTCGACTCATCACACACGGCAGCTAGCCTCCCTTTAAACAAAGCAAAAACATACACACAAGCAGTACATCAAATCATGACCAAGGAAAAATTCCACTCTGAGAGAGATGCAATCTGTCATAGGCATATTACATTTTGCAACTTCTGTCGTTCACACAGGCAAAGCTTTCTTGCGCAGTTTGAAAGGTCTCTCTATTTGCATTACCAACCCAAGCAATTTCAAACGCATAACTCATCAAGTAAGACAGGACTTATCTATCTGGCTACAATTACCAAAGCATCTCAACGGCACAACCCTCATTAGGAACTCTCCTACCGCACCCTTCAATAGTCTTCAACTATTCAGTGATGCTTCCAGCTACGACTCCCAATGGAGTCAAGCTAAATGGCCTCCATATTGGACACAGTTATATATAATAGTCCTTGAACTCAAATATTTATGTCAATCAGCATTTTCGCACCCAAAATGGCCAACTCCAACATACTCATCCAGGCTATAGTAGCAATCATTAGCAAACAGTCATCTAAACATCCCATCATTATACACTTGATTAGACCCTTCATCCTTTGTTATGATATTGTTCTTGCTCGTCTGACTTTAAACGTCTCCCCCTTAATTATCAGTACGCCATTTTTATCCGGGGCAAACCAGCAGTTCTGCTCCCATATAAGCAGTCACATATGGGTCAGTCGGGGAAATTTATCTAGTCACGAGATTCTAAGAAAGATTCTGGCCGAAATCCAAGTGAAGCAACATTGTTAAAACTTGAATAAAAAGCTATAGCTCAACTGCTAGTGCCCACCCCAGCATCGCACTAACAAAGATGAAATTAAAGAAAATTCAAGTGGTAGAGATTCCGGGTATTCTGGAAACTTTTATTGTTGTCGATACACAATTTACCAACGCTAGCACTTGCACTCTACATTGTTCAAGAAAGCTGGCAATTGCTTCACACGTCGAGAACATTTAGGAGGCCGCAATCATGTCTCAGGGCAACGGTAGCGGACACCTGCTCGACTTACAGCCAGCTAGGGCATATTAGCATC
The DNA here is from genome assembly GCA_034190875.2 of Urechis unicinctus. NCBI lineage: Eukaryota > Metazoa > Annelida > Polychaeta > Xenopneusta > Urechidae > Urechis > Urechis unicinctus. The sequence continues at coordinate 39,567,294 of CM067348.1, read as the reverse complement.
CTGACTCTATTAGGAACAGACCTCCAAAATGACGACCAAAGACCCCCTTCACCTTCTTCCAATGGTAAGTACGCACCCATATTTTACATCGGAAAAACTACAACTGCTCTCTCGGGGTGTTAAATACCCTGACGCCGAGCATAAGTACATCCTCCACGCAAAACACCCCTCCCGCTATCGCCTTAACTTTAACCTCCCGCAACGCGCAAGCCTTATACAAGAACGAGAAGATGCTAAATTTATTTTTCAAATTAAGTATTTAATATCGTGTTTGCTGGCCAACAATATGAGTGGGTCTTCGAGGACGCAAGGTTTGTGAAGTGGATGATAAGCATTACCGATTAAAGAAACCGTTCAAAGATAGATGACAACATCTACCGATTAATGTCTAACTAGCCTCATTTATTCATTTTCACAGTATTCTTCGTACATATTTTCCTTTTTCAGAAATTATTCCCACCAATGTCATGTTATTATTAGCTATATACTATCTACTAAAAACAGGACGCCTATATTCATATTATATGAATAACCATTTTCCCATGTCACCCAACATGTATATTTCTGTCATAGTCCCAATCATACACCATTTTACCAACCATGCAAACATGCTACACGTTGACATCCACACAAATAAGAGATCCTCATTCATGTGTCGATCAATTATTAAGGATCACAGGCTCGATAGTAATTACAACAAACACAGCTGTCTCAAGATGTCCAAAAGTGACTCTATAGTGTCTCAATTCCACACACGCACCCTCTGTCGCCACACGAAATCCACGCAAAACTGTAAGCCCAGGTTAGATTACAAGAAGACTCTTAAAACATGTCTCCTTCCACACCGCGTAAATTTGACATGTTTGTTTTATCAATTATGTTCAACAATTATTTTGCCTCTAAGCTTGCAGATCAATCAGACAAAAGTCTAATTGAGGTCTACTACACTATTTTATCGCACTGTCTTTCATATCATGTCGACACGCGTAAAATTATTGTAATGCAACCTTATATTATTCAAGTATATGCGGGATATCATGTCATGAAGGAATCTGCACTTTAGGGAAGACGTGCATATTTATCAGAACAATTAATGGAGAAGTTTCTTAATCATTTAATTCTCAACACAAATATATGAGATGTTTATATTGATCTTCTCCCGCACACACAACAGTGTCGCACTGTTGTGTATCTGGACGTACATGTTACATAGTGGACATGTGGGATTCAATGTTTCAGGTGTAATTATTCTCAACATCATAGCTTTCTTAAATACTGGCCTGGGCAATAAACGTCACCCATTACCACCACTCGAATCACCTAACGCAGAGTAATACTCAATCATTTTAACATGCCTCACATGTTTCTATGCATTACACACCTGTTGAAAATGCGTAACAAAACACTAAATACCATGTCAGTTTTGTCATCTCACTAGCGTCACTTTTGTAATTGTGTATCTCGCGGCTTCAGCGTGATTCTCGTGCCAAAACGAGACTTTGTATCTCTCTCCGTGAATAAACCACGCTACACGGCATGTAGAACTTCTCCATCCTTATTTACTAAAATACAGCTGATAAATCTATAACTTCAATAGGTTATGGGCCCAGATCGCTTGCAGAATTGTTTCTACGCATGTTTGTGTTAGTTTCAACGGCGGATGGCGTAATTGGACATTGATATTGGCGGATTTGTATTTGATATATGTGGATACAAAAAGTAAACTAAGGAAAATGGCAGCGACCGGAACGAATTCAAATGGGATAACTGCTCTGAATGGATCAAACTATGCGACATGGAAGGTACAGTGTAAAATGGCTTTGATGAAAGACAATCTGTGGGATATTGTGTGTCGTGTTGAGGTTAAGCCTGACTCAGTGACTGATGCAGACCGGTGTATGAAGTTCATGTGTAGGAGCAACAAAGCTTTGGCTATCATTGTGTTAGCTGTTGACTCATCATTGCTTTACCTGATAGGGGAGCCCACAGATCCTTCGTTAGTTTGGGAAAATTGAGGGATCAATTCCAAAAGAAGACATGGGCCAACAAGCTTTCACTCAGGAGAAAATTGTTCTCCTTGAGACTTCAGGAAGGAGAGCCAGTGACTGAACACATCAGGTCAATGATGGAGATTTTCAATGAGCTGGCCATAATCGGGGACCCGATTGATACAGAGGATAGGGTAGTGTATCTTCTGGCAAGTCTACCAGAATCCTTTAGCATGCTTGTGACAGCGCTTGAGGCAAGCCATGAGGTACCAAAGATGGAACTTGTGACTGAGTGTCTACTCAATGAGGAGAGGAAGCTGAGGGAGCGGCTACCTCAGGATAGCGCTTTCATGTTGAAAAGGAAAACACAGCAAGAATATCAGAGGAAAGGGCCTAAGTGCTATGGGTGTCAACAGGTAGGGCACTTAAAAAGAAGCCTAAGCACAAAGCAAATAATGTAAAAACCAGAGGATCATCTGATGAGGATTTAGGCTTTGTGGCGTGCCATGCACTTACTGGCATGTCAGGAAAAGACAGTAAATGGCTCATTGACTCTGGGGCTACATGTCATATGTGCAACAACAGTGCTGTGTTTGACAACATGGTGCCTCTGAAAGATGAACACAAAGTGATCTTAGGTGACCGGCACTTTGTTAAGGCTGAGGGTACTGGCACGGTCAGGCTGACTGTGAAGCTGGACGATGATACACAGACTATCAAGTTGTATGACGTTCTTTACGTACCTGGGCTGGCATTCAACCTTGTCAGTGTACCAAGGGCTATGAAGTCTGGGGTGTCAATGAAATTTGATGGGAGTGACTGCAGAGTGACTACCAGTAATGGAAGGACAATTGCTTCAGCAAAACTGGAGGGTCTGTTTATCCTGCCAGTTGTAGAAGAGCAATGTGTTAACAAGGCCTCCACATCAACAGACAAGGGGATGTGGCACCAACGCTATGGCCACCTCAGTTCCCAGAGTTTGAATGACTTGCAGTGTAAGGGAATGGTGGAGGGACTTGATTGTATGAAATCCGGTGATATTGCACTCCAGGGAAAATTCACCGGGCTAAATTTCCAAAGGCAAGTGAGAGGCGTGCTACACATGTGCTGGGACTGGTTCATAGTGATGTCTGCGGTAAACTGAGCACAAAGTCACTGAGTGGTGCTCAGTATTTCCTCACATTTATTGATGATTTCTCCAGATACGCATGGGTGTACTTTCTTAAGAGAAAGGAGGATGTGTTCTCTTGCTTCCTTGAGTGGAAAGCTGCTGTTGAAAGTTCCACTGGTGAGAAGTTGAAAGCCCTGAGAACTGATAATGGTGGAGAGTTTACTTCAAAGGTGTTTGAAGAAGCACCTAAGGAAGCACGGGATCAGGCACGAGCTGACCGTACCAAAGACTCCCGAGCAAAATGGTGTGGCTGAGCGTATGAACATGACTCTCGTGGAAAAGATTAGAACCATGTTGACTAATGCAAGCCTTGAGAAACGCTTTTGGGCAGAGGCATTGTCAACTGCTGCATATCTCACCTACAGAAGTCCAACAAGAGCCCTCGATGGAGTGACACCTTTTGAAGTCTTGTGTGGAGAAAAGCCAGATGTCAGTAACCTGAGGATCTTCGGCTGTGCTTCCTATGCCCACATCCCTAAAGATGAGCGCCGGAAGCTTGACGTTAAGGGCAAGAAGTGTCTATTGATGGGTTACGGTGAGGCCCGGGGGGGGGGGGGGGCACTTGGCTTTATTCTGGATAGGGATGTGCCGCGGGACCTCGAAAACCCGTACCCGTCGTACAAGGTCAAAATGGCCAAAAACATACCCCGTCGTACAAGGTATTATGCAAATGTATATCCGGTCGTACAGATTGAAGCTGAAAAACATACCCCGTCGTACAAGTATGAGGTCAAAAAACCCGTCGTACAAGTCGGGAGGCCGAAAAAGCATACCCCGTCGCGCGGCACATATATACTACCTCTATACACTTAAGTGCCCCCCCCCCCCCGGGCGGTGAGGATGTGCAGGGGTATCGGCGGTATGATCCAATGAGGAGAAGAGTGTTTTACAGCCGTGATGTGATCTTCAACGAGAGTGATCTGAAGTTTTATCCGAGTGTCGAGGCTGGAAGGAAAGCGATGGCAATGTTTATTTTGATGCTATGATATTACACACAAGTTACACACTCACTCACACCTACACGCATACATTAAACGCTCAAGTTGTTTTATATATTCTAGGTGTAGACTGCCGCGTTGGTTCACCTGTGGTCGCTTTGGGTTGAGGGGAGATATTCGTTGTCCGACGCATGTTGAGCCACTGGGCGTCTCCACTGTATCTCAGGCCAGGAAGACATCAGCGTTGGACTCGCATGGGGCGTCGGGTGAAGGCGCTATCTCCCTCTTGTATGGCATAAATAGGAACAAATTAACTATTACTTAAATTCAATATTCATTTTTAGTTTATACCTGGGATAGATAATGTGTTAAGTAATGCTATTTCTCGCCTGCAGGTGCAGCTCCGGTTTTTACGTCGTTATGGGATGAAGCCCCTGGCAAACCCTATCCCATCACAGCTCTTACCAGAGAACTACTGTTTGCCACAGACAACCTCCTTCACAAATCTCTTAGTCCCTCAACAAGCCAATCATATCAGACATTTACATCCCTGGAACACTTGCACTTCCTTCTGTTATAAGATACACCACAGCCCTGCTCTACATTCTGACACCATTACCATTGCCATATTTGTTGCTCATTTGCATAATCAAAGATTCAAGAATTTCAGGACTTATATGTCTTCACTATCTTTCATACACAAATTAAAAACGTAACTTACCTCACATCTGCACATAACCAAACTATTACAAGGCATCCTAAATCATGCATCACCCAATTCCAAGCTCCTATCACCAATGCCGTTCTTCACCAACTGGTTGCCACAATACAATGTTGCACCTCCTGTAATTGTACTCAACATATGCTCTATACTAACTGTGTTACTACGCTTGCCACAGAGTAGGAGAGGTTGTCCACTGTAATGACACAACACATACTCTTACTTTACTCCACCTCACAAATCCTCTCAGCTACCAGATTCACTTAACCTCCAACAAACATGGCAACCAAAACACGCTTAATTTAGTTTTAAAATCATTACAAAACTCCTTTTACTGTTCAGTAGTTGCCTGACGCAAATACCTGCACCTAAAAGGAAATTCCCCAGAACCTATCTTCCTTGATAAGAAGTCCGTCCAAACCATGCAATAGACATCTTTTTGCCTCATATCTTAAACAAAGCCATATTCTAGAATCACCACTTCCGAAATCACGTTATGCATTCATTCCGCATCGATAGAGCTACACAGCTGGCATCTGACAACACTCCTGCAACAGCCATCAAATCTACCGGCAGATGGGAGAGTTGTTCCTACACACAGTACTTCGCTAAAATATTAACAGCACGCCAACAAATTTCACATAATATCCATGCAGCATCCTCATTTTCTTGGAGAGCAGCGCTCAAACAGGACACAAACACCACCCTGTTCCATAAGCCCCCCCTCCCCTCCCCACCCCTTTTACTGCTCAGCTACACAACCCTCACCCATCCAACTCACATATCCACCTTCCTGGTAGGGGTCATTACTTACTGCCCTGTTATACAAACCACCCACAAGGGTTCAGTACTTAATACACTGCTATCCAAACCACCCACCATTGGTCAGTGCTTACTGCCCTCTTATCCAAACCACTCGCAAGGGGTCAGTACTTACTACCCTCTTATCCAAACCACCCACCAGGGGTCAGTACTTACTGCCCTGTTATCCAAACCACCCACAAGGGGTCAGTACTTACTACCCTGCTATCTAAACCAACCACCAGGGGTCAGTACTTACTACCCTGCTATCCAAACCACCCGCCAGGGGTCAATACTTGTTGCCCAGCCATCCAATCCCAGCATACGCACATCAAATCCCATAACCATCCTTCTGCTAGGGGTCAGTACTTGCTGCCTTATTATGAATGCTCATTGCCATTTTTTCTTATGTCTTGTGGGATGTCGGTCAGAGCCTTTACTGGATAGGGATCTGACTTTGGCGTTTTCAATGCCATACCACCTTTTCTACATACTTTCCTCTAGTTTTAATTTAACATTCGCTATTGTAATATGTATGTCTGTATATGTATCTTAAGCTTTAATTTCTAGGCTTTCCTTGTTGCGATGCCCCTTTCGCTGTTGTTGTTACTCGCTGCTTGTTGTTGCATGGTGTGGGGACTAGCCAGAAAAATAACAAGAGTCCAGGAGTAGAGTTACCCATTGGTTTTATTGAGGTTTTTAACAATGAAGCTTCCCTGGGTTCTCAGTCTGAATCTCGTCTCTGGACTAGAAGAATCTCCTCCTAAATGATATGAGTGGGCTGGTTATATAGTGCCCCGGGAGTTCGATTCCCCCTGGCATAACGAGCCTGCATGGGGTGTAGACTCGTTAGCCATTAACCAATGGAATTTGGCACATGCCATATCGTGCTGATAATTAATGCGGGAGGCAGGGGGAACTTTAGCTAGAATAGTATTATAACATGTATACGCACATCAATTAATCTGATTTGGGTCATGACGAACTGGAGTATATTCATGCTGCATTGTGTAACCTAGACCCAAATATCATAGTTTTCTGTCACACTTATCATATCATCATCATTATATGTCAACCAGTCATGACATTTTTATACATGTAATGATGAACTGTCTCACTGTAATGCAATGTACTTGCCCTTAGGGATTGCTACTGTAACAAATTATGTAACACCATTTGTTAGGCAAATGATTTGAACCTTGGGCTTAATACAGCTTGGTACTTTAAAATTATTTATATGTTAGTTGGATATCCCCCCGATATCCCTAGCCTTCAGACCACTTAATGCGATCCGCTGCGGCAATACAAGAGACCGTGTCAAACTAAGCAGGTATTTCTCGAAAGCCTCATCACGTTGCATATAATAATCCATGTGAATGAGCCGAGAGATTTTGCCGTCGACTGTTGGAAAACTTGATGCAAAATATTGGCATCCTCCTGAGTATCGTAAAATCGGTGTTGCCAACACCATAAACACTTGTGCTTTGTCATTATGTATATAATTTTGAAGAATTGTAGTGTGTCCGAGAAGACAACAACTTAAGCGTACTGTTCATACAGGCAAGTGCTACTGAAGCGCCTGACCAGCCTGTAGACATATTGAGTCTTTGCGTTATGCGCTACAAGCACCAACTGGATGAGAAAAAGGGAGCCTCAGTGAAAATCTCACTAAGAAGCTCCTTGATTGGCACATTGCTTACAGATCGACCGTTGGATGATCATGTTGATGCATTTTCCTGAGCATAGGAAACATAAGTAATTGATTGCGTGGGTACGAGCAGCATCGCCTGCTAAGGAGAATAATGCTGATGTTCTAAAGCCTAACCGCGGGTGATACTTATGTCAATTATCTCCAGAGCGAACATCACATAAACGTTATGAATGGTAGGTGACGTTATGATAAGATATAATGATTCATCTCTACATCTTTATTAACAACCGATGGCGTTTTAGAACAGGCGAAACCAAGAGATGCATCACTTCAAATCTCACAACACACACACTTTCCCACACAGCCTCACTTTTCTACACCGACCTCCTTCCAGAGAAATAAACCTACTGAATACACAGCAAAATCTTCAAAGCATGATTTGTTCGCATTATCAAGAAAAAACACAACAAATATAGTATAACTGGACCCCTTTAACTTAAAGTAAGAGATATCTGTGTAGTTCTATCTCTCAGGCATAGCAACACATCAAACATAATCCCACTCAGTAAGAAACACAAAAAACTAACAAGTACTTTTCCCAGCATTAACAATGCAGACTACATCAGTACAATGTGAAGACAAGTCTTATTCCAAGTTTTGGTGATTTTTTATCTTAATTTGTTTGGATGGACAATGACCTTTGGTTATGACACAGGAGGCACTTTCAACTGCCTTCCAACAACAACAACACCAATCAGAAACCAAACCAAATGGAAAAAACTAAAGAATCTTGAAATTGTAGACCCTATCATTCACGACTCAGTTATCTACAACATCAAGCTGGCCTAGCTTTTCTGGGTGGGTAGTGGGTGGGTCGGCACAAATAATTTCAATGCCCTAAAACTATACAGAGTGCATTGAAGACAAATTTTACATACTGGCATTTCAAAACGTATTGTGAACAAAACTGTGATATTAACAACTATATGAATTGATATTAATCCAGAAGTTTCCCTTCATTAATCATCTATCGAAGTGTGGATAATGAACTGAATACAACTGTACCAGAGCATATTCAGGACTTTCACTTCATTAATGTTCAAATGTTTATATACACACGGATGGTTCTCTGATACCAAGTCTAATTCTAATGAAAATACAACAGCACCTGTATACTGTATTCAACACACATCCAAATAACATCTTACACCCAAAAGCAGATCTTTTGGAACAAACTATCACCGTAGTTTTACACCAATACTGAGAAATGCTTGAATTTTTGTTCTTATTAGGACTGAATAACCAGGAAAACATTGCTTACTAAACAACCCTTGAAGAGATCATCTTATCAACTCGACGCTTTATAAGAGGAATAATGCATATCCACGCAGGTACACCAGCAAAAAGCTACACTACTAATAAATAAAAGCTTCACAAGCCATAAACTTCATATCGAAATCCAATATTCTCTCTACCCACAAACATTCAGTACAAAGAAAACCTCCATTTACATCCAGAATAAGAGACAATCATTCACATCATGTGTCCCAGAAGATCAAATTCAAATCTACACAAACAACAAAGTTTTGAGAATGGCATCTATTAATCTGTTAACCATGCCAACCAAGCCACAGCCTCCCACATATACACTCCTGGCAGAGAGTGTTATCAGTTCATGAATATTCATACTTACTATATATATATTCATGATTATGGAAAATAAGCACATCATCACAACTGGATGGCAAGTAAGCACTGATACAGGGAAATGAGAAAGAGCCTTCCCTCAGCCCTGGTACATAGTGCTGAGTGCATCCCGGTAATGGTTCTGAAACATCACATATATAATAACTATATATACATATATATAATATATATATATATATATATATATAGATATATATATATATATATATATATATATATATATATATATATATATATATATATATATATAGTTTATAAGTAACACCATAACATTAGCATTTAACAAGATGACAGGTGAAGGAGGAATACTCACCTGTAGCTCTTTGCGTTTCAACTTAAATGCGTCAGTGACGAGACCCATCTCAGGCGTCCACGCATCACTGCATAATGTGATCTTCTGAGGAATTTCAAATCTCTCCAGCTTGCCTATAGACAGCAGATATATCATGACTTGACAAGTGATGCATAATTAGCCACGTGTCAGATGAGGAGATGAACGGTTACAGCAGCTTACCTCCCAATCACTCACTACCGATTCCCTATGGGACAGTGCATCAGGCCAATTCCAAATTCCAATTCCCTTTGACCCCAGACTACCCCACCCCCTCCATCATGCACCCCTTTGACTCCAGGCTACCCCATCCCTTCCCCATGCACCCCTTAGACCCCAGCCTACCCCATCTCCTTGATCCCAGCGTACCCCATCTCCTCCCCTATGCACCCCTTGAACCCTGGCCTACCATATCCCCTCCCTCATGCACCCCTTTGACCCCTGGACTGCCCCATCCCTTCCCCCATGCACCACCTTGATCCCAGCCTACCCCATCTCCTTCCCATGCACCACCTTGATCCCAGCTTACCCCATCTCCTCCACTATGCACCCCTTTGACCCCATCCCTTCCCCTATGCACCCCTTTGACCCCAGCCTACCCCATCCCCTCATGCATGCACCCCTTTTACCCCCAGCCTACCGCATACTCCTCTTCTCTTTGCTCCCTTTACCCAATCTACCAACCCGGGCTACTTTCATCACTGACCTCTTTCTCTTTCTCCGCCCCATCTTCTCTCATTTCCATCCTCTGTTCACTCACCTTTGGTTCCCTGTGCTTGTAGAGCTTTGAGTACAGCCGTCTGTATTGACTTCTCAGCACACAACAGAGGGAGATCACTACCCCCGTTCTGCACCAGCCCCAGCTCACGACCCAGGTTGACAATTGCCTTCTCGTTCGGGACAACAAGACACACAGTGTACGACTGGCTACTGTCTGCGTGCAGACAGATATTATCAACGAGAGGACACAGTTTGAGGGTCGTCTCCACCTTACCCAGGGACACATACTCTCCAGCTTGGAGTTTCACCAGGTCCTTCTTACGATCTGAAACACAAGTTATGGTACTGTTTACGACTACACATCCCGACAACACCACAAATTACGGAATATTAGCAAGCTTGCCAAAGAAGACAACCTGTATTTAAGTCTTAAAACACCCCTCCCTCCCTAGCAGAAAATATACAAGTCTTTATATATTAGCAACCATTTTAAGACTAGAGGGCTTGATAATTCAGCGGTCGCAATTTTAAAGCCGCCATTGTTAATAATATCCCATTCACTGCTACAAAGTGCCACTGACATTAACCACCAGCCCCTATAGCAAATATCAGTATAAATCTCTTGATTACACAGCAAACACAATCACAGAACATTTACCAATAATCTTGAGACAGCCATCTTCCTCAAACACACCAATATCACCAGTGGCGAAGTAACGCTTGCCGTTGCATTCATGGAAATCTTCCTTGGTTTTCTCAGGGTTCTTGTAGTAGCCCATGGTGACATTACCACCTCCAATCCACACCTCACCACGGGGGTGGGGCTTGTCTGTCGTGTGGTAGCCACCTGGTGGCAGCCAGAAACCAGATCGGTACAGCATGAATGTCGTGAAAGGTGAAGTGAGTGCGAGTGTGAGATGCAGCGATTGAATATGGTTGGTTGTGCATGTCCGCATCTACCACTGAGATTTTAGGTAAGCAGGATGTTGGATGTTTTGGTGGACGCATATGTCCTTTTGTGTGGATATGCGTAAATACACACACACACACCATATATATATATATATATATATATATATATATATATATATATATATATATATATATATATATATATATATATATATATATATATATATATATATATATATACACACACACACACATATTAAATATTACATATATGTATATACATATTAGTTTTTCTACACATATCACTATAAATCAATACATGAATACTTAATTGTGTAAGTTGACAATACCTTCCTCCCAGTCGACCAACATGATCTCATTACAGGAGAGAGGAGCTCCGACACGGACCGTCTGTCTGTCCGTAGCTGTAATCAAATGGTCATTTTAACGTGCATTAAGTATCCACCAACTCCTTATAAAGTATGTTAAGTTACCCAACTTTCCTCCTCACATCATTTAACCCTAGTAAACTACAGCAAATGACGGCATCATTACATACAGCACCTACCTTCATGTATAGTGCCTGCACCACAAGTCTCAGTGAGACCGTAACCCTGACCAACAGGACAACAAAAGCAGATGTTCATAAAACGCTGGGTGTCGCCAGATAAAGGAGCGCCTCCAGATAGGATCATCCGTACTCGACCGCCAATCAGAGCCCTCGTCTTGCTGAATACCACCCTGTCAACACAACACATATTATATTAAACCCAGTCATTTTCAGTTCAAATGTGAACCAACACAGGAGAATTGCTTAGATGCTGAGAAAGGGGAACACACAGTTGTGTTCAGCATTAGCAGCATGGCATGGGGTTTACTCACGCATCTACTATTGGAGTGGAGAAACCCTTCTCATAGTAATTTTTCTTGTACTCGAATGCAAAATTGAAGAGAGCGCGTGAGAAAGGACTGCCTGCATTGACTTTCTCCATGACACCCTTAAAGAGTCTGTCCATGATCAGCTGCACACAGGTGAAGGCTACATTAAAAACAAACATCACAACCATACCAACCTACATCCCAACCACACACATTGCACCCACAACACCATTACTGTAATGCCAACGAATCTAGACCAAATTCAAGGACATCATGCAAATAATTCAAGCACTATTTAGGATCTGGGGCCTTATCCATAAAGAAACTTAAGTCTGCAAACTCAGGTTTTTGAGACGGCAAGCTGAGTTGGCTGTCTTAACCATATCCAAAAAGAAGGTAGATAGCTGACTTAAGTTTGCAAGCTGAAACTTAAAAATGGCGGTCCAACGATAATGTTTCCAGGTACATGCTTTCACAGATATAAATCAGAACATGTATGTTCTTGAAATGAACCAAAACATAATCAGCCGTTCGTTAATTATGACACCAAATTTTAGCGGGATATTTGAATTATTTACGCAGCAAGTTGTTTTCGTAAAAACGAAGCGGGTATTTCTTCACAAACAATCAGGTCGCTTAGGGAAAGGCTGTCATTTCCAAGTAAGCGAGGCAGCTTGCAAAAGTCTAGCTCTGAATTAGGAGTGGTTTGCAGGATAATCTGAGTGGATGGGAGTTTCCAAGTGAATAAAATATCCATGCATGATTAGTTATGTTACAGATAAATTTCTTAAACTTCATTAATCAAAACAACGGCGCCAAGATTCACATTTCGTATTATTGAATATAAGAAAAGCAGGTACCAAGCCTACAAGTCTATGAATCCACTTCATGAAAACATGGCAGATATTAAAAGTGCCCCTAAGCACACCAACGACAATGGGTTTTATTGGTGATAATGCATTTTATGCATCAAAGATAAAGTCACTTCATAGACAAATGACGTACGCTGACCAAGCTACGCACAAATTTCGGTCATACAACTAAACTCAGCAAGTAGTGGACGAAAGTGTGTGTTCATCGTGGAATTATAATGTAATAAGTGCAAGTAGACTGATAGAATTATTTCTCCCTCGAGTGGATTAGCCATTTTATTTGATTTTCTGTCTAATGAACACTTAATGACATATTTTTTCATGTAAGAAAAAAACTGATTGTGATGATATATGTGTGAAACTATAGCCATTAATTCTTTTTTGGCTGTTTGCTGGCGGTCTCAGCTGAGTTCGCTAACAATTTGTTTTGTGGATACACATGAGTTCGGGGACTCAGCTCAGCTCACCGACTCAAGTTAAGATTCTTTATGGATACAGCCCCTGAAGTCTGTCCCTATTCAAGTTAAAATTTCATGGTATGCAGAGTATACAAAATACATGTTTTCAAAGACTTTTTGGCACAAATGGGTGACTCTCATATTCAAGTACTTTTCAAATCTGTATGAACCTTGAAAAACAGCATGGACTACTCACCGGCACAGCAGCCATTAGAGTTGGTTTCAGCTCAGAGGCATCCCCTTTTGTTCCTTTCTTGATTTTACTTGACTGCACGCAGAACATACACAAACATGAGGTGGATATTTCATATAAAATTCATCTGCTACAATGAATTATGACATACTGCACACTTTACTTCATTTATGGAGATGCCAGACCTTTTTTCAGTTGTCATATATATTAGTTTTCTACCAGGTGCAATACAGGAGTTCAATAAAACTGTGGTTTTGATGAGGTGTTTTAGTTTCAATTCAGGTGATTCGTAAATCAAGCAAACACCTACATAAGCACAGTATAATACAAGAACTTATGAAAATTTATGATTGGTCAGTGAAGTCACCTGGTCTGAGAGTGTAAGTGGGGATGAGTAGCCAATGTTGACCCCATGAGACAGACAAGCCAGTTCAGCACTCAGCTCCAACACGTGAGCTAACGGCAGGTATCCAATGTAAGTGTCACATGGCCTGTTATACATAGCAACGTGTCATATAACCACAGCTGTCACATAACCACAGTTGTCACATAACCACAGCTATTATAATACAACTCACAAACCAGCATCATCAACAATACTCTACCTACATCATCTACAATACTCCCCCACATCATCTACAATACTCCCCCCCATCATCAACAATACTCCCCCCCCCACATCATCTACAATACTCCCCCCCACATCATCAACAATACTCCCCCACATCATCTACAATACTTCCCCACATCATCTACAATACTCCCCCACATTATCTACAATACTCGCCCCACATCATTATCAACAAGAACCCTCCCTCCCATATCATCAACAATACTCCCCCACATCATCTACAATACTCCCCCACATTATCTACAATACTCCCCCCACATTTTCTACAATACTCCCCCCACATCACCAACAATACTCCACCCACATCATCTACAATACTCCACCCACATTATCTACAATACTCCCCCACATTTTCTACAATACTCCCTCCCATATCATCAACAATACTCCACCCACATCATCTACAATACCCCCCACATCCTTATCAACAAGAACACTCCCCCCACATCATCTACAATACCCCCAACATCCTTATAAACAAGAACACTCCCCCACATCATCTACAATACCACCCCCACACATCATTATCGACAAGAACACTCCCCCCACATCATCTACAATACCCCCCACATCATTATCAACAAGTACACTCCCCTATATCATCTACAATACCCCCCACATCATTATCAACAAGTACACTCCCCTATATCATCTACAATACCCCCCACATCATTATCAACAAGTACACTCCCCTATATCATCTACAATACCCCCCACATCATTATCAACAAGTACACTCCCCTATATCATCTACAGTACCCCCACATCATTATCAACAAGTACACCCCCCTATAACATCTACAATACCCCCCACATCATTATCAACAAGTACACTCCCCTATATCATCTACAGTACCCCCACATCATTATCAACAAGTACACCCCCCTATAACATCTACAATACTCCCCACATCATTATCAACAAGTACACTCCCTACACATCATCTACAATACTCCCCCACCACACACATCATCAACAATCCTCTCCCTTCACATCATCTACAAGACCCCCCCCCCACCACTTAATCTACAAGACTTCCCCACAAAATCATCAACAAGACCCCCATCCATCTATAAGACTCCCCCTACACATCATCTACAATACCCTGCCACACATTAATGAGACTCCACCCTAAATCTTCTACAAAACTCCCCAAACATCATCAATGAGACTCCTCCCACATCATCTGCAATACTCCCCCAATCACATTATCTACAAGACTACCTTCAAATCATCTACAAGACCATTCATTATTTAACAAGACTCCCCCCAAATCCTTTACAAGACTCCCCCTACATCATCTACAAGACTCTCCTCAGATCATTTACATGACTCACCCAACATTAGGTATGCGCCCCACTTGCCCAGACATTCCACACATGAGGTTACCATGGGAGATGAGGACGCCCTTGGGCAGCCCTGTGGAGCCACTGGTGTACATGACAGCGATGTCTTCTCTCTGGGGTTTGGTGATGGTCTGTGATACTATACACCAGAACAGCATACCAAGTCCTAGTGACACCTCGCACTTAGTGGCAGTTCATTACGTGGTAATATTATATCTCAGATTACACTACACAACAGTAATCCTGGCCCTTAACATGCAATACCAGTAATTTTTACTGAATGTTTATAGAAATGGATCTCGGTATCCTCCACAATCATAAAAATCGCAATACTAGTAACATATCACGTTGCATTCCAACATGAGACATGCAGAATGAACTTGAAAATTCCTTCACATTAACACAGCAATACAAGTTGCAGTCAGAGGAAATGATACCAATTATAAAATAGCAACTTGCACAGGGAAGAAGGGCGTGGGATTGAGGAATCAGGCCCTCCTTACCAAACAGGTAGCTCAACAACAAGACAATCATTGACAAAAGCTAGATGGAATTGGGCCACAAATCAAAATGGATAAAAAATTTGTAAGATGAAGCTGCAAACTATGATATGACTATATAAAACAACAGCCAAATGAAGGAATTTCCTCCCAGGAAGGAAGCTGTTCAGTTTACAGAGTTATGTGGAATCCCTGGATAAACATTAAGAAGTCGCTAAGATGGTTTGGGACAGCTGTTAGGGTTGACTGGAACTGTTGAATGACTTATGATGCAACCTGCAAGCGAAGCTGAGTCAAACTACAATATACATACCCCCCTCACAAAATAGATAGTTGGTCAACAACTATCTATTTCCTAGACCCCAATAAAAACAGATATTGATGTACATTAGCTTAAAATTTCTCCATTCTGAGTTTCCTCTCCTCCCCTCACCCCAGCTCAACCAGTCATGCCATGTAGCCAGAAGCATTATCACACCCCCACATTGCCCCCACCCCCCCCCCCCCCCCACACACACACACACACACTCAGCCCCTAAACAAACATGCAAGCTGAGTGAATTATAACACAGCTCATCTCAGACCATTGCCTGTGGGTAAAAGCAACATGACATGCATTTACAAATGTTTCCCTACCACGTGCCTTGTCCAGAATCACACCTAGAAGCAATGACATGTCATTGGTGAGAAATCAATGAGTAATCACGAGGTGGTGCATTAGTGATCATACGAGTGCATGCTGGAAGTGGAGATCAAACGTGTGAGCACTGATTCACCATTGAAACAGTTTAAACCACAAAGGGACAGTTAGCATATTGGATGATTCTTTCAGATATTAAGAGGATGATAACATTTAACTTATCAATCTATACCTAATCTACAATAAAAAGAGTCCTACGCTGGCATCATTTCATATGCCCAAACTTTCACTTCACCACCAGCATATTTACACATTTAACACTCATTTGTACCCCAGTATCTGGACTGGAGTACCCACCAGACCACATGAAGTACTCACTGTTTTCAGGCTGAGCTCCAAGATTCTCCACCTCAGTCATGGAATGAATGCACACATTACTAGGGAAATCTTTGAGGTCAGGGATCAGGAGCGAGGTTCCCATGGCAACATTGGACTCCATGTAAACAAGATGCTCCACTTTTGGCATTCTACTTAAGATTTTCTGAAATCAAAATTTAATGCATCATAAGAACACTGGGAGACAACAATTATCAATGTAATTATATCTGTAGTTTATTTAACACATATTTGATTAGTAAGATTGATGCTTCACTGACCTTAAACTTTGGCAGTAGGTCAGCACTTGTGATAACAAAGGAAACTTCTGATTCATTGACCCCATGAACTATGGCCTCTTCTCCCAAGGTCGAATACAAGGTCACAACTAACATTACATAGAGCAGATCCTATAAATCACACTGGTCATTTCATAGCAGATAGAGTCAAAGCAATAACACTTTTGTTCTGCAAACATATAAGGACATCTTACTGACAGTAAACAAGTCCCCTACCATATCTTCCACTCACTTACCTGGGAAATTATATTTGAAGCAACTCAGAGCAGTCAACATCCATTCTGCTCGCGTCTCAGCAAACAGGAGGATGTTGGAGCGAGGTTTCTGGCCCAGTGCAAGCAAACCACTCCCTAGGTGACCACACCGACTGTCCACCTCTTCATAGTTGAGCCAATCATACTTCCCAAGGACAGCCTGCAATCAATCATTCAGTGCCTCAATCTCAGTTGACCACCGAGTGCCTCAAACTCAGTCAACCATAAAGTACCTCAATATCAGTTGACCATTAAGTATCTCAATCTCAGTCCACCATAAAGTGCCTGAATCTCAGTCAACCAGGTAAGTATAGGGTTTAGCGGCCCATATCACCGTTGTGTTATATGGCACCTCGAAAGGTGGGACTAATATGAAGAGAAGAAGTATAGGTAATAGCGGATCCAGCACACCCTCCAAATGGGGACCCCACAACAAGACTAATCAGTAATGAATCACCCATTTACACTAATGAATCCCCCCACTACGTATTTTAGCCCAGTTCGACTAATCATTTTCACCGAGAGGCTCAGATTTTACGGGTACAAAACGTACACTTATACTAATGATTTTTTAGTCGAACTTGTCTAAAATACGCTGAAGTGGTAAATTTACGTACACTAACACTAATTATAAAGCCCTCCAAAGCCTCCAACCCACAGCCAGACAGCCAAGGCGGACGACATTGCTACCTTTTTTCTGCCGGGCAGCAGGCCCTCCAAGATCCAGAACCAGGGGCTACAGGGCTTCTTCTACTCCATATAGAAAGGGTCGTCCCTAGGGTTCGCCTTGGGCCGTTTTTCCACTACGGGTGGGTTGGGTAGGTTGGGTAGGCTGGGTTGGGTAGGTTGGATGATATAGAGCCAATGCCTTGCGAAGAATACAATGCCTTCTGCAGAACATCTCTCCGAAGAAGCGGTGCAAAACCTACAGGCAGACAAGGGAAGAATCTCCTTTGCTTCCGCGAAAAAGAAGTATGGCATCGGGTCCACTAGGCTGTCGAAAATATGGGCAACAGAGGCAACGCCAGCAAGCTCTATGGAGGACTCCGAGAGTAGCAATCCAAATGGCCTCCACCAGCCAACCAAGGTTACCCAAGAGTCTACTAGTAGCAATCCAAATAGGGTGCTGGCCCTCCCCCAAAAGTCTACTACAATGGATTTCTAAAGTAGCCCCACCCAACTACCATTCCACACCGCGCCACGATATGGCATCCCTAGTGTATACTATTTCTACTATACAATGCAAAATATAGAGAAAAAGGTGGACGATATAGAAAAAAAGGTAGACGATATTGCAGAATCTATAGAGGAGGAAATAGACAACAATTTGTAGGAACTATTGTGGACCTAGCGTCATTTTCGACAAGATTGCAAATGGCAGGATATGTAGGATTTGTCGCATTTCTTGCATGGAAGGTCTGGAAAATTACAAAAAGCCACATGGAAGCCGCATCGAATTTCCTACCGGCCCCAAAGCCTACCCCAAGTCGGGACAATGCAACCCGTCCTGCGCTAGATAGGCGGGACCCTTTCTACATGGAATAGGAGCCAGGGCAGGCAAATAGATCGTTTGGGGCAGACCACCATTGGGAGAGGCTTTGTAGACTATAGGGCAGACCAGGTGTTTTGGGGCAAACCAATGTATCGCTTGCTTCCTGGTTGGCTGGCGGTTGGTTCGCGGGTTGTCTGGCGGTTTGGCTGGTGGGTGGTTTGGAGGAGGCTTGCAAGGGCTGGAGGGCGAGGTTGGTTGGCAGGGGGTTTGTGGTGGCCGAAAAAAGGGTTGCAGAAATTTGCGCCCTTGTATATGGAGTAGGCTCTAGCCTTGCTTTTGCCCGGCTGTCCTGGTGGTGGTGGAGCTGGCCTGTAGGCTGGAGGAGGCTGGGACCGGGGATGGTTTGCCTTGGGTGTTCGCTATCTGCTACTGGGGTTGGCTGGCACCTGGGCTGGCTGGTGGGTTCAAGGAGGCTGGCCTGTGGGCTGGAGGAGGATGGCCTGGGCGGGGCATGTGTGGCTGGTGGAGTTGTGGCTTTCGTTGCATGTCCAGTTCTGTCTTTCTATCGTCTTTCCTTGATGTGGCTGGCGAGAAGCAAAGGTTGCCTAGCGTGCAGGAGAACTGGGTTTTGGCTATTTGGAGGGCTTCTATTCCACCATGTGCTTGAAGGGCTTCTTGTATCCTGTATCCATGGACCGGGACTGCAGTTGGGCTTTCTGAGGTTTCCAAGAACAAGAGTACTCTGTTTCGATTTTGTCTATCTTTGGCGACCGCAAAGTTTCTACAAAGATACTTTCCGGCTGGCAATGGCGATGCTTTTCGCTGCTCCTCCTTTCGAGGTGGTGGCAGTTCTAGTTCTGTAGGACCTCCATAGTTTGGCAATGGTTTTCCCGGGGGCGATGGGCCTGGTGTCGAATTTGGAAGATCTGGATATTTGTCCTTTCCTGCGAGACATTATGGTATCTGGTATCGTTCGAAGATGCCAAACCCAAGGAAATCTAGAATCTCTAGCTCTCTTTTGGATAGAAACAAGTAGGGAAACCTCTTTTCTAGCAGATCCCAATTCTCCGCTCGTTGTTCGAAAGATGGTAGTGCTGGGCGGCCTTTGGAGTCTAGGATAGTATTTGGAGGTGGAACATTTTCTGGGGCTATTTTTGTGTACCTTGTTTGCGAAATGTGGTATTTCTCCTTTGCTGCACGAACAGACAAGGCTCAAGTTTGTATCTCGGTATAGGCTTCTCGTGGTAGGGTGGATCTTGGCATGGTATATACCTATGTACTCGCAAAGCTCTAAAAGGGAGTATGCCATGTGTCGGTGGACTGGCCTGTAGGCTGGCACATGCGACAAGTGGGCCTTCCCCATGGACCCCCGTGGCTCATGGACTCCTGCAACCCGTGGCCCCGCCGATAGGCTCCCCGCTTGTAGTCTATTGTCCGGAGAATCCAGCTCTTTGGAGAGTGGGAGACCCTAGGCAAGCTTTGTGTGGCCACCGGGGCTGGCTGGTGGGTTGGAGAAGGCTGGCCTGTAGGCTTGCACCTGCGACTCGTGGACCTTCCTATGGACTCCCTATACGCCGAAGTGGTGATTTACCTCCACTTACACTAATGATTTTTTAGTCGAACTGTTAATCATTAGTGTTAGTGTACGTAAATTCACCACTTCAGCGTATTTTAGACCAGTTCGACTAAAAAATCATTAGTGTAAATCTGAGCCTCTTGGTGAAAATGATTCGTCGAACTGGGTTAAAATACGTTTAAGTGGGGGGATTCATTAGTGTAAGTGGGTGATTCATTAGTCTTGTTGTGGGGTCCCCATTTCGAGGGTGTGCTGGAACCGCTATTACCTATACTACTAGAGATAAGATTAATCTGACAGAGTGCCGCCTTACAGGATAAATGGAAAAAAGAGGGGAAAACACGTGGATGAAAAAAATAATTCCAGCCTCTCATCTAGACAAAAATCAGGACCAAAGTGGTGTGTTGTATATATGGCCCTTGAAAGGACCTCCCCGCTCAACCACCATGATCCCATTGTCCACCAATACGAGTCGCAACCCACGGGCGATGGTTTGCCCCCTATAAGTCGCCTCTTACAACATGCAGGAGGATACCCCGGGTCTATTCTAACCCCGGACCCACAGGGGGTCAATCGACCATTAATCCAAAATCCAAGTCAACCATGAACTGCCTGAATCCCAGTCAACCATAAAGTGTCTCAATTTCAGTCATAAAGTAAGTAAAAAAGTATAGGGTTTTACAGCAGTTGCATTCTAGGATAAATGGAGTGAAACTGATGTTGGTGAAGATACAATTAACAATTGGGAGAAAAAAATTCAGGAGTATATAGTGGGCCTATTCTACCCCGGGACCAGTCAACCATAGAGCCTCAAATTCAGTCATCCATAGTGCTTCAGTCATAGTCAAACATAAAGTGTCTCATTTTCAGCCAACCAGAAAGTGCACAAATCTCAGTCCACCACCAACTGCCTCATTTTCAGCCAAAACCATACTGCCACAATTCCTTGGTGACACACCACAAATGATCCTCAGATGTCTCACCTTCTTGAAGATCTTGCCATTTGGCTGTGTTTCTTCCAGTTCCTTCAGTATCTGCCGCGTGCCGAGGCATCGGAGTTTGCTGTAGACACGAGCTGCACGGCTAAATAACTCATCTAGCGTTGAGCAGCCAGGGAAGGGGGTGGTTGTCAGCTCGTCAAACCTGTCTACTGAACGGTAAGGAGCGTTGGTGTCTCCATCACGTACTGGCAATGCCTGATCACACACACACACATACAACATTAATGGTGAATCACTGATGGTCAATACCAAGTCACACACAGTCGATGCCAAGTCACATACAGTGGATGTCAAGTCACACAAAGTCCATGCCAAGTCACACTCAGTCGATGCCAAGTCACACTCAGTCGATGCCAAGTCATATACAGTGTATGTCAAGTCACATACAGTCGATGCCAAGTCACATACAGTCGATGGCAAGTCACACTCAGTCAATGCCAAGTCACATACAGTTGATGTCAAGTCACACACAGTCAATGCCAAGTCACATACAGTGGATGTCAAGTCACACACAGTGGATGTCAAGTCACATACAGTTGATGTCAAGTCACACACAGTCAATGCCAAGTCACACTCAGTCAATGTCAAGTCACATACAGTCAATGTCAAGTCACACACAGTCCATGCCAAGTCACTCTCAGTCAATGTCAAGTCACATACAGTTGATGTCAAGTCACATACAGTCGATGTCAAGTCACACTCAGTCAATGCCCAGTCGCACACAGTCAATGCCCAGTCGCATGCAGTTGATGCCAAGTCGCACAGTCAACGCCAAGTCACATACATTCAATGCCAAGTCACATACATTCAATGCCAAGTCACACTCAGTCAATGTCAAGTCACACACAGTGGATGTCAAGTCACATACAGTGGATGCCAAGTCACATACAGTGGATGCCAAGTCACATACAGTGGATGCCAAGTCATGGCTAAGTGTCATATACTCAGACAACATACAACTACATCATACACACAGCCATAAACAACACTTTAGCTGACATACATTTGGCAATACATTGAATCAGGTAAAATATTTATAGCTAGGAAAAAGCAAAGATAACACAATGACATCTCAACAAGGTAACTACTTCAGCCAAACAGAGCTAGTAGTTCTATCATACCTATTATACATCAGTAATATGTTATCAAAAGATGATACCAAAACCAGTATTTCGCTAACAACAGATTTTATGAGAGGGGCATCACCTTTATTCTGCCTGACTGCTCCAGCTTCTCCTTGGGATTGTCGATCATGAGAGCAGGAATGAACGAGATGATGTCGTAGATGACAGATAGTCCCCTCAGCAGCCCGATGGCCACTTTGATCCACACCTCGTCACCTGCCATTGCGATGTTGTCTCGTTGTTAAATCGATCTTACTTGAGATGTCTTTTAGGTCAAGTTGTGATTTGATTGTTTCACTTTGTTATCTTGACTTCCTGATAACACAACCATTGACATGCGATTCAACCACAACCACTGACATGCAATTTAACCACAAGCATGACATGTGAACAGTTTGCAGGATATTCTACAAAATGTGTAACCACATAACAGATCATTCTACCCATATGACATTCCCCTATCTGATCTGATAGCCCGCACTCTCCTTTCCGAGTCTGGCATTCTCTAATCGAAGTCTGACACTCCTCAGTCAGAGTATGACATTCCCCAATCGAAGTCTGACACTCCTCAGTCAAAGTCTGACATTCCCCAATTGAAGTCTGACACTCCTCAGTCAGAGTCTGACACTCCTCAGTCAGAGTCTGACACTCCTCAGTCAGAGTCTGACACTCCTCAGTCAGAGTCTGACATTCCCCAATCGAAGTCTGACACTCCTCAGTCAGAGTCTGACACTCCTCAGTCAGAGTCTGACATTCCTCAGTCAAAGTCTGACATTCCCCAATCAAGGTCTGACACTCCTCAGTCAGAGTCTGACACTCCTCAGTCAGAGTCTGACATTCCCCAATCGAAGTCTGACACTCCTCAGTCAGAGTCTGACATTCCTCAGTCAAAGTCTGACATTCCCCAATCAAGGTCTGACACTCCTCAGTCAGAGTCTGACACTCCTCAGTCAGTCTGACACTCCTCAGTCAGAGTCTCACACTCCTCAGTCAGAGTCTGACATTCCCCAATCGAAGTCTGACACTCCTCAGTCAGAGTCTGACACTCCTCAGTCAGTCTGACACTCCTCAGTCAGAGTCTGACATTCCCCAATCGAAGTCTGACACTCCTCAGTCAGAGTCTGACACTCCTCAGTCAGAGTCTGACACTCCTCAGTCAGTCTGACACTCCTCAGTCAGAGTCTCACACTCCTCAGTCAGAGTCTGACATTCCCCAATCGAAGTCTGACACTCCTCAGTCAGAGTCTGACACTCCTCAGTCAGTCTGACACTCCTCAGTCAGAGTCTGACACTCCTCAGTCAGAGTCTGACATTCCCCATATCGGAGTCTGACACTCCCCTA
Organism: Urechis unicinctus; assembly: GCA_034190875.2. Classification (NCBI taxonomy): domain Eukaryota; kingdom Metazoa; phylum Annelida; class Polychaeta; order Xenopneusta; family Urechidae; genus Urechis; species Urechis unicinctus. Next base: position 39,543,371 of record CM067348.1, on the reverse strand, counting down.
TGATCAGTACGTCACCCCATGTTAGCACCTTCTCACCCAGAGACTACACATTCCATGAGACTCTGCCGGCCAAATACTTCACACACGAGCATGAGACAAGCCCCTTAGTCAAGTGTCTGATGGCAATATAAACATAGCACATATTAAAAAAATCAATTGAATAAGTTTCCAAAAAACCCCCAATCAATTGTAATTATATCCCTCATTACCTTGCTCCGAGATGTTGGATAGAGATACGGGGCCCAGATCAGATCGGTGGCAGTTAACCTGGTATTATAGTCGCCTCTACCACAGACACAGCGTCGTTGTCAGTCCCGAACTTAAGATCAGCCCTCACCGACTTTACAGCCCTCTAAATACGCACTCTCTCGACTCGTGCTCAACTCACAAATGTTGAACTTTACTCGGGGCCAAGCATTGTCAAATAACACTTTATACCTTTGAATAAGTGTCAGACACGCACCAACAGCACCTTGTATCTCGTAGAGCAGGGTCAATTCTAGTTGTGACCAATCATCGACGAATCGAATCCACTTCAAATCTCTCTAGATCGGACCTGATCACTGCTGTTATGAATGACCGCACACTCAATCATGGATGAATTCAGAAAACAAGATCCCAGTTAATGACACGGCGACTCACGATGCACGTCAATGGTACGTCAAGATGTGGGGCAATTAAATAAATAGGTCAATATAGATTGTAGTCAATAAAACGAGTGGTGGGTTGGGATTGTTACTTGATTATCTTGATACCGTTATGTTTCGCACACTACTTATGGTATTGACGCGACCTCTTATTAAACCCTATCTTCCATTCTAGACCACACCTTCTTAAGTCAAAACTTACCCGTGACTTCAAACCTCAAGCCTTATGGTGTTCACGTCGAGGCCAGAGGTGATAGAAATCGGCCGTCGTCAGCTGAACTTATCAGATTACCTTTAGGTTCGGCGGCTAGACGACATCAAATTATGTCGATAAACCGTACATGAAGGTCGATGCTCTCATTTACCCTCAGAGCTATCCCATTGGCACACTAATATCCTCTACCCATTACATCTCACCACATACACGCCCCCACCCAATTGTATTGTTTATAATTAGGCGCTTAGTCAAGTACCCGAGCACCCGTCAACATCACGCGAGACGGATTGTCCTCGTGGTTTGCATCTCTGTAACCAGATGACATTGTCATCGCCAAACGGTGCACGTTTTGCTTCTTTTCAGTCCCATGACGAAGCTTCTAAGATTACATGAATAATACAGAGCGATTGTGTATCGCTGATGGAGCGCACTCAGTGACGTAGCCGATGAAAAATACAAGACGAGCCAGTTGAAAACAAGCAGACCACGTGCTTAGACGCCAGGGCAGGCGGGAAACTCAGGCACTCATTTTTACGATACATTGGTGCAATTAGACTTGAAGGTGGGTAAAGCTGCTAACTTGTTGCTGTGGGGCGTAAAAAACGGTATGTTGCAGAGAAGTATTTACAGTAAGAAATGCGGCGAAATTTCAGCAATTTAGCGCAGTGTGAAAACTCTTCTCTTTGTTGAATTTCAGACAGCTGCAAAGGAAGAAGAGAGAATGGGAATGTACAGATCATCCAGCGTCCCTTGTTCCGCTATGAGGTGTAGACTACACCTGTTTCGGTTGGGCAAAGGGTAATGTCTAAACACGGCCGAAACATGATGACCAAAAGACTATCGTCCGGTCTAACTGTAGAGGTGTTACTTCGCATTTCGAGTTTTATTAATACAGCAAAATCTCGAATAAGAATGGGGCGATCTATTTCGCGTATCTGATTCGGTCAACATATGTATAACACCTTGATAATACTCAGCGCTGTTAGTGTCCCTATCTTCATTTACAGTGTGTAAAATCCTCGGTCCAAAAGCTCATGAGAAAGCCTGCTGAGTCACACGAATCGGCTTGTTCAATAACACCAACGATGGAAGTAGGTTTTTCTTGTATGACTAATCTTTGTGGAATACCGAACTTATACTCTGGTTCATAATTTGACACCCTTCACAACCACAACCATTCAGCTGTTTTAATCGTCGATCTTGCACACAAATTTTGCATTCCATAAATAGCGCATTCGTGGGGACCATGTGACCAGATGTGGGGGATCTAGTGCGCTTCGGTCACAACACGGACACAACTCGCAAGTCATCAATCTCATAGTAGACGCCGAACACCAGTAACTCTATGATCGACACAAAAAGCCTTACAAGATTACGTATGGTTCGCCACGTCCAACTTAATTCGCAAGACCAATTAACTGAAGTCTGTGAATGCGCAAAACATCTGTTTCACTTGGTATTACTTCCTGGTGTATCCTTGAGGGGTAAATGCCCCCTCCTAGCAATTTAAACATGTTATTGCGCTTCGCCTAAAAAAATTCTCTATCTTCAAGTACTATTCTTAGACCAATGTAACACACGAGTAGCGTCTTCGCTAATATTAACCAGACTGAGTGGTGATGTAGCAAGTCTTATCATGTCCTTGAAGCATGTCTTTAGAAGGGACGGGAAGTGGGTTAATAGTTGCCATGGACCATGTGGACTATAAATTCCATGCCATATCCATCACAGCAACATCTAATATAGACATTTTAATTTGGTACAGGATGATATGTGGTACAGGGTGGTATGTGGTACAGCTACAAAATGTAGTGGTGCAGATTATCTTAAAAGAAACCAATTAAAAATATATCACCAAGGTCAAACCATTTATTATCAAGCTACTTGTGTGGCCCTTCCAAACACAGAACAACCACAGGTCATAGCTCACCTTTATCTTGCCACTTAACCTCGTAATGTAATGTCACCAGATAAAATCGGGTAAAACTGTAGCTGCAATGATAAATAGTAATCTGTGGTGATTAGTTTTCGCACAAGCAATCATTTTATGTGATCTTAACAAACTGTTGCCATATCATCAAGTGGTACAATAAAAGATCCATTGAACTTTTGTGAATGGGGACATGATTTGTAGTCATCCATGTTTGGGGGTATTAACAGCAGTAGCCCTATGAGACGTCTGAGTAGGTATATAAAAATATCACCGTTCGAGCGGGGCTATACCAGCAGCTGATCGCAGTGCGGGCTGGTTGATTGGCACATTACAAGCCACTCACACTGGGTGGCTATCTTATCTCTCACGAACATAAACGGCTAAATGATAGCAAAGCTGGAAATCCAAAAACAGGTTGTCTTTAAGCAGTCATCAGATACAGGGATGAGTGCTATCCTGCCAGGATGCGCAATGAAATAAGAAAAAGGTTTTACATCCCTTTAAATAAAGAGGTGACACCACGACAGAGATGGATGAGGACGACTGTTATGCTTGGACAGTATCCCTCAAGTGCCATCACTCATTTGGCCAAAACCGATTCCCTATTCAGGTTTCCTGCAAGCGATTTATGAACAGGACTGTCTTTTGGGAGTGGAGGGCTTGAAATGAATTAGATGCATCTGTACAATATCTCTTTAAATTACAAAACCCACAGAAAGGACAAATAATCCGAGTAGCCATTCCATAACATGGTCATCCCCCTAGAGAAATTAACTGCTTGAACAGAAAGAGACTTCCAAGTGGGTCTTGGGTAAAAGTTTATTGGGGGGATATATTCTCACAGACATTATCTAAGGGTGTGGTGGTAAGCAAGTGACTGAAATTAGAAAGGGTTGGGGAAGTGGGGAAGGAGTGATATACATATTCTTATTAAACTTGCCCAGTAATACATCTGCAAATGATTTTAGATGCATCTACATTTTTAGCAAGGCAGGTAACCGGGGACGAAATGAAATACCTTAGATTTAGGTTTGAACTGACTGTATTAAAGCCGAAGTGAACAACTTGGCTCCAGTTTCCATGATTATGTACTATGACAGCAAGCCTTTCACCATATAAAACAAACACAATAAACAACATATAATCATACCACGGAAGAATATAAGGCTTACTTAGAAAGGATAATCTGTAATGCCAGTAACAAATAACAGAGGGTTGTAGGCAGGAGCAAATAATCAATGACCTAGCACATCTTATCCTTACTGATAACAAGCCACAGGGCTCATCCAGTGCCTACAGGGTATACCACCAAATCACTGCTCATTTGACTTGATGATCCACTGGGACAAATGACCAGTTGTCCACCACAATGTATTTCTGTTTTAACTAAGTTGCCTGCAGTAAAAAAAACCCAAAAAAACCTCCTGACAGACAATAGGTGTGAGTGGCTTATCTTACCAAGAGCAGAAAATGCAGCAGCTGTCATGTGCGAGTATAGTGATCCCTTTATAACTGGTCTTGACATGGACCTAACTCGCCGGCAAACACTAGTTTGAACAGCCCTCGCTCTCCTATATATATATGAATATATATATATAGAGCTCTCTCTCTCTCTCTCTCTCTATCTATATATATATATATATATATATATATATATATATATATATATATATATATATATATATATATATATATATATATATATATATATATATATATATATACCAATCTTTCTTAGGCTTAAAAACTGTGACCATGACTATTGTCAATTGAGTTCAATAAATGTACCTTTGTAGAATTGAAGTACGGTTGAATTGAAGTACTCACCAGTTAACAAACTGTTTACACGTTTCCGCTTGAATCGAGACCAATGTCTGTCGGTGATTGATGGAGTAAATCACCTAACCCATACACGTGTAACCTACTTGGAGAGCGCGTTGGGGGTATTTATAGGAGGAAGGCCACACGCGAACGGTATATTTTGTCATGTGTTCACACTGACAGTCGTACTAGACTAGAGGTAAGATCCAGCAGAAAACATCCACACCACATATACACAAATCGACGACGTACAATCCTCTGTCCATGGGCCTGCTGTCCGACTGGGAATTCAAATTAAACTTACATCGCTCGTTTGACAAGCGTGTTGAATTCACAACCTCGAAACAACACTGGACATTTAACTATGTCCAAAATACATCCGGAAATGTACATAAATACAGACAAAATAAATAGATTCTGAAGCATACTTACCGGTGTGGTATTCTATCTTACATGATATTCATCAACACTGAAATATCGATGTAGTTAACGGTGTTACGCATTTGCGATCTTTGGCAATCCACCAAGACAAGACGTTAGAATATGCCCCATGGGTTGTGCGTCATAACGCACGTCACGATTGGGGATTTCCTTGCTGGGCAAACCTTTTGAAATCCTTCTTGCCCCGTATAATGATATTAATAATGCATTTAATCCGGACATAGCCAGATGACAGGTTATTCCAATGCTGACTAATTACAGATTTATAGCGGATGCAGGGTATGTACAATGTTGTTGCTAGAATCTCCCAATCTAATCATAGAACGAAACATAAAATTCCTAATAACTGCAGGGCAACACTGTACATCAAACATTGAGCACAGACGACTAGTGTTTTCTAATTTTGATAAATTCAGGAACATTTTAAAGATATTGTGATTTGAGGCATATAATTTCCTGATTGTACAATTCAAGTATTTCCAGCACAGATGAGCAGAGTACACAGGAGCAAATTAAGAAAGAATAAGGGCAATTTTCGCATCAAAATTACATATGTGAAATTTAATCAAACCATGCAAACACCTGTATTTATGTGTATATTCACATGTGTGTGCTTGTGTGTGTATGTGTTAATATATATATATAAATATATATATATATATATATTAATTTGTATATATATAATATATATACATACACAAATATATGTATATATATAAACACACACACTTATGAATGTACACATACATTCACACACATATATATATATATATATATATATATATATATATATATATATATATATATATATATATATATATATATATATATATATATATATATATATAAAGTTAACAAACTGTTTACACGTTTCCGCTTGAATCGAGACCAATGTCTGTCGGTGATTGATGGAGTAAATCACCTAACCCATACACGTGTAACCTACTTGGAGAGCGCGTTGGGGGTATTTATAGGAGGAAGGCCACACGCGAACGGTATATTTTGTCATGTGTTCACACTGACAGTCGTACTAGACTAGAGGTAAGATCCAGCAGAAAACATCCAAACCACATATACACAAATCGACGACGTACAATCCTTAATTAATATATATATATATAAATATATATATATATATATATATATATTAATTTGTATATATATAATATATATATATACACAAATATATGTATATATATAAACACACACACTTATGAATGTACACATACATTCACACACATATAATATATATATATATATATATATATATATATATATATATATAGATATATATATATATATATATATATATATATATATATATATATATATATATATATATATATATATATATATATATATTACAGGCGTTGCCAAGCTTCCAAGCCGCTATTGCATATGACTGTAGCTATTTATAGATAGCGGCTCGGCGCTCGGATGCTTGGCATCGGAAATCGAGCACCTTTGTGTATACATATATGTGTGTGTGCGTGTACCAACCAACATGTCCAGCCGCTTGTATCAGTAAAAACACCGCCGACTGCAGCGCCACTCGTTTTCCGTTTGACCAAACAAAAAAAGAATCTGGTGTTATCCGTTTTTCGTTGTCGCGTATGAAAAACGGTTTACTGTTCAGCTATTGTAGTACATTTTGGGTTTTGATACACATAAAACAAAAAGACGGTATTAACACGGACCATTATCACCAACTAACTTTCCCATTCTCCATAGCGAGGCTGGTAATTTCTTACACACCACTGCCGCATTCTATATAGGAGTCTTCACATTGTCGGAATCCCGTCGCGGCCGCCAGGCGGCGATACTGATTTTTCACCGGAAATGGGGGCATGCTTTTCCAAAACACAAAGGCAATACACAGCTGTGGTGAATATTCGCCGTGTTATGTTTGATACCGGTGTTATTTTGGAGAAATTGTTTAGGAATATTGTTCTATAGACTATATAGACTGCGCAACCATGGTTTACTTGCGCCGTCGTGGACAGCAAGGCCGATATTCGCAAGAAAACAATAAAACACCCGTGGATGACAGTAAAGTTTCCGTCAGTTATATTACTGACGTGACAACTATACAGACTGTGTAATTGCAATTGCCAGACATCAAAATAATCAAGGTGATAAGCCGTGCGACATCACTTAATCAGGCGGTAATGCTGGATTAGACTTTGCATTGGTATTGAAGTCAGCCGCTGCAAACATCATGGCTTTTTATCTCTTCCACCAAACCACAACACAACAAAAAACAAAACACAAAGTTAATATTGTACCAGCAAGTCTTCATAGGTATGTATACATATTAATGAGATGTGTGACATCTTAAGTTAAATATTCTAATTATATAAATTAAGAATTACCCAGTGCACTCACATCCATACTAATTCTACGAGCTCAGTTTTCTTATAACTCGAACAAGGAATTCCACTATATTTGAGGAAACTTTTCAGCTGGGGTACTTTCCACTAAGAAGGGGACAGTGATGACATGGCGTAGCAACAGTCACGCACGCTAACTTTGAAATGATATCGGTGAATACTGATGTTCTTGCAGAATACTCTCCAGACGACTGGAGATGAATATTGGAATATGTGACTAAGAAACCGTCATTTATATGTCTGGGTCATAATAAATCTTTAATTCTCTTTCCATACAAATTTGGTAAATCGGTACATACAGCCGTATCACAGGCCGTAGTCATTAGTTCGGCTACTTCTGAGTTACACTCTCCGTTGCGAGCCCGGCGTTACGTCCGCCAGCTACCTTCACTTAGACGCTGCCACATCGTGATGGGACAGTTTTGTCCCAATTATATTAATACGCCTTTTGTCGAATAATTCATTTTGATTGTGACATTTAACTAGCATGTGAGATTTTACCCCAATTTATGCACTAACATCAACATCCCAGTCCCAAATGGCTACTGTTCTGTCAATATATTCTTGGGACTATTTTGCGTAAGCGTCAGTGACACTGCTCGTGTTAGCGCTTCGGTGTAATTTCACTACTTATTTATATATAACCACTTCAAAAGAGAACGATTTTTTTCTTTATCGAGCCTTTTTATTACAGAAATCCAAACACAATAAAGATGAGCAAAAAAAATTGTATTAACCTAGCCAAAATTGTTACAATTATATTATATCAACATTCAAATAATAGCTGCGTTATAATTGTTAATCATGTAATAATGGTCTCATTTGATAATCATCTTGCTGCCATTATATATTTTCTATGTGCAATTTTGGATTATGTTATTGTTATATGTATATTCTTGAATTCCCATACTTCATTAGAAGTCATTTGTCATCACATTATCTTATGTGTTCACAGACTCTGGGGCGAGCAGCGTATTGGAACCCCTGGAGTCATGGACCAGGACCATAATTACTGGAGCACATTTGATTACCGTTGCGTTATGACACACTATTGTGAACTGTCTTTAATACATTTAACGGTGGTTTGATACCGAAGTTGGTGTGTGGTGTGTGGTTCTCCTAGCTAAGAACCATAGTAAAATATGATATTGTAGCGGATTCCGCTACAAATACTATAAAAGCCATAGTTCTTAGCTACTGGAATGAGTATGGGAGGAGACTCAATCATCAAGTGTATGTAGCTATGATACGCGCTAACAGAGGTGCCACAATGCTCTCATCACAATATTTGATGCATCAAAATACCATATTCAGGCACATGAAATAGGTAGGACAGAGAGAAACATATATCAACGGCTTGACTGATGCAGTTAAAGAGGCTGTTCAGCCCCATATCTGGCACTCAGGGATCATTTCGTCAATACATAACCACGTTTAACGCAGACATAAATAATGATATGACTAATTTATGCTGCAAAGTTTACTTGATTGAAAATCATGTTGATAAATTTTCAACATTATTATTTGACTGGAAATATCCATGATGAGCTGTGGAAATCTGTTTTATTTAGTTGTGTCGTTCCATCGATAACGGTACCTCCCCAAAACCATGACCACATGAATGTTAGCTGTAAATCGTAACGCGCTCTATAACTACCTCGCTATCGATATGTATACTTCCGCTTTGGTTGCAAAATGTAGATTTCATAAAATCTTCACTCATTTAAGTTGTGAGCATCAATGCTCACAAATTAGACTGATAAGCAAGAATGGTAATTTCGAACAACATAAATGGCGACAGCCGAAGTAAAGATCTATTTTCTGAGACCGCAGCGCCGCGTAGCGACTGAAAGTCTGAAAACTTAAAACTTTTGGTTTCCAAGGTGCGGCTGCTAAGCAGCTTGCTAGGCAACCTCGTAACAAACATCGGGCTGAACAGTCTCTTTAAAATCACTTTTATTTCAAATGTCTAAGGGGCACACAAAGCATGTAATATATTCTCTCGTGTCGGATCTGGTGCAACCCAAGGGGAACTTTCCACAACACTTGCTGCAGTACATCTGCACACAGAGGGTTTAAGCCTGTTTATCTATTTCTCATTGAAAAATATTTAGTTGTATCTGTGATGATATTATTTGTTATACCTATGTACTATTTACCCCAAAACAGAACGTCTACATTCGTATAGTAAGTATGTTCCTTTTTGTACCGTTATTTCACACACCATATATATATATCGTCTATTATTCCAATCAGACAACATTTACCTGCCAGTAACCCATGACACTTTGTTTGTCTCACCCGCATTTCAAACCGTCTGCGACGAACCGTTGATAACTTTAATTGCATTCAAGACACTGACAAAGACAACTTAAATGTTAGGATTACAATCCCTCGCCAATTAAACCTACATACGCTTTAAAACGGATAAATTGAATTCAAATTCTAATGTTAGCGATAACAGTCCTTCGCCAATTAAACCCACATACACTTTATAAAGGCTTATTGGGACTCCAATTCGACCACTCCAATTAAAGATCGTCTCTAGATACTTAATTACGACCTTGTATACAAACACTGGGCTATCGAAGTTTACTAAGCCGCTTAAATTACCATCGCCTCCGACATCCATTCATATGTAAGCTCATTGATCAGATGGTCCACTTATCAACAATCACAGGCTCTATGCAATTACATCAAAGCTACCTCAATATCAATGCGGGCCTAGTAATTAAACACATCACCGCTACAAGGGTAATTATCTCAACGGATGCTTGTCTCGATCCTATACGCTATCACACGAAACCTACACCAACTGTAAGTATACCGGTAAGTTATTAGAAGCCTTTTACATAGTCTTCTTCCGAACAGCGCAAATTAGACACTGTGATATTATCAATTATGTTCAACAATTTTTTTACCTCTAAGCTTGCAGATTATAAGACAAAATTTTTCTATAAGTAAAGTCGACTACACTATTATCGAACCGTCTTTCATATCATGTGAACACGCGTAAAATTAGTGAACCTTCATGATACACATTACCCATAACGCAATCTTATATTATTCAAGTATATGCGGGGTATCATTTCATGAAGGAATCTGCAGCTTAAGAGAAGACGTGCATATTCATCAAAACAATTAACGGAGAAGTATTTTGTATCATTTAATTCTCAACGCATATGTGGGATGTTTATATTTATTTTCCTCCGGCACGTATAACAAATACAATTAAAAGTGTCACACCGTTGTTCTTCCGTACTTACATGTTATACAGTAATCGTGTGCGATATGTGTTTATGAATTATTTCAGGTGCAATTATTCTTAGCATTATGCACCCCGAGAAGCGCACCATAGATGCTCTTCTGGACACCCCCTTTCAACTAACGACCGAGCCAGGCCCATGAGGGCTCTACTGGGATCCGTAAGGAAACTGTCCAGAGGACTCTTTAATATGACCGCGGTGGACGACATTCAAAAGGTATATTTACGCCATACAAGAGGGAGATAGCGCCTTCACCCGACGTGCCAACGCCTTGCAAGCCAAAGCATACGTCTTCCTGACCATGGATACAGAAGACGTCCAACGGCTCAACCAAGCGTCATAACTCATATCTCCCCTCACCTCAAGCGACACCTGGCGAACCCAATACGGCAGCCCTTCAGAGATCTCATCTCCACGAAACAGCCATACTCATCAACTTAAATCATTTTCCTGGCAAGACCAGTGTTATTATATAGAATAATTTCTGCAACATTAGTTAAATTCTTCCAAATTTCAATTAGCTAAATAATTTATTTTCACCATTCCACCATTGTCTAGTATAGGCTCATCGCTTTTTTCCCACTGGGTTTTAGTGCGGAGTAATACTGTGGAATGTGATTAATGTTAAAAGTTAAATTTCAGTATGTCACCGTTAATAACCATATTGTATAACTATTACACAATTCATATGTATATAGCTTTCAAATTTAGAGAAACACTTTTTGTAAAATTATAATAATCTCATCATCAATAATCCATCTATGTTAAATATCTTTGTTATGGACATGTGCCAATGTAAATAGATATTGGCGCATGTCCAAGCTACTCTGGAATCATTCTAAATTCAAAATCAAATAATATTGGGCTAATGTCGTGCTGTCCCTTTACCCTTTAACTCATATTCCAAATTTCCTTTAACTTAGTCTATTTTCGAAATGCAAAGGTAATTCAAAATTGATTGAACAGTGGAAGTTCAACTTAACTATGGTTGGTGAGGATGTTATGATATTAATCTAGCTCTTTTGACTCTTGAAACCCTCCACCTCTTTTCCATTGTCAGCACGACATGTTTCACTAGCCCGGGTCAACCTCTGCCCTTAAGACGGGGGTGTGACCCTGATAAGTAGACCTGGCTGGTACCTTTTCCCATTGGCCAATGACCCTTCGTGCCCACGCCCCATGTGAGCTGTTGGGGTTGACCTTTGTGAAGGGGGACCGGCTATACCTGGACCAATGGGAGGCCAGCTGTGGGTGTGGTTCCGAGCGTAATCTAATGCCGGAACCCCGATAAAATAGCTGGCCTCGCCGAAGTACAGAGATCTACCTAGCGAAGAGACGAAGTATCTGAACAAGATTTCTGACCCGAGATTCCAGAGAAAGCTAATAAACCAAACTCGAATAAACCAACAACAACTCAACTCCTGGACTCGTGTGTTATCTCTGGCTAGTGTCCCCACTCAAGCAACTACAAGCAGCTACAATATTCCTATATACGAAGGAGTGCGCAGAAATACGAATAACCAAGAAATATAAGTATAACAAGAGTATAGTTATATAAGAGGAAATATAGTTATAGGATATCACAATAATATCAACTAGATTTGGCACAAGCGCCAACGGCATGTCTTCCAACGGCAAGCCTGGACGACCACCAATACGGTATCAACAATATTACACAACAAATGTTATCTCTAGACGAAATCAATACTTGACCTATAAGTTCAGCAATCGGGACTGTGATTGCGCCTTGTTTACATAACGTAAGGTTGGTGTTAAAGGTCCGTGTATATACACGTTTTATATTAATCAAAACTAAAAACCGAAAACGAACAACATAAGCTAAACCGTAAACCGTTTTTCATATGCGACAACGATAAACGGATAACACCAAACAGATTCGTTTGTCGTTTGGTCAAACGGAAAACGAGTGGCGCTGCAGTCGGCGGTATTTTTACTGATACAAGCGGCTGGATATGTTGGTTGGGGTCCAGACGTTTCGTCTCACCAAAAGTGTGCACCGGATGTCCCCATGCAATCAAAGCGGATATATATACACAAACACACATACACGCACACACACATATATATGTATACACACAGGCGCTCGGTTTACGATGCCAAGCTTCCGAGCGCCGAGCCGCTATCTATAAATAGCAGACAAAAACAATAGTGGCTTAGAAGCTTGACAACGCATGTATATATATGTGTGTGCCTATGTGTGTTTATATATATTATATATATATATATATATATATATATATATATATATATATATATATATATATATATATATATATATATATATATATATATATATATATATATATATATATATATATATATATATATATATATATACATATATATATATATATATATATATATATATATATATCTCTATATATATATAGAGATAGAGAGAGAGAGAGAGAGAGAGAGAGAGAGAGAGAGAGAGCGAGAGAGAGAGAGAGAGAGAGAGAGAGAGAGAGAGAGAGAGAGAGAGAGAGATTTACAAGATGGCGGGAAGTGGTACGTTTGACGTTGCTAATTTCTGCCATTCCCTTGAATTTTGCTTCCGAATTTCGAGCATCTTTGAGGGTTTGCCCGCTACAATTATTAAGAGGCATTTCGTAGCCCTGTATGACCAGTTATTTGATGGCAAACTACTAGTTTGGAGACTTTATCTACGTCGTCGTCTAGTGGACGATAATAGGTGAATATGGCTGACAATATTACGATTGAAGAATTACTTTGTTTTGTACAAAACAAACTAGATGCCATCGCGCCTGATATGATAATTCAATTATGCACAACTACATACAGTGAAAGTGAAATTGAATGCTCAAAGAAAAGACTCTTCGATCTTTGTACCGAACAAAACATCGGACGGTTCAAAGCAAGGAAGGGACCCAAGAAAAACGCTATGAACATTGAGGACATAGTCAAACTTATGCTTGAAAACAGTGCGAGTTTACCAGTTTTTGTTGCTAGGGATTTGCAAAAACGATGTGTCATCATTGCTGAACCTCATCCAGAAGACTCGGGATGAAGTCGGTTTACTTACAATGCTGTAAGCGCTATTGAAACTAAGTTGAGCCAAACCGAGCCTGCACATGTGAGAGCACAAACCAGAAATAGTGTCTCAACCAGCCCCTTAAACACTGTTTCAACCTCGGACAAAGAAACAGGCAATTCTCAAGATGTGACAGAAGATAGAATTCCTTCGAATACTGTTGACGATTGCACATTGTCCAGTCCTGCTGAGGATAGACAGACTCCGGAGAGTGTTGTGCGTAAACCGGCTGATGCGGCCCCAGCTCAACCTCGTGACGCTCAGAGAAATGACTATAATGCGACAACTGCCGAAGAAACCAATGAAATATCTGATGAAGATACTTGGGCTAAGGTGGTGGGGAAGGCCAAGCACAAACGGAAAAAGAATGACATTAATGGCAGACTGACACAGGGCATGCAAATAGACCCCAGACGAACAGCTAAAGGGATCACCGGCAAGACAAAAGGCACTACTATCAAAAGTTATGGCAAGTTGGTCAGAAACCGCATGGCCAACTTGTTCGCAACACGATTTGACCCTAATATTTCGGTGGAACAACTTCGCAACTATCTCTCAGACAAGCTCAATTTGAAAGTGAATGTGAATGCTGTTACAACCAAACATTCAACTTCTTTCCACATCACTTGCCAGTGTCCTGAGCCCTCAGTGTTCATGTCAGAGGACCTGTGACCTGAGAACACCTTCCTACGCTGGTTGCGAGAGCCGAAAACTCCAGCTAAACAAGGTCATGTCTTCACTCACCTCTCAAACAACTAATTCCGTGTAGCCAGTTATAACTGTTGAGGGCTACCCAAGACTGCTAAGGGTCTATCCCTCCGACCTGATATCACCGACTTATTGTGCAATAATTATATATTATGTCTACAAGAAACGTGTAAAGCTAGAATTTCTAAGCTTTTCTTGCTTATGCACGCTCTTCGTTATAGCAATGTTACTCACTGCCTGTAGTTGCTGGAGTGGGGACTAATCAGAAGAAATTAACGCGAGTCCTGAAGTAGAGTTGCTTATTTTGTTTATTTATATTTCAACTATGAAGCTCCCTGGAATCTCGCGGTCCGAATCGTTTCTCTGACTAGATGATCTCTCTGTACCTGGCCCATCTGTCCTCCTTATAAAGGGTCCACACGATAAGCCAGGTTAAAACAATCCCCGCGTGACAGGACGAGTCCACATGGAGGGTGGACCCGCCCTGCTGTAAGGATTGCTACAATCAGGGTTACACCCCTCCCAAAGAGTGGTGTGGTGTAACCCGGGCTCTTGTGCTGATAATTAAAGAGGGAGGCCTTTTAAGAACGTATGAGCCAGAATTGTATTATAACATCCTCCCCAACCATAATAAATGCCTAACTCCATTCCCTAAGACTACCACGCTACTAGCTGTTTGCTTAACATATTTTCATTTTTCGCTTATATCCATTATTGCAGTCCAGTTATTTTGGTGTAAGATTTCCCGCCATTTTTTGGTGTCGCTTCCTTTGTTTGCTGTACTGTGAGCTATCTCCCTACCATTTCTCTCTGATAAGCCTCAATTAAATATCGACATGCATGGTATTGTTCTCGGCCACAGCTTTGTCAGAGGATTACATGATCATTTGACACATGCTCAAAAAGCACCTCTAACTGCAAACGATATCGCTACTCTTCTCAAAGTTCAGCACTTAGTGGTGTTGACCTGTTCGGTTCAAGGGGAGCTTGTGTGCTAGACAACTCTTTGTCCTTGCCTCACAGATACCTAACCCTTAGACGCCCACAGTTTGTCATAATATATGTGGGTTCCAATGACCTTGCAAAGGGTGCTGACCCCATTCAAGTTGCAGTCAAATTAGTGGACTTAGCTAGTCACCTTTGCAACAGATTCACAGATCTTCAGGTGCAATGGCTACATTAAAAATCTATGTGAAGTAGAAACTTCCATTTCATTTTGGTTGCACAAGGGTTTTTGGTCCAGTCCAATGGACCTGTGGTCACAGGATGGGTTACACCCTAACACTCCCATGGGTAGGAAACTATACAAAAGTTCTCTCGGAGCTGCCATTTTCAAAGCGCTACAAAAGTCAACAAACACCCTCGGTTGAAGGTAACCATTTCCTAGCACCACAAACTTATAAGAGCCTCATGTATGTACACACACTCCTCACAGGTGATATTTTAGTATAACGCTCTCTTCCTCAAGGCTCTATTTTATTAATATTTCACTCCGAGCTGTAAATTTCTGCATTGAAATTACACGGCTCTATGCAATTGTCTTAGCGCAATTCTTCAATCCTAATTCTTCTGATGGAATTAGTTTCCAGTTACTCCGAGCTTTCCATTTTGCAAGGCTCTATTTTATTATTATTTCTCTCCGAGCTGTAAGTTTTCTGCGTTGAAACAACAGGGCTCTATGCAATTGCCTTAGCACAATTCTCCGATCCTAAATCTCCTAATGGGATTAGGTTCCAGTTACACTGAGCCTTCCATTCGGCAAAGCTCTATTTTATTATTATTTCACTTCGAGCTGTAAGTTTTCTGCGTTGAAACAACAAGGCTCTATGCAATTGCCTTAGCGCAATTCTTCGATTCTAAATCTCCTCATGGGATTAGGTTCCAGTTACTCCGAGCTTTCCATTTGCCAAGGCTCTATTTTATTATTTCACTCCGAGCTGTAAGTTTTCTGCATTGAAACAACGAAGCTCTATGCAATTGCCTTAGCGCAATTCTTCGATCCAAAAATCTCCTCATGGGATTAGGTTCCAGTTACTCGAAGCTTTCCATTTGCCAAGGCTCTATTTTATTATTTCACTCCGAGCTGTAAGTTTTCTGCACTGAAACAATAAAGCTCTATACAATTGCCTTAGCGCAATTCTTCGATCCTAAATATCCTCATGGATTAAGGTTCCAGTTATTCATTACACAAGACTCTATTTTATTGTAGCACAACTTAACAAATACCTTCCTCTGGGAATAAGGTTCCAGTTACCCTAATCCTTGTTTATCCCGCAAGGCTATATGTTACTATGATATTCTTTATTTTCAACACTGTGCACCCATCTAAGCTGTAGGCGATACTGCGGTTCAATTGCTTTTGCTTCCAGACGTCATAATGCCTCGAGCTGGGAAAACTTCAACTGCCTGGCCAAGCCCAGCTACCAGACCCACTCGTAACAGGCAACCCCCAGCCCGTCTGAGATCTGCCAGTCCTTTGCAGCCCACCCCAGCCTCAGATGATGCCACTGGCTCCATTGACAATAATCCACTCAACAGAGTGTTAACATGTATGCAGGATATGCAGGCCACAATGGTCACTATGATGACAACAAAAGCAGCCCTTTCTCGGTGGCCCCACAAATTTCCAGTCCAAAACCAAAATGCCTGTTGGATACTGCTTTAAATTCCATCAACCCCGCACCCCGTTGTACCACACAGAACTGTCCCTACAAACATTCCTGCCCTGGATGCCACAAGTACCATCCGGCATTCACCCCTGCAGAACTGGTCCTTTCCTCCATCAGTCCAATCCAGCTCCCAAGCCCAGTCAAGCCAAAAACGCTCACTAGACTTCTAGTGGGTTACAGCCATAGCCGGTATCTAACTGAAGGTTTTACCAATGGGTTTCGCCTTAAGTTTGATGGGGAAGACGCATCATTCACCTAAAAAAATTCCCGCTCAGTGCACTGTAACCTACAAATAGCCAAACAGAAAATAGACCATGAGCCCAAGCTTGGCCGCATAGCTGGTCCTTTTGATAAACCCCCTTTACACCATTTTAAAAGCTCCCCCTTAGCTTTGAGGGAAAAACAAGAGTCTGGGAAATTCAGGCTCCTTCACAACCTTTCATATCCGTATGACATTTTATCAGTCAACAGCAATATTTCAGAAACTAATTCCGCAGTAAAGTATGAGACAATCACTGATGCCATTAACCTCATTCTAAAATGTTCCCCAGGTGCTTTCTTAGCTAAAAGCGACATAGCCGACGCCTTTCGTCTAATCCCCCTTCATCCATCCCAGTACCACCTCACAGGTTTCGAGTTCAATGGGTACTATTATGATAAATGCCTTCCCATGGGATGTTCATCTTCATGTCAAATATTTGACACTTTCTCCTCTGCAATTAAGTGGATTCTACAGAACAAGCTTGGGGTACAAAATGTCGTAAAATTCTAGATGATTTTCTTTTTGTTTCTAGTTCCCCTTCACAGTGTTAAGCTGACCTCAATACATTCAAAAGTCTCTGTACTCAGTTAGGTGTCCCCATTGCTCCCCATAAAACTACAGGTCCTACCACTTCTCTCACTTTTCTTGGCATACAACTAGATACGTCAACATGGTGTCATTGCTGCCCCAAGATAAGTTGACTTCCTACATGGCAGACATACAGGCTTTGATGAGCAAATACAAAATAACCCTAAGGGAGCTTAAGTCCACTATAGGCAAACTACAATTCTCTACTTCAGTAATTCCCTCTGGCAGAGCTTTCCTCAGAAGGCTTGATGACTTAACGATAGGTGTTAAAAAACATTTTCATTTCATCCACCTCAACAGAGGAACAAAATTAGACCTTGAAATGTGGCTTTCTTTCCTCCAATTCCACAATGGTCGATCTCTCATCAAAAGTCCCTCTGTTGTCGATTCGCAGTCTATACATTTGTTCTCGGATGCCTCAAAATCAGCATTTGGGGCAACATATGGCACAACATGGATTCATGGGCTGTGGCCTGATTCTTGGAAGGGGTATGACATTACCTTTCTAGAATTCTACCCAATTTTCATCCTTCTTTCTATGGTTGCATCAAAAGTCAGTCATTCCTTCATCACATTTCACTGTGATAATCAAGCAATAGTTACTGTTATCAACAAACAATCCTCAAAGTGTCCCCACATCATGCAAATTCTGAGGCCTTTCATTCTAATCTTACTTAAGCATCACATCTCTTTCTCAGCAGTTCATGTTCCCAGTGTCAATAATAATTTATGTGATGCAATTTCTCGTCAACAGGTAACATGCTCTTTGCTACGTCGATTTGGGATGCAAGCCAAGCCCACTCAAATACCGCCTCATCTTCTGCCTTGCAACTCAAATCACATGTAGAATCCCTCACAACATGTTCTCTGAAACAATCCACTAGTAAAGCATACCTTCACCATTGGAATTCTTTAATATCTTTTGCTCTGACTCACCTTAACATGACCATTACCATTACCAAGTAGGAGTCAGATTTCGCTGCTCCTCTACTTGCTGCAACATCACAACACCAAGCAGGAGTCAGCTTTTGCTGAACCTCCACAGCACCACAATACAAGAGTCAGCTTTCGCTGCTCCTTACATCTCACCATTTTATTTCTTCTTTTCTTTTGGATGCCTCTCGCAATTTATCTGACTTGCTCGTTCTTGGCTCTCTCCGAGGGCATCCAAATTATTATTACTAGGTAGCATATTTGATATCAATATCATTATATATTATTATGTTACATTGAATGTATAGTGCATAATGTCTTAGATTTTAGTTTTGTACATCAACATTCATGCTACAGTTTCACTGTCAAATCATAAGTAAACATGCCTATCATCTGTGGCTAGCACAATATATAATTTTTCTGTCAGTATGTTTTTATCATTCACATACTACTTTTATGTAATTATTTCAAGCTATGTAACACATCTATTCCACTCGATGCACTTCCATGGAATTTCTTCGGGAAGTGCAGCAGTTTGAAATAAAAATACTTATTTACCCACACTCTAGTTGGGTCCCTGAATTGTCTGAGCAAAAATATATGTTGCACATGGCAACTATCTAACATGTAAGTCCGGATACACAATGGTGTGACACTTTAATTGTATGTGTTGTACGCGCGGGAGAAGATCAATATAAACAACTCATATATATTTGTATTGAGAAGTAAATGTTATCCATACTTCTCCATAAATTATTTTGATAAATACGCACGTCCTCCCTAAGCTGCAGATTCTTTCATGAGATTATACCCCGCATATACTTGTATATAATAAGATTAGCGTTATGGGTAATGTGTAACATAAAGGGTAACTAATTTTACGCTGTCCGCATGATATGCCAGACGGTGCGATAATAGCGATAATAGCGCAGTTGACTTCACTTATTGTAAGATTTTGTCTTATCTGCAGACATAGAGGCAAAATAATTGTGAATATAATTGATGATATCATTGTGTCAAGTTGGCGCTGCGTGGAAGAAGACAAGTTTTAAAAGTCTTCTTATAATTTAAACCTGGACTAACAGTTTACTGGATTTCGTGTGGCGGCAAAGGATGCGTTAGATTAAACGTCAAATGTGTATGTCATTTTGGAGACTGCCTTTGAGACTTAAATCGAAGTGCAATTAAAGGGTGGCAGCTTGGGCATCTGAGATGCAGTGTTTGTATGAATTACAATGGAGTCTGTAATCCTTGATAATTGGCAGTTGCACAAGTGAGGGTCTTTTATCTGTGTGAATGTCTGAGTGCAGCATGTTTGCCAAAAGGAGTTAAACAACCCTGGGTATATGGGCCGACTGTTAAAACCTTAAATTGGACTGATAAACATTTGAATTTCACGGCTTTGTTATCTTTGACACTTAAGTTGGTTCCTGAGTTCGCCTTGATAATTTTAATTTGTCTAACAGTCAGGTTCATGCATTTGACACGTGGCTGAGATAGTATGGTAGGTAAAATGTTATATGGTTGGAATAGTGAAAATATGTGTGTGAAGATTGTGTGAAATAATTGCATGTAAAAATGGTTATGCATATAAAATGAATATAGGCGTCCTGTTCTGAAAAGATAGAATATGGCTAAAAACAATGTGACATTGGTTGGAAAATATTCTGAAAAAGGGAAATATGTACGAAGAATACTATGAAAATGAATCAATGAGGCTAGGTAGACATAATTCGTTATTTGTTTCAAAATTGGTAATGCTCATCTTCCGCGCCACATCCTTGCGTCCTCGAAAACCCACTCATATTGTTTGACAACAAACATAATATTGAATGCTGAATTTGTATATGGAGGATATTTAACCTCGAATATAATCAAATTTCTCGTTTTCCCATCCTTGCATGATAAGGTTTGTCAGATACGGAAGGTTTAAATTTAGGCAATAGTGGGAGGGGTGTTTTTTTTGTGTTGAGGAGGTACTTATGCCGCAACGGAAGGTCCAAATGAGCAATTATAATTTTACAGTCAACTTATTTTAATGTAATATATGAGTGAGGTACTTACCAGTGGTAGAAGCTGAAAGGGGGGTATGTGGTCGTCATCTCCGATGTGTTGATAGCGCCAGGTCGCTAGTACGCCATAGTTGAGTCGAGTGAAAGAGGCCGATGTACGCTGCCGTTGCCCTGGATTATGATCACGTCGTAGCTTGAGGCCTCGTGGCTCTTCTCTCCGCGTGTGTAAAATTGTCAGCTTTCTTCTCTAACGTAAGAGCGTGTAAGCGTCGGGAAATTGTATGCTGACAACAGCAGAAGAGGCCAGCTCCCGGACTCTCACACCATTTGTAAAGATAGAATTTCTTAGCTTTACTTGCTTATGCACGCTCTTCGTTATAGTACTGTTACTCACTGCCTGTAGTTGCTGGAGTGGGGACTAGTCAGAGGAAATTAACGTGAGTCCTGAAGTAGGGTTGCTTATTTGGTTTATTTAGATTTCAACAATGAAGCTACCCGGATTCTCCACCATTTGTAAAGCTAGAATTTCTAAGCTTTTCTTGCTTATGCACGCTCTTCGTTATAGTACTGTTACTCACTGCCTGTAGTTGCTGGAGTGGGGACTAATCAGAGGAAATTAACGCGAGTCCTGAAGTAGAGTTGCTTATTTTGTTTATTTATATTTCAACTATGAAGCTCCCTGGATTCTCGCGGTCCGAATCGTTTCTCTGACTAGATGATCTCTCTGTACCTGGGAATCTCGCGGTCCGAATCGTTTCTCTGACTAGATGATCTCTCACTACCTGGCCCATCTGTCCTCCTTATAAAGGGTCCACACGATAAGCCAGGTTAAAACAATCCCCGCGTGACAGGACGAGTCCACATGGAGGGTGGACCCGCCTTGCTGTAAGGATTGCTACAATCAGGGTTACACCCCTCCCAAAGAGTGGTGTTGTGTAACCCGGGCTCTTGTGCTGATAATTAAAGGGGGAGGCCTTTTAAGAACGTATGAGCCAGAATAGTATTATAACAAACGTGGCTGTCCAAGCAAGAATTATCTTGTCTAAACACTATTCACTCAGACTTCCATGACATAGATGTCTCAACGACGGACCACTCTGATGGTATAGTTCATGGACATGCCCCTGAGGGTACTGCCATCTTATGGAGAAATTCTCTTGATCCAAACATTAAGTTTATAGAGATGGCACAAAATTGGTGGCATGCAATTGAAGTGGCTCTTGGTACCAAACAGTTTGTGTTAATAAATGTTTATTTACCATATCAATGTGTTGATAATGAAACTGATTACTTGGATGCCCTTGGTGCGATTAATGCCTTTTTGCAAGAACTTGACAACACATGTATTGTAGTTATTTGAGATTGGAATGCAAATGTCAAAGATCCTGTCAATTCCTTATTTGCTGGGTATATGCTGGATTTCTGCAAAGACCTCAATTTGATATTTTCTAGCCAAACTTTATTGCCTTGTGACAGCTTCACTTATGTAAGCGCGGCCTGGGGTACTAGGTTGTGGTTAGATCACACAGTCTCTAGTGCAGATTTCCACAATATTATCAATGATATATCTGTATGTTTTGATATTTCTGATGAGGATCACATTCCTTTTTATATGTCACTTAGGCTAGATAGCATACCAGAAACTACAAATCAGAACAACAGTTCTGTATCGAGAATAGCATGGGACACATTTTCAGATGAAGTTTGTGAGAACTATTGCTTTCTTGCTGAGGAGTTATTATCTGGTCTAACCATACCAGACTCACTATCTTGTGCCAACTGCTTCTGCTCTGATCATAAGCATGTTGAAGATATGCTACATTTTTATGAACAAATTGTTAACTGTCTAAGAGCAACAGGAGAATAGGTATCTTCTAGGTTAAGAAAGGGCTTGGTAAATAAGCCTGGGTGGACAGATTATGTCTCTGAAATATATCAAGCATCTAAAGAGGCATTTAAAGTGCCTATCGCACGGTTATAGGTACTTTGCTGAAATCAATTCATAATGTGATCAATAAATTCAAACCGGTCCAGTAACCGTCGCATCTGATCAATTAAGGCCAAAATTTGATAAAATGTCAGTTCAAATTAGCGCGCCCGACAAAACGTTGCGGCAGCCATTATCTAGGTCAACCATGCGTGTGACGTCAGGTAAGGGAGGCCGTTCTCAGAGTTCCCCGTTGTTTACATCGTCGGAGTTCGTCTCTCGTTTTGGGGATTTTGGATCGTTTTTAGTCATCTCGTGACCGCCTGAACGCGATAGTTAATGGTTGTTGTGTTAGGGGCTGCTCGCGTACCAGTCGGGACGGCGTGAGCTTGTTCAGGTTTTACTGGTAAGGACGATTTAAAAAAACAATGGATTGGCCAGGTACTACGATCGCGAGACAAATGGCCGGGCCTGGGC
This sequence comes from Urechis unicinctus, assembly GCA_034190875.2. NCBI lineage: Eukaryota > Metazoa > Annelida > Polychaeta > Xenopneusta > Urechidae > Urechis > Urechis unicinctus. The sequence goes on along the minus strand of CM067348.1, from coordinate 39,520,007 downwards.
AAGTACTTGTTTGTGTGCTCGGTTCATTTCACCGAGGAATGTTTTGAGGAGGCACCGAAACTCAGAGAAGAGCTTGGTTGAATACCACGATGTAAGCGGGTTATGAAAGAAGCTGCTGTGCCTACTCTATTTGCGAAGGCCTCTGCTGTCAAGCAATCAACTATCAAGAAAGGATGGTGAGGCAAGTGAACCCCTCCTCCCCCAGCCCAAGAAAAGCTGACCTGCCTTGATAGAGAAGCACAGGGTGAGATTTGATGACTTTCTTGTTGTATTAGTATTGAATAAAAAGTCCATTATCTTGTTAAGTTGATGATATGGTTGCCAGGCAAGTATCATTCTTATGATATAATATGTTGCTTTTTACAGTGCTCCTTGATGGTGGTGTTTGTTTTTAAATTTGGGAGTGATTAAATTTGTTTACATGTGCTGATGTGCCAAATATATGTAGGTCACGTTTTATTGGTTCATTGTATCACAGATATCAGAGAACAGGCGACAACATAAGCTGGGGATCCAGTCTTCAAGCTAAGATACCCCAAGTTTAAGCAGGGGCATGTTGTCACTGAAATAGCAACAAAGGCAACATTTGGTGAATATTTTAATGATATATAAAATGTAAACAACAACAAATTCAATTACCATGGAGGTATAACTATAAGGTTATAAGCAACAGTCTGGTGTGCAAGCTTTGACTTGATTCCTGTTATGTTTCAAAGTATGTCAAGTGCCTGATGGCTGAGTTCTTGCTGGTTTGCTATGAGCCAACCCTGCCCAAGACAGAAGCACCACCTCCAATGTGTGCAGATGCGATGAGACCAGATCCACCACAAGCCATTGACGCACACCAGAGTAGGTTCTGCATGTATCAAGACAAGTCCTAGGTGAGTGGAGGGTAGAGGAATCCTTGATAGTCTGGTGCTGGGAAGTTATTTTGTATTGTTGTAACAGATGTCCCCAGCACCAGCGAACAAACTGCCTGCATGCAGTATACCTGTAACGTCTGTAAAATAACCATGTGACATTGTTGATTTAACCATGCTCAAATATTCTTTGTCATACCAGTATCAATAAGTATAATTAAATCGTAAATAATGACTGCTAGCCTTCGTACAGATTTATGTGTAAATAATAGAAAACATTGTCACCTTTGTACATCATTATCTGCCCGTGCTGTTGTCTGTAGGAGAAATGTCCCACTTGCAAGGCCCAAGGGTTCAAACAGATTGGGCTGAAACCAGAATGCTGGGTTATGCCACCAATGGGAATGGGGCTGTTCTCTATTGAGGTCATGACTCAAGGAATTTCCACATAGCACACAGATTCTTCCACCTCTGCCATTGGTTGACAGTAGCCACACAAACACCTGTAACATGATGTAATGATGGGAATATTAATGTTTGTAATAAAGGATGACATATTGTATGGCAAATATGTTTTAGCCTCTGCATTCATAGAAACTCTGATGTAACACTGACCATGATGATAATATTATACCATAATCTTCACCTCCTAAAGTCCAGTTATACAATCATTTATGGGCTAACTGACAATCCTATGAGAAAACTGTGGTACTTGCTCTCCTATATATATTCTACCTCAGAATCAACTTTTAAAAATATTGTAATCAGCCTTTGATAAGGCCTACTTTAAATAAAAGAGGATCTCTATTTATTAACAGCAGTCCGAAATTAGTTTGTTTGCAATTCGTGTGGAGGAGCATTTACATTTACATGGTACAATTTGTAAACATGAACCCTTGCAACCACTTGATTTGAAAAAAACTTTGTGGTATCTCATGTCTGCTGTCTGATATGGAAGAATTATTTGCTGCAAAGCTCTGTTGTATAGTCTACTGTTAAGAATAGAGCTTACATATTTTGTTTGTGAAATTTATGGATTAACTTCGTTACATGCCAACACATATACGATGAACTGGTGCACAAGCAGAATCAGACATAGCTTACCAAGCATTGTTCTGTAGCAGCCCTATGTCCTGGGCAGGATGACTCGCGTGAGACCCAGACGCAGCAGCGACATCGCCAGTGTCTTTTTTCTCTCATCGGAGACGTCGAATTCGCTCATTTCTGGTTCGAATCTGTACGGCAAAACTTGCTCTGCCGAAGCAACGATAGTTTGCGAATGACCTGTGCCATACCATGTCTCTTCGTCGCTCTCCTGAAGTGATGAAATAACGAAATTTCCAGCAGCCATTTCTCGCTAATCGTAGTGCAGATTGCAACTCGCAACAAAAACATTCCCGGACCTGACGTCACGTGGAGGCGATGAATTATTCATGAGCTTGTCGGCTCGATACGCCGAATTCATCTTTAAAGTCGAATTTCGATCAGAAAGCGCGCACTTTGACAATTGACACAGACAGAATAGGTACTTCTGGGTTATATTTCCGTTATCTGGCGAAAAAAATGACATGATTTTTCGTACGATAGACACTTTAATGTCTGGAAAAATGCTGGTAGACCTAGACAGGGTCCCGTATTAGAACTGTATAAACGTACACGGGCATACGCATATATGCCAAACACACTTCGTCGAGGCTGATTTGCAAACAAATGCCTTTTGAAAAGAAAGAAAACTTATGAACAACTGCAAAATACCATTGCCTTCCTGCATTGAGGGTACAGTTGGTGAGCAAGCTATAACTGACCTGTGGCAAAAACACTTTAAGGATGTGTTTGAAATATCCCACCGCAACACAAACATCGATATAGCTATATATCGTTTAAAGGATTACATACAGAACACATTTTCATTTGGAGTATCGCAAGTATCCTATCAGCATCCATGCCGGCTGGCGGAAGTGTTTATTATGAACCTCGTGCGCAGGCGCACACCTCGGTGTCACGTTCAGTTCTTCCACGCGAGAACATTACATCTCCCTTCTTATGAATTGTGAGAGTCCGTCTGGTGGGAGGTTAACTTTTAGATACTCTGATGTGCAACAACTCTATATACTATGCAAGTCACTCAGGTATAATTTGACAATAACACTGATATTAATATCTAGTACTTAACCAACTACAATGATAACATGTGCATGATTATATAACATTCACAAGGGGCAGGGTCGACTCCTGGAGCCCTTCGCCTGATGCAGAGCATTATTATGGCTCGTCACATGCATCTGGCATATGCTTGCATGATACTCAACATGATGGTCTATAGGTCGAGTATATCTCTAGGCTTGCTTGTCACCCGGAGCAAAGTACTGGTGTTGGTGTGGTCGGGGGGCTCACTGTTGGTGTTGCAAGCTTTTCAGCAGCTGGTGTGGCGCTGCTTGGTGTGGAGGTGGTTGGCTCAGTCACATCTGATGCTCCACTAGGCTGATGCAAGTCACGCCGATTTCTTTGATAGTCAGTACCGTCCTCGGTCTGTATGTTGTATGATCGAGGTGTTCCTGCTGGTTTGGTGACAATGGCAGGTCTCCAAAACCCATCTGGCTGTCTCAGCCTGACATTTTCTCCTGAGTGCAGGGCTGCCATGGGCTTTGCTGAGCGGTCGAAGAATTTCTTCTGCTGTTGTTGTCTGACTTTTAGCCCGTCGCGGGCCTTCGATCCGTCAACAATTTTTGGTGCAAGTTGTTGTGCTGTGTTGGGAAGTACGGATCTGAGTCTTCTGCTCATTAGCAGCTGTGCTGGCGAAGCAATGTTACCAACTAGGGTGTTCCGATATTCCAAGATGCCCAAGTATGGGTCTCGTTGGTCCCTTTTTGCCTTTTCAATGATTCTTTTCATGGTCTGGACATTGCGCTCGACCAGACCGTTTGCCTGAGGGTATCTGGGACTTGAAGTGATGTGGCAGAACCCCCAGTCCTTTGCAAAATCTGCAAACTCACACGACGAGTATTGCGGTCCATTGTCGCTGCCACGTCGTGCAAAAATTCCTTTAGTTTTTAAGATGACTGTTGCACTGGTGGTGTTTTGCAGACGCTCCAACTCCATGTACTTGCTGTAGTAATCAGTGATTAGCAAGTAGTTCCTGCTGTCCCACTGGAAGAGGTCAGAGGCATTCTGCCATGCTCTCGATGGCACCTCGTGAGGAATCATGGGTTCCTTTTGGTTTGCTCTCCTGGTCTCCAGGCATACTGGACATTTAGCACACGTCCTCAATTTGTCCATTCATGCTTGGCCAGTACATGATTATTCCATCGTTAACTGAGAGTTCATCGCGGACAATCCAGAATTCAAGTACGACTCTCGGGCAGTCGCGCTTCTCCTCAGGCCAACCATCCAAGATAGTCTGCCTCAGCATAACCAGCTGAGGGTCGTTGGATGTTGAAGCTCGTAGCTCTTGCAGCTTCTTGTTGGTCACAGGTAGGTTGTCAACGACAGAGTGGACCTGAAGGTCAAGGTCATCTGCACAGTCATTCACATTCAGGAAGTTTCTGGACAGCGTGTCAGCGACGGGGATCTGCTTCCCTGGCTTGTGGACAACCTTTATGTCATACTTCTGCAGTGCCAGCATCATTCGTTGTAGTCGGGCTGGTGCTACGGCGAGAGGTTTCCGCATAATCGTCTCAAGCGGCTTGTGGTCGCTCTCTATGGTGGTGTGTCGTCCATAGAGGTACTGGTGGAACCGCTTGCACCCAAACACGATGGCATACATCTCTTTTTCAATTTGGGCATACTTCTGCTCTGTCGTGTTGAGAGATTTTGAAGCGTATTTCACCGGTTTGCCGTCTTGCATGATTGTCGCTCCAAGACCTCGCTATGAGGCATCTACTTGGAGAGTCGTGTCTTCTTTTCATCAAAGAATGCAAGCACCGGGCCTGGCTCTCGGGTGATGACTTCTTTCATCTCAGTGAAGGCGCGGTCGTGACTTGTGTCCCAGGTGAAATCAGGTGCTTTCAACAAGTCGCGGAGAGGAGCGGTGATGTCGGAGAGATTTGGTGCAAACCTGGCAAGGTAGTTGACCATTCCGAGTATGGTTTCCAGCTCTGCATGGTCTTTGGGACACTCCATGTTGTGGTTGGCCTTCACTTTCCTGGGGTCCGGTTTTAGGCCATTGGCAGTCAGCAGGTGTCCAAAGTATGACACCTCCTGAGATTTGAACGTGCATTTGTCACGGTTGAGCTTGACTCCGCGCTCCTTGAACCTGCGTATGACTGCAAGCAGGTTGGCGTCGTGCTCCTTGGCCGTGGTTCCCCACACAATCGTATCATCACTGATTGTGGCGACGTTTTCGAGACCTTCGATTGTCTCTTCCATTTTCATTTTAAAAATGTCTTGCCCAGACAGTACACCAAACGGGAGCCGCGTGAAACAATATCTCCCAAGGAACGAGTTGAATGTTGTCATCTTCGAACTTTCTGGCGACAACTTGATGTTCCAATAGCCTGATCTGGCATCAAGGGTCGAGAAATATTTAGCTCCCGCGAGTCTCGGCATTATCTCATCGAGTGTCCTCATGGGGTAGTGCTCGCGTTTGATGGCTCGGTTCAGGTCTCGTGGATCCAGGCACAGACGTAGTTTTCCTGTGCTGGGTTTCTCAACTATTACCAGAGAGTTTACCCAATCAGTGGGCTCAGTCACCTTCACAATGATCCCAGCAGCCTCCCGCCTGTCTAGCTCTGCCTTCAGTCGGTCATGGAGAGCGACTGGTACTCTGCGTGGTGGATGGATGACTGGTGTCACGTCTGGATCTAGCTTGAAGGTATGCTGGCCCGGGAGGAGTCCGATTCCATCGAAGACATCTCCAAACTCCTGGTTGATCTGGTCAATCAGGTTCTGCTGGCTGACTGACTGTGGTGCCTGTGGCTTGTTGTCGATAGACATGATGACCTTGATGAGCTTGAGGTCCTGGCACGCAGTGAAGCCAAGGACTGGTGGCGATTGGGTGTTGACAACGAAGAACTCTAGGTTTAGCGTTGCTGACTTGGACGCGCAGCGAAATCCGCATCGCCCGCCTACATCAAGTGGCTGTCCTCCGTACCCATACAGATGTCGATTCGTCGGCTGAAGATCTGCATCTGGGCCCTATTGTGTTGAAGATGTCCACCAGGGTGACATTGGTTTGAGCACCAGTATCCAACTTAAATTCTAGGTCCTGATTTGCCTCGGACACAAACACGTTGCAAAATGCCTCATTCTCACGTCGGTCTGACGTCACAGACTCGATGAATAGATCACCATTCGCGTCGTAGTAGTTGTGTTTGTTGTCGAACTCGACAACATCCACTTTCCGTGTGCGACGACACATTTTTGAGAAATGGTTTGTTTTCTTACACTTGTGACAGGTACGACCCAGTGCGGGGCATGTTCCACCAGTTCTGTTGTGGTCGTACCACCGTTTCCCCTAAGAGCCAGAGGGGTGACTGTCAAGCCTCTGTGGCGGGTTCTCGCGTCGATTCTGGTCGATATCTTGTCGGTATCAGTTTCCGCCATTGCCACCATTGCTGCTGCCATTGTTGTGTCTGTGGTTTTGGTGGCGACCACGATTCTGGCCTCGCTTGACCATGTGGATGTTGCTCCCGCCTTCAGCTCCGCGAGTGGTGGACATGGTTTTTAGCTGAGCCTGGGTCAGCTCACTCGAATGAGCTATCTCCACAGCCTTATCAAGGGTCAGTGTGGAACCTTCGTTGATAAGTTTTTCACGGATCTTGGGGTTCGTCACCCCAAACACGATAGCGTCTCTTATCATTTCGTCTGCATTTGTGTAGCTGCACCCTTTAGAAAGAAGTTTCAGTTCGGTGACAAACTGGTCAAATGAGTCCGGCCCCTGGACTTTCTGATGGAATTTGTATCTCGCGAATATGGTATTGGACTTATGTTCTACGTACTTTTCAAATCTATCGTAGTAAGTCTTCAGCAGCTTTTCTCGGCGTCCGTCATTGTCCACGTTTTGTGGATGTCGCGACCTTTCTTACCAACCCACAACAGCAGGTAGTAACACTTCTCCTCCTCTGATTTTTCCTTGAGTGGGCCGCCAAACATTAATTGGCAGTGTTGCTGGAAGTCCTTCCACCCATCAACTAAGTCGGAGCTGTCCCAGTCCATCGACGGGAGTGGGGCTGCGCTGTAGTCGGCCATGACAAAGTTCGTTGATCGCCACGAGAACAAGGAATCGAACTAACTCTTATGAACCAAGTGAAGCTTACGCTCCCTCAAGAAGGGAGTACCCGATCGACTCTTGGTCTGTTGGGCTAAATCGAACGCACTTGGGGCGGCAGGGCTCGTCGACGGAGTCCAAAACACGCCAATACGAATAAAAACGGCTTACTTCAGCGAAGATCGGGTTCTCTTCTGACACCATGAAATATCCCGCCGCAACACAAACATCGATATAGCTATATATCGTTTAATGGATTACATACAGAACACATTTTCATTTGGAGTATCGCAAGTATCCTATCGGCATCCATGCCGGCTGGCGGAAGTGTTTATTATGAACCTCGTGCGCAGGCGCACACCTCGGTGTCACGTTCAGTTCTTCCACGCGAGAACATTACAGTGTTCAACTGTCTTAGGGTATCTGATTATAGCAGAACTTGTGAGGTTGGTAGTTCTAATGATATTATTGTCACACCACAGGAGGTGAAAGATGCTATTAGCAGCCTGGATGTTAACAAAGCACGTGGCAGTGATGGGATAAATGCTGAACACTTGAAATTTGCCTCTAACAGGCTGTTGAACACGTTATGTAAATGTATGACAAACATGTTTGTCCATGGGACCCTACCAGAATCTATGATATCTGTGGTATTGGTGCCAGTGATTAAAGACAAAGCCGTTAAAATTAATGCCAAAGACAACTATCGTCCCATTTCACTGTCCAGTGTCATTAGTAAGGTTCTTGAACGGATAATTTTAAATCGTATATCAGATTACCTCTTGACGAGTGAAAATCAGTTTGGTTTTAAAAAGAATCACAGTACTGATCAATGCATTTATGTCTTGAAAGAAATCATAGATGCCCACAGATCTTTGAATGGTATTATGTTTGTTTGCTTTCTGGATGCCAGCAATGTATTTGATAGAGTCAACCACTCTGTCTCATTTGACAAACTTATTAGCCGTGGTGTCCCTGGTTATATTGTAAGACTATTAATCTTCTGGTACTCCAACCAGCAAATGTGTGTGAAGTGGGGTAGCATTCATTCTGAATATTTAATGTGACTAATGGAGTCAGACAGGGGAGTGTCCTGTCACCACTTCTCTTTAACATATATGTTGATGAGCTTTCTGTAAATCTCAATTTGTGCACAACTGGCTATACATATAATGGAGTTATTGTAAACCACTTAATGTATGCTGATGATCTCGTCTTGTTCTCTCCCTCTGTTCCCGGGTTGAGCAATCTCATTAACACCTGCGAAATATTTGGTGCTTCTCATGACATCAAATATAATTCTAAGAAAGGTGCCATTATGATAGTAAGGTCTAAAATGCTGAAAGATTCCTCATTCCCAAATTGTTCAATGAACAATGAAGATATAAGAGAGTGTCAAGAGATAAAGTATCTTGGACATTTTCTGACTCACAATCTCCCCGACGATGCAGATATTAGACGTCAAATTAGGCAGACCTATGTGCCAGCAAATATGCTGCTTCGTAAATTCCATATGTGTAGTTTGGATGTGAAAATTAAACTGTTCCGCACTTATTGTACATGCTTATATACTGCACAGCTGTGGAGCTACAAGAAAAGCACCATAAGAAAGTTGTATGTTGCCTTCCACAATACATTTAAACTTTTTGTTGGTGCTCCTAAATTTGTTAGCACAGGCTTTTGTTGTGCAATGTTTGATGTCCAGTGTTGCTAATCTGTAATTCGTAACGTTATGTATAAGTTTAGATTAGATTGGATTCATGTCACAACAGCTTAATATGTGCCATTCTTGCTCTAGTGTAAGATACAAATCTTTATATTCATAGCTAAGGCCATGTATTATGTAGTATGCTTTCTTCACGATCTCAATATGGACCAATTTTTATCATGTAAATGTTGAGTCTGCAATAAAGTTTTATCATTATTATTATTATTATTATTATTATTATTATATTATATATATACATATATTTATATATATAAATATGAATATTTATATATATATACATATATATATATATACATATAAATGTACATACACATACATATTTATATATTCATATATATATACATATACATATATAAATATATATAAATATACAAATATATATATATATATTTATATGTATATATATGTATGTATATATGTATATAACAACACATACACACACGCACGCGCACACACATATAAATACACACATAGGGGTTGGACATATCAACATGAAATTTTTGGGAATGATAGATCTAGTTGGGACACAACTACCGATCCAGTTTGACGCATGCCAGCATGCGCAGTGTTGGAGGCTTATGGGATCGATTTGTCGTCAATTTTGTCCCCAATTTTCTGTTACTATCTCCTCCATAACTACTGCAGTTACGAACATATGAATTACATGGTTGTAACAAGCAATTATCGTAGCATAGAATAGGCGGAAAAAATACTTGTTTTCAATTTTTGTGCATTGTATAATGACATGTCTTTTAGAATACCTATCGCGATTTTTGCTACGAGTTCTCTCCTCGCTAATATCTCTGAAACGGCTGTATTTACGCACATGAAATTTTGTCATTATTAAGAACTTTGCCTCATGATGATTGTAACAGTATTTTAAACATTCACAGTATACAAAAACAATAAAAAGGACGTTTAGTTTGAATGTTTTCTACTGCGTCAGCTTAGGTAATGTCTGCAGGTCATGTCTAAGTAGGCCAAACCTTACGTAATCGACCAGAGGCAATCATCGCTTCTCTCGCTTTGCATTGACTTGGCTGAGGGGTCATGTCAAAACATCTGTCAATACATTTAAACGGCAGCAGCTTGTGACATCTATCCGAAAATAGTAGGGGTTACCAGCTCCCCTCGCTGACATCTATCGTAAACGTGTGCGGCGCATAGGGTGCCTTAACACCAACCTTACGTTATGTAAACAAGGCGCAATCACAGTCCCGATTGCTGAACTAATAGGTCAAGTATTCATTTTGTTTAGAGATAACATTTGTTCGTGTAATATTGTTGATACCGTATTGTGCCAAATCTAGTTCACTCTAATTTCATGTATAAAGTTGTTACCTTTAGAGCAAATACACCACAACTATTACTGCACTTTTGTAACGTAACATAATATTATATAATGATATTGATATCAAATATGCTACCTAGAAATAAAAATTTGGATGCCCTAAGAGAGCGCCGAGCTGTCAATGAAAGACAGCAAAGGAATAAAAGTATGGGTGAAGACTAGGGTGGCGGGAGGGAATTCAAATGATTAGGTATTTTCAAACCAAGCTTTGGGTTGAAACGATGTTTATGGTGCAGCCTCCGGGAAGGATGTGAGGAGGATGTTGTGTCTGATAGGACCTAAGGCACTGTACCGCGGGATATTGACCGACGCCCATAGGTGGATGAGGGTCACATGATGTGGTTATGACCTAGAACCTATGGTAAACTTACAACAACAATGCCTGAATAGCCCGCGCAAAAATACGGTTGTGGCTAGTTTAATTCAGGGACCCAACTAGAGTGTGGGAGACATCCAAAAGAAAAAGAAAAGAAGAAATAAAATGGTGAGATGTAAGGAGCAGCTAAAGCTGACTCTTGTATTGTGGTGCTGTGGAAAGTGGAGGAGCAGCAAAAGCTGACTCCTGCTTGGTGTTGTGATGTTGCGGCAAGTAGAGGAACAGCAAAAGCTGACTCCTGCTTGGTGTTGTGATGTTGCGGCAAGTGGAGGAGCAGCAAAAGCTGACTCCTGTCTGGTGTTGTGATGTTGCAGCAAGTGTAGGAGCAGCGAAATCTGACTTTCCCTTGCTGGTATATAGCGTACTCAGTGTAATAGCCAAATGGTGGAAAAGAAATAACAATAAAACAAATGAATAATAAATTTGATATGTTTGCCTAACAGAACTACTAAAGCTGATCCACAAGGAGGTATTTAGATGTACGTGCTAGTTGGGTAAAGTTAAATGGTTTGGTCGAATGTATTTTAGGAAGGCATTACTTTTCCAACGGCCCGTGGCTTTAATGATGTTATCTGGGTGCCCGTCGGTCGCCATTTTGGTAGCACGTCCGATGCGAAAGGAATGAGTGTTGTATGAATGTAGTGGAAGATTGCAAAATGACAGACAGGCCTTGAGGAAAGAAAGAAAGTGGCCATGGTTAAGCGGGTTGCGAGATTGATCCATGAAAAGAGGACCATGAATCTGTCCTCGTTTACTGATATAATTAGACAAAGCTATTACAGGGCAGTAGAGGCTGGTTGATTGAGTAGTGATCAGGATTGTAGAAAAGTGGTTAGGCCCACTGTGTTTAAAAGACAGGAATGTTATTAGGAACCCTAACGAGTTTCTGGAAAGTTGTTGATATTGTAATGTATGAGAGTGGATGTTTGAATGTACAGCCTCCCCAACCCGTAGGCAGGCATAGTAAGTGAGTAGGAATTGTGATTGTATAATGTGCACTGGTATGGGCATGCGGCGCAGAAGGGGATAGCATCAATTAACCGGTGTAGAAGAAGTTTTGTGATGGGGAGTAATTGATTCGGTCGAAGAGATGTTATGTTCTGAGCCCCTTGTAACACTTTGACCACTTGAAATGATGCAGTTGGGTCAGATGCCCCCGATAGTTTATGAACGAAGGAAATTGCAGACATATATGATCTAATGGTGGATAATTTGAGGCCGGACTGATGAAGGTGAGCAATAAACAGGGTGGTGGTCTCAGAGGAAACGGGAATGGTAATGGTCATGTTAAGGTGAGTCAGAGCAAAAGATATTAAAGAATTCCAATGGTGAAGGTATGCTTTACTAGTGGATTGTTTCAGAGAACATGTTGTGAGGGATTCTACATGTGATTTGAGTTGCGTGGCAGAAGATGAGTTGGTATTTGAGTGGGCTTGGCTTGCATCCCAAATCGACGTAGCAAAGACCATGTTACCTGTTGACGAGAAATTGCATCACATAAATTATTATTGACACTGGGAACATGAACTGCTGAGAAAGAGATGTGATGCTTAAGTAAGATTAGAATGAAAGGCCTCAGAATTTGCATGATGTGGGGACACTTTGAGGATTGTTTGTTGATAACAGTAACTATTGCTTGATTATCACAGTGAAATGTGATGAAGGAATGACTGACTTTTGATGCAACCATAGAAAGAAGGATGAAAATTGGGTAGAATTTTAGAAAGGTAATGTCATACCCCTTCCAAGAATCAGGCCACAGCCCATGAATCCATGTTGTGCCATATGTTGCCCCAAATCCTGATTTTGAGGCATCCGAGAACAAATGTATAGACTGCGAATCAACAACAGAGGGACGTTTGATGAGAGATCGACCATTGTGGAATTGGAGGAAAGAAAGCCACATTTCAATGTCTAATTTTGTTCCTCTGTTGAGGCGGATGAAATGAAAATGTTTTTTAACACCTATCGTTAAGTCGTCAAGCCTTCTGAGGAATGCCCTGCCAGAGGGAATTACTGAAGTAGAGAATTGTAGTTTGCCTACAGTGGACTTAAGCTCCCTTAGGGTTATTTTGTTTTTGCTCTTCAAAGGATGTATGTCTGCTGTGTAGGAAGTCAACTTATCTTAGGGCAGCAATGACACCATGTTGACGGTATCCAGTTGTATGCCAAGAAAAGTGAGAGAAGTGGTAGGACCTGTAGTTTTATGGGGACCAATGGGGACACCTAGCTGAGTACAAAGACTTTTGAATGTATTGAGGTTAGCTTGACACCGTGAAGGGGAACTAGAAACAAAAAGAAAATCGACATTTAACGACATTTTGTACCCCAAGCTTGTTCTGTAGAATCCACTTATTCGCAGAGGAGAAAGTGTCAAATATTTGACATGAAGATGAACATCTCATGGGAAGGCATTTATCATAATAGTACCCATTGAACTCGAAACCTGTGAGGTGGTACTGGGATGGATGAAGAGGAATTAGACGAAAGGCTATGTCGCTTTTATCTAAGAAAGCACCGGGTGAACATTTGAGAATGAGGTTAATGGCATCAGTGTTTGTCTCATACTTTACTGTGGAATTAGTTTCTGAAATATTGCTGTTGTCTGATAAAATGTCATACGGATATGAAAGGTTGTGAAGGAGCCTGAATTTCCCAGACTCTTGTTTTTCCCTCAAAGCTAAGGGGGAGCTTTTGAAATGGTCTAAAGGGGGTTTATCAAAAGGACCAGCTATGCAGCCAAGCTTGAGCTCATGGTCTATTTTCTGTTTGGCTATTTGTAGGTTACAGTGAACTGAGCAGGAATTTTTTGAGGTGAATGATGCGTCTTCCCCATCAAACTTAAGGCGAAACCCATTGGTAAAACCGTCAGTTAGATACCGGCTATGGCTGTAACTCACTAGAAGTCTAGCGAGCGTTTTTTGACTTGACTGGGCTTGGGAGCTGGATTGGACTGATGGAGGAAAGGACCAGTTCTGCAGGGGTTGAATGCTGGATGGTTCTTGTGGCATCTAGGGCAGGAATGTTTGTAGGGACAGTTCTGTGTGGTACAACGGGTGCGGGGTTGATGGAATGTAAAGCAGTATCCAACAGGCATTTTGGTTTTGGACTGGAAATTTGTGGGGCCACCGAGAAAGGGCTGCTTTTGTTGCACATTTCTGTATGCTTTTAGCTCAAGGTCTTGACGGACCATCAGCTAAGAGCATTGGGTGTATTCCCTGTCAGTACGATACTGCGTGTCATAAGCCAGCCAGTCAGCCCCCTGCCTCATTAATTCCTTGATGTGCTGGCTGTATGTAAGGAGGTTATTCAGCTGATTTGGAAATTTATGGACATTAATCTGTGAAAATGTCCTTTGCAGCCTCCCATTGGGTTTCATTGAGAGACCTTTTCCGTTTAGGGGTCAGCTGGAGGGCTGGTGGCTGGGAATCGTGCGATGAAAGGGATACGGAAAACTGGGAGGTGGCATTAGGGTGGATCAGGTCATGAAAATCTATGAATTTGTGTTGCCAAATTTTGTTTTTTATCGTGTCTTTTATATTGGTGCCAATTGGAATACCTGCACTCTGCAATGGGCGGTGGCCCAAAGAGTTGCTTGGGGCAGGCACAGTAGTGAATTCCGGAGAGGAGTGCACGTTGTCAGCTGCTGGGAGGGACTCGTCCAACTGTACCGAGGTTGCGGAGGGCTGTTGAGGCAATTGCACAACACTTGGGAGGCAGTCCATGGAAGCTATATTGTGACGAACAATGGTCGGGGATGATATTTCTGCAGCAGGAGTATTAGCCGGCACGAGGGCAGTGATGGCTGTCATCATAGTGACCATCGTGGCCTGCATATCCTGCAAACATGTCAACACTCTGTTGAGTGGATTATTGTCACTGGAGCCAGTGGCATCATCTGAGGCTGGGGTGGGCTGCGAAGGATTGGCAGATCTCAGACAGGCTGGGGGTTGCCTGTTACGAGTGGGTCTGGTAGCTGGGCTTGGCCAGGCAGTTGCGTTTTCCCAGCTCGAGGCATTATGACGTCTGGAAGCAAAGGCAATTGAACCGCAGTATCGCCTACAGCTTAGATGGGTGCACAGTGTTGAAAATAAAGAATATCATAGTAACATATAGCCTTGCGGGATAAACAAGGATTAGGGTAACTGGAACCTTATTCCAAGATTAAAGTATTTGTTAAGTTGTGCTACAATAAAATAGAGTCTTGTGTAATGAATAACTGGAACCTAAATCCATGAGGAGATTTAGGATCGAAGAATTGCGCTTAGGCAATTGCATAGAGCTTTTGTTGTTTCAATGTAGAAAACTTACAGCTCGGAGTGAAATATTAAATAAAATAGAGCCTTGGCAAATGGAAAGCTCGGAGTAACTGGAACCTAATCCCATGAGGAGGTTTAGGATCGAAGAATTGCGCTAAGGCAATTGCATAAAGCCTTGTTGTTTCAAAGCAGAAAACTTACAGCTCGGAGTGAAATAATAAATATATTTATATATATATATATATGTGCGTGTATGCGTGTTTGCGTATATATACCCGCTTTGATTGCACCGGGACATCCAGTGCACACTGTCGCTGAGACATAAAGACAGTATATACACGGACCGAGAATAGCTCGTAACGCGCACTATTATAAGATCGCAAGCTGCTGCCGCTTAGATGTTTTGACATGACCCCTAAACCAAGTCAATACACCGCGAAAGCGATGAATGCTGCCGCTGATTGATTACGTAAGGTTTGGCCTGTTTTGACATGACCCCCTACCCAAGTCAATGCAAACCCAACCAGGGCCTCTGGTCGATTACGTAAGATTTGGCCTACTTAAACACCAACTGCTGTTAGCCTGCCGCTAAGCTGCTGCAGTAGAAAACCTTGAAACTAATCGTCCTTTTTGCTGTTTTTTGTTACTGTAAATGCTAAAAATACTGTTACAATCATTATCACGAGGCCAAGTTCTAAATACTGACAAAATTTCATGTCCGTAAATACAGCCGTTTCAGAGATATCAGCGAGGAGAGAAGTCGTAGCAAAAATCGCGATAGGTACCCTAAAATACATGTCATTATACAAAGTACAAAAGGTGAAAATAAGTATTTTTTTGCGTTATTCCATGCTACGATAATTGCTTGTTACAACCATATAATTCATATGTTCGTAACCGCAATAGTTATGGAGGAGATAGTTACAGAAAATGGGGGAAAAAATCGACGAAAAATCAATCCCATAAGCCTCCAACACTGCGCATGCGCGTCAAATTGATATGTTTAACCGTTCCGGAGAAAAGCCCGAAAAAAAAAAATACTGGCTAAACCAACTATCGTTGGAAGACATAAAAATATATATATATATATATATATATATATATATATATATATATATGTATATATACATGTATTTATATGCATATATTTATTTTTATATTTATATATATGTGTATATGTATATTTATATATATATATGTATGTATATATGTATATATATATGTATGTATATAAATATGTATATATATAGATATGTATATATATTTATTTCTATGTATGTATATATTGTATATTTATATATAGTATATATATATATGTATATATCTATATGTATGTACATATATATATAGTATGTATATATATATATGTATATCTATACATAAATATATATATATATATGGTGTATATATACCAAATCTATATCTATATATATATATACAGATATGTCTCTTTTCTATATCTGTATATCTCTATATATGTATCTCTCTATCTCTATCTCTCTTTCTATCTCTCTATCTCTATTTACATTCTCTCTATCTATATCTCTCTCTCTCTCTCTCTCTATCTATATCTATATCTATATATATATATATATATATATATATATGTGCGTGTATGCGTGTTTGCGTATATATACCCGCTTTGATTGCACCGGGACATCCAGTGCACACTGTCGCTGAGACATAAAGACAGTATATACACGGACCGATAATAGCTGGTAACGCGCACTATCATAAGATCACATGCTGCTGCCGCTTAGATGTTTTGACATGACCCCTAAACCAAGTCAATACACCGCGAAAGCGATGAATGCTGCCGCTGATTGATTACGTAAGGTTTGGCCTGTTTTGACATGACCCCCTACCCAAGTCGATGCAAACCCAGCCAAGGCTCTGGTCGATTACGTAAGGTTTGGCCTATTAAACACGAACTGCTGTTAGCCTGCCGCTAAGCTGCTGCAGCAGAAAACCTTGAAACTAATCGTCCTTTTTGCTGTTTTTTTGTTACTGTGAATGCTAAAAATACTGTTACAATCATTATCACGAGGCCAAGTTCTAAATACTGACAAAATTTCATGTCCGTAAAATACAGCCGTTTCAGAGATATCAGCGAGGAGAGAACTCGCAGCAAAAATCGCGATAGGTACTCTAAAATATATGTCATTATACAAAGTACAAAAGGTAAAAACAAAGTATTTTTTTCGCCTATTCCATGCTACGATAATTGCTTGTTACAACCTATAACTCATATGTTCGTAACTGCAGTAGTTATGGAGGAGATAGTTACAGAAAATGGGGGAAAAAATCGACGAAAAATCGATCCCATAAGCCTCCAACACTGCGCATGCGCGTCAAATTGGATCGCCAGTTGTGTCTCAACTTGATCTATCATTCCCCAAAATTTCATGTTGATATGTTTAACCGTTCCGGAGAAAAGCCCGAAAAACCTTGACTGGAGAAAAAAAAAAAAAAAAAAAAAAATACTGGTTAAACCAATATGTCTTCCAACTATCGTTGGAAGACATAATAAAAAGAGCGTTGCCAAATGGAAGGCTCGGAGTAACTGGAACCTAATCTCATGAGGAGATTTAGGATCGAAGAATTGTGCTTAGGCAATTGCATAGAGCCTTGTAGTTTCAACGCAGAAAACTTACAGCTGGAAGTGAAATAATAATAAAATAGAGCCTTGCCAAATGGAAAGCTCGGAGTAACTGGAACCTAATTCCATCAGAAGAATTAGGATCGAAGAATTGCATAAAGCCGTGTTGTTTCAATGCAGAAATTTAATAAAATAGAGCCTTGAGGAAGATAACGTTATACTAAAATATCACCTGTGAGGAGTGTGTGTACATACATGAGGCTCTTATTAGTTCGTGGTGCTAGGAAATGGTGTACTTTCAAGCGAGTGTGTTTGTTGAATTTTGTAGCGCTTTGAAAATGGCAGCTCGGAGAGATCTTTTGTATAGTTTCCTACCCATGGGAGTGTTAGGGTGTAACCCATCCCGTGACCACAGGTTCATCGGACTGGACCAAAAACCTTTGTGCAACCAACTTCGCATAGATTATTAATGTAGCCATTGCACCTGAAGATCTTTTGCTCTGAAGTTTTATCAATCCTGTACAAGATGGAACAAATCAGCACGTGTTGAACAGTGAATCTGTTGCAAAGGTGACTGGTTAACTCCACTAATATGACTGCTACTTGAAGGGGGTCAGCACCCTTTGCAAGGTCATTGGAACCCACATCTATTATGACAAACTGTGGGCGTCTAAGGGTTAGGTATCTGTGAGGCAAGGACAAAGAGTTGTCTAGCACGCAAGCTCCCCTTGAACCGAACAGGTCAACACCACTGACTAAGTGCTGAACTTTGAGAAGAGTAGCGATATCGTTTGCAGTTAGAGGTGCTTTTTGAGCATGTGTCAAATGATCATGTAATCCTCTGACAAAGCTGTGGCCGAGAACAATATCATGCACAGTACAGCGAACAAAGGAAGCAACAACAAAATGGCGGGATATCTTACACCAAAATAACTGGACTGCAATAATGGATATAAGCAAAAAATGAAAATATGTTAAGTAAACAGCTAGTAGCGTGGTAGTCTTAGGGACCGGAGATCGTCCCTGCCACTTAATCAATAGCTAGCGTCCTTGCGTTTGGCATTTACAAGCAGAGTGACAGGGTAATGGCGATGGAGACATAAATCAAGAATATGGAGATGGGGAGTGGGTCGTCAACAAAGGCGCGCCCATAAAATGAAATCAACTCATGTGCAATGTATCCCGCTTCATTCAGGCTTAATTCACAGCGGCCAACCAGGTAATTGCGTTTATCCAAGAGCGAACTGAACAAAGGGGTGAATTTACATAATAATAGCTGAGCGTTCGCCGTGCTGATCTCGCGGAAAGTTCCGGCGAGCAGTGTTAAACGCAGGTAACAGGGTAATAAACAGATAAATTACCACTCAAGCACTCAGAATAAACTCTATTACCTCAGTGCGTTCAAGATGATGCAGGAGAAAATTCAAATGATTAGGTATTTTCAAACCAAGCTTTGGGTTGAAACGATGTTTATGGTGCAGCCTCCGGGAAGGATGTGAGGAGGATGCTGCGTCTGATAGGACCTAAGGCACTGTACCGCGGGATATTGTCCGACGCCCATAGGTGGATGAGGGTCACATGATGTGGTTATGACCTAGAACCTATGGTAAACTTACAACAACAATGCCTGAATAGCCCGCGCAAAAATACGGTTGTGGCTAGGCGACAACATATAGTTATTTGCATGATCAGAAAGGGCACAAGCAAACTCATGATCTGTGTTATATTGCCACAACCAAAAATTAACATACCTTTAACTTCTGAAGACTGAATGCGTCTGTTTTTCTCCGTTTGAACCATAATATTTAATATTGCCTTGTTTCATGGATATAAACATAATTCCCTTTCGATTTAAATGGAAGAATGCAACCATTTCCAAAGTACCAGTTACACAGACAATTTATTAATGCTGAAATTAGGGCTGGTACCTGTTTCTCCATCCGGGACTCTAGTCATTGTCTGTATTGTCAAGTGCAGTATTGAGGCTTTGCCCCTGCACAGCAAATGCACGTAAGCATCGATAACCTGCGATCTATAAACCTTCTAGTGTTAATGTCACCAACGATAGTTGTTGATACGTACAAACAACCCATGTAGAAACAGTAGTAAGTGAATTATGCTGCACATGCTGTTGTTACATACCTGAGCTGTCAGCCATCCACTGCCTCGCATACTGAGGAAGTCATTGGCTGTAAGTAGATATGGCCCTTGGCGAGCAAGTACGATGCTGCCGTTGGAAGCATCTTGCCTCTTCCCAGACATTAAGAAATGTAGGGAGCCCAGCTTTTAATGGAAGGAAAAGAGAAAACAATCTGTCTCATGTATATCATATCATGTTAACCATAGACTATTCCATTTATAGTCTACCTTGTTCCTTATATGTAAGATAAAGAGCATGCACATTTGGTTTTAGGTTGATTCTTCATAGTTCATAACATCCTTTCTAATTCCCTCATTGGTATATATTCTTCCCAAGCATATCTTAAGTACTGAAGGAATAATGCATACTCACCAAACCTGAATTTCCTTGTGTGTTTCTCACTGAAGCATCTGCTAAACAGCACAAAGCAAAGATAAGCAAATACCGTATTTTCCCTTATTAGCGCCCCCGGGGGCGTTACATTTTGGAAAGAGGGGGGGGGGGGTGCGTTTATAAAGCGTCAAAAATCGACAAAATTCACTTCATGTTTAAGTCTTATATACCAAAAAAAACAATAGTTACATCATGTCCATGTCTTTTATGCGTAAAAAACAACACGTACGGAGCAAACTCCATCTCCCTAAACATCGCATACGTCTATTGGAACAAGTACGGCAATCGATGCTTGAAATATGACACACGAGAATATCATGATTTTCCTGCATTTATGGTAAGTTATGATTTCATCTTTTCTTTAAAACGGAAGGGGGGCGTTAATTAAGGGAGGGGCGTTAATTAGAGAATATACGGTAGATATTTGACTTCCCTGTTTTCAGTCTAAAGGAAGTATCCAAATGCATTTTTGTGCAGATACACATATGGTTATAAACGAGATTAAAAAATAGATTAAAACCAAGCCATAATGGTTGCTAATTTAATGCATAACAATTGGAATATGCAAATTAATTTCAGTAATTAGTCTAGACTAACATTAATGGAATCAGACTTGAAGACAATTAAGGCATGCACATAATACAAAGATACCAGCAGTAGTTTGGTTTTGTGGGGGACATTCCTTCACTTTTCCCTCAATAACTTCTGTTTCTGTACACAACGTAGTATGAGACTCTAAACTTCTGAACAACACACTCCATTGATACAAGCTATCTTGAAAGACAGGGCATGGAAAACAATAGTACCTTTGCTTGGTGAGGAAGTGTATAAAGCACAAAATCAGAGTGTTAATATACTCCAGTGACACAAACCCTTTTTACAGACAATGCATTGATAATAATTTAACCTGTGGCTGATTGATCTGGCTGGGGAGATCCTTAAACTTTTTACTTCTGCAGATGATGCTTTTGTTTTTAAGCAGACTTTTACCATAAATCCATATAAATTTAGCTGGTTGGCTAAAATATTAAGCCCCCTTAAAGTAAAGGTTTGAAATAGATAATGTAATTTTGATTTATGTTACATTCCATTCTATGCTTATTAATGATTATCTTTTACTAGTATAAAGTGGTATAACATTTCATAAAGTATGTACCATATTAACACATTATTAACTTGTCTACAGATTTTTGGGGAGTTTTTTTCTTACCAGGGTTTCTTCTTGACACTTGGATCTGCTTGTCAGTCCCAAAAGAAATGCCACATCCTTTCCGAGACAGACCAACTGCCTTTTGATACAGTTCATTGTGTCCATGTTTTACCGCTTGCTGCCCAGATGAAGTAATTATCTCACCATAAGTACATGATTCAGTTTGTGTGAGGATATATTTGGAGCGGTTGAGTGAGCTGCACAACCTGGCTATTCAGAACACCCGGAAGTTGTTTCACAGCATCCTATCTTCTCAGTTGGTCTTCTGCTATAATGGGGATGTCCTGGTGGAATTTGTCAAATGCAGTATCATTGGGGTCAGAGCTGGTAAGCGGATGGTTGGTACCATTAGCATAGCTGTTATTATGCAATGTATCATTATATAGCACCTTGGTCAAATCCGAATGTGGGAGGTAAAGAGAGCATAACCTTCTTTTGCTCTGTGCACATTTCCTCAGAGCTCTCTGCAAAGCGGCCCCCTTGTGGATGGATCATATTATTCTACTTCCCGTTCCCATGTCATGCAAGGTCGGCTGATGTTTTAATGACAAAGGAGATCAACATGGTCACGTGGACTCTCTCCTCAGAGCGAAAACTTCACCCCATAAACAACCCCATGGTGACAAGTTGTAAGCAGAACCCCAACAGTCATAAGGCATTACTGTATGCGTGTATGTGTGCGTGCATGTATGTATGTATGTGTGTATGTATGTATGTATGTATGTATGTATGTATGTATGTATGTATGTATGTATGTATGTATGTATGTATGTATGTATGTAAGCATACAACATACGAACGTATGTATATATGTATGATGTATGTATGTATGTATGTATGTATGTATGTATGTATGTATGTATGTATGTATGTATGTATGTATGTATGTATGTATGTATGTATGTATGTATGTATGTATGTATGTATGTATGTATGTATGTATGTATGTATGTATGTATGTGTCGTATCGCAATCTGTGGTGTTGTGATGTGCGACACGCGCATGAAGATGATTACTATGACTTAGAATTTAAGATGGAGCTGTGCCTAAAAGATGGAGAGAAGTGTCGAGCTCGGAGGCTAGGGTAGAACTCAATTTTTAAAGGTTAAAAGGATTTTTCAGTTCTCGTGGGACATGCAGTAGCCTGGTCACAGGACTGGAGGATGGGCGTGGCTATAAGATATGGGGTAAGGGTGAGGAGAGGGGGTGGGGCTGGCAGGTGACACGAAGGTCACTCGTGGGCATGATTGAGAAGGGCACGTTATGATGATAGACAAGGTTGTGGCATAATATACTATCGACACTCAACATCACCCTCTCCTTTAAAGTGGATGAATATCCACAAAAGAAAATAGGTCCCTTCATGGGTGGAAAAAAACAAAATAATATGGGGATTTTCTAACTAAGGGTTGGGTGATATGGAAATGATTGTGTAGTGAGTCGGAATGTTTAAATACACATTCCAGTGTACTTTATATAGGTATGGTTAAAAGGTATATTACAAATCTTGATTAATTATTAATTAATCAAATTGAAGCATTTATATCATTATTTTCACATTTGTTATTTCTGCTACTATTATTACTGTACAACAGGTAAGTTGTGGGTAGGTGTCGTGTACGTTGATCTACTTTCTAGGGGGTTTGCATAAAACCATATTTAACTTTTATTTTGGGATATTTATAATAAGATACCCGACTCGGCAATTCGCCTGACAAATTCCGTGACACCGTGTAGGCAGCGCCCCCTACTTTTATGGAAGCTACTCGACGCGCAGCAGCCAATCAACTTCGTAATGACTTGCGAGCATGTCTGACTGGAAGTCAAACATAAATGGGCACTTCTGCGCTGCAATTTACTGTTTTAATTGACAAAGGCTTTTCCAACTAGCAAGTGAATGTTGTAGCATATGTTTCTGGCTATATTGCCATGAAATTAAGAGAAAAGTTGTGTGTAACATGCAGAAACAAAATTTCTACAGACAATTATATACCCTTAAAATAATTTTGTTCACCAGAAGAAATACCAAAGTGAAAAGGAAGGGCTCGTTGTCCCAAGTAAATCAATAGTAGATGCATTATGCAGCCCAGATAACACAACGCCAGCGGGCCGCTGGTGGCTATCGTCGGCAGTTCCCAGCTGACGGTCCACCGGCGGCCCAACGTGGTTCGTCTTCGGCTGGATCCCAGATAACACAACCCTAGCGGCCTGCAGTTCCCAGCTGACGGCCCAACGGTGGCTCGTCTTCGGCTGGATGTCTGCCATCGCGCCATCTAGCTGCATCTTTGCAAATTAGTAACGACCTTAACCTTAGTTCAGTCGCTGAATTTACACGAGTTGGATTTAAGGAGTTAGGGTCAACTCGTACCCATCATCAATATAAATTTCCATTTTAAAAAGGAATGTTGACGCCCTGAATAGCTTAACTACTCTCATTGCCGACGCACCATGCATAGCCACCTAGCTCGCCCGTCACAAGCGACCAGACTCCAGAGCGCGGCGTCCCAAGCGTGGCATACGGTGGTTGCGCTTGGGTAGGGTAGCGTCGGGTAGGGAAGAGTAGCGGTGGGCAGCGTTGGGTAGCATCGGGCCGGGTCGGGTAGGGCAGCGTAGGGTCGGGTCGAGTATGGTAGCGTCGGGTAGGGTAGCGTCGGGTAGCGATGGGCAGGGTCGGGTCAGGTAGGGTAGGGTAGCCTCGGGTTGGGAAGGGCAGCGTAGGGTTTGGGAGGGAGGTAAGAGGGGAGCGGAGGTGTATTTATATATATATATATATATATATATATATATATATATATATATATATATATATATATAATAAAAAAATTATTGGTAATAAAAATCTTCATGTCTACTTGATTTCAGAAAAAGAACTGAATGAAGAGCTACAGATGACAAGGCTCGCTGCACTTATTGATTATAACGATTTGTCTTCTGAGGAAGAAATTTAGTTTTCTTAAACTAATTAAAATATGGTTTTGCTGTTCTTCTTTGTACATTAGTTTGAGGCATTTTTAAATACTTGATGAGTTATCGGTGGGCCACTGTCGGCCCGACGGCTTGCCACTATGAGCGGCTTGCCGACGACTGGCCGATGGCTATCAGCTGATCACGCCACCGGTGGGCCATCGGTGGCTGCCACTGGCGGGCCGACGGCGCAGCCGCCGATGGCCCACCAGCGTTGTGCTATCTGGGCTCAGAGCATCAGCATCCACAACCCACTTATCCGAGTTGATAAATGGGTTATGGTTTATAACCTATTTCAAGAGGCATAAGTCAAGGGTAGCATTGAATTTAGTCCGTTTGGCTGATAACATCTGCACAAATAGATAAAAAGAAATAAAGGATGTTTTTTCTTGTATTTAAAAAATGTAATATGTCGGTTTAACAATCCTCCTGGGTACCACTACCAACCCCTCCCCCCACAACCAATGCAACGTCCCATCCCCGGCTCCCACCTACATTATCGTCACACAAATAGGTATAAAAGTAGCGGTCGTACTTGAACGCTTAATATTCACACAAAAAAAGAATGGAGATCCCTCAAATTTTGCAACGGCATTTTAAAATGATTTATTCATGTTTATGCACGACAATTTTTCGATAACAACCAAGAAATGTAGCAATAATATACTTACGTTTCCAGAGAACGCAACAAGATGAAATCCTGCGTTGACAACGCGCCTTGTGAAACGCTAACTAATGACGTCATAAGGATTTTCCTATCTATACGGCCTCGTTATGTTTTCGTAATCTCTCTATTACCACCCCTATCAGTTGATGTGGTCGTGGGGGTGGGTGAGGGGTAATATCTAGTAACTATAGTTTTCCTCTGTAGGTCTTCCAGTAGGCAAGGCACTCGCCCCTGGTGTTTTGATGATCTGATGCCACCTTAGGAGCGAGGGTCCGTATGGCAGAATCTTTAGGATTATAAGCAAATTTGCTCCTCCTCGCAATGCAGACAGTTTAAAAAACATAGATTTTCATATCCATAAATGTCTTACCATAAATCTTGCCTAGATTGCAACAACAGTCATACTCCTTAATCAACAGAATCATCGAAATCCAACACAATTTTAAAATTGTTGTCCAACATGGCTACCGCGCGAATCGAAAACATGAGCGATATCACAGCGAATTAACGAGAATTAACTCAATTATGTTGCATTGTGGGAGTCGGCCATGTTGAGTTTTTGAACGAAGTTTCATGATGTGCCGTATTTTAGTGCTCAAACAGAACAATTAGACAAAACTGTAGTAATAGAAACAGTCCTCGTGTCATTTTGTCATGTAATCTTTCATTTTGTCACAATTTTTTGGGCATGGAGGGCTTTGGTAAGTTTTAAGCGAGTTCATCTGTCATTTTGACTTCGGAACCTCGGAAATTTCACAGGCGGCTCTTCGCCTCTACAGCGCAAATGTGAGAGATCGAAAGTAGTAAATAGCGCGGAGATGTCAGAGGCGGAGTTTCTTTGCCTAGTCTTCCAGCACCTCTCATAAAGACATCTAAGGCATATCACTTGCCACCGTCTTCGCACTACCCTGGGAAACCTGGAAAATTCAGACATAAATTGTGGTCATGGAACAGATAAATGTAAAGTTCATCCATACACTGTATCAGACTTGTCAGACTAGCTCTAATAGAAAAAGCTCTAGTTATTTTGTAGCCTGAAAGTATCATTTCACACACAGCAATGCTACCATTGAAGGGGAAACGAAACATTGCCATAAGTTTGTCTACATCAAATCTTTGGGGTTCCAGTATCATAAATACTGTGTCATTGAGTTCGCAGCATTGAATTTAAGTAACACATGAACCTCTCTAGACCAGAGAGCCACCGTCAGAGTTCAAAGAGGTAATTGTCTGTCACTTGCATATTTGTTTATCACTGATGAGGTCCCTCTTCAGCAAAGCATGCTGATAACGTGCCAATGGTGGAGCTGTTAGTGCGTAGCAGGTTCCGCGTAAAAACCACGGTTTACAACCATAGGGCAGACTAATGCTATCACGCTATAGGAGACATGATGCTGGGATGGAACGCCGCGTTTAGGAAGAATTGGGCTGATGATAGCTACAACAGCCTGGTTGTCACAGTGAAATAGTATGTTCGAGTTAGCATAAATCATACAGGCAGCGCAAGAAAGCTTTGCCTGGGCGAACGACAGAAGTAGCAAACTGTAACATGCCTGTGACAGATTGCAGTTGTCGCAGTGTGCTTTTTTCCTGTGCCATGATTTGATGTACTGCTTGTTTGTATGTTTGTAATTTATCTAAAGGGAGGCTAGCTGTCATGTGTGATGAGTCAAGTTGTATGCCCAGAAAACTCAAGGTTGTGGCAGGGCCTATTGCTTTGTGTGAAACCAGAGGGACACCAATGAGGTTGCACAGTTTTACACAGATATTTAGATGCTGTTGGCATTGTTGTTTAGTGGGAGCAACAAAAAGAAAATCATCTAGTAATTTTACAATATTGTGCACGTGAAATTAATGATTTCAGATCCAATCATAGTAATAGCCATGCCAAAAGAAGCCTGTGAGATTGTATATGGAAGAGTGGATGGGAAAAAGTCGGAGGTCATCCGATATGTCGCTCTTTGCCATGTATGCATGGGGGGAGCTTTTTTGTGTAAGACGTATGGCATCAGAGATGGAGGCGTATGTGACTTGGGAAGCTGAAGTTGGTATGTTGTGATTCACAGAATTGCTGTCATAAGGGTAAGTTGTGTAGTAGAGGATATTGACCTGTTTGACTCTTTTCCAGGAGGGCCAAAGGAGAGCATTTAAATTTGGGGAAGTGGGGCTTTGGAATGGGCCTTGGATTCTACTTTGATAAAGCTCAGATTTGATTTTTTGGGGGATACAACAGTATTGCTTGAGGTGGATACAAAATGTTTGGAAATGAGGGTCTTTTGAGGACCATGAAACTGCAGGGAAAATGCCTCTGAAAAAACAGGATAGGATGAAATGTTTGAGGGGATGAGCTTTAAGGAGCTCGGCGAGGGGTTAATTTTAAGGGCGTTGTCGAAGCTTTTTCTTGAGGGGGCCAGGAAGTAGGTGGCTGTGTCATTTTGAGCGTTTGTTTGGGTGGGGTTGAAATGGGTGTGATGAGAAGGTGTTGGTGATGGTTGTGGATGGCTGTGGCGTGGGAGGAAACTAGGATGGTGTCTGTTGAACCAGTGAATGGTATGTTTGTAAATGCAGTGGAACGAGGTTGTATGTTGCTGGAGTCTGGTCCAAAAATTGTCCCACGATTGTGAACAGACATTTTACAGTGTCCTGGTAGGAATGTATAATGTATAATATATATATATATATATATATATATATATATATATATATATATATAGAGATATATATATATATATATATATATATATATATATATATATATATATATATATATATATATATATATATATATATATATATATATATATATATATATATATATATATATATATATATATCTATATATATATATATATATATATATATATATATATATATATAAACATATATATGATAAATCTCAGTCTTGTTACCTTACTCAGTCCAACCACAAATGAAATGAGATCATCAGCATACATTAGAAGTTTTACAACAATTGTTAAGCTTTATTTTTTAGGCGTTTCTTGTTTTGATACTCCTTCGTTTTTGAATATTACTTTGCTGCCTGTGGTTGCTGGAGTGGGGACTAGCTAGAGAAATAACACGAGTCCTGGAGTCGAGATGCTTATTTGGTTAATTTAAGTTTCAACAATGAAGCTCAATGGAATCTCATGGTCTGAATCTTGTCCCTGACTAGATGATCTCCGTGCCTGACCCATCTGTGGTCCTTATTAAGGGTCCCGTGGGTCAGCTGACTAGCTTTCCCGTGACCCTTGACCGGTCCACACGATAGGCTAGGCTGGTCACATCGTGCTCTGGGAGTTCAATTTCCCAGAGGACTTTGACCAACCCACGCTATTGGCGGGCCATATTGTGCTGATAATTATATATATTATTTATATATATATATACCTCCGCACCCCTCTTACCTCCCTCCCAGACCCTACGCTGCCCTTCCCAACCCGAGGCTACCCTACCCTACCCTGCCCTACCCGACCCTGCCCATCGCTACCCTACCCTACCCGACGCTACCATACTCGACCCGACCCTACGCTGCCCTACCCGACCCGACCCGACCCGACCCGATGCTACCCAACGCTGCCCACCGCTACCCTACCTTACCCGACGCTACCATGCCCAAGCGCAACCACCGTATGCCACGCTTGGGACGCCGCGCTCTGGAGTCTGGTCGCTTGTGACGGGCGAGCTAGGTGGCTATGCATGGTGCGTCGGCAATGAGAGTAGTTAAGCTATTCAGGGCGTCAACATTCCTTTTTAAAATGGAAATTTATATTGATGATGGGTAAACTCGACGTTATTGTACATAAGTGAATAACGGTATTAATCTTAAAACTTGGGTACGAGTTGGTATGGGTACGAGTTGACCCTAACTCCTTAAATCCAACTCGGGTTAATTTCATGTAAAAAAACATTCAAATAAAAATGCGATGAATACTACATGTTTTCATATCCCATGTATTATCTTAATACGTATTTAAAATGGATTAAGGTACCTGCAACTCACCTAACACAGTAGAAGTGATGAAAACTGAGCGATTTTTACGAATTTCAAAATAACCGCCAACATTCAGGACTGAACTAAGGTTAAGGTCGTTACTAATTTGTAAAGATGCAGCTAGATGGCGCGATGGCAGACATCCAGCCGCAGACGAGCCACCGTTGGGCCGCCGGTGGACCGTCAACTGGGAACTGCCGGCGGCCCAACAGTGGCTGGTCATCGGATAGAGCCGACAACAAGCCACCGTTGGGCCGCCAGTGGACCGTCAACTGGGAACTGCCGGCGGCCCAACTGTGGCCGATCATCGGCTAAAGCCGACGACGAGCCACCGTTGGGCTGTTGGTGGACCGTCAGCTGGGAACTGCCGACGGTAGCCACCAGCGGGCCGCTGGCGTTGTGTTATCTGGGGAGGTCTGTGAGCGAATGTGGTCCTTTCGCTCGAGAACGAACCATACTTCTCCTCCAATACTTTAAAAAGCAGGATCAACAGAAAAATAATCGGTGAGACTAATTTAAACATAATTGTTCTGAGCTGTCATTTACCAGTCATTTAACTAAGCGAAAAAAAACATTAACATACTTACATCAAGCATTACATCAAGCATTGTGCAAGATATCCTTGTTTACTGTGGTACAATAAACAACATAATTTAATTATTTATGGTCTATTCCTCCAGTTCAGGCACTGATGAAGAGTATGCAGAGAGGGAGGTGCTACTTCAAGAGGTGCTTGATCTCTATAATGACAGGGAAAGAATGGTCAAAGAAAAGAAAGCTTCCCTCACCCAGAGGACTGACCCAAAGATCTTGCTATAATAAGATACCCGACTCGGACGTTTCTGTTGTGAAGCTCGCGACCAGCGCGCCACCTGGTTTCGTGGAAGCTAAAATGTAAACAAAAGCGCGTGGCTCAATGGTAAAAGATCGATCGGCGATGGGATGTACTCAAAAATACCGCTGTATTATTAAACTTTAACGACTTTTTGATAGAGCAATACATGAAAACAAAGCCGATTACTATTGACACCTTTTTATCAATTTGTGTGACGATTTATTAACTACAATATTTTTTTATGAACGTTTGAACGAAGTCGCATATATCAGTATCTACCCCAGGCCTAGCCCCGATCGGATGGTAAAATACATACTTATTCAGACGTCCTGTAGGGCTGAATTTACCCCTTTTTAAGGCACAGTCGGACGTCTAGTCTACCCTTATATGATGTTAAAAGATTAATCTGAATCATATTGGTTTTGTCATTAGTGTGGACATATTTGCGGCGGAATATAAGAAGTTGATTTAAATACATGCTCATGATTTCCCGATTGAATGATATTTGATTTGTCACCCGAACCTCCACCAAATCAATCAGTATATTTATATATATATATATATATATATGGGTCATTACAACTAAAACTCTCAGTCTTAATAGCTTACTCAGAACAACCACAAATGAAATGAGATCATCAGCATACATTAGAAGATTAACAACAAGCACACTAAAACTACACTAAACACAACAATTATTTAAAACAAAGAGTTCAATTAATTCATATAAACACTGAACAGATAGGTTGACAATATGCCTCCCTGTCTTATGCCATTAAACACACCATATCAGCCAGACAGAGTACTGCCCCATCTTACACACACATCTGATTGGAGTACCATGCAACCAACCATTCTAACAGTATATCCAGGGACACCTTTGTTCGACAAGCTCCCCCCACCACTACAATCTAAGGTGCATTAGTCCTATATACTGGTGTGGATTTGTGATAGAATAGTCCTTGTACATCTGCCATAGAGGGCTTTCAAGGAACAAAGTAAACAAATATCAATATTTGATTTTTCAGAAATCTACACATACAACAGCACTTAAAACAAATACGAGCACAAATTTTGTGGGAAAATATCAATGTCTAACGATTTTTTCTCTCCTTATGGTCCCTTAACTTACAGTTAGCCTCTCTCAGGGAATGATGCAGCCTGATGTTCACCATAATACATATTACAGAAACATGACACCTGCATGATTCACATTGGAGTTTCTCTAATGAGACCGCTTTAGCTAGAATGCTTACAATCCTGGCTTTTACCTGCTTACTGTATAATACTGTGTCAATGAATTTGCGGCAATGTTCCTTAAGTCTGCATAATGTAGTGATTTGCTTGGGATAACGAGCCCTTCCTTTGCACTTCGGTAATTCTTCTGGTCATGTATATCATTGACCACGGAAATTTTGTTTCTGCATATTGCACACAACTTAATTTCCGGGCAATATAGCCAGAGACATATGCTAGAACATTCACTTTGTCAATTCAAACAGTTAATTGCAGCGCAGAAATGCCCTTTTTGTTTTTGACTTCTAATCAGACATACTCGCGAGTCATAACGAAGTTGGTTGGCTGCTGCGCGTCAAGTAGCTTCCACAAAAGTAGGGGGCGCTGCCTACGCGCTGTCACAGAATTTGTCGGGCGAGCTGCCAAATCGGGTATCTTATTAAAGCAAGATTTTTGACTGACCTCCGAAAACTGGCCATGGATACTATGGGGACCTTGAATAAAACAGAGAGACAAAGACTGGTGGGAAATGTTTTTAAACATTTCATTGTCAGTGCATTATTATTCATTGCAATAACAATATACAAGTAATCTCTTTTGTCTGACAGATGAAAAGACAGATACCGCGGCAGAGGAAATGGAGCCGCCAGAAAAGGAAAAATTAAAAAGGAGTAAATTCAGCAGCACAGATATGCACAAAGAAATGCTCAATTACCTGCATCTAAAAAATCACAGTTCTGCAGAAAATAAAGAGAAAGAGTTTCAACTGAAGCAAGAAGAGAAAGCAATTGCAACATGTTGGAGTTAGAGAAGGGAGAGCTTGAACTAAAAAAAGGCTAGGTTTGATTTAGAAAAAAGAAGAGAGAGAACAAAAACTTGCTATAGAGAAAGACCGAATCAACATAGAAAGGGAAGAAAGGCTAGAACTTGTACGAACAGTTGCTAACCTCACCAAAAAATCATAGCTAGCTATATATTAGGGTACTTGGGTTGGTTTTTGCTTATATTTGTGTTAGTGAATTATATTCTGAGGCAAAGATGTGCTTATTTGTTTTTGAAATGTTAGTGCTACAAGAGATTTGTTTGTCATTTATTTATGCTCTGTTTTGGATGCATATTTGG
The DNA here is from genome assembly GCA_034190875.2 of Urechis unicinctus. Classification (NCBI taxonomy): domain Eukaryota; kingdom Metazoa; phylum Annelida; class Polychaeta; order Xenopneusta; family Urechidae; genus Urechis; species Urechis unicinctus. The sequence continues at coordinate 39,488,070 of CM067348.1, read as the reverse complement.
CTATGTCTAATCTCTATTGCAACTTGTAATCTGCATTGAATATATTTAAGATATTCATTTCAAAACTAGATTCTGTGTTGACAGTGTCTATCACAAATGCTGTATACATGTCATTTCAAATAAATTTGAGAATAAGCAGCATGTAAGTAATTTGATATGCATTTTTATTTATGTTCAACAGTTATTATTACAGCTGCAAGTAAAAGAAACTCATTTTTTCTTCATGCGTAACTTTTTATTTGTTCCTGTCCTGGTTCTTGTCTTGCATTGTATTAAACTTTAACTGGTCTTCAGATAATTTTCTAGAGTAATTGGTTCCAGACCAAAGTATGAAGACACCTGATTACCATAAAAACAAGTGTGACAGTTAGTCAGGAGTGTTGCCACTTGGTAATACATTCCTACTGGTGAACAACTGTACCATCAATAAAGCCCCAGCAGTTTAGGAGTGGTGCACCAGCTTCATGTACTGCTTGAGCATACCTGTGTTAATAAAAAAAGAAATGATAGCTTGTGAAAGTGAATGGATGACAATTATTTACTTTCTAATCATCTCTTCGTCCATCCATGATCCAGATTGGTCAAAAGATGGCTGTACGTTTCATGTACACACTTCAACATCGTGTTGAATATGGACGAGATCTCTGTGGATGGCCGGCCGAACAGTGGAACTAAATCTTTCAGTCTACTTGGGTAAGCCAAACGTCGGAACAAAACGCACGACCCTTCAACAGACGACCAGTGGAGACCATTGCCACCTTTCCAAGAGTGAGGCATATCTATTGTGTTCTTCAAAGTATGGATATCATCTTTTTTTAACCGAAACTGTGTGATACACTCTTTTTCGTTCGGTAAAAGTCTCCAAGTTGAATTTCTTCCACCTTTTATGTCCTGCCTCATCTTCTAATAAATTTATGTACATCAAAACTGCTTCACTTTCATCGTCTCTATCGAGAGAATCCATAATAATACCGTCTTCGTGGTCCATTTTTAACGACACTTGTTGCTACGTTTCAATTTCCCACGTACCAGTGTCCGTTGTCGTTTCGGGGTTTCCCAAGGAAACCCCTTTTTCATACGGCCGCGTTATGATAGACCACGTGTTTTCGAAACCTCTCTAATGTTAATAGTGATAGGCAGTGGTATATTTGTTACATAACTAAAATACCTGATATAATTTTTTAGCATCTATTCATATAAATCCTTACCTTATATCATAAAGATATTTAAGGATAAATGTTACAAATTAGAACAGGTAGGGCAGGTACAGTGGTTTACATATAGTAAGATGTTGGTCATAATCTGATGTCAATTTTTGATTGAAAGTGACATAATGAAAGATTATTGTAGATACCCAGCTAACACATCTACGTTGTCACAACGTGGCTGCGACGTGGCCATGTCGTTGTGGCCACGTTACATTTCTACGTTGTCATAACGTGATTGTGTATGGTCCCAGATATGTTGTGGCCACGTGGCATTTCTACGTTGCAGTGTCACTTTACAGCCACGTTTGTACCACCAAAAATTTACTCCATAAATAGCTTTTATTATTGATAATATCGTAATGAAACAACACATGGAGTTCATTATGAAGTTTATTTAACTAAAAAAGGAAATAAATTAACAAATAAGAAAATTATTCGCTCTCCGAATCTGTGAGTGGTAAACAATGTGTAGGTCTATTCGTTTTCTTCAATGTTGATTCCTGAAACACATAATTATTAAAAATATTACTTTTTCTTTTCTTATGATTGTATAAAACTAAACTAATAAATTAATAATGAATAAAGGAAAAATACTAGAACAGACCTGATTATGCTTCGTTCCACCTCTTCTCTTAGGTGCATGTTTTAGCGTTTCTGCTATCTCCACTTCCACCTCCGCAATTTTGGTTGTTCTGCTGATCTTCTGACAGGCTCCTGGTGCAGCAAACAATTTTTAACACATAATTGCCTTTTCATAGTTTATAAAAATAAGAAATATGACAAAAAAAAGATTGTCAGAATAAGCCAAGGGACCCCTCAAACTATAAAGTGACAATAAGTCATTTGTGCCGAGTATCTTTAGGATGCGACGCACCGATTCGCCAACGGTTGAGCCACCGAGTGAAACCATGAAATAGGCCTGTTATGCAGATAATCATTCAGTAATTTTATAAACAATTGCTTATGTTAACGCTTTAAAATATTATTTTTTTAGGACCGCCTATTTCCAACAACTGAAATGTTGTATTGAAATTGTAAATAAAGGCTGTAACAGTAACATTAATATACAAACAATTGGCATATAATAGCCATATTTGTTCATGCATATCATAAAATAAACATATATACCATTTGTTTTTTTCATTTTGATGTTTTCTAACACTTTAGAGCATAAGACTTCTAAATCTTCCACACTGGCCAGTGCTTCTGTCACATCGTCCCCAGCTACACTGCTGTGAGTCAAGGTCCTCAGTAAATGAAGCACCTCATCAAGCTGCTCCTCCAATCCCTTCATCTGCATCATCAATGCATTATGTGTCGCTGCAAGGAGGGTTGTGGAAAATAACCACAGTAATACTAATTTTTAAATCATTAACTACAAATTGAATTAAATTACTACAGCTCAGTCTTAAAATGTGAATGTGGCAAAAGTACAATTATTAACAATAATGTTCGGCCTAAATGTTTCAATGCTCCCCGAAATTGAAGGGCTGCTGAAGCTTGTTGATAACCTGCCAGGAATGACAATTGTTAAAAACATTTCATACACTTATGTTTTGATGAGAATTTAAGGGGTTATGTTGTGAATTAATCTTTACCTCGTGTCTAGTTGTGTAGATTTCATAGATCTGGAGACTGCAATAGCAAACATTATTTGCATGGATAATTCTTGGAGTTTTAGTTTGTATTTGCTTATGCTAGATATATGTAAATGATTTCATAAAACACATAGTATCACAAAATAGCTCCCCAGAAATTTACCTTTCAGAAATGGTCTGCTAAGTATTTTCTGGGCAGTAATATCCATTTCAGGGCAAGCAATGGAATCTACATTACACACATAATAACAAGTCGCTCACTCTCTCTCTCATATATATATATATATATATATAGATAGAGATATATAGATATATATATATATAGAGATATATATATATATATATATAGAGAGATATATAGATATATAGAGTATATATAGATATATATATATACATATAGATATATATGTATACATATACAGATATATATATATATATATATATATATATATATATATATATATATATATATATATATATATATATATATATATATATATATATATATATATATATATATATATATATATATATATATATATATATATATATATATATATATATATATATATATATATATATATATATATATCTTTTAGTGTTGTACAGGTTTGTCTACATATTATATGACTGTAGCATCATCTGAATAGAAATGCTTAAGATTAGCGTGAAAAAAGATAAGAGAACAGGAAAGCTATGATATATAAGTAGTATATAGATGTACCCCTACTTACCTAGTTTTTGACGTCGAACGATGGACGAAGTCGATTGCGCAATATATTTTTCGCTGACGATCGCTTCCGGATTCGGTGCGATATTTTGATGACATCATTCTATTTTTGGAAAGTGATTTCACCATCTGTTCAAATATTTTCCGTCCTTGAAATCTTTGCGACCTTGGTTTTGCGACCTCATGGAGGGGCGCTATTTTGGATGAGGTCATTTTTGGCAGTTTTATTGAGAAGGAGTTTGTAAATGGGTATTAAAAGTCAATTAGCGGTAATGGTGTTGAAAGAGAAGTGAAGGATAGCGTTAATGTTAGTGGAGTATTCACCGTCTGTTCAGATATGAAGACGGTGTTTACGAGGTGATTTGTTGCTATTAACTTCCTTTATCCCATGACATGTGGTGATATATTGAATTGGTGACCTTAGCAGGCTCGCGCAATGTACGGTATTCGAGTGAGTTCATTTGGGGCTATGTCCTTAGGAAGGTTGTTGACCTTCGACCTGATGTGATGAATGGGCGGTATTTGGGTGAGGTCATTTTCGATAGTTTTATTGAGGAGATTGTAAATGGCTATTAAAAGTCAATTTTCGTCAGATATGTCGGTCGATTGAAGTTTTAACGTGAATGAATCTTACTAGCATATGAGTCTTACATAGGAGGGAAAAATGACAGATGTCTTTAAGTGTGTTCTAACTCTCATTGAGAATATAACGACAGATGGATTAAAAGTTGACCATTGGATATTTCTCAAAATGGGGGTGGAGTTATGGGTTACAAATAGCGGATGGTAACTTTACTTCCAAATAGTTTTCATCTATATTTTGTTACAATGGAGCACATTTACGCCAATCATTATTTAACATCGGACCCGACAAAATCTAAATTTAATAAACCAAATTATCCGGAATTAGTGGAACAAACGTTGAATAATCCCAATTTGGAGGAACGTTTTGGCTATCATAAAATCATTTGTTATAAGCGTTTTGACGATATAGTTGGCGTTACAGGATCGTATCCTGGATATGACTCGGCCCCCACCTAGTTGGTGAAAGTTATTACAAAGGGCAGGTCCCTTGTAACGGCCTATCCCATACTGTGAGTATTTGCTTAAAGCACGCTATATCATAGTATAGATTCGTTGACTTTTTTGTATCTGTTGTAAGTCTTTATTTCTTTGTTTGCAGGGAACCCAAACATCTTTTACAAGAGAACCGTGAGTACCGCAAATGTTTAAGATTCTCTGGAATTTTATTTTGGTTTATTCTTAGAGAATAAAATATATTTTGTTTTTGTTTGTAGGATGAAGATAGAAGAAAATTTTTTTTTAAAATTTAAATAAATATATATATATATATATATATATATATATATATATATATATATATATATATATATATATATATATATATATATATATATATATATATATAAATGTTATACTGGTGTTTGTGTTATTAATCGGACTCGATGAATCTGTGGTATAATTACACAAGCTGGTAATGTGATTTACCGATCGTTGAATTCACGATGCGCATCTATCTTAATTAAATAACGACTCATGTCAAATGATTTAATAAATTAGTCATTGTGAGTTGCCCCCCCTTAGCGCTAAAATTACTCAAGCGTATATCATTGTCAACCCTGCTGTCAGTCGATTTCGCATTCACCTCAGATATTGTGGTGACATCATTCTATTTTTGGAAAGTGATTTCATCATCTGCTCGAATATTTTTCGTCCTTGAAATCTTTGCGACCTTGGTTTTGCGACCTCATGTTAATACACTGAGCTGGGCACTATTTGGATGAGGTCATTCTATTTTTGGAAAGTGATTTCACAATTTTCGTCGGATATGTCGTCATAGTTTGCTGAGCTAAGCTAAGTGATGGGATAGAGGGTGTATATAAAACGGGAGAGTGTCTCAGTTCTGCGTTCAGTTATAACCATGGCTGAGAAGAGACAGCTAGAAGCTTTCAATGATGTGTGCAAACGCAGTAGACCGATGAGCGATGCGGACTTGTTAAAAGCGGTAGAACAAATCGAGATGGAAAGCAGTGAGTATGATTTTATTTCTATACCTGAATTATAGAATTACCACGTATACGTCATTTATTTATTTATTTATTTTTGTTACGCGTGTGTGTTTTAGTGTTGACGGGAGACGAATATATTTTACACGCCGCTATGGACACTTATGCAATTGAACAGGCCAATGCAGCCCTGAATTTGTTAAACAACGCTCAACACAGCCCCCCGACACAAACTGGAAATGGCGCTACAGTCGACAACGCTAAGGGTAGGTCTATTAAAGGATAGGTCTATTACCGGTAGAATTGAGGAATGACGTAATGGAAAGCTTTATGACTTTGGGTGATATTTATATTGACAGATTATGATGATTATGTCGACAGAAGCTGTGTTGGCTGCGAATGAACGAGCTATACGGACTCATACGCGATTTGGAAGCCTGCAAACTGTTTACAATTATAGTTTATCAGAAGATGTGCCCAACCTCAACCAGTATATATTTGAGGAATGCGATTCAGCCTTTAAAATCAACGGGAGTTATGGATTCTTATTACGTCATAAAGAATCAGATGAATTGCGGTACTTTCATTCGTCCGTCAATAACCATCGTATGCTACCAACCCCTCTAGTCGTACGGAATGCCGATGATTTTGAGAGGGCTATAGATGCAATAACACAAACAGACATTTTAACCTACGCCCAGAACCAACGACCGGATTCGAAATGGAGTGTAGAGGAAGTGACTAATTTGACCATCTTTGTGAACCCAATCGAAGATCACGTGATCGGCTACCCACCACCTGTTATACCGGAACACCTGAAAACAAACAGAGCCATCAACTTGTTAGACCGAAAGAAAACCACGGGTAAACCGTATCAAGACCGATTGTGCTTTTTCAGGGCACTGGCCTTACACAGAGGAGCGAAGATCAGGAGTCTAGAGAACGCAGCAAAAACATTGTTAAAGACTGCTTACCCCAAACAAAAGAAAAAAACATTTGCAGGTGTACCTCTTGAAGACGTCGAAAGACTAGCAAAACAATTCGAAGTGAATATCACCGTGTATACGCTAGACGAGAATCAAGTGTGTCTTGTAGTGATTAAACAGAAGTAACAACATAAACGATGTAATCATTTGATATCGAAATGGAAATATGAGATGTGATCGTTTTGTTATATGTGTTTCAGGTAGCTACTTTGGTCAAGCGAACGCGTACAAAATTCGCCTCGACCTTGAAATTGAACCTGCACGAAAATCACTTTAGTTACATAAAAAACTTTGACCTTTTATAGCAAATCATATATTTGTGGGTACCTGTCAGAAGCTGTGGAAAAGTGAGAAAAAAAAACATCGCCACGAAAACAAATGTACTGTGGAAATGAAATACAAGTACCCAGGCGGTGTTTTTCATCTACCACCCACTATCTTTGAAGCGTTACGGGACGAAGGAATCGAAATAGAAGACGGTATTTACCCTTACACAGCCACCTATGATTTTGAAAGTTATTTTGGAGAAGACAACCTACCCGTCAATTCACCCAAAGTCACCTGGGACCAAAAACACGTACCGTTATCAGTGAGTGTATGCAGCAATGTACCTGATTATACAGAACCAAAATGCTTTGTAACGGAAGGAAACGCACAAACATTGATTGACAGGATGATGATGTATATAGAGGAGATATCAAACGCTGCCTATCTACTGATGCTTGCTCAAAACGAAGCTGCCCTAGCCCAGTTACAAGAGAAAATCAATGAAGCGTATCAACGGGACCCGGTCGTCAAGGGAGAACATCCATTGCAGAAATTACAGAACAAATTCAACAACTATTTACATGTATTACCGTTAGTCGGATTCAACTCATCGAATTATGACCTCAACGTTGTGAAAATACCGTTGACAACTTACCTGCAAGAACATTCATCATCAAGTATACCATCAAACGAAATAACTCATTCATGTGCATTGAAACGGACCATGTACGGTTTTTGGATATCACCAACTTTATTGCACCTGGATATACATACGACAAATACCTACGAGCCTTTCAATGCGAACAGAAAAAGGGATATTTCCCGTATGAATGGGTGACACTCGATCGTTTGAACCACACAGAATTACCACCCCATGCAGCTTTTTACAGTGTGTTAAAACAAGAAAACATTACAGCTGACCAATACGCTGAATGTCAAGATGCGTGGGAAGCAGGTCATATGCAGACTTTTAAAGACTTTTTGATATATTACAACAATTTAGATGTCGAACCGTTTCTGGAAGCCACAGAGAAACAGAGTAGTTTTTACAGTGAGAGAGGTATAGATATGTTGAAGGATGGAATATCAGTGCCCGGAATAATATTTATTTCAAGACTTGGAAGATTATTTTACCTTACCTGACGAAAAGAACAACGACATCTATTGGTTGATTAAAAATGGAATAGTGGGCGGACCCTCAATCATCTTTCATCGTTACCACGAAAAAGGAAAAACTTACATCAGGCGTGAACAGAACGGAAATGAAGCGAAGTTGTGTGAAGGAATCGTAGGATATGATGCGAATGCCTTGTATCTGTGGGCTTTGTGTCAAGCCATGCCAGCCAACTTTCCGACCCGACGTCACGCGACTGAGTTTAAACCAATTCAGACCCGAAAACGTTGTGTAGCGGATGAATGGTTGGCTTGGATAGCACACAGCTCACAAAATCAAATACAACATCGTCTAAACAGAGGGGAAAAACGAATTGGCGCCAGGCGATTACCCGTAGACGGTTGGTGCAAAGAAACGCAAACAGTATATCAGTTTCACGGATGTGTATGGCATGGCTGTCCGTGTCTGAAATTGACCCATAGCCCCATCAGTGGAAAACTAATGAGTGATTTATATACCGAAAACAGAAAGAAATACCCAGTATTTGAGAGGATTAGGTTATGATGTCGTAGCTGTGTGGGAATGTGAATGGACGAAAAAACGAAAAACAGACCCTCAGATCAAAGCGTTCACGTACAGTCGACCTCAACCACCACAAAACCGGTTTGACGGAAAAACAGCTCATAGCCAATATACGTGACGGAACCTTTTTTGGAATGGCTGAAGTAGATATACACGTACCAGAAACCCTTAAAGACTATTTTAGTGAAATGACCCCTATATTCAAAAACACTGAACTGACCCGAGATGAAATCGGACCCTTTATGCGAGACTATGCTGAACAACGGGACATTATGAAAGTAAGTACACAAGGTGACAAGGGGCGTGGGATCATAATGTATTTTGTTGCGATCACTATGATGTCATAACGATTTTTATTATTCATTTTCAAATAGACGGAATGGCGGACGTTGATAGGGAGCTACAAAGGTGTGAAAAATATTGCTTGCTAGCCCACTACTGAAATGGTACTTGGAACATGGCCTGGTGATCACAAAGATATACCAAACACTGGAGTATGAACCCACAGCCTGTTTCAAACGATTTGCCGAGACCGTATCAGACGCCAGGTATGTACGAATATATATATGATATACTCTTATAGTTATATATGATATACTCTTTCAAGCGTTGAATTTTATTTTTGATAATGTTCTTGTTTGTGTGTAGACGTGGGGGTGATGTTGACCCGAGTCAGACCGTTATAGCCGAAACTTTTAAGCTACTTGGAAATTCGGCCTATGGTAAATATACTAAAATGTATTATTGTAAAATATATTGATTTAATTGTTACTTTCAAATTTATTTCAAATTTATGATTTAAAAAAAAAAAAAAAAAACCCCGTCAAGTGCTGTTGATTTATACTAATTTGTCTATGTTTGTAGGTAAATGCGTCACGGATAAAACTAAACACCGTGATGTCAGATACGCCAACTACCGAGAGGGTCAGAAATTGATCAACGACAAAAGATTCAGAGCCTTGAACGAATTAACCCCCAACCTATTTGAAATCGACATGGCCAAAACCACCGTTAATCTCAACTTACCCCAACAAATAGGCTATTTTGTTTATCAATACGCCAAATTAAGAATGCTGGAATTTTACTATGATTTTATTGACAAGTATGTCGCGAGATCTGATTTTGCCTATGTACAGATGGACACTGATAGTAGTTATATCGCTCTTAGTAGTAGTCATCTAACAGATGTCATCAAACCCAACATGAAAGAACAATTTTACCGAGATTACCCTCAGTGGTTGCCAGCTGTAGCGTGTGATGATCACAACAACGACTTTATACAGTGTAAAACGAACGGAACCCCGTGGGTACCTCAACCGTGCTGTGTGACCCGCCAAAAATATGATAAACGTACCCCGGGGTTATTTAAAGAGGAGTGGAGTGGAGATGGTTTTATCGGACTGTGCAGTAAAACCTATTACTGTTATGGAACGACCTCGTGTGAAGGACTCAATAAGCGTCAAAACGACCTGAACAAAGAGAAATATATGAATGCGCTGAGAGAACAAAAATCGGGTCGCGGTGTGAACCGTGGCTTTCGCGTTAACAATAACACAATGTATTCGTATACGCAAATTAGAGATGGATTAAGTTATTTTTACCCCAAGAGAATTGTGAATGCAGACGGTGTAAGCACTAAACCTTTAGATGTGTGATACATTAATATGCTATTTAAGAAATTGATATGTGTTATTATGTAATAAATTGAAGTGAAGGTGTTATGTAATCGATGGATGTGCGCTCTGTAAGAAATTGATGTTTAAAGGCTGTGAGAGAAAACCAAGAATAAAAAAACGTCGTACATTTTCAACACGCGTTGTTTATTTGCCTTGAATTAAACATGTCACCAGCTTATCGTTGGTTGAATAATCGTCGGTAAATACAGCCAGCAATTGGTTCAAACTTATTCCACGACATCGTCTCTTTAAATAATACAAACAATAAAGTCCACAAGTATTGGAATTAAAGTCTTGTAATGGCTTTGTATTATAAGTCCAGTTCACACAATGCTTGGTCAAGAACTTCACAAATACGTTATGAATAGGAGGTAGTCCGTAAGAATCAAAATATTCGCCTCGTTCATTATGATCAATGAAAATAGCAATCCAGTGTTTGCCTTTTTTGGAAGCTGGATCCGTATTACAAACGAAACCGCTGGGGTAGTTGACATGGCGGGTAAATTTATTCCGCGCAAAACACTCCGCGCACAGTAGCTTGAGTGAAAGCGTCTTTTTGTAAGAGCTCGTGTAATTGCCTGGTATCCATTGTTAGGCAGCGTAATCAAACAGAACGTTACGGTTTCGGTCAATTTGAATCATATTTTCAAATTCGGCATACACAATGACATTAATGGTACGTTCTAGGGCCGTACCAAAACGCATTTCCAAGCGCACGTTTCCTTGTTTCAACAAATTAAAATGAGTGCCGCTATCACCCAGTCGGGGGTCAGATCAAAAGCGAATAGTGTATAGCCATTGGGATAATCACTCCAACTTATGGCATTGCCTTCGTCTTGATAGAGTTGTCCAGTGCTAATGGATAAAATCGGGCTGTAATGGTTTTGCGGGCACTTGTTGCCCGTCAACGTACAGAGCTAAAAATGTGAGGTCGTTATGCTTAAAGTTGAAGGGGTTCTGAGTGTAATCACCATTGAACGCCCTATTATCAACACTTCCGACTACAATTCGTTTGGGTAACTGACCCAAAAATAAATTTTCTTGATTGATCGTCATAGCTCCTTGAGATGCAGAAAACACTTTGGTTTCTATGCGTCTTATGGGGTATTTAGCTGGGCTTCGTTCTAAAGCCTTAATGTGAGCTAGTTGCACGGTGGGGTTCAACTTTATTTTGCGTACGAATAAGGTCATGGATTGCAGAACTATTTTAGGGGCAAATCCATCTGCAGGATTGGCCATAAGGGCAAAGCTGTCACCGCTGCGTACTAATCGCAACTTCAAATCTACGCCGTTTAATAAATAGCGTTCTTGACTAAATAAATCTAAATGTAATTTGCCCATCATATCCACAATGCGACTCGCTTGAGCTCGTTCTTTCTAGCTATCATCCCCTTGTTGTGAGTACCACCCACGGCGTCCATGTGTTTTGGGGTGTCTTTGTACCATAAACTAGCTGTTAACTGAGAGTGTTTGGCTTCCGAACCATAGCTCAATAGCGTTTCCATATAAGTGCGATACGGTATGTGTTTGTCGAGGAGGACACAAGTTTTTCGTTGAGAGAGACATCGACTTGGGAAAAGAGTGAGTGTAACCAGAGGTTAACGGGTGCTACAGCACTGTCAGCCGCCAAGACCTCCCCATCCTTTTTCACCACTTTGGCATTCACTTGTAAATACGTGTCGTTCAGATCGATATAATCATCACCCGACCCACTGATGTAGAATTCGACTGGACCCGAACCTAAAGCAGCTACCGGATGGAATTCGATCCACGATCCATGATCGACACTGCTTTGAGTTGGGGGAATCGAAAATAGGTCTAATTCACTTTTGACACAGGGACAAGATTGGGGGTGTACCAGTGCCATGATCTAACCGAAAATATCTTTTGGCAACCTCCGAGTTGTTCCACGACGACCGCGTGAACTACTGTTCCTACCTCGTGCGAGTCGTTTTATAGAGAATGGTGGTCGGCGACGCGGTTGTTTGGGTGGAACTATTTGATCGAACACTTCCTCTCCGGTTTGTAACAATCGTTTCTTAGCCGACTGTTTCAGAGACTTCCCTCCCAACAAATCTACAACCACCCTCACTCCTGTTTTCAAGGCGTGTTTTTTAACGACAGGTAAAACTTTTCGAACCAGCGGTAACACCATTTTAGCCAGACCACCAACCACATTACCAAGGCCATGTCCACGCTGACTTCTGGCACCGGAAAAACACGGGGAGCCCTCCACCCGCTTGGTTCAGGTAATACGGGGTGTAAATATCAGCCATGGTTTTCAAAATATAGCTTTCTTGATTTTACGGAAATGTAACGTCACTGTCACTTTACCAGATTCGAAATGGAATGGGTCGACCCGTGTCATCTCTTATATCGATTTCTATAGTAGAAAAAGTCTTGATGGCTATCGGGTAATAAAATATCTTTTTATACCTGGAGTTGATCAACTGCCCGCGACGATCGTGATCGATTGGAATAATACGCAGAAGGGGAACCACGGTGTCTCCTACCACCTGAGCTTCGATGAGATTACAATAGACATAGAGTCCGTACAAGCCTCGATCAGGGTCAACAATGTGCTGACCGACTTGACTGTTCTCATAAATCCCCATTTCAAAACTGAGTCTTTGACGCAACCCCTCGTCCATGTAAACTACAACTGACTCATTGTCTAGGGTCATAGTTGCTGTCTGTCGTGTTCGATTGTAGGTGAGACGCACTCGCTCCTCATTTTGCTCCTTTAACTTGGCTGCAAAGGCTTCTATCAACGATCCGGTCGTATAAAAACCAGGGGTAATGTGAAAATATTTGGGACGGGCAAATTCACTCACAATGTCATATCGCTCACTGCAACAGATATCCGGGGGGAGATTGAGCGCACCAGCCACGCGATCCATGAGGATCAACCCCTCGTCCTCAGTAACATTGTACCACGTGTAAGGGTACTGAATTTCCGCTAATCCCACTTCCCAAGCCCCTTCCAACTGTACAGCTTTGAGGAGTCGAGTTAAGTAACGTGTCAACGTGTTGTTGGGGTGATAATTCATTGAACTGTTGGAAGGTAGGGTCCGAAAGAAACTCATGATGGTGATGCCATGAGACTCAAATTAAGTTCTTCTTGGTTTCACGGAAATGTAAAGTCACCATCACATGTCCGTCTTCGAATGCCACGGACTGACCCGTGTCGTCTCTTATATCAATTTCTATGGTACAAAAGGCTTTGGTGCCCACAGGGTAATAAAATATCTGTTCGTATGTCTGGGTCACCATTTTGTGCACCCGGTCGTAGTCCACAGGAACTGTGCGTAGCAAGGGGGCCATCGTGTCACCGACCACTTGTGATTCAATTATACTACAATAAACGTACAGTGCGTACAACCCTCGAAATACATTAGGCTTGTAATCAGTTTGAGAATCGTAAAGCGAATGACATTCCTCACACCTCAATATTTGACGAAGACCTTCGGTCATGACAACTTGAAGTTTGGGGATCAGTTATTTTTACATTCACGGTCTGTGAGTGGGAATTGAATTGAAATCGAACCACGCCTCTGAGATGCGATTTGCGGATGTGCATATTGATCCTGTCTATCAATTGTTCAGCACTGTAGGAACCGGGGGTCAGGCGAACGACCAAGGACTCGACCAAAGGATCCCCTTCCAAGTGTCTGTCTATCGTATGGTATCCAGCTCGTTCATCCACTATGACAAAACTATTTCCCGACCAAATATGGTCCACACCCGATCACTTCTCTGATCTTCCATCCTAATGACGCTTCTGTTCCAAATCTCAGTTTTTATACAGCTCCACACCACTGACCCAACTATTAAAACTGGCAGGGTAGCCAAACCACTTGACAAAGTATTGTTTTTGTCCTTTCCGTTTACGTTCTTTGATAATTTTTTCAACCCTATACCATGCTTTGTCATTCACTTTCTGTAATTCTTCCGCGTAAAATGTTCCCTCTAACACTTCGTCATTATCATCCTTTATCGTATACACATTAGGGAAGCCTAAGTGAACGTTCTCCACCCGAAACAACTCCTCGCTCCAATTGGAAGTGTAACCCTTTTTAAATTTACCCCGTGCTTGAATGATGCGGACACCATCCCCGATATCATACCGTGGTCGTTTAACCTCATCAGAGCGTTCCCCGTATAATGTCATCCACGTGTCTTCTTGATTACGCACCGAGACTGATATCGGGGTGCGCTTGATGCTGCGGTGATAACTGACGTTGTATCCTTTCACCAGCGAAGCCAGAACCGGTAGATAAACACTGGTGTTGTGTTTTGGTAAAATAACGCCACATTTTAGTTTTTAACGTACGATTAAACCGCTCGACTATGCTAGCTTTGGTTTCTTCGTTGTGGGTGGTAAAAAAGCGAATCCCCTGCTGCTTAAGAAATGTCTGAAATTTACGGTTGATAAATTCTCCACCCTTATCGGTCTGTAAACACAGGGGCTTCCGCCCTTGTTTTAATATACTCTCAAAGGCTCGAATCAAACTGTCACCCGTTTTATTTTTTAGTGGTATCACCCACGCATATTTCGAGAATACATCGATACAGGTCAAGAGAAATTTCATGTCTTGGTTCTGTTTGGCTAAGCGAGCTATGTCCACTAAATTGGCTTGCCATTGATGGTCAATCCCCCCGACTATGACGCGTCGTCTTTCGAAATCGACGACGGATCGGTTTATGTAATGTATAGGCATCTTGCTCGCCCAACCATTGTCTGACTGCCTTTGTTTTGAGTTTCGTAGCTCTAACCAATGGCTGCACCCCTCCATACGCGGCCGGTGCCTCAGGGTCGAAATACACACTTAACTTCTCCATGACGTCCAATTTTGTGTTACAGGCTCCTCCTCACCAGGTCTTTTATCTATTTGCATCGCACCCTGTCGGATATAGTTCCATCGATCGGGGTGACCTACTAAATCTTGAGGAATGTTGGAGTCTCGCAACGCTTCAGCAAATCTTTTCCAACCCTCTGGTTCAAAGTGTTTACGTCGTCTCAACACATCGTTAACCAAATCCGTCACGTTAGTCCCCACTAACGGCTTGTCCTTTAATCGTTAATTCCCCTCGTTCATTCCAACCCACGTCTGGGTTTTTTCGAAGGCGTTCTAATAGCAAACGCCCTTTTTGCTGAAATTTATCAGGGATGGTTTCTACAACTTCCGCAATAGACACATCTTCTTGGTTGGGTGTGTGGGGCGGGGTATTAGCTAAGGCTGTGTGAGGTGTCGGGGTTCTGTGCTGGCGGTAATACTCGCGGTGTTTTGTTAAAATTTGGTTATAAGATTCTACTTTAGCCTCCTCCGATAAATCACTACGATTCAGGACATCCCTCATCTCCGCATCCAAGTTGGATAACACGTCGACAGTGGGAGCTTGATCGTAACGCCCACTTGACAGTACCCGGGGATCAACCAACATCATTTTTCTTAGCCATAATTTTAGCCCAATAGTTTTGCCTAACAACGGACCAGCGATACCTAAAATAGGTCCTAATAACGCCGGGAGAAAACCACCGGTTTGTAATACTCTTTTCTTTTTCTTGACGTTAGTTTTAGGTGAGATCAAAGCGCGCAGATCTTGTTTGTATCGGGCTAATTTACGCTTCTGAACTGAAGTCAAGGATAACGTGACCTTTTAAAACATTGAGTGCACATTCACATAGACAATTTATCAATTCTTTGTCAGCCGTGTGAATCAAAAAGCCCTATTGACAGGGGGTTTGGCTTTAGCCATCACTCGTAATGTATCAGCGTGTTTTCTGAGACGCTCTGCCATGATCTGTGTCTAACGATAAGAATGGCGGTCGTCCGATGATCGACGGTATTTATTTCTGTAGGTATACAACTTGATTGGGTCGTAGTATGTCAGTTCGTAGCCATAAGTGATCTGGTGTTGCCTGTTTCAAATCGATAAACAAATAACCGTGAGGTTTGCGAAGTAGCATCCGAAAAGGCTTCTTGTACATACTTGATGTTTCGCGGGTACATTTGTTTGGCTAAATGCATGATTTGTGAAGCGTCCCGAGGGTTCTTAAATACCACTAAATAATGAGCGTTCAAACTGATTGTTCGATGTTCTTTATTCTTTCTGAATAAATTTTGTACTAAATACAACATGCTAAGATTGCCATGGTGACTCCCTTTGGTGAATAGGCGAGTGACGCGTTCGTCAGTTTCTTCCATCAAATCATCGATGATCAACAAGGTTCTTTGTTGAGGATCTGTCTCAAAATTCAATCCCTCTACAAAATTCCACGTGCGGTAGTTGAGTGTACATTGTTTGCCACTCTCCAAAACACCACACGATTCGGTCGGGTGGTGGCTCAATGTGACTACCTTTGATTAACTCACTCACAAAGTAAGTTTTTCCACAGCCGCTCGGACCAGCCATCACGCAACTAAAGGGGTGTTTTAAGGCTCGATCCATTCTCATACTGAGTTATCATTCACAGTTCCCAACTCTTTTTATAGATAGGATAGGTAGATAGTGTCGTAATAAGTAGAACTCAAAAAGAAATTCAATTAAAGTATATCATCACTTTTTATTCAATCACCAATCATATATATTCATGCGTCTAATAATTTTATTATATTTACAGTCATAAGGTTCCCCCATTAAGACTTTAGACCAGTGTTCGGTGGTCACACAAAAACCTAACATGGTACGTCGATACTCTCTAGAGAGCCAAAGACACAGTTCAGTCGAATTGTGTTGCTCACACAACAAGCGCCATAATAAAGTGACGTGATGTTCGTCCACCTTATCCAAGGCTCTTCCAACGCAATGTGAATACATCTTTTGTTGGTTCTCGGCTTGACATACGCCCGTTCCACACACGACGCATGGTTCTTGAGCTATGTCAGATAACAATGGCTTCATCAAACCACTGTAAAGGCTAATTATCATATCCCACCCATCAGGCGACGTTCCTTGGTCATCCATCTTTTGTGCGCGTGCTGATAGGTCTTGGCGAATGCCTTGTATCTGTGGGCTTTGTGTCAAGCCATGCCAGCCAACTTTCCGACCCGACGTCACGCGACTGAGTTTAAACCAATTCAGACCCGAAAACGTTGTGTAGCGGATGAATGGTTGGCTTGGATAGCACACAGCTCACAAAATCAAATACAACATCGTCTAAACAGAGGGAAAAAACGAATTGGCGCCAGGCGATTACCCGTAGACGGTTGGTGCAAAGAAACGCAAACAGTATATCAGTTTCACGGATGTGTATGGCATGGCTGTCCGTGTCTGAAATTGACCCATAGCCCCATCAGTGGAAAAACTAATGAGTGATTTATATACCGAAACAGAAAGAAATACCCAGTATTTGAGAGGATTAGGTTATGATGTCGTAGCTGTGTGGGAATGTGAATGGACGAAAAAACGAAAACAGACCCTCAGATCAAAGCGTTCACGTACAGTCGACCTCAACCACCACGAAACCGGTTTTGACGGAAAAACAGCTCATAGCCAATATACGTGACGGAACCTTTTTTGGAATGGCTGAAGTAGATATACACGTACCAGAAACCCTTAAAGACTATTTTAGTGAAATGACCCCTATATTCAAAAACACTGAACTGACCCGAGATGAAATCGGACCCTTTATGCGAGACTATGCTGAACAACGGGACATTATGAAAGTAAGTACACAAGGTGACAAGGGGCGTGGGATCATAATGTATTTTGTTGCGATCACTATGATGTCATAACGATTTTTATTATTCATTTTCAAATAGACGGAATGGCGGACGTTGATAGGGAGCTACAAAGGTGTGAAAATATTGCTTGCTAGCCCACTACTGAAATGGTACTTGGAACATGGCCTGGTGATCACAAAGATATACCAAACACTGGAGTATGAACCCACAGCCTGTTTCAAACGATTTGCCGAGACCGTATCAGACGCCAGGTATGTACGAATATATATATGATATACTCTTATAGTTATATATGATATACTCTTTCAAGCGTTGGAATTTTATTTTTGATAATGTTCTTGTTTGTGTGTAGACGTGGGGGTGATGTTGACCCGAGTCAGACCGTTATAGCCGAAACTTTTAAGCTACTTGGAAATTCGGCCTATGGTAAATATACTAAAATGTATTATTGTAAAATATATTGATTTAATTGTTACTTTCAAATTTATTTCAAATTTATGATTTAAAAAAAAAAAAAAAAATACCCGTCAAGTGCTGTTGATTTATACTAATTTGTCTATGTTTGTAGGTAAATGCGTCACGGATAAAACTAAACACCGTGATGTCAGATACGCCAACTACCGAGAGGGTCAGAAATTGATCAACGACAAAAGATTCAGAGCCTTGAACGAATTAACCCCCAACCTATTTGAAATCGACATGGCCAAAACCACCGTTAATCTCAACTTACCCCAACAAATAGGCTATTTTGTTTATCAATACGCCAAATTAAGAATGCTGGAATTTTACTATGATTTTATTGACAAGTATGTCGCGCGAGATCTGATTTTGCCTATGTACAGATGGACACTGATAGTAGTTATATCGCTCTTAGTAGTAGTCATCTAACAGATGTCATCAAACCCAACATGAAAGAACAATTTTACCGAGATTACCCTCAGTGGTTGCCAGCTGTAGCGTGTGATGATCACAACAACGACTTTATACAGTGTAAAACGAACGGAACCCCGTGGGTACCTCAACCGTGCTGTGTGACCCGCCAAAAATATGATAAACGTACCCCGGGGTTATTTAAAGAGGAGTGGAGTGGAGATGGTTTTATCGGTAAAACCTATTACTGTTATGGAACTACGGATAAAACCTCGTGTGAAGGACTCAATAAGCGTCAAAACGACCTGAACAAAGAGAAATATATGAATGCGCTGAGAGAACAAAAATCGGGTCGCGGTGTGAACCGTGGCTTTCGCGTTAACAATAACACAATGTATTCGTATACGCAAATTAGAGATGGATTAAGTTATTTTTACCCCAAGAGAATTGTGAATGCAGACGGTGTAAGCACTAAACCTTTAGATGTGTGATACATTAATATGCTATTTAAGAAATTGATATGTGTTATTATGTAATAAATTGAAGTGAAGGTGTTATGTAATCGATGGATGTGCGCTCTGTAAGAAATTGATGTTTAAAGGCTGTGAGAGAAACCAAGAATAAAAACGTCGTACATTTTCAACACGCGTTGTTTATTTGCCTTGAATTAAACATGTCACCAGCTTATCGTTGGTTGAATAATCGTCGGTAAATACAGCCAGCAATTGGTTCAAACTTATTCCACGACATCGTCTCTTTAAATAATACAAACAATAAAGTCCACAAGTATTGGAATTAAAGTCTTGTAATGGCTTTGTATTATAAGTCCAGTTCACACAATGCTTGGTCAAGAACTTCACAAATACGTTATGAATAGGAGGTAGTCCGTAAGAATCAAAATATTCGCCTCGTTCATTATGATCAATGAAAATAGCAATCCAGTGTTTGCCTTTTTTGGAAGCTGGATCCGTATTACAAACGAAACCGCTGGGGTAGTTGACATGGCGGGGTAATTTATTCCGCGCAAACACTCCGCGCACAGTAGCTTGAGTGAAAGCGTCTTTTTGTAAGAGCTCGTGTAATTGCCTGGTATCCATTGTTAGGCAGCGTAATCAAACAGAACGTTACGGTTTCGGTCAATTTGAATCATATTTTCAAATTCGGCATACACAATGACATTAATGGTACGTTCTAGGGCCGTACCAAAACGCATTTCCAAGCGCACGTTTCCTTGTTTCAACAAATTAAAATGAGTGCCGCTATCACCCAGGTCGGGGGTCAGATCAAAAGCGAATAGTGTATAGCCATTGGGATAATCACTCCAACTTATGGCATTGCCTTCGTCTTGATAGAGTTGTCCAGTGCTAATGGATAAAATCGGGCTGTAATGGTTTTGCGGGCACTTGTTGCCCGTCAACGTACAGAGCTAAAAATGTGAGGTCGTTATGCTTAAAGTTGAAGGGGTTCTGAGTGTAATCACCATTGAACGCCCTATTATCAACACTTCCGACTACAATTCGTTTGGGTAACTGACCCAAAAATAAATTTTCTTGATTGATCGTCATAGCTCCTTGAGATGCAGAAAACACTTTGGTTTCTATGCGTCTTATGGGGTATTTAGCTGGGCTTCGTTCTAAAGCCTTAATGTGAGCTAGTTGCACGGTGGGGTTCAACTTTATTTTGCGTACGAATAAGGTCATGGATTGCAGAACTATTTTAGGGGCAAATCCATCTGCAGGATTGGCCATAAGGGCAAAGCTGTCACCGCTGCGTACTAATCGCAACTTCAAATCTACGCCGTTTAATAAATAGCGTTCTTGACTAAATAAATCTAAATGTAATTTGCCCATCATATCCACAATGCGACTCGCTTGAGCTCGTTCCTTTCTAGCTATCATCCCCTTGTTGTGAGTACCACCCACGGCGTCCATGTGTTTTGGGGTGTCTTTGTACCATAAACTAGCTGTTAACTGAGAGTGTTTGGCTTCCGAACCATAGCTCAATAGCGTTTCCATATAAGTGCGATATGGGTATGTGTTTGTCGAGGAGGACACAAGTTTTTCGTTGAGAGAGACATCGACTTGGGAAAAGAGTGAGTGTAACCAGAGGTTAACGGGTGCTACAGCACTGTCAGCCGCCAAGACCTCCCCATCCTTTTCCACCACTTTGGCATTCACTTGTAAATACGTGTCGTTCAGATCGATATAATCATCACCCGACCCACTGATGTAGAATTCGACTGGACCCGAACCTAAAGCAGCTACCAGATGGAATTCGATCCACGATCCATGATCGACACTGCTTTGAGTTGGGGGAATCGAAAATAGGTCTAATTCACTTTTGACACAGGGACAAGATTGGGGGTGTACCAGTGCCATGATCTAACCGAAAATATCTTTTGGCAACCTCCGAGTTGTTCCACGACGACCGCGTGAACTACTGTTCCTACCTCGTGCGAGTCGTTTTATAGAGAATGGTGGTCGGCGACGCGGTTGTTTGGGTGGAACTATTTGATCGAACACTTCCTCTCCGGTTTGTAACAATCGTTTCTTAGCCGACTGTTTCAGAGACTTCCCTCACAACAAATCCCTCACTCCTGTTTTCAAGGCGTGTTTTTTTTAACGACAGGTAAAACTTTTCGAACCAGCGGTAACACCATTTTAGCCAGACCACCAACCACATTACCAAGGCCATGTCCACGCTGACTTCTGGCACCGGAAAACACGGGGAGCCCTCCACCCGCTTGGTTCAGGTAATACGGGGTGTAAATATCAGCCATGGTTTTCAAAATATAGCTTTCTTGATTTTACGGAAATGTAACGTCACTGTCACTTTACCAGATTCGAAATGGAATGGGTCGACCCGTGTCATCTCTTATATCGATTTCTATAGTAGAAAAAGTCTTGATGGCTATCGGGTAATAAAATATCTTTTTATACCTGGAGTTGATCAACTGCCCGCGCGACGATCGTGATCGATTGGAATAATACGCAGAAGGGGAACCACGGTGTCTCCTACCACCTGAGCTTCGATGAGATTACAATAGACATAGAGTCCGTACAAGCCTCGATCAGGGTCAACAATGTGCTGACCGACTTGACTGTTCTCATAAATCCCCATTTCAAAACTGAGTCTTTGACGCAACCCCTCGTCCATGTAAACTACAACTGACTCATTGTCTAGGGTCATAGTTGCTGTCTGTCGTGTTCGATTGTAGGTGAGACGCACTCGCTCCTCATTTTGCTCCTTTAACTTGGCTGCAAAGGCTTCTATCAACGATCCGGTCGTATAAAAACCAGGGGTAATGTGAAAATATTTGGGACGGGCAAATTCACTCACAATGTCATATCGCTCACTGCAACAGATATCCGGGGGGAGATTGAGCGCACCAGCCACGCGATCCATGAGGATCAACCCCTCGTCCTCAGTAACATTGTACCACGTGTAAGGGTACTGAATTTCCGCTAATCCCACTTCCCAAGCCCCTTCCAACTGTACAGCTTTGAGGAGTCGAGTTAAGTAACGTGTCAACGTGTTGTTGGGGTGATAATTCATTGAACTGTTGGAAGGTAGGGTCCGAAAGAAACTCATGATGGTGATGCCATGAGACTCAAATTAAGTTCTTCTTGGTTTCACGGAAATGTAAAGTCACCATCACATGTCCGTCTTCGAATGCCACGGACTGACCCGTGTCGTCTCTTATATCAATTTCTATGGTACAAAAGGCTTTGGTGCCCACAGGGTAATAAAATATCTGTTCGTATGTCTGGGTCACCATTTTGTGCACCCGGTCGTAGTCCACAGGAACTGTGCGTAGCAAGGGGGCCATCGTGTCACCGACCACTTGTGATTCAATTATACTACAATAAACGTACAGTGCGTACAACCCTCGAAATACATTAGGCTTGTAATCAGTTTGAGAATCGTAAAGCGAATGACATTCCTCACACCTCAATATTTGACGAAGACCTTCGGTCATGACAACTTGAAGTTTGGGATCAGTTATTTTTACATTCACGGTCTGTGAGTGGGAATTGAATTGAAATCGAACCACGCCTCTGAGATGCGATTTGCGGATGTGCATATTGATCCTGTCTATCAATTGTTCAGCACTGTAGGAACCGGGGGTCAGGCGAACGACCAAGGACTCGACCAAAGGATCCCCTTCCAAGTGTCTGTCTATCGTATGGTATCCAGCTCGTTCATCCACTATGACAAAACTATTTCCCGACCAAATATGGTCCACACCCGATCACTTCTCTGATCTTCCATCCTAATGACGCTTCTGTTCCAAATCTCAGTTTTTATACAGCTCCACACCACTGACCCAACTATTAAAACTGGCAGGGTAGCCAAACCACTTGACAAAGTATTGTTTTTGTCCTTTCCGTTTACGTTCTTTGATAATTTTTTCAACCCTATACCATGCTTTGTCATTCACTTTCTGTAATTCTTCCGCGTAAAATGTTCCCTCTAACACTTCGTCATTATCATCCTTTATCGTATACACATTAGGGAAGCCTAAGTGAACGTTCTCCACCCGAAACAACTCCTCGCTCCAATTGGAAGTGTAACCCTTTTTAAATTTACCCCGTGCTTGAATGATGCGGACACGATCCCCGATATCATACCGTGGTCGTTTAACCTCATCAGAGCGTTCCCCGTATAATGTCATCCACGTGTCTTCTTGATTACGCACCGAGACTGATATCGGGGTGCGCTTGATGCTGCGGTGATAACTGACGTTGTATCCTTTCACCAGCGAAGCCAGAACCGGTAGATAAACACTGGTGTTGTGTTTGGTAAAATAACGCCACATTTTAGTTTTTAACGTACGATTAAACCGCTCGACTATGCTAGCTTTGGTTTCTTCGTTGTGGGTGGTAAAAAAGCGAATCCCCTGCTGCTTAAGAAATGTCTGAAATTTACGGTTGATAAATTCTCCACCCTTATCGGTCTGTAAACACAGGGGCTTCCGCCCTTGTTTTAATATACTCTCAAAGGCTCGAATCAAACTGTCACCCGTTTTATTTTTTAGTGGTATCACCCACGCATATTTCGAGAATACATCGATACAGGTCAAGAGAAATTTCATGTCTTGGTTCTGTTTGGCTAAGCGAGCTATGTCCACTAAATCGGCTTGTCATTGATGGTCAATCCCCCCGACTATGACGCGTCGTCTTCGAAATCGACGACGGATCGGTTTATGTAATGTATAGGCATCTTGCTCGCCCAACCATTGTCTGACTGCCTTTGTTTTGAGTTTCGTAGCTCTAACCAATGGCTGCACCCCTCCATACGCGGCCGGTGCCTCAGGGTCGAAATACACACTTAACTTCTCCATGACGTCCAATTTTGTGTTACAGGCTCCTCCTCACCAGGTCTTTTATCTATTTGCATCGCACCCTGTCGGATATAGTTCCATCGATCGGGGTGACCTACTAAATCTTGAGGAATGTTGGAGTCTCGCAACGCTTCAGCAAATCTTTTCCAACCCTCTGGTTCAAAGTGTTTACGTCGTCTCAACACATCGTTAACCAAATCCGTCACGTTAGTCCCACTAACGGCTTGTCCTTTAATCGTTAATTCCCCTCGTTCATTCCAACCCACGTCTGGGTTTTTTCGAAGGCGTTCTAATAGCAAACGCCCTTTTTGCTGAAATTTATCAGGGATGGTTTCTACAACTTCCGCAATAGACACATCTTCTTGGTTGGGTGTGTGGGGCGGGGTATTAGCTAAGGCTGTGTGAGGTGTCGGGGTTCTGTGCTGGCGGTAATACTCGCGGTGTTTTGTTAAAAAAATTTGGTTATAAGATTCTACTTTAGCCTCCTCCGATAAATCACTACGATTCAGGACATCCCTCATCTCCGCATCCAAGTTGGATAACACGTCGACAGTGGGAGCTTGATCGTAACGCCCCACTTGACAGTACCCCCGGGATCAACCAACATCATTTTCTTAGCCATAATTTTAGCCCAATAGTTTGCCTAACAACGGACCAGCGATACCTAAAATAGGTCCTAATAACGCCGGGAGAAAACCACCGGTTTGTAATACTCTTTTCTTTTTCTTGACGTTAGTTTTAGGTGAGATCAAAGCGCGCAGATCTTGTTTGTATCGGGCTAATTTACGCTTCTGAACTGAAGTCAAGGATAAGTGACCTTTTAAAACATTGAGTGCACATTCACATAGACAATTTATCAATTCTTTGTCAGCCGTGTGAATCAAAGCCCTATTGACAGGGGGTTTGGCTTTAGCCATCACTCGTAATGTATCAGCGTGTTTTCTGAGACGCTCTGCCATGATCTGTGTCTAACGATAAGAATGGCGGTCGTCCGATGATCGACGGTATTTATTTCTGTAGGTATACAACTTGATTGGGTCGTAGTATGTCAGTTCGTAGCCATAAGTGATCTGGTGTTGCCTGTTTCAAATCGATAAACAAATAACCGTGAGGTTGCGAAGTAGCATCCGAAAAGGCTTCTTGTACATACTTGATGTTTCGCGGGTACATTTGTTTGGCTAAATGCATGATTTGTGAAGCGTCCCGAGGGTTCTTAAATACCACTAAATAATGAGCGTTCAAACTGATTGTTCGATGTTCTTTATTCTTTCTGAATAAATTTTGTACTAAATACAACATGCTAAGATTGCCATGGTGACTCCCTTTGGTGAATAGGCGAGTGACGCGTTCGTCAGTTTCTTCCATCAAATCATCGATGATCAACAAGGTTCTTTGTTGAGGATCTGTCTCAAAATTCAATCCCTCTACAAATTCCACGTGCGGTAGTTGAGTGTACATTGTTTGCCACTCTCCAAAACACCACACGATTCGGTCGGGTGGTGGCTCAATGTGACTACCTTTGATTAACTCACTCACAAAGTAAGTTTTTCCACAGCCGCTCGGACCAGCCATCACGCAACTAAAGGGGTGTTTTAAGGCTCGATCCATTCTCATACTGAGTTATCATTCACAGTTCCCAACTCTTTTTATAGATAGGATCGGTAGATAGTGTCGTAATAAGTAGAACTCAAAAAGAAATTCAATTAAAGTATATCATCACTTTTTATTCAATCACCAATCATATATATTCATGCGTCTAATAATTTTATTATATTTACAGTCATAAGGTTCCCCCATTAAGACTTTAGACCAGTGTTCGGTGGTCACACAAAAACCTAACATGGTACGTCGATACTCTCTAGAGAGCCAAAGACACAGTTCAGTCGAATTGTGTTGCTCACACAACAAGCGCCATAATAAAGTGACGTGATGTTCGTCCACCTTATCCAAGGCTCTTCCAACGCAATGTGAATACATCTTTTGTTGGTTCTCGGCTTGACATACGCCCGTTCCACACACGACGCATGGTTCTTGAGCTATGTCAGATAACAATGGCTTCATCAAACCACTGTAAAGGCTAATTATCATATCCCACCCATCAGGCGACGTTCCTTGGTCATCCATCTTTTGTGCGCGTGCTGATAGGTCTTGGTAAGCTTTTATGAGCTGCCACCAATTGAAACTATCAAAGCACATGTAATTTCAATATAGGGGACTGGGGCTTTCACTCGACCAATTACATCGTCACTAATGGTTTCTTCCGTATCAACGTCCGATTGGCCAGCTTCCGCGTCAATCAACGATAAGGTGAGTGATGTAAGAGCCGTCCCGCTTCTGAGAAAGGCATTTGAGGGTAATTTTATTTGATGTCCGCTCCATCGATCGCGAATGTGTAAATCATTGATCAAATCATCTGGGTTACTACACCACTGTGAAATTTGAAAGCGACCACTACGACGACTGGTATACAACGGTCCATCAATGTAATCACACTCCTCTGCCATCCTGAATGAAACAAAAAGCTGTCCGTGTTCGATTATTTATACCCTGATCGAGCTAATGTAAGGGGTTTTTCATGAACACGTGTCGACTTAATTAAGCTGATGTCAGCGCTTTTTTCATGATCACGTGACGAATTGATTTAGCTGTAGTCAGCAGTTTGTCATGATCACGTGACAAATTAATTTCAGATCCGGTAAATCACGTGGTATCGCACGCATACCGGGCTTGTGGGGTTCTTCGAACGTGGAAGTTAAGCTTTCCGATTACGTCACAACCTTCCTCTGCTTTGTTGTGCCTGTTGTTTTCCTTAAGTTTCGATTGTATATTTAGAGCTTATAATTACAGTGATATTTCAAGTGTTGGGTCAAAAACGCCTTCGTTACAAACCCACATTGACACAGAGGACAACGCCGTAACCTCAGGGTTCTGTGTTTACCCTGAGCAGGTGACTTGGGTCTATATGGTTGCTGAGTCTCAGCGACTCTCTGACATTCGTCACATTCTACACAAGTATCCATGTCGTCGCTTTAAAGATTCAAACTCTACTACCAGTAAACTTGTTGTTAACCGAAATTTATAATCAGATATTTATAATTACATTAATCTACCTCATCTTCAGACACGAACGCAGTTAACTGACGATCCATTAAACACTCTCTAGCTTCGATCGCTTTACTAAGAGCCGTATCAAAATCGTAACCATACTCCATCAAGCGCTGTTGATTTATACTAATTTGTCTATAGATCTTATTGTCTCTCAGTTCTCGAGTTAGTTGTGCATGCATCTGTAACTTGTCTTTTAAAACAGACCACCTGCTATACGCATCCGTCATGTTGATGTTACTCTCTGACTATCTTAGCCATAAATGACCACCCACCAAATTTGAACTCTTTATAACATACATTCCAAATAATAATTAAAAGAAACAAACACAGGCCTGTATTTTCACTCATTTATTACACAATCTGTTAATTACACGTATTTCAATATCTGATTTCACCGACTCCAACCAATATTTCCTATAGTCCACACACAACCATTTGCTACGTTCCATCCACGAGGGGCAGGGGTCAATTAAACCTATATTTAATTCCCATAAAATTGATACATAGTGTTCGTCAACACGCTTGAGAGCATCCGCCATACACATCCAAACTTGTTCTTCAGGTTCGGCCATCAAACAAAGATTATGCTGTCGCTGACTTGGGTGGTCGATGTGACAGCCATGGCATTTTTCTGGTATTAGAGCTTCGATTAAATCGACAAGCGTGTCTGTGTACACCACCATCAGATATTCCTCCATTAATTTCGCTCTCACCACGTGGGTTCCGTAGAGCTGTTTCAACTCCTCCCACGCTTCTACAAACATATACCACGAGTAACTGTCCATTTCCATTGTCACCTGGCCCTTCTTTATCAGCACCATAGGGATCGGGTATCGAACACTCATCGTCACCTCTGCACCAATAGAGACATCGACACGACTCTCCTCTCCCGCTTCTAACTGTTTCATTGTGTCTGTGACAGCAGCTATTTCGTAACCACAGTCCAATACACAGTTCATCCCCAACTCTATGTGACATTTCTTGAAATTGTATTTCAAAAACACTACATCTTTATTCCAAACCACTATCGAACACTGTGCAAAGTATCGTGTGTATAGTGGTTTCACTTCCTCCATTTCGATTTGTTCTACCGCTTTTAACAAGTCCGCGTCGCTCACCCGTTTCCCAGCCATGATTATAACTGAACGCAGAACTGAGACACTCTCCCGTTTTATATACACCCTCTATCCCATCACTTAGCTTAGCTCAGCAAACTATGACGACATATCCGACGAAAATTGTGAAATCAC
The DNA here is from genome assembly GCA_034190875.2 of Urechis unicinctus. Lineage (NCBI taxonomy): Eukaryota > Metazoa > Annelida > Polychaeta > Xenopneusta > Urechidae > Urechis > Urechis unicinctus. The sequence goes on along the minus strand of CM067348.1, from coordinate 39,459,622 downwards.
TTTCCAAAAATAGAATGACCTCATCCAAAATAGCGCCCCTCCATGAGGTCGCAAAACCAAGGTCGCAAAGATTTCAAGGACGGAACAGATGGTGAAATCACTTTCCAAAAATAGAATGATGTCATCAAAATATCGCACCGAATCCGGAAGCGTCCATCGTTCGACGTCAAAAACGAGGTAAGTAGGGGTACATCTATATACTACTTACATATATATATATGCACATATATACACACATATATATATATACATATATATATATATATATATATATATATACCTATATATATATATATATATATATATATATATATATATATATATATATATATATATATATATATATATATATATAGGGGGGATTGGGGGTAGGGGAGGAGCGAGCTAGTGTGCTAGCTGACACGTCTTTTGCCACGCAGCGTTATCCATTGCCAGATTACAGCAGCCTTGAGCGAACAGCCCCAGAGACTTGTGCTGCTTAGGGAGTAAGGCTACTTACAGACTAGCAAATAAGGAACCGGGAACAGTGACCTGCTTCCTCAATGTAACTCATGCTTAATAGTCTGTATAAAGGAGACAAATGTTATAAGTCCCTGTATTTGCATGTTATCGTGGACTCTTAACACGTACTTTGATAATTGCAATAAGAATTAGTATACTCACTTTGCACAGTTGACCTGAGGAGTTAGACACGTGGAGGATTAATTCACACAAATCTTATGCCGCAGCGTCCACTTTACCTGCTATATAATCCGTGCTACAAGCAGATTAATGACTCGACAGTAGCTCCTTTGAACCAAGCGGAGATTGCGCAAGGGAGTACCCGGTCGGCTGTTGGGCCACTCGACAGATTTCCACCGCCTGCATTGTCCGCCTGCAGCTTGAACGACCATAACCAATTAGCATGTTCTTTGAGAGCCCAGTTAAGTATAGGGAGAAGAAGCATGTTTTACGGGAATGCTACCTAGATCGTGACCTCTATTTTGTGCGACGTTTTGTCCGATGACTGTTACCTTTCGAAACAGCCTAGCTAACTGGGTCAATTATACACTACAGTAGAATCCCGCTACAGAAATCGATGTCCAAGCAAGTTGTGAAAATAAAAGTCCAATTTGGTGGAATAGATGATGCTATTGCACCAGACCCATAACGTTAAGGGAATGATCCCGGAACGTCATTCTTTCTCAAATCAAAATTGTCTTTCATATTGTAGATGATCGGAAAAGAAAAGGCAAATGTGAATTTTACCAGGAAAATCATCATGAACGAACAGAATATATAAACACAAACTCTGGTATTATGTTAGTAATATATTTCTGACATTTGCACCAATGGATATTATAAGAGCAACAATAAATATATAATCGCTTAATCGATTATCAATTGGACCAAGAGTTACATACTCATTGCGTTTTGTTGCGCCTCAAGACCAGATATGACGTCATGGACACCCGAAATCATAATGTCTTTTTCACAGCAATGCCAATGGAAGCATTGTGATTATTTTGAGAATCGCCACGTGAATGCCACGTCGCATTCACGTAGAAAACCTTTCGAGAATTTCTACGTGAATGCAACGTGGCCTGCACGTGGCATAAAATTATTTTTAGGAAAATTATTCTGATTGAAATTAATATATTTTACGCATTACTTTCCATTATTTAAAGACAACAACAATTTTAAATGAAAAAAGAAATTCTGAGAACATATCACACCACAACGTGTCTGCCACGTCGTGAGCACGTTGAAATTCGACGTCACGTAACCACCACGTTTACACAACGTGGCAGTAAGGTGTCGTGTTTGCTGGGTATATATTTAAGTTTGGAAAGTAATTTGTTATCATTAAAACATTCTATAAGGGATCGCCAGCCCACGATTCTTCCTAAACTCGGCGTTCCATCCCAGCATCATGTCTCCTATAGCGTGATAGCAATGGTCTGGCCTATGGTTGTAAACCGTGGTTTTTACGCGGAATCTACTACGCACTAAAACCTCGTGTGGCGACTGTGACGACAGCCTGCTAAACAGAGATATCCCGCAAATACAGCTGTTACAGTTTCTTTAAAATAATTACTTGCTATATTTTCACTGTTTCCTCACAAGGCAGGCAGCGTGAAAACATTTTACAACTGCTATATTATCGCTCATTTACGAACATTGAGTAACATTCGCATATCATTTAAAACGTTCTATCTGTTTGAAAATAGATCCGGGATCAAGGAGATATTTCCATTTAGTATAAAACGGCTAGCTACCACAGTGCTCTTACTGTGAACCCGCCACCATGGTTCTTGCTGACTTGGGGAGAAAAATCACGACAGCTTTGCGCTCATTGAGCAGCGCAACTGTCATCAACGAGGAGGTTGGTTGGAATATATATTAATGAATATTAAATATTGCAACGAGTAATGTAATATATTTGTCATCATCGATCTGTGCTTTGTTTGGTCTACCTTTCCAGGTGCTAAATTCACTTTTGAAAGAAATCTGTAAAGCTCTGTTGGAAGCTGATGTCAACATAAAGTTGGTAAAGAAACTTAGAGAAAATGTCAGGTAGGCATGTTACACAACTATTTTTACCAGTTACATTATGACACATCTTGCAGTTTGCAGATAATAACTTTTGATTCTTAGGTCAGTCATTGATTTTGATGAGATGGCTGCTGGACTTAACAAGCGCCGAATGATTCAGTCTGCTGTATTCAAGGAACTTGTCAAGGTCAGTCAAGCATGGGGCCACCTGGGGTCAATTGTGCATCAAATTGTCAAATTGCCAAAATGCTAATTTGCTTGACTAGCGTTTTGGTGTATGTTTGTTTAAATTAATGAAATTGATTATTTTGTAGTTGATTGATCCTGGGGTGAAAGCTTGGCAACCAACAAAGGGCAAGAACAATGTTATCATGTTTGTTGGCCTCCAGGGCAGTGGAAAAACCACAACTTGTACCAAGGTATATATTGCACAGCATTTGTTATTATTAAGATAAAAGTCAATCTCATGATGAAAATGCACATATAATGGTTTTTGAAGAGATTAATTTTATTCTGTTTAAGTGTACATGTATAGTCATTTTGTGTTATATATATATATATATATATATATATATATATATATATATATATATATATATATATATATATATATATATATACACACACACATTAAACATATCAAACTGTCTGGAGGATTTTTCATGATTGTCACTATAAAGTCACTCATGCCCTGGTTATTTTGTGTTATCAGTTAGCATATTATTATCAAAAGAAGGGATGGAAAACCTGTTTGGTTTGTGCTGACACCTTCAGGGCAGGTGCCTTTGATCAAGTCAAGCAGAATGCAACCAAGGCTCGCATTCCTTACTATGGCAGGTAAGTGATATTTTATTTGTATCATGTCAAAGTTTGCCTGTCGCTTCTGAAATGTCTTTGAGCCCTGTTTCATTATTACCCACAGCTACACAGAAACAGACCCAGTCATCATAGCCCAGGAAGGAGTAGACAAGTTTAAAGACGAGGGCTTTCAGATCATCATAGTAGACACAAGCGGTCGTCACAAACAAGAAGATTCTCTTTTTGAGGAGATGTTACAAGTGTCTAATGCTGTGGTGAGTTGATATATACATTGGTAGGTATATGCAGATAACAGTCATCTTATGTAAGCTTTGAGTTACCAATAATCGAATGATTATCCACACATCAATTTAATTGATAGAATATATGCTGTATCATATAGTGACAGCTCATTGATTTCGTTTTGATAGATAAACTATGAGACATTTGCCAATTTTGAAAGGCAACTTTTATTCTTTACATTAATAAGAGGTCATTGGTTATGAATTCACTCATTGATATGGTTTGCTGTATCATGCAACTGATTGATATCTTTTTCTCTATTTTGCAAGGGTACCGATGTTCTCATTTGTAATGGCATATATAAGTCTTTCTTTACATCAGGTTATTATCTTGTGATGCTCTGTGTGATGTTTTGCGTCACAACAGAGCCCAGACAACATCGTGTTTGTCATGGATGCCTCTATTGGTCAGGCTTGTGAGGCACAAGCCCGTGCATTTGGGGATAAAGTTGATGTGGCCTCTGTCATTATCACCAAGCTAGATGGGCATGCCAGGGGCGGTGGTGCTCTCAGCGCGTGAGCACACTATTTTGTTCATTGAAGTTAATTCATCAGGATGACCATCTGAGAATCCTATGGTGCTTATTCAGTTTGATGCCCCATCATAATCATGATAAATGCTCAATTGGAAGTAGCCATACAATTGTAAAAAATATCTACATTTTGAGTAACTGGATGATCCAAAATTAGTAGGACAGAGGTGTATAGCTGGTCCTAAGTGACATCTCGTTTGACATGTCAGTCATCAGTTTGGAGCAACATTGCAACTTATTAATGCATATGTTTTGCCGCACTGGAATAGTGTCTTGATCACTAAGGCTTGGTTTCGAATATCATATGAGTATGTGTCGTACAGCGTGGCTGCTACTAAAAGTCCCATCATCTTCATTGGTACTGGAGAGCACATCGATGACTTTGAGTCTTTCAAAGTGCAACCATTTGTCAGCAAATTGCTTGGTAAGATATACATTTAAAATGTCATTTTAAGGTACTTGCAGCATTTACGTTAATCAGCTTATACAAGTGTGGCATTTTGAGTACAGGTATGGGAGATATTGAGGGGTTGATAGACAAGGTCAACGAACTCAAACTAGAAGACAATGAGGAACTGATGAAGAAACTTAAGCATGGTGAGTGATGCTAGACACACTGCCCTCTGATGTTAGATACCGAAGATAAATTAATTTACCATAAAATCTTGTGTATTAGTAGCAGAATTTGGAATGCGTCTTATATTCAAGATTTTTGAAAACATGTCCTAGAAGGGAGGGGATGGGGCAGCTATTTACTTGGTCATTACACAATTTTTGGTAGAGGCATGCCCAGTGAATCTTGCCACACAATTGCATCATAAACATGACTACTTAGACAACAAGGCTTGAAACCAATTAACACATATAGCATGTGACCATCAGGTCAAGCCAACGCCTTGTAAAGATAAAGCGAAGAAGTACTAATGGTGTCAGGGAGTGTATTACAACCAATCGTCAGACCTTTTTGATCTACCTGCTCAACTGACATGCATGCTTCAACAGAAAATCTATGTAGGGAATGTGGGAATTTAGGAACCATTGTCCATTAGCTTATGCATGATTATTGTTCTGTCAGCTAGTTACTGTTGGAGGGGCCAGATCATAACTGCTTTTAAGTGGCCGATTTTAGCAGGTGTAAAGGTTTGTTACTGACCTGCAACATACTTACTGTATGTGAACTTGACTGCAATGCGATCTACCATGTTATTTTCCATAATAAAAATTCCGACTAAAATTTCGACGCCAAAGTCTTATGTACGGGTTTGTCTTATACTTGACATTATAAGATATGTTTCGCTGTTTCTGCAGGTCAGTTTACGCTGCGAGATATGTATGAACAGTTCCAGAATATCATGAAGATGGGGCCATTTAGTCAGATCATGGTCAGCCAGCTTCGACTGATACTTTGTTACTGGTCACAACAGTCAATAAACAAGCAAATGAGATTTAATGCAAAGTTATATATATTTCATTGTTGTCATAAGAATCTTAAAGAGAGCCAGCCTTGCCTTAACTGTGGTGCTGTATTTGATTAAGTTGGCAGTGTCTGCCGTGAATCAATTTATAGTTGTTGCTTGTACAAACACATTGAATACATGAATAGAGCATGATCCCGGGGCTTGGAAACGACTTCATGACGAAGGGAAACGAGCAGGAATCTATGTCACGTTTGAAGAAGCTCATGACGATCATGGACAGTATGAATGATTCAGGTGAGGAAATAACTCTCTCCCCTCCCCACCCCATCTGCTGATAATTGTAGAAATTGATTTTATTTTCATCATGAGGAAAAGATCAGTGCATTGCCACTTATTTCTTCTATGTATTTTCTACAACCCTGTTGTTTTGAGTTGAGATATATTAATACAGGGTTGGCTAAATCTTAAAGGTTTCTGTCAGACATCTGTTTATATCAACATAAGATTTTTATGCGGGGAGGACACAAAAATAAGGGGCATCCAGTAGACAAATTGCTATAGATGGGCTATAATTTTTTGATTTGTGAAACACATTTTCCGAAGATTCTGCGCTATATTTGTTTTATACGCTCCGTTTTAGACTGTGAAGTATATGCTCTTACTTAACATGGAAATGACTCCAACGGAAGCCCTCGATTACGCACAACAGTCGCATGGCATGGTATTGAAAGACTTTCAAAAGGATTGTGCACTCTGCAGTTGTAGACTTTTAATCCCTGAGTGATTATTGAATAACCTATAAAAAAATTATTTTTACCATGTTAACTTAATGAGGAACCATTTTTACGGCACATTTTCATATTGAGCAAGCTAGAAGCCCCATATTACACATGGACCATTCTTATATTGATAGTCACTTACACACTTAATATCGACCCTGAATGACCTTGACCACAGAGTTATTATTGAAAAACTTACAAGAATGTCCTATACCAAGTAATCCCTCTAATGCAGTTTTGATATCACTCTTAAATGGAAGCAGGCGGTCTCAAATCTCCTTGCAAATTACAAATAACATATGTAAGACTTATTAAATAAAGACTAATCTAATTTCTTGTCTTTATAAGCAAGCTATCAACTTCATAATTATTGAACCATGCAAACTAGAAATCAGCCCCACATAACCCTTGAGTTATTATTGAAGAGACTGTCTAGCCCCATATTTGTAACGAGGTTGTCTATAACAAGCTGCTTGGCACCTGCACCTTAAAAACCAAAAGTTTATAGTTTTCAGACATTCGGTCGCTACTTGAGCACATTTTGGTTGTATATTTTTTTAAAAGGAAGCAGTCTGAAATTGTACATGGATCCCTCTCATGACGACCACTTCTTGCATCAGCCCTGCATGACCTTAGACTCAAGTTATTATTGAAAAACATTTGATTTAATTATGTCAAAAGCAGCAGAGCTTCGGGGCCTATTGGCCACTTGTTTAGCTGGGTGGCTGTATTTACTGCTATATGAGCTGGGCGGCTGCGTTAACTGCTATATGAGCTGGGTGGCTGCATTAACTGCTACATGAGCTGGGTGGCTGCATTAACTGCTACATGAGCTGGGTGGCTGCATTAACTGCTATATGAGCTGGGTGGCTGTGTTAACTGCTATATGAGCTGGGTGGCTGTGTTTACTGCTATATGAGCTGGGTGGCTGTGTTATCTGCAATATGAGCTGGGTGGCTGTTTTTACTGCTATATGAGCTGGGTGGCTGTGTTTGTACAGAGCTAGACAGCCAGGAAGGAGCCAAGTTGTTCACCCGTCAGCCAGGCCGTGTTCAGCGGGTGTCAAGGGGAGCAGGTGTTTCACAGCGTGAGGTACAGGAGCTTCTCACTCAGTACACCAAGTTTGCACAGATGGTGAAGAAGATGGGAGGCATCAAGGGCCTGTTCAAAGGTACGTACTCACAAGTCACTGTTGACAACTTACGGTAGGTTTATCAATTAACCTCATGTATGATGTTGTGACACTTTCAGTGTGCTGAACTGCTGCATAATATTAAGAATTTATAAGTAGCATGATGATTTGATAATTCATTACATTTTTGTAGCTTTGCTGTTTACACTTTGACCTCAGACGATGATGATAACTGATTTTGACGGTAGTGATGGTTATGTTGATGATGATAATGATCACCATCAGGGGAAGAAATTGAGGACATTTTCCTCCAGTCCAGAGGGCCAGTAGCCCAGAAAATCTACTGGTCGGACATCAATTTTACTGGTCCATATTGCTATGGATTAAAACAACTTAAACTGTATACAAAGGAATACTTAATAACTGGAATATATAGTTGGTTGTTGTAACTTGGGATAACCTCAACCACACCATCTATGGCCAAACAAAATAACACTTCCGGTTCATGTCAGGGGACTGCTGTTTTTTTTGGTAGTGAACGATATGTTCCTCTGACTATATAAATAAATGTGTACCCTATGAACTTAAATGTTATCTTCCAGATTCTGGGCTGTTGGTGTTGAAGAAAGCCACATTACACCCATGACATGAAAAATCTTTGGCATCTGTAAGAACAAAACAAAAATAAACAACATTACCTAGCTTCAGAATTCAAACATTACCTCAATGTCTCACTACACTTCCCTTGTCAAATTATTCATCTCGACCACACTCATCAACAAATGAATACAATGTCTCACTAACACTACACAAACATCATTAGTTTTTGTGGTCGGTGAACAGAATGTCCTGTTTTCACAAAGCATACACAAACAGACTAGTGCATCTTCCACATGTTCTACTGGCCATGATATAATGACAGAACACCTGGGAGATAAAGCAACGGTACAAGCATTGCAACACATCCAATCAATTGAATAAGAATGGCTTATGGAAAAATGCATTTTCATTCAAAAAAAATTATGGGGGCATGGGAGGTAGAAGTGGTGTGTGTGCTGACGATAACCGAAGTTGTTAATTTGTTTGGCTTATACAGATTTTGCAAACATTCCTTAGCAAGATGGGATGCATACAGCCTCTGCAACTGCTGGTTATTGTACAACAATGAACAACCTGTCTTTTCTTGCCAAATCATTGGATATTGCACTGACTATGCATGTTGTGATTCTCTATAACCAACTGCTTGCAATTATCATCCAACTGGCATTTATCATGAAAGTTTCTTGCATGCAGATGCAGTAATTGTCTTGATCAAGGTACCAGCTTTTGTATGCTGTCTAACATAACTATTTCCTGACTGAGGAATTGTGTGATTGAATGTGATCTGAATGAAATGTTTAGGTTCTATGGGATTGTGATCAAGTCTGATCATGTGATCTATGCCAAAACTGGAATAACTTTTCTAATCCTTGCCCCTCCAGCCACCTTAAGTAGCATGAATCCCCCTTTAACAACAGGAAGTAAGTGACATCACTAAGCCTGTGCTTGTGTTTTCACTTGTCAACCAAATGCATCTGTTAATAATACCGTGTAAATGTTCAAAGCAGACTACTTCGTAGAGAGAGTGTGAGGGTCTGCAAAGAAGCTTCTTGACTAGTGCTCATGTAACAACTGCAACTTCACTCTGTCGCAGCCGAGCCCTGTTGTATCATTCAATAGCATCACCCCTAGTCTGTCCGACCAATATAGCTGGATCTCTAGTGATCCCAGTTCAATGGACCAGCACTAATTTTAAACCCTGGACTATAGTGACCTGTATGATGACAATCATAATAAAATGATGTGTGTGTGTGTGTGTAGGGGGTGACATGACAAAGAATGTCAACCAGGCCCAGATGGCCAAACTCAACCAGCAGATGGCGCGCATGATGGATCCACGCGTACTCCAACAAATGGGTGGGTATACAGCGCCATTTTTCACATGACTCGCATCTCATCTATTGTCACATGACTCACATCTCATCTATTGTCACATAATTCACATGATCATTTCTATCCCATGACTCCAACCGCTTTTGTTACATGACTTGCCTGTGATTGCTTGTTACATGACTTGCATGTGATCACTTGGAACACAGACACCGGTGTGATGAGATTCCCCATGACATACATGTTATCTGTGCTGTGCCATGAACTCTATGTGATCACACACATTTTTCTAGCTCTGCTCTTGATCAGAGCTCATCATAGACCTTTGCCATAGCATCTATCCATTCATAAAATTTAGGTGGGACTCTTTCTTTATCAGCAAACCACCATCCCCGAATTTCAAATGGACCCCTCTTATGTTAATGGCTCCACACTACATTTGACCGTAGAGTTATTTGAGAATAACTTACAATATATCACTTTTACTATGTAAACCCAATAGAAAATATTTTCTATGGCACATTTCCTTATAAAGCAATCCAGCTGCCCCAATTTACACATGGACCCCTCTGATGTTTGATGGCCTTCTAACCCCTGAGTTTATAGAGATAAACTCTATGTAAGCCCAATGGAGAAGACTATTGATTGCATGTTTTGTTAATAAGCAAGCTAGCTGCAGCAGAATTACACAAATTACCCCTCTGATGTTGTAGGCTTGTCATATGTTGAAAATAATGTCAAAAGCAGCCGAGCTTCAAGGCATATTGGCCTCTTGTTGAAATTCAGATTTAATGCCATTGTATTATCCAGTGTTCATGGATGTTTGTTGTTTTACAGGAGGTATGTCTGGTCTACAAAACATGATGAAACAGTTCCAACAAGGTGCCACAGGCAAGGGCATGCCATTCGGAATGGGAGAAAAATGATACTTGTGCCTCAGTGTCAATGTTGACCTCATTTAAGTGTATGATTCCAGCTTGTGGTTAGGGTTTCTTTCTTAATCGTATGTGAAGTGGGATATGTTATGGTGGATGAATTGTCGACTGTGTTCAGTTGTATCTGTTCTCTTATGCAGGAAACTGGGTAGGTGTAGTAAACACAAACTTTGGACCTTGTCTTCATGTTCATGGCTTTTTTGTGAACTATTCTTAAAGCAATTGTGTACAAATCGCTATGCCCATAAAATACTAATCACTTCACAGCAAGGAACCTCAAATGCTGAAATGACAAATAAATGCTCTGCTTAAATCAAATAAATGATATGTTGCATGAAACAGAATAGACGATGTCACTTGGTGCGGTAAAATTCTGCACACTTTATTATAACACCTGGTAAGTATAAAGTATTTACGACAAATGGACTGTTGAACACACTGATAAATGCTCACTGTGACTTCATCAACAACAAAACTGCTTAAAATATAAAAACCAACCATTTGTGCAATCAACATATGTGGCAATAAAATAGCTGTAACTTTTAAGTATAACTTCAATAAATTGTCATCATTATGGTGGGAATCAAATGAAATCCTATCTGGGTTGTTACAGAATGTGGGTAAATATTCTTCAATATTCATAACTACATAAAAAAAATGAAAGCAATCACAGATAATGGACGTAGCTTGTGGAATGAACAAATTCAAAAACATTAGGTAAAGAACAAATGCTAGATCTAGACTTGTGTATAGGTTGTTTCACGTGGTAAATCTACATGAAAACTAGAATATAAGGCATAATATCACAAAAACTTCAAGCATCTATAATTAATGCATAGTTTACAATACAATGAAATAATATAAATATGGATTCTATCACGTGCATGGATATTGAGCCCAGAGCTTGCAACATCAAAATGAGTAGTATATGCAATGAAGGATCTGACACACTTTCAAAGCATAGCTCAAATCACCATAATAAGTTTAATTTTGATGATTTATAAGCAATTTTATGTAAGTGAACCAGGACCCCATTATGTGTACTACTTAATGTGGAATGCTTGGTGTACATAATATTGAGAAGCAAAACTTAAGCATAACACTCTTACAAACAGCTTAGTGTATCACTAATCCCCGGCCTAATCTGCCCATGTAGTGAACTGTGGCCAACATTCACAGTAGGCAGCAACAAATTTGCCAGGGGGATTATCAAATGAGCTGCTCATTTCCATCACAATTAGCTAGGCTTGTAATAAAAGGAACTGGCACCAATTGCACAGGCATTGCTGTAGCAATGTTAGCCTTGTTGAGTAACACTCATTTTGTAGATCAATACAAAATGTGGTAAAATCGATGTCAATTACCAGTATAAAGATAATAAGTCAAATGTAGATAAGTACACATCAACGAGACCATTCACCTTCTCTCACACTAACACCATGTCTTTCTTTTGTATTATTATTTAGAATTATCCATATGATGTATCCCCATCAATTACACACAAGTTATTGTTTAAGAAAAAACCCTAGAACATTGATCTCAAAAAAGATATACCTACATTACAATGGGCATAATGTTAATGCAGTGACATCATCAATATTAAATGCATGTTGTACATCAGAAAAAGGCATATACATCTCAATACATAAATTGGTATCCGAGTCACCTTTTGACCATCATTTTGATTGACACTGATAAACAAGATGTTAATCCAGGTGTAGCTATCAGGCAGGTCAAGTTGAAGAGGCAGGTGTAGCTATCTGACAGGTCAAGTTGAAGAGGCGGGTGTAGCTATCAGACAGGTGAGGTGGAAGAGGCAGGTGTAGCTATCAGACAGGTGAGGTGGAAGAGGCAGGTGTAGCTATCAGACAGGTGAGGTGGAAGAGGCAGGTGAGGATGAAGACCGTGAACTTCCAGGTGTTACAATCTGGTGTCGCCCTCTTATGAGCGCAACACGAGACTTATCCATAAGATAGTGACTCTGCCTCATGACACGAACATCAACTACACACACAAATAACAGACCTACATAAGAAAGCTCTGGTGTTACCACCATCAAAACCTTAGCTTCAAGGGCTAGGAAAATTCCCACCATCTATCATGACATTCACAATGTGATGGTAAGCACACTTAAAACATTCTACCAGCTAAATTGACAAATATGCAACCTTAATGTAGCAGATATTCCTTATTTGAGGGTGACATTTGGAATTATGTCAAAGTTACCGATAACCTCCCAACGTTCCACCAGATATCAAATAGGCTTGAAAAAAATTACAAAAGGTCTTCTGATAGCTTAGAAACAGCAGTTCTGATACCCAATTTGGTTTACATTGTACAGGAGTTTTTCAATAATAACACAGGGGCCAAAGGTCATACAGGGCTGATGATTTGTTCACAAGAGTCATCAACATTTGTAATTTGAGGCTGCTAGCTTGCACAGTAAGAAAACATGCCACTTAAAATGTATTAGAGTCAATATGGTTATTTACATATTTATGTGACTAAAAACAACATATTGAACATAGCAGCCTGCAGGCACCCATGAAATAAATATACAGCATATACCACACAAAAAATTAATGACAGAGTAAGTGTTAAATATGTTTTGGGAATGAAACGATACCTGATCGGCCTTCTTTATCACGGTAGGATCTGTAGGGGCTGGCGAACGAGCTGACCTTCTCTTGATACTCCTCTGTCGTCCCTCGCTTCATTGGCATGATGGCCTTACGTACGCTCCCCAGAAACTGACCCCCTGTCGCCATTTCCCTGGCAAACACCTCCATTATCTGGATGGCATAGTCAAATCTCCCTGCAGAACATTTCAACAAGTCATCCATGGTGTTCTGTAGGGTAGGTTCGTCAACCCGAGCGTGAGCTGGGGTTCCTCGCTCATCTTCCCCAGAAAGAATTGCCCCTACAGATGAAGACAGGTACACTTCAATGTCCTTGATATGTCTTCCTGACCATGAACGACTTTCAAAACAAATACTATCAACTCGATCGTCACTGTCAACTGCAAATGCTCCAGAGTGCTTTAATTGGACAGTGGCTAGGATGCGGAATTGGGTGGGGAAATCTCTGATGATCCACTTGAGGAAGGTCTGAAGATTGCCCCATTCTGTGAAGGAGCTTTCATCAAGACCATCAATGATAATGAGCCTTGGTTGGTTACCGGATGCAGCATCTTTGCCATCACCGAACAGTGACTTGATTGGCTCTTTAAGGAGTGTGTCATATGATTTTTCCCACGATGGTGACAGGAGATCCCCTGGGTCTGTGGAGTTGAATTTATCATCTAAATAGTTGAGATATTCTGGAAGAATTTGACAGAAATCGGACGCCAGAGATTGGACAAGTCCATTAACTTGGTTGTGGGTCCCAGCTCCAAAGCTTACTTCAAAGAAATGTCTCCCAAGCAACTCATGAGAGTGTAGCTTGCAAAGAGCTGAAGCTAGAGCCGATTTCCCCGCACCCTGCTCGGCAGAGATGAACAGAAGACAGGTGTCGCTTTTGAGGAGCCATTTAGCAATACGGTCAAAGATCCACCCACGAGTACCGGGGTGTATCATATGAGAGTTGATGACTTGTGATGGATCAGAACTGTAGATATCTTTCAGAAAGGGAGCCTGAAGTAGGTGGCTACCAGCCAGATACTGCAGAACCATATCAGACTCCATGTGGACATGTTTATCTACAATCTCTGAGAACACTTTGTTGAGTCTGCATTCAAATAATGTGAATTTATCCCTCATTTTTGATATGTTCCCTGGTGTCAGGGCTTGCAGCATCCCATTAAAGATGGCTGCAGTGAGGTGAAGACGACATGCAGCCTCCTTAACATCGCCAACATATCTCCCCACGTTAGTCAAGTTTGTTGAGAGTTGCTCCAGTAAATTCTGAGCCTCATCTACGCTATAAATAGCCTCTAAACTGGCGCAGAAACCATATTCCAAACACAGGACCTGAATCTCAGCACTCAGATGGTCTACTTTCCTGACAGATTTAGATGAGATTGCTTTCTCACTCAGAAGAACGGATGTCGTAGCAAGATGCTGTTCTGCCATTTCAAAGTAATACGGAAACCGACAAACTCCTTGTGCTAAGTGCCGTACCAGATCAATGGTGATAAACTTCTCCAACTCTTTGATTTTATATAATAGATCTAAGGTGGATTCATTGGTTTCAGACATGTAGAGGCTACTGAAAGTCTGCAGTGGCATATAACAAAATGAAACATTCAATGTTTATGCAGGGCTATCAGTATTGCAAATTAAGATATCTTGCAAACCATATAGTTGATAAAGACTTAGTTAAATAGAATATTTAAGATAAATGTTGTCAAATCAAAGTAATGGATAAAACTGAAATGTACCTCAATGATATCGACAGCAGCGGTCGCCCAGCCTATTTCTTCATGTCGTTCTTCTAACACCTCTTTCAGGCGGAGAGTATTGTACTCCAACGTCCATTTAAGATCCGCATTGTTGTTCGCTTCGGCCATACTTAATAGATACAGGATGCTGAACTGCAATAACAAGGAGTCACAACGATCGTAAGTGTCCTTCATTACCTTCAAGGTAGAGTTATCCCTGAATTTCTTATCCCAATCCACTACAATCCACTAAGTCTCTGTCAAACTCAAAAAGCAAGTAGGTCTAGTACTAGTAGTAGTTCATCGCTTGTTCATTCAACAATGACATCTAATGCAAATTGAAAAAGACCCCACGTCAGGTTTAGATCAAATGTACAAATTTTCAGACTCCTTACTGTTTTATAGAGCGAGGTACGAACCTTTTGACAACACAGCTCGCCGAACTCCCTTGTTAAAAACAACGTTTCCTGTCGGTGACACTTATTATGCGAATGAGGTGTGAAAAACCGATCATATGTTACTTCCATGAGGCGAAGTCGTGTCGCGGCTTTGCGTATCGGCGCGCATATATATATATATATTTGCGTATATATATATATATATATATATATATATATATATATATATATATATATATATATATATATATATATATATATATATATATATATATATATATATATATATCAGGGGTGGAAACATCTCTTTTTCAGCTTCCGGCCTCCCGGGCCGGTACTTAAAAAAAGTTACCGGCCCGTCTATAATTAGTAAAAAACCTACCGGCCTAAAAAATGTGTTAGGACATTCCGCTCTCGGTACTTGTCAAAATTTGTTCAAACAAAAACGCCTATACGGAAACAAACCCAAAAAAACCTGAAACCTTAGAAAATAGACGACAAGTGGTCACATTATTTTTTAAAAATTGCCCATACAAAAACCTAAATAAACAAATCACAGATTAGAGGTCCTTTAGCTCCTACCCTAAGGCAAGTTATTTTTTAAAAATTGCCCATTTTAGAGCTAAAAATCTCACAGAATTAGAGGTCCTTTAGCTCCTACCCTAAGGCAAGTTCTTTGAGCCTTTCAAGAGCCACACGCACAGTTGAAGTGTCATCTTCCCCACCATCACTCTTCTCATCAGTGTCTCCTTTCCCCTCCATGAAGATGACTCGCTTCTTTCTGGGGCCACCGTAACTCAATGGCCCGTGATGGGTCATAGCTATCAATGACTGATTGAAGCATTATTATCATGTGGTCATTTCGGGTGGTTGTATTAAGGCTGAAGCGCCACTCTCTCTTGATAAGCTCCACTGAGTTGAAACCATGCTCCACATTCTGCAGTAGAGGCAGGGAGAGTTAGGAGAAGATCCGCCAAGAGGAACAGGTTCACACATTCTTCACCATACTCTCTGCTCATGTAGAGCCAGCTGTCTGGCTCTGTGATCATGTAGATGCTTTCGAGCTTGATTTTCGAGCTTGTGTGAAACTTTAAAAAGATATGCTTTTTTATGCTGCTCTTTGATTTTCTAGTGCCTGCATGTTTACAATGTAAAAAGTTTTTTTCATGGTCGCTCTACTTTGGTTGTGACTGCCTTATTTTTTACCAATGTCTCGCAATTTTTGAGGTGTGAAAAACCGATCATTGTTACTTCCATGAGGCAGTCGTGTCGCGGCTTTGCGTATCGCCATATATATCGTCCCATATTAATATATATCGATTGATATATTCTTGTATATATATATATATACTTTATATATGATATATATATATATCAGGGGTGGAAACCATCTTTTTCCCAGACCGGCCTCCCCTCCCGGCACTTAAAAAAAGTTACCGGCCCGTCTATATTAGTAAAACCTACCGGCCTAAAAAATGTGTTAGGACATTCCGCTCTCTGAGTGTCAAATTTGTTCAAACAAAAAACGCCTATACGGAAACAAACGCAAGAAAACCTGAAACCTTAGAAAATAGACGACAAGTGGTCACATTATTTTTTAAAAATTGCCCATACAAAAACCTTCACAGATTAGAGGTCCTTTAGCTCCTACCCTATCCTTTCAAGAGCCACACGCACAGTTGAAGTGTCTCTTCCCCACCATCACTCTTCTCATCAGTGTCTCCTTTCCCCTCCATGAAGATGACTCGCTTCTTTCTGGGGCCACCGTGAAGGCCTTTGGGTCATAGCTACAATGTCGATTGAAGCATTATTATAGTGGTCATTTCGGGTGGTTGTATTAAGGCTGAAGCGCCACTCTCTCTTGATAAGCTCTACTGAGTTGAAACCATGCTCCACATTCTGCAGTAGAGGCAGGGAGAGTTAGGAGAAGATCCGCCAAGAGGAACAGGTTCACACATTCTTCACCATACTCTCTGCTCATGTAGAGCCAGCTGTTCATGGCCCTGTGAACGTTTATGTTCTTTGATGCTTTCGAGCTTGATATTTCTAGTGCCCTTGTAAAAAAAGTCCTTTTTTAAGCTGCTCTTTGGTTGTGAGTGCTCTGCATTGTTTACAATGCATTAATTTTTTTTCATGGTCGAATACCAGTCACTCCCTTATTTATCCACTTCTCGTTGAACTTCCTTGTCCTATCATCTCTTTCGAAGGTTCTTGCTGTTTACTTCTGTTCCTCCCAGACAAGCGCAAGATTGATAGTTGACACCCCAACATAGCTGACATGTTAGGCTGAGTAGAATATGAGGTAGCCGAGAACGGACTGGTGCTACAATGTTCATAAGGTTAACGGTGACGCACAGTTTATCCAAGTCGCAAGGCTCGAATGGTTTTATTCGCTACATATCAGATAACAACTCTGTCTCTAACACCCAGCCAAAGAACTTAGAGACTATTGAAGTTCTTTGACCCAGCTTACAGTGTCGTCCTACTAGTTGTAATAAATTTGTATCACCAATGTTTAATCTTTTGGTGACGTTCACGAGTAATTGGCTGGTTGATACTAAAACGAAATAGCGCTACCAATGCGAGATTGGCGTGATCATTCTGCCGTAGTCGCACGTTGACCAATGATTGGCTGTCTGCTACAAATTTAATTAATTAGATGAGGTTAAGATATATATATAGATAGAGAGAGATATATATATATATATATATAGATATATATATATATGATATATATATATATATATATATAGATCTATATATATTATATATATATCTATATATATCTATATAGTCTATGTATATATATGTATCTATAGTATATCTAGATATTAGATATATATATGTCTGTGTGGTAGTGTTTGATCTCTATCTATATATATATGTATCTCTCTCTAGATATCTCTCTATCTCTCTATATCTCTATATATATATATATATATATATCTCTATATATATATATATATATATATATATATATATATATATATATATATATATATATATATATATATCAACCGTGCCATGCCATTGGTTTTAGTTAGAATTTTAATGTTTTGGTATCAGAAACAGTTAATCTGTGTTAAGTGGGATTTAGTGTTCAATCCATCGAAATCTGTTTGTATTGTGACTCAACCAAAGACCCGCAAACTGTTCTGTCCAATAGTATCGTTGAATGATATGCAATTGCAGTATGTTGTAAAATGGAAATATTTAGGGCTTGTGGTAAATGCAAATTCCAATGATGACGATGACATGCTGAGGCAAATGCGAGTGTTATATTGTCGGTCAAACAGTCTTAAACAAAATTTCTCCCAATGCTCATTGCTTGTAAAACTTAAAATTTGTCAAACCTACTGCAGCATACTTTATTGTCCATATCTATGGGTTAATTATATAAAAAAATCGCTTAATAAAGTTAGAGTTGCTTACAATAACATGTATCAAAATGAGACAGTGCCAGTCATATGTTCGCCTCAAACAGTATCTCAGGATTCCATGCATATATAAGAATATCGACCTACGCATTTATAAGTATGGATATAACTCTCCGATAACTTATTGATAAAATGTTTGAATGATTGTCACATGGTACAGTCTTGTGCCATATGAACCCATTGGTACCGTATTGTGTATGCACTGCATTGAACGCTTACTTGCATGCATGTCCTGTTTACTATGGGCCCTGGGCCTGAAATAAACTATAATTTATTATTATTATTATATATATATATATATGTATATATAGATATATATATATATATATATATATAGATATATAGATATATATATATAGATATATATATATATATATATAGATATATATATAGATAGATATATATATATATATATAGAGATATATATATATATATATATATATATATATATGCATATATATATACATGTTTATACGTATATATATATGTATATATATATATGTTTTATATATATATATATATGTATATATATATATATATATATATATATATATATATATATATATATATATATATATATATATATATATATATATATATATATATATATATATATAAAGTTGTGACTAGGGTATGAGATTGCACTTGCAAGGTATAATGTTATGTTTGTCCGTCGAACATTGCATCAATGACATATTGGTGGCGCATGCTATGGTGTGAAAAACGTTGAAGCAAAACATAGTATTTTAGCAATACACCCCTTGCTTAACCGCTCAAATTCACTAAGAATTTCGTGCAATTGCATATATAGAAAGACAGTTTACCTAGATGATCTGTTCTAGGATATGTATGATCGTCTTAAGGGCCGTTAATGGCAATGGATAGGCATATAAATTCTAAACAATAAGCATACTATATGTTACATGCCTGCACTGATTTCCTCATCCTCATCTTCGTCAATTTGCCAGAAATTGGTCAACGATTGGATGTTGATGAAATGAGAGCTATTTTGAAAATTACAAATGCTCGTTATTGGTGTGCATTCCGTTGTAACTGGAACCATACGTGTAAAGATACGAAAATGGGTTGTTGTCTGCCTCTATGTGGGCTAGTTCAAACCTTCTTCGCAATATCTTGGCACAAACACTGAAACTGCTTTGTAATTCTTAGCCATGATGAACAGTATATGCACCTCAGCATAATTGCTGGTCATTTCTTTGTGACTCTTTTTGTGTTACTTTATCCCCCCCTTGGGCCATCTTTAATAGTTAAGAGGGCATACCAGCCAAATGTGAATAACAGCTGATATGAGGTGTCTTAGCCACGGCATTGCTTTGCCTCTTGTTCCAAATGATTTGATACTTTTGATGCAACTTCATCAGACAGGGCCAAAGGTTCCTCAGGCTTATTTTGTTCATAGAAACTCAGCCGATGCCAAGTGCTAAGCATACACAACCGGTGATGAAAATGACTCCAGAAAATTTATCTCTTACTGCAACTGAAAAATTGTGATGGGAGCATTTTACACATGTTGTTGTTACAGTGCATACATAGCCGTGCTGGTCTCCTCATAGCCAATCGTGCCTTATTAATGGAGACTTTAGATTCGTCGGTTTCTTTGCCCCAATGATTTACTGTCTCGGGTGACTGATTTCGGGCGGCGATATTTTGGCTGACTTTTTCCGCCGTTGAATATGACACAATGGGCGGGGATTTGTATGGTGAAATGGGACAAATGAAAAAAATTACGCAAGCCTTGAAGACTTGGGTGATCGGCGTGAGTTTTCACCTGGTTCTATAGGCAAAGAAACTTCGCCTCTGACAACGTCCACGCTGATAACTACTTCCGATCTCTCATACCCGAGCTGTAGAGGCAAAAAAATTTAGGTTCGGAGGCCAAAATGGTAAGTTTACTCGCTAAAAACTTACAACAGCCCACTGGGCTATAAAATTTGTGACAAAATTAAAGATTATATCAAAAAATGCCACGAGAACTGTTTATATAACTACTTCATTGTATCATTATTCTGTTTGAGAACTAAAAATATTAAGCCCACCATGCCGGTTGAATAGTTCCCTGAAAGGGGCTGTACGAACAAAATTATGGTACGGTTAAGTATGAAAATGCCTTGATCAGTTCAAAAGAGCTCTTGAAGTTGTCAAAAAAGGATATCTTTTACAAATCACTCAAAATAGTTCTGGAAAGAACGCCTTAAAGATGCATTTTTCGGCGATTTTGTGCAATTTTTAGTTTGCTTCCATTTTTGTGTAGTCGCTAAAATGACTTGTTTATAATCCGTACATGTAACTGGGAATACCAAATCATTTATATTTAATTAATCGATTAAGGCGCACGGAAAACAGCCTCTGAACTTTGGTGGGTCTTTCATCAAAGATCCTTCATCCAGGGTGCCCGTTTTATTGGTGGTAGGGTAGGCGACCCTACTGGGCGGGTGTCGGGATATATCGTAAGCTACGACATATCCTGTCCGCTCTCTCCTCAGTGTGGTCTTGACCACAGCAGCGACCGAACGTTAGTTTTTTGTTGCTAAATTTTGCAATGACTTTTTCCGATTTACGCACCCCCTTTCGTGAGTGGACACCAAATTGTGATCTTTCCCAATCCACCCACGACCTCCTCATTCACCACAGGTCCGACAGTCTCCGGGCAGCCAAAGTTCTTGGACCTGAGGACATAAGCACCATGGACGTACAGCCTTATGGCCAGCGCCGACTTCTTGAAGCTGCAGTCGAAGAGGCCAAGCATGATCCCGTATAGCCTCCCGTAATAGAATATGCCTGCACATAACATTCCAACAGGGACTTGACCACGGCACCACCTCAGGGTAGCATCACTGCTTCTGCTGTTGCAGCTGTACTTCAAATGGGCAAAGGCCAGCCTCACCACTCTCCCGCTGCTGAGCCACCACATCCTCAGGGAGCTTATCGCGTGTGGCGACCTTGCCCCAACGGACGCCAGCCTATAACTTTGGTACATGGAGTAGGTTAGCGATCTCACAATCAAATACATATGGTCATGGCCAAAATTTAAGAAAGAAACTTAGACTGTCATCATCGCCATTCTCCGCTGGGCTCCTCGCCTACAAAACTGCTATGTCATCATATTGACCGACAACACCTGTACAAATCCAATCATCAACAAAACTGTATTTCGGGACGCCGCTATAATGCCCCTCCTGCGCCAAATCATCTCGCCTCAGAACACCTTCAATTCCGACGTAACTTGTCACCACATACCGGGGAACCTCAACATCTACAGCGACCCGTCAGCAGTTTTCGCTAGCGCGGCCACTTCATGTTCTGGTGCTCCCTCCTCAGCAATGGACAACCCATGACGTCATCTCTATTTCAGCAGTTAGTTCACATCATATGTCTGTGAACTGCATGTTGTATTTTGTGTCGCAGTTTCGCCGCCTGGTGCGCTGGTGCCAAACTTAGACGCCCAGATCGCACACTACAAATCTTTGACGTTTGCACAAGCTATCCAACGTTCCTACTCCACCCACTTTCGTACCTTACGTTTTGCTCAATCCCACAACCCCTGCTTCCCTATATCGCTGACCACCCACTGTGCCATGTGACAGCTTTATACAGGGTACCACTACTTGATCCCAACCTAGGCCGGAATCTCCTCTCCTCGCTTTTTCCAACCCCTTCTGGCATCCGCACCCAGTCTCATGCTGAGTTCAACACACATTTAAAACCTCACCCAAGGTAGCTGTGTTACGTACCAACTTGAAATCCGGGCAATTTTAAAATTGTCTAGTCTGCGTCCCAGACTCCAGGGGTGCCTTCGCTTCTCGCCCTAGAGTCTACGACAAGACAATGTCTAAAACTGGTGCGTCCGAATATTCATTAGACATTTTTGTTAATCTTCGTGACAGCCCCTGCTTGACCAATCAACGCAAAGGTTGTGACTAGCTCTTTCGAACTAAGTACGGGAGTGATGCATGCACTCCCTCTTAGTTCTGGCGTCCAACGCATATTCCCGGCATAAGTCAACGGAATCATTAAGAGTTCCGCTGCTTTACCTAGTTTTAGCTAATAAAATCAACTCACCAAACATTTATAGGACCAGAAGCCGAATTTCAGCAGCAACAGTATCCTGTGAATAAGTATTTTGGTCTAAAACACACCAAACGGTAATATCTGAGCCCGACTTGGCAACATGGCGGCGAGGCGGCGGAAACTGACCAGCGGGAGGATTCACCAATTGGAACATAGGCGAGACTACTCACAAGACGCGGGTTCACAGGGACTATTTGTGGCACGAAGCTAAAAGCTAAAATGACCTTGTCTAACATGTAGAAAAGGCCACTAACATTCACTGTCGCACAAATATCACACCGAATCACGAAGAAAGCAATGAAAACCTGGGGAAAAGGCGACAGGAATTATCAGCTATAGTTTTTGCCTATGTTCTCACCGCCTTATTTACATCGGAAGTTTCTGGGGCTGTCTGGGATATCGTCATCCGCGCTTGTATTTCGGAAGAAAATATCACCGGTAAACTTGGAAAGTTATCGAAAATATAGTTTTCCGCAGACGATATGTATATGATGCATTATCTCGATCCGAATAAGATAATAACTTTCGACACTGATCGCCCGAAACTCGTCAGAACATGCATATTTCGTGAAAAAAGTGGTGAGTTCTGGGTTGATCGAATGCATCGACCAAAAAATTTAACTTAAACTGTTGGACCGACAAGGTGATAAATAGAACCTGACGTTGGTCTTTTGGGCTAGTTGTGACCAGGATCGACCTTAGTTGCGTGCGTCTGGCTCGTGAAACTGGCTTGTGATACGCACCCTCGGTTTTATGTGACGTCATGTACATTGTTGTGGTCTGCGTCCAATGAGAGCACACTGAATGTCTTCTGGAATTAGGGGGCGTCTCACAAGTTCAAATTGGCACTATAACAAGCGCTGTAATCGCTTAGCTGCATGATAGTACGTTTACCAGTCAGATAAAGAGACCAGTTGTGTGTCTGCTTCTCTCATCCACTGTGTGATTAAGGGTGCCGCTCAGCGTGAAACAACAAATCGGGGTGTTGCAGAATGCGTGCCCGGCTCATTAAAATCACTCGTCCGGTTGGACAAGTTGACTAGGCAAGTCAACCTAGCAAGCGGACAACCATTGGTGTCGAACCCTGACCCCATTCCAAGCATTGCATTGAGAGCAGTAGCTTACAACTATAGCAAAATGTTTCCCTGCCCCAGCAGGCACATTCACAAAACAGTCACGACCCATTAAGCAGCAGAGCGCACAAGTCTTTCAATGCCACGCCATGTGACTGTTGCATGCAATCGAGGGCTTCCTTGGAATCATTTCCATGGTTAAGCAACAGCAAAAACTTCAGTTCATGTGAAAAGAGGTCTAAAAGGGAGCGTACAAAATCAAATATGGTGCCGAATCTTCGGAAAATGTGACACTGACCAATCAGAGACAATGACTCGAAAGTACCGGAGAAAAACTTTTTACCTCTCTTCCACCAAACCACAACACCACATAAAACCAAACACAAAGTTAATATTGTACCAGCAAGTCTTAATAGGTATTTATACATGTTTATAAGATGCGTGACTTATCTGTATTCAACTTTCTTAAGTTAAATAATCTAATTATATGAATTAAAAATTATCATGTGCACTCACATCCAGCAGACTCTGTGGTACCAGATGGGGAATAGAAAAGCCATACGTTATATAGTTGCTCGGACTGGGACTTCTCCCTAACACATTTCCCCCTCAGATAACACCTATAATGATTCAGGGATTTATATTCAACTGCATGTATATGTCTGTTGGGGAACAGCTTATATCACCTATCGCTTTCAAATGATGCCACCCTGCTAGGACTATATTTGCACTTGGTCATGAAATAAACTCGATTTGGCACAAGCGCCAACGGCATGTCTTCCAATGGCAAGCCTGGACGACCAGCAATACGGTATCAACAATATTACACCAACAAATGTTATCTCTAAACAAAATGAATACTTGACCTATCAGTTCAGCAATCGTGACTGCGATTGCGCCTTGTTTACATAAAGTAAGGTTGGTGTTATGGCACCCTATGTGCCGCACACGTTTACGATAGATGTCAGCGAGGGGAACTGGTAACGCGCACTATTTTCGGATAGATGTCACAAGCTGCTGTCGCTTAGATGTATTGACATGACCCCTTAGCAGATGTTTTGACATGACCCCTTAGCCAAGTCAATGCAAAGCGAGAAGCGATGATTGCCTCTGGTCGATTAGTAAGGTTTGGCCTACTTAGACATGGCCTGCAGATAGCCTGCTCGCTAAGCTGACGCAGTAGAAAACATTCAAACTAAACGTCCTTTTTACTGTTTTTGTTTTTACTGTGAATGCTTAAAATACTGTTACAATCATTATCACGAGGCCAAGCTCTAAATACTGACAAAATTTC
>CM067348.1:39112092-39429592 GCA_034190875.2 Urechis unicinctus | reverse complement strand
GCCCAATATTATTTGATTTTTAATTTTGAATGATCCCAGAGTAGCATGGACATGCGCCGATACTGATTTACATTAGCATAACAATAATAGATTATATGGGTGATGTTATAATATTTTAAAAAGGTTCTAATTTTGCCAGCCTTAATGGTATTAATATAAATATGTTACAATAAAATGGAAAGTATTAAAATATGGGTAATAAATCTAGCCGTTACGACATTAATTACATTTTCACAATATTACTCCGCACTATTACCACATGGGAAAAAGCGATGAGCCTATACTTAAAATGGTGATATAACTTATTGTAACTAATCTAATTATTAATTTTGGAAGAATTAACTAATGTCATGAAAACTAATTATACAGAAACAATAGACTAATGCCATGGAAGTTATTTGGTTCATGGATTTGCTTAGGTGCTTCATGGAGATAAAATTTCTGAAGGGCTGCCGCGTTGGGTTCGCCTGACGTCGCTTGGTTGAGGGGAAATATCGCGTATCCGACGTTTGGATGAGCCGCTGGGTGTCTCTACTGTATCCCTGGTCAGGAAGACATAGCTTTGACTGGCATGGGATTTGGTGCGTCGGGTGAAGGCGCTATCTCCCTGTTGTATGGGTAAATATACCTGGGAACAAATGAACTTACAGCAGCGATCCCTGTGTCTTGATGATGATTAATGCAGGATATATCAAAAACATGAGTGTTTGGGCTCTGTATATACCTTCTGTTTTGCTTAGACCATTCAAGAACACAACTAGAGTGTGGGTAAATATGTAAATATTTTTATTTCAAACTGCTGCACTTCCATGGAAGAAATTACATGGAAGTAGAGTAAAGAGTGAAATAGGTGTGGTAAATAGTATAGCAGCTTAAAATGATGACATAAAAGTAGTATGTGAATGATAATAACATTCACATACAGATAAATGATATATTGTGATAGCTACAGATGATAGGCATGTTGACATATGATTGACAGTGAAACTGTAGTATGGATGTTGATGTATAATACTACAATTATGCACTATAAATTCAATGTAACATAATGCTATATAATGATATAATATAAAATATGCTATCTAGCTAATGCTGACTCCTGTTTTGGTTGTTTTGATATTGAGGCAGGTGGAGGAGCAGCTAATGCTGACTCCTGTTTTGGTTGTTGTGATATTGAGGCAAGTGGAGGAGCAGCTAATGCTGACTCCTGTTTTGGTTGTTGTGATATTGAG
This sequence comes from Urechis unicinctus, assembly GCA_034190875.2. Classification (NCBI taxonomy): domain Eukaryota; kingdom Metazoa; phylum Annelida; class Polychaeta; order Xenopneusta; family Urechidae; genus Urechis; species Urechis unicinctus. Next base: position 39,428,360 of record CM067348.1, on the reverse strand, counting down.
GCAGGTGGAGGAGCAGCTAATGCTGACTCCTGTTTTAGTTGTTGTGATGAGGCAGGTGACACAAAAAGGAAACTAGAACCTTGAGAATTTTTTTACCCCTTGGTTGTTCGGTAGTATCCACTCAATCGCAGTGGAGAAAATATTTGATATGAAGGTGACCATCCCATGGGAAGGCATTTCCTATAATAATAACCATTGAACTCAAAACCTGTGAGGTGGTCCAGGGATGGATGTAGGGGAACTAAACCAAAGGCGTCGGCTATGTTGGTTTTAGCTAAGAAAGCACCATGGGAAAATTTGAGAATGAGGTTGATGGGATCAGTGATAGTCTCATAATTTACTGACGAGTTGGGTTCTGCAATATTGCTGTTAAGTGATAAACGGTCATATAAATATATATATATATATACGTATATAAACACACACACTTATACACATATATATGCTATTTATAGATAGCGGCTCAGCGCTCGGAAACTTGGCATCGAAAACCGAGCGCCTGTGTGTATACATATATATATGTGTGTGTGCATGTGTGTTTGTGTATAAATGCCTGCTTTGATTGCACGGGGACATCCAGTGCACACTGTCGCTGAGACAAAAAGACAGTATATACACGGACCGAGGAGAGCAGGTTACGGGCACTAGATAGATATCACGAGCTGCTGCTTAGATGTTTTGACATGACCCCTTTGCCAAGTCAATATTGAGCCCACGAAAGTGATAAATGCCGCTGGTCGATTACGTAAGGTTTGGCCTGTTTTTGACATGACCCCCTAGCCAAGTCAATTCAAACCCAGCCAAGGCAAGTGATGAATGCCTCTGGTCGATTACGTAAGGTTTGGCCTACTTAAACAGCACATGCAGTTAGCTTGCGCGCTAAGCAGCTGCAGTAGAAAACCTTGGAACTAATCGTCCTTTTTACTGTTTTTTGTTACTATGAACGCTAAAAATACTGTTACAATCATTATCACGAGGCCAAGTTCTAAATACTGACAAAATTTCATGTGCGTAAATACAGCCGTTTCGGAGATATCAGCGAGGAGAGAACTCGTCGCAAAAATCGCGATAGGTACTCTAAAATACATGACATTATACATAATACAAAAGGTGAAAACAAGTCTTTTTTTTGCTTATTCTATGCTACGATAAATGCTTGTTACAACCATATAATTCATATGCTTGTAACTGCAGTAGTTATGGAGGAGAAAGTTACAGAAAATGAGGGAAAAATTTGACGAAAAATCGATCCCATAAGCCTCCAACACTGCGCATGCGCGTCAAACTAGATCGCCAGTTGTGTCCCAACTTGATCTATCATTAACCAAAATTTCACGTTGATATGTTTTACCGTTCCGGAGAAATGCCCGAAAAACCTTGGCTGGAGGGAAAAAAACAAAAAAAAACCCCAAAAAACCCCCCCACATGATAAAATAGAGCTTTGCAGAATAGAAAGCTCTGAGTAACTGGAACCTAATTCCATCAGGAGGATTAGTATAGAAGAATTGCGCTAAGGCAATTGCATATAGCCTTGTTGTTTCAACGCAGAAAACTTACGGCTAGGAATGAGGTAATAGTAAAATAGAGCCTTGTTTTTTTCAACGCACGGCTCGGCCAATTGTATGAAGCCATGTTGTTTAAATGGGAGAAGCTCAGTCTCAGAGTGAAGTAATTGTAAGATAGAGCCTTGCATAACATAGAAGGCTCGAAGTAACTGGACCCCAAATTAAAGAGGAATATAGGATCAGAGAATTGTACTAAACATAACAACAAAATATGATGGGCAAACATATGAACATTTAACTAAAATTTAACATGTGAGGAGTATGTGTATATACATGAAGTTCTTATGTGGATTGTGTAGGGGGCGGGTATGAAATAAAGGTGACTTGAGAGTAACTGGAACCTTATTCCATGAGGAAGGTAGGTTCGGAAAATTGAGCTGAGGCAATTGCATATAGCTGTGTTGAATAATAAAATAGAGCTTTGTGGAATAGAAAGCTCTGAATAACTGGAACCTAATTCAATGAGGTGAATTTGGGTCGAAGAATTGTGTTATGGCAATTGTATATAGCCATGTTGTTTAAATGGGACTATGGGAGACAATTCAGGCTTGAAATAAAGTAATGGTAAGATAGAGCCTTGTAGAACAGAGAAGGCTCGAAGTAACTGGACCCTCATTGAAAAAGGAATTTAGTATCAAAGAACAGTGCTAGTGCATAAAACAAAATGTGATGGGCAAACATATGAACATTAAACTTATACTCAAATATCACAAGTGTGGAGTATGTGTAAATACATGAGGTTCTCAACTCCTGCTATGCACTGGTCTTAAGTGATGTGTTCGAGAAAGTTCGAAATTTAGTCTTCATTAAGTTTTAATAACTATCGCATCGCAACTCAAATACAATGGATGTAACATGAAAAAAAAAGGTCACTTACCTTTCTGGGTACCTCCTATCATTGTCGCATCCAAAGACAGCACACCGATGAGACATTTTCAAGAAACTTTGAAAGAATTGGTAATATATCCAATCAGCTGATGTGGTAAACAAATGACGGTATAGCGTAACTCACCAGAGGGCGCCACCAGTGGCCGAATTCCTTCCGAAAATGCACCGCGCAGCGCTTCGCTCGATGTATTTGCGAAGAAGACTGTGGGGATGTAAGGGTGTAACATATGACGTGACCACAGGTCCATTGGACTGGACAACAAACCCTTATGCAACAAAACGAAATAGAAGTTTCCACTTTGCATAATTTTTAAGGTAGCCTTTGCACCTCAAGATCTTTCCCTTAGAGATTGCTCCAAAAATGTATCAATCCTCTACAAGATAGAGCAAATCAGCACATGCTGTGCTGCAATAGAATATGTTGCAACGGTGACTGGTTAATTCCACTCATTTGACTGCTACTTGTAGTGGGTCAGCACTCTTTGCAAGGTCATTGGAACCCATATCTGCTATGACAAACTGCGGGTGTTTAAGGGTTAGGTATCTGTGAGACAAGAACAAATAGTTGTCTAGCACGCAAGCTCTCCTTGAACCGGACAGGTCTACCCCACTGACCTAGTGCTGAACTTTAATAAATTAGCGATATCGTTTGCAGTGAGAGGTGCTTTTTGAGCATGTGTCAAATTATCATGTAAGCTTCTGACAAAGCTGTGGCTGAGAACCACTCCATGCATCTTGATACGTATTTGAAGCTAATCAGAGAGTTGTAGAGATATAGTCACAGTACAGCGAGCAAAGGAGACAAAATGGCGGGAAAGCTTCCACCGTAAATAACTGGGCTAACTCAAATAAGCGCTGCAGCAACGCATATAGGCGAGAAGTGAAAATATGTTAAGTAAACAGCAGGTAGCGTGTTTTTACTGATACTAGTGGTTGGGTAGGTTGGTTGGTATCCAGACTTTTAGTCTCCCCAACATTATGCTTTTGTTGTTCGTTTTTGGTTCTTGGTTTTGATCAACAAAAAACGTATATACACTGACCATGTTTTTACTGATACAAGCGGCTCCACCACAGTTGCCCATTATATTATGCTTGGCACCGCAGTTGCCCATTGTATTATGTTTGGCACGGCAGTTGCCCATTGTTTTATTTGGCACTGCAGTTGCCCATTATATTATATTTCGCACTGCAGTCGCCCATTGTATTAATTTTCGTCACGGAAGTTGCCCATTGTATTATGTTTGGCACGGCAGTTGCCCATTGTATTATGTTTGCCACGGCAGTTGCCCATTGTATTATATTCGGCACGGCAGTAGCCCATTGTATTATATTTGGCACCACAGTCACCCATTGTATTATATTTGGTACCGCAGTTGCCCATTGTATTGTTTGTCCGGCAGTTGTCCATTGTATCATATTTGGCACCACTGGTGCCTATTGTATTACTTAGCACGGCAGTTGCCTATTTAAAAAAAAAAAGAAAACAAAATTTGAAATTATCTCACAATGTACTGTCCCCCCATCCTTCTTTATGTTTCTCAGGAAGATGAATACCAACAAAACCCCCAACAACTAGCACCTCCGTTGAAAGAGTGCCATCAGCATTGATCCCCCCACCCCGTCCATCTCGCACCAAAAAGCTCAGATCCGTCTACAAATCCCCGGATGCCACACCACCACTGCCATTGGCCCCCATTGCTCCAGAACCAGAACCCCTACCGACCAGTCCCGAAGAACAGCAACCGACCCTGGTCGATCAGGTTCACTCCCTACAAGAAACGGCAAAGGGTCTGGTCACAATAGTATGACAACTTTTAGACCAGACCCCAGCAACCGTACAGCCGATTGAGCCCCTTGAGGGGCCTTTCTCACCGCTTTCCATCCTAGAATCTGCCTCTTCAGTCGGTGAGTCTGACAACCAATTTAAGAGCCGCCCCGTGGAGGTGTCCCAGCTGGATCCAATTTGCCTGACACTATAAAATATAAAATATGGACACATAACTACGTAGATTTCCGCACCATTCTGGCCCCCGATGCTGAGCCTGGCTACACCATGTCCCTCTCACGACCGGGTAACACCCCTTCTCTCAACTTTCTGCCCAAAAAACAAAAGCCATTGACTGACACTGAATGGTGCACCGTCTGGGACTTCCTTGCGGTGCATGTGCAGAAATTCCCAGAGCAACTAGGGGACCTTCTCACCTATGGGAAAAGCACCAAGACCACGATACAGAAGGGTCAAAACTGGCAGCACTATGATCATAAGTTTTGCACAGATCGTGAATATTCATTGTGCTCTTGGGCAGCCGTTCGCATCGACCTGCAACTAGCTACCACCATCAACAGCCACCCACCACAACCACCCCGTCCACATCCTTCTCGTCCATACACCTCAAACACCATACCCTTAGGACACTGTTTTGCTTACCACTCTCCACACCAGATGTGCACCTCTTTTCACTGCATGTACAAACACACCTGTCTCCGGTGCAATAGAAACCACCCAATCCTCGCATGCCACGGCCATCCTCAACCGTCACCCACTCATCCACACCACAACACCTTCAACCTCACTCAAACAACCGCTTAGAACAACCGCTTCCCGGCCCCACCAAGGAAAAACATGCACTACACTACCAACACCCAAAATAAATAAACCCCTCGCTCAGCTCCTAAGCATCCTCCCTTTAAACATTTAATTCACTCCGGTTTTCAAGCATTTTCCCTACAATATCATGGTTTCTCAAAGCTTTTCGGGCTTCCTCTGGCCTCTTACCAGAAAACTTCAAATTACCATAAAACAGCTTCCTTCACAAATCCCTTAGTCCTTCCACTAGACAGTCATATTTGCATCACTGGAAGACATACACTCCCTTCTGTAATAAGATACACCACAGCCCTGCTCCGCCTCCTGACTCTATTACCATTGCCATGTTTGTTACACATTTACATAACCAGGGACTGAAATATTCGACCATCAGGACATACATCTCTTCTTTGTCTTCCATTCACAAATTAAAAAATGTACATGACACAACCTCCCATCTATACATCAACAAGCTATTGCAAGGCATACTAAATTCCTAAACTGCACCAACCAAATCCAGACTACTTCCGATGTTGCTTTACTTGCCTCAGAGTATGAGAGGCTGTCCCATCGAACGACACAATACATACTCTTACTTTTCTCCACCTCACAACTTTGATAAACACAAATCCTCCCAGCTACCAGATTTATTTCACCTCCTATAAACATAGCAATCAACAAAACTCCACTTACTGCCCAGTAGTTGCCTTACGGAAATACCTACACTTGAGAGGACGCATTTTCCTTATAACAAGTCAAAACCATGCACCAGACATCTTTTTGCATCTTTTCTACAACAAAGCCTTGCTCTAGCATCACTTCCCAGATCACATTACAACACTCATTCATTCCGCATCGGTAGAGCTACTCAGCTGGCATCTGACAACACTCCTGCAACAGTCATCAAATCCACAGGCAGATGGAAGAGTTCTGCCTACACAAAGTACACCCGCCCTAGGGCATTCACACTTCCTCACTAAAATACTACATAAAACATATCATAAACCACACATAAAGGGTCAGTACCTTACTGCCCTGTAACTCAAACTAGAAATAAGGGGTCAGTACCTTACTCCCCTGTTACTCAAACCACACACAAGGAGTCAGTACTTTACTCCCTTGTTACTGAAACCACACACAAGGGGTCAGTACCTTACTCCCCTGATACTCAAACCACACACAAGTGGTCAGTACTTTACTCCTCTGATATTCAAAACCACACACAAGGGGTCAGTACTTTACTCCCCTGATATAAAAAAAAAACACAACACCAGGGGTCAGTACTTTTAATCCCACTGATATCCTAGCACCATCAATCCATAATCACCCTTCCGCTAGGGGTCATTTTTCTTTCTTGTTAGTGAATATTCTTTGCAATTTGTATTTCTGTCATGTGGGATGTCAGTCAGAGCCGCGTTTTCAATGCCATCCCACCTTTTGTACATGCTTTCCTCTAGTTTTGTCATTTAACACTCGCTGTGTAATATGTATGTCTGTACATGTATAGGTATATCAATTAATCCTATATGTGTCATGACCAATTAAAGTAGCGTTGTGTAACCTGTCGTAGACATATCATAGTCATGTATCTCACTTATTGTATCAACATCATACATATACCTTTAGCTGTCAAACAGTCATAACGTTACTATACTTGTAATCATTATCTGCCTTATTGTAATACTGGTAATTGATTTGTACTGTACATGCACTCAGGGATTACTCTATTGTATCGCATAAGTCCTTATCTTTCCTCCTTGCAAGGGAAGAGGCGCGGATAGGGTCAGGTGACCAGTGTTCTTTTGTCTTTCGGGATTAGATTTCAACGACATTACATCACGACATATATATATATATATATATATATATATATATATATATATATATATATATATATATATATATATATATATATATATATATATATATATATATATATATATATATATATATATATATATATATATATATATATATTTATATATGTTTTACAGTTTAGCTATTGTTATTCGTTTTTGGTTCTTGGTTTTGATAAACAAAAAACGAAGAGACACGTACCCACAGCTAAACCGTTTACCGTTTATCGTAAACGACAACTAATAACGGTACAAATTCCATTATCGTTTTTCTCCAACAATAATGATAAACGGTAAAGGACATACCAAATTGTTTTTCGTTTTTCTTTTTGACACACGGAAAACGAGCGGCACTGCATTCGCTGTGTTTAACTTGATGCAAGCGGTTGGATAATTTCTGTCCTTTCGTCGCCCTTAGCCATGGCTTGTTTGGAAGAACACCACGATCTCTTGAAAGACCTCATATAAAATCGACGCATGACACACGTGCAAGTTTCGAAATTTCTGATCAAAGAGGAACATCTGAGCGTTCTGTACGAAAATTTTGCCATGACCATCAAATCAAAGCTGGTGGTCGAAGTCTCGTCTCTAACAACGGTCTTTGTATTGCTGTGGGCGAAGCGGTGAAGCAGGTTCGTAACACTGTCATTGATAGGTGTTACATGCTTTACATTATTACCGTCACGGAGTTGATAATATTGGTGTTGTATTCATTATAGTGAATGGCCACGATGGGTTGGACTTCCAACTCAAGGCCCGAACCATCCCAAAAGATATGTACGGGTTTATCAAATCAGTTAATACGCCAACAGGTCCTGGAGAATGCCACCAAAGCCAGCACCAACATGCTCGAACAAGCGAATCTTAAATTACATTCTTTGAGTTTGCAGGCAGGTGATTATGTGTACATGTTGGACGAGCAGGGAGGCAAAGGTAAAAAATTGAAGCCCAAGTATTCTGGTCCATATGTTGTAAAGGAAATACCGAGTCCTCATATGGTTCAACTCGAAAATTTGGAAAGTAGAAGGAAGCTGAGAGATCCTGTCCATATCAATCGTCTCAAAATGGCCTACGTTCGTGTCCCACACCCCTCTAGGTATTTCGCAGATCGCATTATCACTAATGTCACCCCTGAGCCATTAGATGGCGCTGACACGAAGTATGATACTGCCCTAGAGGACCACCCGCCCTCAGCTGATAACCGTCTGTGTTCTAACGTTTCTCCCACACCTCCACCAACAACTACAGTTCGACGTTCTAACCGTCTAAAGCAGGGTTTATCGGGATACCTATCGGTCTAGATACTGTGTTGTCGAGTTCTCCCTCCAGTGACTCGCGAGGCTACCACAAAATTAAGCGTATTTTGGGCCAAAAGGGGAAAGGGCGAGACATACAATATCTCGGAAAGGCATCGTTGAGAAACCGCCCCCTGTCATCAATATTTCGTGAGCTATTATATTTGTTTTGAAGGATATTGGGACGCGTAGTACCCGATTAAGCGGGATAGTAGACCGCGAAAAGCGACTCGTTCCACACTCCAGTCCCCACTAGTATCAGCCGCTGTGTTTGCGCGTGCGGGAAAGACCACCAAGATTACCAATTGTACGAATCATATCGTTAGTACGACAATGGTAACTCAATTTGATAACTTGTTTGTTGTGTATTCTTTTCCATTCTCTGTCAAGATTAATTATGTATCACATTATCATTTACAATTGTACAATTACTCGAAATGACAGTGCGCTCGTATGTGATGTTTACACTGTGTTTTGCTGTATTATGGCTCGCTGTTAATGGAATGTAGGAAGATCGTTTATGGAATGAGAATTTTGATTGTTTGTTTGTTTACTAACATGATATGTTAAGGTACACAATTTTATTTTATATTTATGTCATAACTACATTGGAACATCAACTCTTGTATCACTATCATTGTTGTACGATTGAAAAAAAAGGGTAACTTTCTTTTGTTTTTGTGGCGGGATGTCATATTCCTGGGTCGAATATGTAGTGTTTCATCTTGGCTGGGCGTCTTTGTTGGTGTCTGTTTTATTGTCTATCGTATCTTGACCATCGTTGTACCTTTGATGTATTCTTAATTGTAATTGTCCTATCCGGTCATGTGCAGTCGCCTGTATGCATTTGATGTTTATAACATCCGGTCAGATGTGATTACCCATTGTAAAAATGCTGAGGCGGGTTTGCCACAATCAGCCGAGATGGACCCTACTCCTCGCATCCTCTGATTGGATGGATGTGATTTAATGTATATGTATCAATATGTGATTGGCTGCAGGAGGAGAGAAGTATCGTGGTACGGTTGAGGTGCGAGGCAGTCGGGGGCACGAGGCTTGAGGGTGAGAAATTACGAAAATAAAGGACTTGTTACTCAAAAACGGACTTGTACTATTTATCCCCAATCTTAGTACATAACACCAGAGCGAATGTCTGTGCAGAATGAATGGTTGTCAAACTACCAGAAGAATCTCCCAGGTGCCTTGGGGTGCACCGCAGAGGTTAGGTAGCTGGTGCCCAACCTGCGCAACAAAGAGAAGTATATGGTTCACTATAGGAATCTCAAGCTCTACCTATTGCTATGAATGAAGCTTACCAAGATACACCGTGCGCTCATATTCAATCACAGCCCCTATTTGAAGCCCTACATTTGTATGAATACCAATCTGCGTAAGGTTGCAACCAGAAACTCTGAGAAGGACCTGTACAAGCTGATGAACAAATCCATGTTTGGTAAGATAATGAAGCACCCCCGAAGGCGAGTCAACGTTAAAATTGTGCGCTGGGCAGAAAAGGAAGAAAATACGCAGGCTTGTGGCCAGTCTGGCTTATGCTGGTCACCAAGTATTCGATGACGACCTGGTCACCCTGCATATGCACAAGACCCACCTAGTTCTAAATCGCCCTGTGAATGTAGGCATGTGCATACTTGGCCTCTCCAAGCACCTGATCTACGACTTCTATTACAACACAATAAAGTCCGATATGGTAGCGACCTTGGCCTGCTATACACAGACACGGACTCGCTGCTTGTGGAGATCTGCACCGCTGACGTTTACGTAGACATGTGAACTCTTTGATACAAGCAACTATGATCCCTCCCATCCCTTGTTCGGTAATGAAAACAGAAGGTGCTGAGGAGGATGAATGATGAGTGTGCAGGTGTGCTTATCAAGGAGTATGTTGGCCTGCGCCCTAAGATGTACTCGATCCTGATGTCTGACCAGGGCGAGATCAAAAAGGCAAAGGTAGTGAAGAAGGTTGTGGTTAAGAAGCACCTACGCCACGCACAGTAGTACATGGAGTCTCTGTTCACAAAGAAGTAGTTCCGCCATGGAATGAATATGCTATGCAGTGATGGTCACAAATATATGGGCTACACATCAACTAGGTGTCACTCTCCATGATTGACTCAAAGCGGTGGATACCTTGGCCTATGGTCACGTTAGTTTACGGCAGGTCAGTTGGGGGTCGGGCCCGCCATGTGAGCTGCATAGCTCTGTTGAGGGTCGTCTGGAAGCAGAGCTTCAAAACACAAAGCGCTGTACAAGCTGTAGTTAGTGGTGTAGTGTAGAGGAGGGGCGGTGCACCAGAAGCCCCACTATCTATACTACTAAAGTTTGGCACCCAATGCTAAAGGAAACAAGATGCCCATGAAACCATGGGTGAACTTGGCCTTTTAAAAATAATAATTACAACAAAAAACATAATACATATACACCCATGAATCATGAAAACCATTATGATTGCAAAGTGATTCATGGGAAATGAAAAATCATAAGGCACAAATCAACATTACGTTATCATCGTTATGATGTTTAGTGGGAACAATCGATAGCCAAGAGTGATAAAGAAGTATTGACTTGTATGGTTTCGTTTGCTGTGTGTTGCATCGATATGCTAAATTTTTGAGGGGACATACATTTTGACAGTCAATTGGACTGGTTCGTGTTGCAGCTTGCCGGCTTCAAGCAAAGTGAGCTGGCAGCAGCGGCGACCTTTGTGAGACTATCAACCTTAAACATTCATTCAGAAGCCAAACAACGTTAAGCAATCAAAAATCCGTATCAATCAATAATGAACAAAATTACTATGGATTTATCAATCATGTTGAGTGTTTAGCTGTTGTTGGCACCTGTAATACTTATTATAAATGAAATGACTGACTGTGAGATTGCTAGGCCGCGTGGCGTAGCGTTAGCGTTTTAGACTGCCATGCCAGAGGCCGGTGTTCAAATCCAGTCCACGGACATCATTTTTTTGCCGAATTTTCGTGTCACAACAATTATTTCTAGCTCTTTCGAACTAAGTACGGGAGTATGCACTCCCTCTTAGTTCTGGCGTCCAACGATAATTCCCGACATAAGTCAACGGAATTATCAAGAGTTCCGCTACTTTACCTAGTTTTAGCTAATAAAATCAACTCACCAAACATTTATAAGAACAGAAGCTGAATTTCAGCAACAACAGTATCTTGTGAATAAGTATTTTGGCCTAAAACACACCAAACGGTAATATCTGAGCCCGACTTGGCAACATGGCGGCGAGGCGGCGGAAACTGAGCAGCGGGAGGATACACCAATTGGAACATAGGCGAGACTACTCACAAGACGCGGGTTCACCAGTGTTCACAGGGACTATTTGTGGCACGAAGCTAAAAGCTAAAATGACCTTGTCTAACATGTAGAAAAGGCCACTAACATTCACTGTCGCACAAATATCACACCGAATCACGAAGAAAGCAACGAAAACCTGGGGAAAAGGCGACAGGAATTATCAGCTATAGTTTTTGCCTATGTTCTCACCGCCTTATTTACATCGGAAGTTTCTGGGGCTGTCTGGGATATCGTCCTCCCCGCTTGTATTTCGGAAGAAAATATCACCGGTAAACTTGGAAAGTTATCGAAAATATAGTTTTCCGCAAACGATAGGAATATGAAACATTATCTCGAACCGAATTAGATAATAACTTTCGACACTGATCGCCCGAAACTCGTCAGAACATGCATGTTTCGTGAAAAAAGTGGTGAGTTCTGGGTTGATCGAATGCATCGACCAAAAAATTTTGCTTAAACTGTTGGACAGACAAGGTGATTAATAGAACCTGACGTTGGTCTTTTGGGCTAATTATTTCATCTCAATTTATGAGAACACGATTCATGCTGTCGATGACAACAGCTGAGCAGTTGTTTATGACTATAGAACTGATATTTACGATTTTATTAGCAATCGAAAATTTGACGAAAATTGACTGAGTGAAATTTGTTTTTTCAACTCAACGCGCTTTGAAACCGACGAATATTTTGATAGCATATGTCGACAATCAAAGTTTGGCAATTGTATCAGCTTTCAGAAAATGTTAATTTTGTTACGTTCGGACGATAATTAGTGAATTTATTGCGTAATAAATAAGTTGAGAGATTTTGGTTACCAGAAATTTTCGACATGCTGCAATTTTTTTAACAATGCATTATTTACAACTAAGTATATTAAGAAAAAGTTTACAATTACATTACACTTTCAGAATATCTAAATTGTTTAAAAATGGAACTCTAAATTATGGACGTATTGAGCATTAAACTTGTGTCATTTTTTGAAAACTTTGATGCTTTCGTGACCGGAAGTGACGTCATCGACATTCATGATATTAAAGGATACGTCTTGGTATGTCGCGAAAAACATGTGAACCAAATTTTATTACCATCGGACATGTATTGACGGTTTTATAGGCGCTCAAAATATTCAGGAAACTTATGTTGCCATTTCGACCGATACCACGTTTTTTCGACCTTAGGCGCTTGGGAAAACTGTCGGTGCGATTGCCACATATGTCATTAGAAAAAGATTACAATTAGAATGAGCTACACGATGGTGTAAATTTTGTAACGATCCGACCATTATTAACGGAGATATACGAGATACTAGTTTTTCACTTATTCGATGACCTTGACCTTAGCTTTGGGTCAAGGTCAAAACAAAACCTCTCGGTTCTGCGCATCATTAGTCCCAACCATTTAAAAAAAAAAAATCTGAAAAATTTTAAAAATTGCGACCTGTATCGCGAAACAACAAAATGTTAACAAACATCCATCCATCCATGCATGCATGCATGCATACATGCATACATACATACGAGATGCCCATGAGGACATGGGTGAACTTGGCTAACAGTGTCGGAAAACTTTTTAAAATTTCAATATTGACCCAAAATTGACCAAGTTACTCTAGATTTATCGATAAACTATGATTCAGCGGCTGACACAAGAAAGCATAGTTTCATATTTAATAGTACCGCGGCCTGCCATACTTGCCGCGCCACGCGCCCCGCTCACCCCGCGTCGAGAGCAGATTCCTTTATTCAGCGCGAGAGGCAGGCTGTTGTAAACAAGCCAGCGCCGAGCCATCAGAAATGACACCCACTGTACTTCAAACTTACTTTATGAGAGAACTGTCATATATTTTGAGCAGAAAATTTTACACCTAAGTTCAGAATTGAATGGGCTTCCCTCGAGCGCAGACAAATTCACGATACGACCATTCACGTCGGACGAAGGACGCTATAACTTCAGATTTGAGTACCGTTTTTGCTTTGATTCCTTCGAAACCGGAAGTGACGCAACCGATATCAATAAATTTTGCGGAATAGATTCGCGCTGTTGATGTCAACATCTGATTTAATTTTTATCACCATTGAACTGATATTTACGATTTTATTAGCAATCGAAAATTTTACGCAAATTGACTGAGTGAAATATGTTTTTTCAACTCAACGCGCTTTGAAAAGGACAAATATATTGATTTCATATGTCAATTATAAAAGTTTGGTAATTCCATCAGCTTTCCGAAAATGTAAATTTTGTTACGATCGGACCATAATTAATGAATCTATTGCGAAATTTAAAAGTTTAGAGATTTTGGCTACCAGAAATTTTCGACATGCTACGATTTTTTTTACGATGCATTATTTACAACTAAGTATATATAGAAAAAGTTTACAATTACATTACACTTTCAGAATATGTTGACTGTATTGATATTTAATTGTAAAGCATGGACATATTGAGCATTGAACTTGTGTCATTTTTTATAAACTTTGATGCTTTCGTGACCGGAAGTGACGTCATCGACATTCATGAAATCTATGGATCCGACTTAAGCTGTCATGGAGCACATGTGACCCAATTTTTATCATTATCGGACATGTATTGACGGTTTTATAGGCGCTCAAAATATTCATGAAACTTATGTTGTCATTCTGACCGATACCACGATTTTTCGACCTTGGGCGCTTGGGAAAACCGTTGGTTAGATGGCCCTGTATGTCATTAGAAAAAGTTTGCAAGTAGAATGAGCTACATGATGATGTAAATTATGTAACAATCCGACCATTATTAACGGAGTTAGACGAGATACTAGTTTTTCACTTATTCGATAACCTTGACCTTAGTTTTGGGTCAAGGTCAAAACAAAACCTCTCGGTTCTGCGCATTAACCATGCCTAGCGATAGATGAAAAAACACATTGAAAATATCAAAAATTGCAACCTGTATCGCGAAACAAAAAAATGTTTACAAACATCCAAACAAACATACAAACTTACAAACGCGACTGACCAACGTAACTTGGCGTTATGATTACGCCAAGTTAACAAGATGCCCATGAAACCATGGGTGAACTTGGCCTTTTAAAAATAATAATTACAACAAAAAAACATAATACATATACACCCATGAATCATGAAAACCATTATGATTGCAAAGTGATTCATGGGAAATGAAAAATCATAAGGCACAAATCACCATTACGTTATCATCGTTATGATGTCTAGTGGGAACAATCGATAGCCAAGAGTGATAAATAAGTATTGACTGGTATGGTTTCGTTTGCTGTGTGTTGCATCGATATGCTAAATTTTTGAGGGGACATACATTTTAGCAGTCAATTGGACTGGTTCGTGTTGCAGCTTGCCGGCTTAACGCAAAGTGAGCTGGCAGCAGCGACGAACTTTGTGAGACTATCAACCTTAAACATTCATTCAGAAGCCAAACAACGTTAAGCAATCAAAAATCCGTATCAATCAATAATGAACAAAATTACCATGGATTTATCGATCATGTTGAGTGTTTAGCTGTTGTTGGCACCTGTAATACTTGACTGTCGGCCAGTGTGTAAGGCGAGTGTGGCGTAGAGTTAGAGTTTTAGACTGCCATGCCAGAGGCCGGTGATCAAATCCTGTCCACGGACTAGATTTTTTTGCCGAATTTTCGTGCCACAACAATTATTTCATCTCAATTCATGAGAACACGATTCGTGCTGTCGATGACAACAGCTGAGCAGTTTTTTTTATCATTATAGAACTGATATTTACGATTTTATTAGCAATCGAAAATTTGACGAAAATTGACTGAGTGAAATTTGTTTTTTCAACTCAACGCGCTTTGAAACCGACGAATATTTTGATAGCATATGTCAACAATCAAAGTTTGTCAATTGTATCAGCTGTCAGAAAATGTTAATTTTGTTACGATCGGACGATAATTAGTGAATTTATTGCGAAATAAAAAAGTTGAGAGATTTTGGTTACCAGAAATTTTCGACCTGCTACAATTTTTTTAACAATGCATTATTTACAACTAAGTATATTTAGAAAAAGTTTACAATTACATTACACTTTCAGAATATCTAAATTGTTTAAAAATGGAACTCTAAAGTATGGACGTATTGAGCATTGAACTTGTCAATTTTTTTGGAAACTTTGATGCTTTCCTCACCGGAAGTGACGTCATCGACACTCATGATATTTTAGGACACGTCTTGGTATGCTGCGGAACACATGTGAACCAATTTTTATTACAATCGGACATGTATTGACGATTTTATAGGCGGTCAAAATATTCACGAAACTTATGTTGCCATTTGGACCGATACCACGTTTTTCGACCTTAGGCGCTTGGGAAAACCATTGGTTGGATTGCCAAATATGTCATTAGAAAAAGTTTGCAATTTGAATGAGCTACACGATGGTGTAAAATTTGTAACGATCCGACCATTATTAACGGAGTTATTCGAGGTACTAGTTTTTTATTAATTCGATGACCTTGACCTTACTTTTGGGTCAAGGTCAAAACAAAACCTCTCGGTTCTGGGCATCATTACCCTCTAACGATGGGTGAAGAAAAAATTGGAAAATTTCCAAAATTGCGACCTGTATCGCGGATCACAACAAATGATATCTGATAGGCGCTCAACATATTCATGAACTTTTGTTGCCATTTGGACCGATACCACTTTTTTTCGACCTTAGGCGCTTGGGAAAACCATTGGTTGGATCGCCGTATATGTCATCAGAAAAAGTTTGCAATTTGAATGAGCTACACGATGGTGTAAAGTCTGTAACGATCCGACCATTATTAACGGAGTTATTCGAGGTACTAGTTTTTCACTTATTCAATGACCCTGACCTTAGTTTTGAGTCAAGGTCAAAACAAAACCTCTCGGTTCTGCGCATCATTGACGCCTAGCGATGGGTGAAGAAAAAATTGGAAAATTTCAAAAACTGCGACCTGTATCGCGAAACAAAAAAATGTTAACAAACAACCATACATACATACATACATACATACATACTTACAAACCGGGCCGATCGCCATAACTTGGCTTCGAGCCAAGTTAACAAGATGCCCATGAAACCATGGGTGAACTTGGCCTTTTAAAAATAATAATTACAACAAAAAACATAATATATATACACCCATGAATCAAGAAAACAATTATGATTGCAAAGTGATTGGAAATGAAAAATCATAAGGCACAAATCACCATTACGTTATCATCGTTATGATGTCTAGTGAGAACAATCGATAGCCAAGAGTGATAATGCAGTATTGACTTGTATGGTTTCGTTTGCTGTGATACAGGTCGCAATTTTTGATATTTTCCAATTTTTTTTCACCAATCGTTAGGCGTCATTGATGCGCAGAGCCGAGATGTTTTGTTTTGACCTTGACCTCATATTAAGGTCAAGGTTACGTTGTGAATTTTTCAATCCTTAATATCATCTTAACCTACGGTGCGATTTTTAAAAAGTGTACAGTTCCTTGAAGCCTGATTTATTCGCCAACTTTCCATATCAAATATCATGAAAAAATATGCATATTTCGCCCCGTAGCCCCCACTCGAAAATTTGTGGTAGTATTCTATCATATTTTTCCATCGCTTATATCTTCAACAATATTCGATGGATGGTCATAAAAATTGGGTCGAATGTTCACAGAAGCACTGGCTATCGGAAGATAAGTGTTTTTTTTATGTCGATGACGTCACTTCCGGTTACGAGCAAAACAACGTTATTTAGCTGTGCAATCCGAATTTATCGCGTCATTACTCCGTCGTTAATGGTCGTATCGTAAAAATGTTTGCACCTGAAGGTAGCCCATACACTTCCGATCTTGAAACTTATTCATCTAATTGTTTATGTCTTATAGTTTTCTCACAAACTGAGGTTAAAGTTAAAAAGTGACCCCCAAATGCATTAACACCCCAATATGTTTAATACTACTGGGTCGATTTTGAAAATTTAAACATGAATTTGAAGGTTACTTTTCGAGTAACATTTCGTACGCAGTGTAACAGCAGGAATTATGCGTAGTTTTCTCACGAATCGCCGGTAAAAGTTAAAAAAACAGCTAAAATTGGCAAATATTTTTCGATCACTTGTAAAATCGACAATATTCGTTCGAGGGTCACAAAACGTGGGTAAAATGTTACCATGGAGAGCGTCTACCGAATGATGATTCTTTTGGGGAAGTCGCTGATGTCATTTCCGGTCACGAACAAATCAAAGTTAAAATACGACTGAAATCTGAAGTTATCGCGTCGTTTCTCCGTCGTAAATGGTCGTATCGTGAATTTGTTTTCTTTCGAAGAAAGCCCATTCAATTCTGAACATAGATGTGTAATTTTCTGCTCAAAATAACCGACAGTTTTCTCATAAAATAAGTTTGAAGTACAATGGGTGTCATTTCTAATGGCTCGGCGCGGGCTTGTTTACAACAGCCTGCCTCACGCGCTGAACAAAGGAATTTGCTCTAGGCTAGGGGGCGCGGGGCACGTGGCGCGGCAAATACGGCAGGCCGCGGTACTATTAAATAAAAAATTTGCTTTTCCTGGTGTCAGACTCTGAACCATTGTTTTATCGATAAATCTAGAGTAACTTGGTAAATTTTGGGACAATATTGAAATTTTCAAAAGTTTCCGACACTGTTAGCCAAGTTCACCCATGTCCTCATGGGCATCTCGATGTACAATTTAGCTGTAGTTTACAATGCATATTACGAAGGTGTATATGTTAGATCTAATGGCCCAGGGGTCATATCGGGTTCCCAGGGGTCATATAAGATTCTTGTATGGCATATGTTGTCCTCAGAGGTTATATGAGCGGCCTGAATAAGGTCATGTAGTGATCATCCACAAGATCCCTGAGGTCATTAATGAGGCAAAAGGTTCATATAAAAGGTGATGGGTCA
Organism: Urechis unicinctus; assembly: GCA_034190875.2. Lineage (NCBI taxonomy): Eukaryota > Metazoa > Annelida > Polychaeta > Xenopneusta > Urechidae > Urechis > Urechis unicinctus. The sequence continues at coordinate 39,409,924 of CM067348.1, read as the reverse complement.
TATATTATATAACCAGGGTTATAAAGAGGGTCGAAGGTCACATAAGAGGATAGTTACGTCTATGGAGTGTATATGCACGCTCTGTAGGTCCTACTAAGGGACGGATTCGCCTGAGGACGTTGCTCATACTACAGCAGGTGGACAGAGTGACGGGACACGTATCGGCGCGGCGACGGGACACGCATCGACATAGCGACGGGACGCGTATCGGCATGGCGACGGGACATGTATCGGGCGGCGGGGACGGCGCTCCAGGTGATATGAGCAGTACTTAAGCGTCTGCCTGGCGACGTGTGCAAATTCCACGCATTCAAGTGAATGGTGTTATTTTGCCAAGATAAGGCGGCGATACAGTAACAAAGGTTGATGTTCAACGTCAGGCGCTGTACGGACAGGACCGATGCTTAATACACAATCATTCAGCACTATGCTAAAGGGGAAGCCATAGTTAAAGATTTACGGTAAACTTCGCGAACATGGAGAATGAACCAGGAAATGACAATTTCGTGTACGAAGAAATCCCAGCAGAGAACGGAGCGAACGCAAGATGTCCAGATATCCCTGCTATGCCCTCATTTGGCCCGCCAGCCCTCGGAGGCCCTCCAACGGTAGGGCTTACATTCGCGGGACAATCAAGCAGTTCAGGATACCCTCCAAATCCTAGCTACCCACAGGTACCAGCCGCGTACCCACCAGCTTTGGACCCATCATTTCAGCAGGGCCAGTTCCCTGACCCCAATGCATACCCAGCCGGTTATTCGGGTGGGTCGCTCGCTCTGGGTACCAGTGAGTGGCGGAGCAGTTCCACTGATCTGAAGACATCAGAAACTCTGGGCTTCCCACCCCCGGCCTACCCCGGGGGCCCCATGAGCAACACTTCTTTAAACAGCTCCAACAGTAGGTGAATAATTCCACATATTATATATATATATATATATATATATATATATATATATATATATATATATATATATATATATATATATATATATATATATATATATATATATATATGCATATATTCATTTATATATATATTTTTTTATATTCATAAATACCAACCAACCTTTCCAGCCGCTTGTATTAGTATAGAAGCGGAATGATAGACGAAAAACGTTAAGTGTTATCCGTTTTTGGTCGTCGCACATGAAACACGGGTTACGGTGTAGTTACTGTTTTTGGTTTTGATAAACAAAAAACGAAAAGACGGCATATGCACGGACCGTTCTTTCAGGGTGTTGAGTTTTTATAAACAAAAAACGAAAAGACGGCATATACACGACACGGACACTCACCCAAACACAACCTTTGCGTAATTTCCGTCACGGTAGCTTAACATGCACGGCAATCATACGGTGTGAAGTTGCTCTTGATTATCGCCTGTAGGCGCCATCGCGATAAGTATGTTATCGCATGGTCACGCGGATGATATGAGGAAACACAATCGGACGCTCCGCGTCTTCGTGTTCTTTCCCAATACACCCACTTGACGATGCGATAACTAACACTTATTACACGCGTTGCAAGCCCCGCCACCGAGGCGGATGCCGGGGATGGGATAATGCAATCGTTGTATTTGTTATTGGTGCAGGTACGATAATGACATGTCAGCCGGGCGCTGTAGTCTTCTCCGTCCCTCAACACGCTGTTTTCGTAACAGTTCCACAACATCCTGTACCAAATATGACGTGTCATATTGTGACGTCATGCCTCGTGTTCTGGTTGTGTGGATGGGTACTCGGGGGTCTCGCTTACCTATATATCGGTAAGTATGGTATATATCAACTTCTTATCAAACAATAAAATGGTGATATTATTTGTTTGTTTTGCTTCTGTAACTGTTGCATTGTATTTTTATGAACCTAAGAAAAATGGGATTTTATTCTGCGCGCAGGGTTTGCGAGGGATTCTTATCGCAGCGGAAATGAATCAACCGGGAATAAATACCGGACGACGTCCATATGTCTGTCCGTCGTGGGGGGTGTGATCGGGATCGTCGCCTGGATTGTCCTGATCCTGTGGCTCATCGATGTCATTGACGATTAACCGCGTGATGAATCATGGGACCGACAGGCCACGTGACCGATTGATGCTGTGTTATGTTTTCCCCAACAATTACACGGATACTTATTGAGGAAGTGGAGGAGCCGGCATTAAAACAAACGCTGGGATAAAACACCTGTAATTTACCCACGGGTGAACAAGAGAGATTCAAGTGGGAAAAACTACCTACATCACACATAGACACATAGATGCTGACATGCGATATTCTATTATCGTCCACACACGCGTACTGCATTCACTTGGACATTGCCTGGGTGTCACCTGGTTATATATCCAGAAGATTGTCAAGAAAATATTGAACTATTTTGGCTCTGAAAATATAGGTTGTACATTGCAGAATCGTGGTGTGTACCCTTTTTCATTAATAATAACATGACAAACGTAAGGTTTGGAATCGAACATAATACGAGGAAATGTCTCTGATCAGCGGTGACTGGCACATAGCACAGATGACTTGCAGTGGCGATAGGCACTAAAACAGACATCAGAAATGCATGTAATTAGTGGACAGTGGCACGAGAAATATTGGCAATAAGTTGCCAGTGACATACGAAATATTGGTGATTAGTTGCCAGAGACATGAGAAATACTGGCAATTAATGGCGTGACATAAGAAATATTGGTGATTAGCGGCCAGTGAAGTAAGAAATATTGGTGATAGATGGCCAGTGACATATGCAATATTGGTGATAAGTGGCCAGTGATATCAGAAATACTGGTGATTAGCAGCCTGTGACATAAGAAATATCGGTGATTAGTGGCCTGTGACATCAGAGATATTGGTGATAAATGACCAGTGACATAAGCAATACTGGTAATTAGACATAAGAAATATTACTGATCAGTGGTCAGTGACATGTGAATACTGGTAATTAGTGGAGTGACATGAGAAATATTGGTGATTAGTGCCCAGTAACAGAAATGTTGTTGATTAGTGGCCAGTGAAATAATGAATATTGGAGATTAGTGGCCAGTGACGTAAGATGTGCTGGTTATTCGTGGCCATTGACATAAGAAATATTGCTGATTAGGGCCAGTGACATAAGCAATACTGGTGACAAGTGGTGAGAATTTGGCGTGGATATTTATGAATTTACGTATGGGGGCGGTTGGTGGGGCGCGGTGGGTTGTGGTACTAGCCCTGTAGGTTGTGCAGTGGTGGGTGGGTGGGTGTGTATTGGTGGAAAATGACCGTCGGTGGCTGATCCCTGTGCGTTTAACGCACTAGCTACGCGATTTACAATAATCTTACATCGTCCCCCGTGGCCGTACTAATGAGCCTTCTTGACATTTTCCCAACGAATCGCAGTAGAGCTCTCCTGAGCTGGGCTTGGTCGTTGGTGGGAAGGGGGGCATCCGAAGAGCATCCATGGGGTGCTCCTCGGAGTGCATCACGTTGAAAATAATTTCACCTGAAATATCACATATTGCACACGATCACTGCAAAATAGATAGGACGGTAAGTAGCAAGGTAGGTAGGACGGTCGGTAGGAAGGTAGGTAGGTCCGTAAGTAAGGCTTTATGCAGGACGGTAGGTAGGACGGTAGGTAGGACGGTAGATAGGGCCGTAGGTATGACGGAAGGTATGACGGTAGGTAGGACGGTAGGTAGGGCCGTAGGTATTACGGTATGTATGACGGTAAGTAGGAAAGTAGGTAGGACGGTATGTAGAAAGGTAGGTAGGACGGTAAGTAGGACCGCAGGTAGGACGGCAGGTAAAACGGTATGTAGGACGGTAGTTAGGACGGTAGGTAGGACGGGCGGTAGGACGGTAGGTAGGACGGTAGGTAGGACGGGGTAGGAGGAAGGTAGGTACGGTAGGTAGGACGGTAGGTAGGACTGTAGGTAAGGCAGTAGGTAGGACGGTAGGTAGGGCCGTAGGTAGGACCGTATGCTGGACGGTAGGTAGGACGGTAGGTAGGACTGCAGGTAGGACGTTTAGTAGAACGGTAGGTAGGGCGGTAGGTAGGAAGGTAGGAAGGTCGGAAGGTAAGAAGGTAGGTAGGACGGAAGGCAGGACGGTAAGTAGGTAAGAAGGTAGGTAGGACGGAAGGTAGGGCGGCATGTAAGACAGTAGGTAGAACGGTAGGTAGGATGGTAGGTAGGGCCGTAGATAGAACCGTATGTAGGACGGTAAGTAGGACTGTAGGTAGGGCGGTAGGTAGGACGGTAGGTAGGACGGTAGCTAGGTCTGTAGGAGGGTAGGTAAGACGGTAGCTAGGACGGTAGATAAGACTGTAGGAAGGACGGTAGGTAGGACGGTAGGAGGGACGGTTGCTAGGAAAGTAGTCAGAGCTGTAGGAAGTAGGACGGTAGGTAGTAAGACAGTAGGGTGGGTAGGATGGAATGTAGGACGGTAGGTAGTCGGACGGTAGGGAGGAAGGAAGGTAGGACAGTAGGTAATGCGGTAGGTAAGACTGTGGGTAGGAATGGCAGTAGGTAGGACTGTAGGTAAGACGGTAGGTAGGACAGTTGGAAAGACGGTAGGTAGTAGGGTAGGTAGGACGGTACGGACGACGATAGGTAAGACAGTAGGTAAGACAGTAGGTAGGAGAGTGGGTAGGATGGAATGTAGGACGGTAGGTAGGACGGTAGGTAGGACTGTAGGGAGGACGGTAGGGGGACGGTAGGTAGGGCCTGGGGTATGACAGTAGGTACGATGGTAGGTAGGACTGTAGGAAGGACGTAGGGAGGTAGGTAGGACGGTAGGTAGGTAAGGTAGGACGGTAGGTAGGGCCTGAGGTATGACAGTAGGTACGGGTAGGTAGGACGGTATGTAGGACGGTAGGGACGGTAAGACTAGGAAGGTATGTAGGATGGACGGTTGCTAGGAAGGTAGGCGGGGATGTAGTAGGGATTAGGTAAGACGGTAAGGTACTGTAGATGGGGCGGTAGGTATGTCGGTATTTAGGGCCGTAGGTAGGACCGTATGTAGGACTGTAGGTAAGGCAGAAGGTAGGACGGCAGTAATGACGTTAGATATGACGTTAGGTAGGACGGTAGGTAGGGCCGTATATAGGACGGTTAGTAGGACGGAAGGTAGGACAGTAGGTAAGACTATAGGTAGGACGGTAGGTAAGACGGTATGTAGGACGGAAGGTAGGACGGTAGGTAGAACGGTAGGTAGGGCCGTATGTAGAAAGGTAGGTAAGACAGTAGGTAAGGCAGTAGGCGAGAAGGTAAGTAGGACGGAAGGTAGAGCGGTAGGTAGGACAGAATGTAGGACGGTAGGTAGGACGGTAGGTAGGCAGGTCAGCAGGTAAGACTGCAGATAGGACAGTAGGTAGGACGGTAGGAGGGACGGTTACTAGGAAGGTAGGCAGTGATGTAAGTAGGTCGGTAGGTAAGACTGTAGGTAGGACTGTAGGTAGGAGATAGGTAGGGCAGTAGGTATGACGTTGGGTAGGACAGTAGATAGGACGGTAGGTGGGGCCGTAGGTAGGACGGTAGGAGGGACAGTTGCTAGGAAGGTAGGTAGGACGGTAGGTAGGACGGTAGATAAGACGGTAGGAAGGACGGTAGGTAAGACAGTAGGTAGGACAGTGGGAAGGATAGTATGTAGGACGGTAGGTAGGACTGTAGGCAGGACTGTAGATAAGACAGTAGGTAGGACGGTAGGTAAGACGGTATAAGGACAGTAGGTAGAACGGTGGGTAGGACGATAGGTAAGACGCTAGGAAAGACGGCAGATAGGACGTAAGCTAGAACGGTAGGTAGGACGGTGGTTAAGACGGTAGGAAGGACGGTAGCTAGGACGGTAGGTATGACGGTAGGAAGGACGGTAGATAGGACGGTAGAGATGACGGTAGGAAGGACGGTAGCTAGAATGGTAGCTAGGACGGTAGCTAGGACGGTAGGTAAGACGGAAGGTAGGACAGTAGGTAGGACGGTAGATAAGACGGTAAGAAGGTCGGAAGGAAGGTATGAGAGACGGTTTTTAGGAAGGTAGGCAGGGCTGTATGTAGGTCGGTAGGTATGACTGTAGGTAGGTCGGTAGGTATGACTGTAGGTCGGACGGTACGTAGGAGATAGGTAGTGCGGTAGGTAGGACGGTAGGTGGCAGCAGGTAAGACTGCAGGTAGGATGGTTGTTAGGAAGGTAGGCAGGGCTGTAAGGAGGTCGGTAGTTAAGACTGTAGGAAGGACTGTAGGTAGGACGATAGGAAGGACTGTAGTTACGACGGTAGGTAGGACGGAAGGTAGGAGAGACGGTTGTTAGGAAGGTAGGCAGGGCTGTATGTAGGTCGGTAGGTAAGACAGTAGGTAAGACGGTAGGTAGGACAGTGGGTAGGACGGTAGGTAGGACTGAAGGTGGGACGAACGGTAGGTAGGACGGTAGGTAGGACGGTAGATAAGACGGTAGGTAGGACGGTAGGTAAGACAGTAGAAAGGACGGTAGGTAGGTAAGAAGGTGGGAAGGATGGAAGGTAGGACGGTAGGTAGGACGGTAGGTAGGACGGAATGTAGGGTGCAATGTAATACAGTAGGTAGGATGGTAGGTAGGACGGTAGTTACAGGGCCGTAGGTAGAACCGTATGTAGTACGGTAAGTAGGACTGTAGGTAGGACGGTAGCTAGGTATGTAGGAGGGTAGGTAAGACGGTAGTTAGGACGGTAGGTAGGACGGTAGGTAGGACGGTATATAAGACTGCAGAAAGGACGGTAGGTAGGACGGTAGGAGGGACGGTTGCTAGGAAGGTAGTCAGGGCTGTAAGTAGGACGGTAGGTAGGACGGTAGGTTGGGCGGTAGGTCGGACGGTAGGGAGGAAGGAAGGTAGGACAGTAGGTAATGCGGTAGGTAAGACTGTGGGTAGGAATGGCAGTAGGTAGGACTGTAGGTAAGACGGTAGGTAGGACAGTTGGAAGGACGGTAGGTAGTAGGGTAGGTAGGACGGTACGGACGACGACAAGTAAGACAGTAGGTAAGACAGTAGGTAGGAGAGTGGGTAGGATGGAATGGAGGACGGTAGGTAGGACGGTAGGTAGGACGGTAGGGAGGACGGTAGGGAGGACGGTAGGGGGACGGTAGGTAGGGCCTGGGGTATGACAGTAGGTACGATGGTAGGTAGGACTGTAGGAAGGACGGTAGGTAGGAAGGTAGGTAAGACGGTAGGTAGGACCGTATGTAGGATGGACGGTTGCTAGGAAGGTAGGCGGGGATGTAAGTAGGACTGTAGATGGGGCGGTAGGTATGTCGGTATTTAGGGCCGTAGGTAGGACCGTATGTAGGACTGTAGGTAAGGCAGAAGGTAGGACGGCAGTAATGACGTTAGATATGACGTTAGGTGGGACGGTAGGTAGGGCCGTATATAGGACGGTTAGTAGAACGGAAGGTAGGACAGTAGGTAAGACTATAGGTAGGACGGTAGATAAGACGGTATGTAGGACGGAAGGTAGGACGGTAGGTAGGGCCGTATGTAGAAAGGTAAGTAAGACAGTAGGTAAGGCAGTAGGCAAGAAGGTAAGTAGGACGGAAGGTAGAGCGTAGGTAGGACAGAATGTAGGACGGTAGGTAGGAAGGTAGGCAGGTCAGAAGGTAAGACTGCAGATAAGACAGTAGGTAGGACTGTAGGAGGGACGGCTACTAGGAAGGTAGGCAGTAATGTAAGTAGGTCGGTAGGTAAGACTGTAGGTAGGACTGTAGGTAGGAGATAGGTAGGGCAGTAGGTAGGACGGTAGGTATGACGTTGGATAGGACGGTAGATAGGACGGTAGGTGGGGCCGTAGGTAGGACGGTAGGAGGGACAGTTGCTAGGAAGGTAGGTAGAACGGTAGGTAGGACGGTAGATAAGACGGTAGGAAGGACGGTAGGAAAGACAGTAGGTAGGACAGTGGGTAGGATAGTATGTAGGACGGTAGGTAGGACTGTAGAGAGGACGGTAGGGAGGACGGTAGTAAGGACTGTAGGCAGGACTGTAGATAAGACAGTAGGTAGGACAGTAGGTAGGGCGGTAGGTAAGACGCTAGGAAAGACGGCAGATAGGACGTAAGCTAGAACGGTAGGTAGGACGGTAGGTAGGACGGTAGTTAAGACGGTAGGAAGGACGGTAGCTAGGACGGTAGGTAAGACGGTAGGTATGACGGTAGATATGACTGTAGGAAGGACGGTAGGTAGGACAGTAGGTAGGACGGTAGAGATGACGGTAGGAAGGACGGTAGCTAGAATGGTAGCTAGGACGGTAGGTAAGACGGAAGGTAGGACAGTAGGTAGGACGGTACATAAGACGGTAAGAAGGTCGGACGGAAGGTAGGAGAGACGGTTTTTAGGAAGGTAGGCAGGGCTGTATGTAGGTCGGCAGGTAAGACTGTAGGTCGGACGGTACGTAGGAGATAGGTAGTGCGGTAGGTAGGACGGTAGGTGGCAGCAGGTAAGACTGCAGGTAGGATGGTTGTTAGGAAGGTAGGCAGGGCTGTAAGTAGGTCGGTAGTTAAGACTGTAGGAAGGACTGTAGGTAGGACGATAGGACGGACTGTAGTTACGACGGTAGGTAGGACGGAAGGTAGGAGAGACGGTTGTTAGGAAGGTAGGCAGGGCTGTATGTAGGTCGGTAGGTAAGACAGTAGGTAAGACGGTAGGTAGGACAGTGGGTAGGACGGTAGGTAGGACTGTAGGTGGGACGAACGGTAGGTAGGACGATAGGTAGGAAGGTAGATAAGACGGTAGGTAGGACGGTAGGTAAGACAGTAGAAAGGACGGTAGGTAGGACGGTAGGTAGGTACGAAAGTGGGTAGGATGGAAGGTAGGACGGTAGGTAGGACGGTAGGTAGGACGGAAGGTAGGGCGCAAGGTATTACAGTAGGTAGGATGGTAGGTAGGACGGTAGGTAGGACGGTAGATAATACTGAAGAAAGGACGGTAGGTAGGACGGTAGGAGGGACGGTTGCTAGGAAGGTAGTCAGGGCTGTAAGTAGGACGGTAGGTAGGACGGTAGGTTGGGCGGTAGGTCGGACGGTAGGGAGGAAGGAAGGTAGGTAGGACAGTAGGTAATGCGGTAGGTAAGACTGTGGGTAGGAATGGCAGTAGGTAGGACTGTAGGTAAGACGGTAGGTAGGGCAGTTGGAAGGACGGTAGGTAGTAGGGTAGGTAGGACGGTACGGACGACGATAGGTAAAACAGTAGGACGGTACGGACGACGATAGGTAAGACAGTAGGTAGTAGAGTGGGTAGGATGGAATGTAGGACGGTAGGTAGGACGGTAAGGAGGACGGTAAGGAGGACGGTAAGGAGGACGGTAGGGGGACGGTAGTTAGGGTCTGGGGTATGACAGTAGGTACGATGGTAGGTAAGACTGTAGGAAGGACGGTAGATAGGAAGGTAGGTAAGACGGTAGGTAGGACGGTAGGAGGGACGGTTGCTAGGAAGGTAGGCGGGGATGTAAGTAGGACTGTAGATGGGGCGGTAGGTATGTCGGTATTTAGGGCCGTAGGTAGGACCGTATGTAGGACTGTAGGTAAGGCAGAAGGTAGGACGGCAGTAATGACGTTAGATAGGTCGGAAGGTAAGAAGGTAAGTAGGACGGAAGGTAGGACGGTAGGTAGGTAAGAAGGTGGGTAGGATGGAAGGTAGGACGGTAGGTAGGACGGTAGGTAGGACGGAAGGTAGGGCGCAAGGTAATACAGTAGGTAGGATGGTAGGTAGGACGGTAGTTAGGGCCGTAGGTAGAACCGTATGTAGGACGGTAAGTAGGACTGTAGGTAGGACGGTAGCTAAGTCTGAAGGAGGGTAGGTAAGACGGTAGGTAGGACGGTAGGTAGGACGGTAGATAAGACTGCAGAAAGGACGGTAGGTAGGACGGTAGGAGGGACGGTTGCTAGGAAGGTAGTCAGGGCTGTAAGTAGGACGGTAGGTAGGACGGTAGGTTGGGCGGTAGGTCGGACGGTAGGGAGGAAGGAAGGTAGGACAGTAGGTAATGCGGTAGGTAAGACTGTGGGTAGGAATGGCAGTAGGTAGGACTAGGTAAGACGGTAGGTAGGACAGTTGGAAGGACGGTAGGTAGTAGGGTAGGTAGGACGGTACGGACGACGATAGGTAAGACAGTAGGTAAGACAGTAGGTAGGAGAGTGGGTAGGATGGAATGGAGGACGGTAGGTAGGACGCTAGGGAGGACGGTAGGGAGGACGGTAGGGAGGACGGTAGGGGGACGGTAGGTAGGGCCTGGGGTATGACAGTAGGTACGATGGTAGGTAGGACTGTAGGAAGGACGGTAGGTAGGAAGGTAGGTAAGACGGTAGGTAGGACCGTATGTAGGACGGACGGTTGCTAGGAAGGTAGGCGGGGATGTAAGTAGGACTGTAGATGGGGCGGTAGGTATGTCGGTATTTAGGGCCGTAGGTAGGAGTATGTGAAAATTTAAATGTTCTCTCACTGGACCAACAAGCTCTCTGATTTTGTCCACACCAGATGTAATTTGTCATCGTGCTATCCTGTTTATGTATCACAGACTAGTTAAGGAAAATATGACGGAAACATGGCAATACATAACCCTTCTCAATGGAAGTTGCTCAAAGACGTAGCCTGAATCGTTTCCTCATCATTCCAGTAATACAGCGTACACCTGGTCGTGACTAAGAGCCCGCAGGAACATCGTGTTTTAACACTAATAATAGTTATTCAATTACCTTGTCTAACGAAGTGGGGTACCACTCGTTCTCGTCGGATTTGCCAAATCCAGTTGGCTGCACTCCAAAAACTTCCTTCACGGACAGCAGCAGGTTCACAGCCTTCAATTGTTATGACTTAATTGTGTTACTAACGCCATGTCGAACTAAAATACGAGCTAAAATCTGCTACTAGATGGAAAAACTCAATTTGTTAAACGGTAGATAAACGACATACGATGATGACTAGTTACCCGGACAACTCATAGGCCAAGAACTAATGCCAATTCATGCTGTATTTATTTATCGCTCGAATATCGCTCACTCAACGAGATTACTTTTGATGTTACATATATTTCGGAAAACAACCTGTCGACTGGCACGTGTTTCACTCAGTAACATACTCACCGCATAGCAAGTCGTAGTGACTTATCTTGGTTTAGCAAGCTTTTTGGTTAAACTGCTAAAATTCCACGCGTCAATGATATGTAGCCAAGTACACAAATCATAACGTTTATAAATGGGCTCTTGATACCGTTTGAAAACCAGAATGTGGGGAATTAGAATGGGGAAGAGGCTGTGGAGTGGACCAATTCCGTTCAAATGTGCCGTAGTAACAAGCTCTGCTAAAGCGTCCATGATATCTACAGAATTTGTAGTCAAGTTAACGTTGCCTGGCGACATGTTACACGGCAAACTAACTTTCTGCTCTCTGTCCCTCTCTCTTTCTCTCTATCTCCGTCCCTGCCATTATCTACCCCCACCCCTCTCTCTCTCTGATATCACGGCACACGTACTGATATCACCGCACGCTACTGATATCACCGCACGTTACTGATATCAAAGTACACATACTGATATCACGGTACGCTACTGATATCACGGCATGCTACTGATATCACCACACAATAATGATATCGCCACACGCTTCTGATATCACAGCACGCTACTAATATCACCACACAATAATGATATCGCCACACGCTACTGATATCACAGCACGCTACTAATATCACCGCACGATACTGATATCACAGCACACGTACTGATATCACAGCACACGTACTGATACCACCGCAACCTGCTGATATCACCACAATCTACTGGTATCACTCAAAACCCAGCCAACCCTTGTCTACAGATAACTATTGTACGGACTCCCAGCTAAACTTGTCTCTCGACTTTCTGCTCGATAAAGCTAATAAATACATGAGGCACTGCCATCTGTTCTGATTCAAAGTCGCTCAAGTCGAAAAAATAGGTCAGCCAAGCTTCGATGAACACAAAAACATACAATCGGGATCCGACAAATATCCTTCATATGTTTTCATGGTGAAATATAGAAGTAACTGACTATGCAGTCGTATACCGGTATACACACATGGAAAGTTCATTACCAGTTCAGTAAGATTTACTACGTTAATGTTTCACTGACTCCGGCAGTTTCAGGGCCTGGGGTGAACTGGAAATTGTGGAAATGCAGACGCCAGGACGCATCTGCTGCTACACTTGTGAACTCGGCAGGTCACAAGTCAAGGGGAGCTCCCCGGTGGGGCCACTACCAATAAAAACCTGTCATCAGTAGCCTAGGGAATAGGGTGTTATACTTGCAAAAAGAGGGGGTGAAGTCAAATGTTAATGCATTGAGGGTAACATATAATTGATCGATTGAACGCGATTCTTGGACTGTCCGCATTTACTTTGATGTCTGCAGCACCTGCTGAATTGCATCATGTCGCTCGGCAGCTCAGTGCGTATCTGTTTTGACTGATCTGTCAGCGATTTTCTTCACGTCACTACATTAGTACAAGGAATGTAAACTTGCTGGGGTTACTGCGAGTGGAATTAATTAGTCTCTGTCATATGTGGCATAGTTTAACATATTAAGGTCCAAGATTTTGATATCGAATACGTAATATATATATATATGAAATGATGCCGAGATCATGTCGTAGGGTAATGGATAACCGCAGTCTCTGACCACTTCTCGACCCATTGAATGTTTCATTGTAAATATTGTACAGTATGTAGAAGACGCATGGTGCAAATAACATCAGAAGTACAAAAGGGCAGCATTCACAAATGTATCCAGTAATTTGAAGGCACATGGTCGATTCACAGCGACTACATATAATCAATCCGACATTAATACAAGTATTCCACAGTACCCATTATAATCGACAATATTTCATTATAACTTCTAGAATTGTCATTAGCCTCGATAATGGGCAAATTTGCTAAATCGGGTTTTGAACGAACCGCTCAAATCAGCATCTAGTAAACAACATAAATCTAGAGCCTGAGAACAAATACCGTGAACCGCGCAAAAAGCTTACACCCGATCGATGCGGTTCTTTTCAGAAATTCCATCTATAAATCGATTTGATGAATCGCAGGTAAAAGTTAAAATTGACAAGAAATTTTCGATCGCTTATAAAATCGACAATATGCGTTCTATGGTCATAAAATTAGGGTCACATGTTATCATGGGCAGTTTCAACCGAATTGTAAGATTTTATTAATGTCACTGGTGTCACTTCGGGTTATAAACGAATCAAAGTTAAAACGGGATTGAAATCTGAAGTTAACGCGTCTTTTCTACGTCGTTAATGGTCGTATCGTAAATTGGTTTTCAATCGAAAGAAGCCCATTCCATTCTGAACATATCACTTAATATAATCTTTTGTAAATTATCTATAGTTTTCCCACAAAGTTTGTTAACAACAGCCAATTTGTCGCGCTGTGCAAAGGTAGCCTTTCTCTCTGCTCGCCTCACGGGGCGCCCGCAAGTATGGCACGCCACGGTATTATTTAATGTACTAAACTTTTCCTTGAGTCAGTCCAATCATTGTCAATCTATCATGGCCCCGGACAGCATGATTTCTTTATAAATTTGATTGCTTATAAAATTATCAATATTCAAAATTTAAAATCCATAACAATTTGGTCAATTGTGGGCCGATTCTGAATTTTTTCCAACTTTCTTATACACTTCGCCAAGTTCCCACATGTCCCATGGGCCTATTATATTCGTTAAGCTATGGCGATCAGTCGCGTTTGTTTATAGGTATGTATGTAAGTATGTATGTGTATGTGTATGTGTATGTATGTATGTATGTGTGTATGTATGTATGTATGTATGTATGTATGTATGTATGTATGTATGTATGTATGTATGTATGTATGTATGTATGTATGTATGTATGTATGTATGTATGTATGTATGTATGTATGTATGTGTGTGTATGTGTATATGTATGTATGTATGTATGTATGTATGTATGTATGTATGTATGTATGTATGTATGTATGTATGTATGTATGTATGTATGTATGTATGTATGTATGTATGTATGTATGTATGTATGTATGTATGTATGTATGTATGTATGTATGTATGTATGTATGTATGTATGTATGTATGTATGTATGTATGTATGTATGTATGTATGTATGTATGTATGTATGTATGTGCGTGTGTGTACGTGTGTGTGTGTGTGTGTAACTTTCTAATTTCACAATTAATTTACCAATAAACGTTTGATTGTAACAAAATTACCATTTTCAGAAAGCAGAATCAATTATCAAACTTTTATAAGGAAAAAATGTCTATGATGACAATGATGATGGAGATTATGATGGTAGTGTACAAATGTTCAGTATTACTTCACTAAATTGATTTTAGCATTGTCATTATGCTGATAACGATGCTGATGACAAAGATTGAAAAATCTCATTCCAGATTGCCATAATGACGATTTTCATGATGTAGATGATGAATATGAAGATTTCCATGTGATAACAACGTTTTTATAATGTAGATAATTATGAAGATAACCTAAATGAATATGATCATGATGATGACAAACAAAATGTCGCCAAGTTCACCCATGTACTTATGTACTATTTTTCAACATAAAATACACGATCATGAGCTATATTACTTTTGGATGAAGAATTTTTCAAAGAATTATTTTTACTCCATATACCTTCAGCAAATAATTCATTCGTCTTTTTTCGTGATCTACAATAGCAGATTGAATTGAAAGTTAATTGTTTGGCATATTTAGAAAGGGGTAAATGATTTTTCGTGAAGTTTCCGTCGCTGGCCTTTATTGCTCAATACCCCGACACCCTCGCTATAGCATGTTATAATATGAAAGAAAAAAGTCGCATTTAATTTCTATTATTTCTCCATTTTATGTCCACCTCAAACTGTTGTGACCCTGTAAGGTCACAATAACACCACAGATGGCTTCCTTTATGCAGCTCGTCTGCCCATTTTTTCTTTTCAAGCTCAGAACGGTTGAATAGCGCGCCATCTGTCCCCGCATTTTGAGTTTTTATTCAGACACTGAATTGGCCGAGTTGTCGACTCAAACTTCCGTTTCCCGTAGTCGCGATTTGCATGTACGCATGCGCTGTTCATTCTGATAAGAGTTTATTGAGTTGAATTTGCGGACTGGACGTTAACATGGGTCTAATATACATCCGCGCGATAATTGATGTCTTGGGCAACAGTATCGTGCAGTAAGATGTTAGATCAAGAAATCCCATGATCTTCTTAAAATTGAAGATGTATGCTATATGCTAGTCTTTTCATTAGAACTCATATTCTGAATAAAATGCGAAATTTAGCTAGTACACGATGAAAAGAGCTATCACATTCTGATTGGGTAAAGCATGTGTGCGTGGTGCTGGACCTCTTGTTCATTTACTTTCCTCGCGCATGCGGACCATGGTTTATGGGCGCGGGAAGCAGGGTTCATTTTTGCGCGGTAAAGCCACACGGTATTCCACCATCAGATATCACAAACGCCTAAGGACAAGATGGCATACACCGACCGCTTGGTTGTCGCTCTTATCATCGGACTGTGCGTCACTGGTAAGCAACTCTTACTTTGGAACAGGCTAAATACGTTACCTGCATGAAGTACCCGAGCCGTTAGGGCTTTATTAAAGTCTTGAATTTCACAGACCTTATTTCCACGTTATAGCTATCACCCACATGCCCTTGCAATATATTTCTACACAGTGAACCTGAATCCAATTGTTTAGTTTCAGCAACATTTTATTACTCACTTATTGAATATCCTTTTCCGTTAAATGAGTTTAAATCTATATTCATAGAATAATTTGTTTGACCGTCGTCAATTTATGGAACTCATTTACAGATTTAATATCAAGATACCTTAAGAATAAATTGATGAGGGAGTTTTTCTTGAACAAATTAAGATCACTGGATGAATGTCTTATTTCGAGACACATTATATGGTGTCTATAGTTATTGGTAGCATCCAGTCAACGAGTTCCATAAAAGAAACCCGTTTCTTCCTACCTGACACCTACTCACTGTCACTCATATCGATTGCCATCCATGTGTCTCAGAGATCTCGTGCATCGCTGACAAGCTGTACGTATATACCCCATTGGTGAGTATGATCATCAGCCTGAATACAGTCCTGACTCCCGTATATGGGAGTTTGTTTTATACCGGTGATATTAATGGTAATGCTCGAAACAAGATAGATTTATGTTGATTTGGCAACTCATGTACATCCAGCAAACATGTGCAATTGTCATTGCAAGAAAAGTATAATTTTCAAATCGAATAGCGCCTCGTTGCTGGCTTCGGAAATGCTAAATTACTTAATTGTAGAAACTGAAGTTCTATTTTTGGCATGTTCTCTCGAGGTTACGAAGTCCAAACGTTCTCACCATTCTGTACATCAATTACTATGTTGATTGACGACAAGGATTTAATCCAGACTCATTTTCCACCTCGTTTGACACTATCATATTGTTAACTTGCCATTTTCACGCATCCATGTGACTCTGGGAACATCATCCAAGTAATTTTTTACAGTAGTCAATCATAGTTACGATCGGGATGACAGAAATACGGCGGAAACTGAACAGACACGTGAAAGGTTTGTTTGTGCGATAGCAACAGCCGCGGCAACTTGTTTGTGAGAGGCCGGTGGTGCGTGGTGGTGATGGTGGTGGTGATGGTGGTGCGTGGTGGTGATGGTGGTGCGTGGTGGTGATGGTGGTGCGTGGTGGTGATGGTGGTGCGGGTGGTGAGTGATGGTGATGGCGGAGCGTGGCAGTGCAATGTGGCTGATCTTTGGCTATGGCAAGAAATCGGATTTGTCCTGCAATGGTCATTCGTTTGATCAACATGGAAATGTCATGGGAGACCATTATATCTACCTGCCCTAAATTAGGACCCACCTTCAGTCTCTATCCTGCGCTTATTTCACTACTTAAGCGATAACTATACTTCAGAATATATTACGACCTACTACGCGAGGACATTGTTATAGCCTCCAGTAGGGCGGCTTTATAATCTTGGTATGAGATTAATTACATCAACAGATCGACAAGTGTGTTAGCAGGTGGACTTTCACTGACACTTTCTGTTGCCTATCTGTGATAACACGGATGCGTATATGCCTTCTGTTTTAGACGCAAGAAAAGTTCTAAGTCCGTTTCATTATGTAGCTCATATATATATTTTAAGTTATGTTCCACTATTGGCCGGGGTGTTTTGGGTTGCTGGTAGGGTTTTGATATTCCACGTGTGGCCGGGGTGTTTTGTGTTGCTGGTAGGGTTTTGATATTCCACGTGTGACCGGGGTGTCTTGGGTTGCTGGTAGGGTTTTGATATTCCACGTGTGACCGGGTCTCTTGGGTTGTTGTCACTCGAACTCTATCCGTTTTCTGCTTCGGATGTATTGTAGCGTCTTCCGCTTTGGGTTATAATTCACGTCCCGTCAAAAATAACAAATCGGACTTTAAAAAAGTCACAGATTATCCAGGGTACCTGATTGCATGTAATTTCAAGGATGTCATAAACAAAATTAGCGGGGAAGCGATTGATAATGTTTTTTTCTAAACAACAGGGTCCGTATCCATAAAGAAACTTAAGTCCGCAAACTCAGGTTTTTGAGACGGCAAGCTGAGCTGGCCGTCTTATCCGTATCCAAAAAGAATCTTAAGTCTCCTAGCGTGCTCAACTCTGAGTCAGCAAGGTAGCTGACTTAAGTTCGCTAGCTCAAACTTAAAAATGGCGGTCCAACTGTAATGTTTCCAGAGAAATGCTTTTATAGATCTAAATAAGAACATGTATGTTCTTAAAATGAACCAAAACATAATCAGCCGTTCGTTTCGTATGACACACCAATTTTTATCGGGTTATTTGAATTATTTATGCAGCAAGTTGTTTTCGTATAAACGAAGCGGGGAATTCTTCAAAAACAATCGGGTCGCTTAGGAGAGGCTGTTGTTTCCTAGAAAGCGAGGCAGCTTGCAGCAGTCTAGCTCCGAATTAGGAGTGTTTTGCGGGATAATCTGAGTGGATGGGAGTTTCCATGTGAATAGAATATCCATTCACGATTGGTCATGTTACAGATAAATTTCTTAAACTTCATTAATCAAAACAACGGCGCCAAGATTCACATTTCGTATGATTGAATATAAGAAAAGCAGGTGCCAAGCCTACAAGTATATAAATCCACTTCATGATAAAATGGCAGATATTGAAAGTGCCCCCAAAGCACACCAACGACAAGGGTTATTTTGCGATAAAAAAAACTCCATTTTATACGTCAAAGACAACGACACGTCATAGACTAATGACGCGCAGTGACCGAGTAAGGCGCGAATTCCAACGGACTGTCAAACAACAAAACTCAACAAGGGTTGTTTGTATTTATCGCGGAATAATAATGTTAATAGTGCAAGCATGGTCGATGGAATTATTTCCGTATCGTGTGGAATAGCCGTGATTATATTTCCGATTATAAGACCTAGTAAGTGTGTAAATCGTCTCCATAAGAAACAGTGGTTCATCGTGCCGTTGGCGTTGTGAACTTGTGTTCACGTTCAAAGATAACAATGCCGTAGATCGGAGTGCTGAGAATATGTATCATTGAAACTCGTGGCCAAGGGCTGCACCGTATATTATACTTGATATCATATAATAGTGTACAGTCTGATTGAATAAAGATGAGTGACATATTCATAAACAACCGGTTTTAAGGCTATTGACTTTGTTTTGATAAACGATAACGACGGTATGTCTAGACTATATGATTATATAAAAGAGTCAGACTAGACTACTTCATTTCCGTCGTCTTAATCGATCATTCTTCGCCATTTTATTCCATTTTCTGTCAGATGAACATATTGTTACCTTTTCCCGTAGACACAAACTATGATCGCGATGGTACATGTGTGAAATTATAGCCACTAATCTGTTTTGGCTGTTTGCCAGCCCTGAGCTGGCGGTCTCAGCTGAGTTCGCTAAAAATTGGCTTTGTGGATACGCCTGAGTTCGCGGACTCAGCTTAGCACGCCGACTCAAGTTAAGACGACTCAAGTTAAGATTCTTTATGGATACGGCCCCTGGGGCCGTATCCATAAAGAAACTTAAGTCCGCAAACTCAGGTTTTTGAGACGGCAAGCTGAGCTGGCCGTCTTATCCGTATCCAAAAAGAATCTTAAGTCTTCTAGCGTGCTCAACTCTGAGTCAGCAAGGTAGCTGACTTGAGTTCGCTAGCTCAAACTTAAAAATGGCGGTCCAACGGTAATGTTTCCAGAGAAATGCTTTTACAGATCTAAATAAGAACATGTATGTTCTTAAAATGAACCAAAACATAATCAGCCGTCCGTTTTTTTATGACACACCAATTTTTATCGGGATATTTGAATTATTTATGCAGCAAGTTGTTTTCGTAAAAACGAAGCGGGGAATTCTTCACAAACAATCGGTTCGCTTAGGAGAGGCTGTTGTTTCCTAGAAAGCGAGGCAGCTTGCAGCAGTCTAGCTCCGAATTAGGAGTGTTTTGCGGGCTAATTTGAGTGGATGGGAGTTTCCAAGTGAAGAGAATATCCATTCACACGTTTGGTCATGTTACAGATAAATTTCTTAAACTTCATTAATCAAAACAACGGCGCCAAGATTCACATTTCGAATGATTGAATATAAGAAAAGCAGGTGCCAAGCCTACAAGTATATAAATCCACTTCATGATAAAATGGGCAGATATTGAAAGTGCCCCCAAAGCACACCAACGACAAGGGTTATTTTGCGATAAAAAAAACTCCGCTTTATACGTCAAATACAACGACACGTCATAGTCTAATGACGCGCAGTGACCCAGTAACGCGCGAATTCCAACGGACTGTCAAACAACAAAACTCAACAAGGATTGTTTGTATTCATCGCGGAATTATAATGTTATTAGTGCAAGCATGGTCGATGGAATTATTTCCCAATCGTGTGGATTAGCCGTGATTATATTGCCGATTATAATAGCTAGCCAGTTTGCAAATCGTCTCCATAAGAAACAGTGGTTCATCGTGCCGCTGGCGTTGTGGTCATGTTCATGGATAACAATCATTACATTTACAGTGCCGTAGATTGCTGAGAATATATTGAAATTCGTATATTATACCTGATATCACCGTATATTATACTTGATACCATAAAATATTGTACAGTGGGATTGAATAAAGGTGAGTGACATATTCATAAACAACCGGTTTAAAGACTATTCCTTTTTACTTTGTTGATAACGACAGTAGACTACTAGACCCTACTAGGTCTAGACTTTATTATATAAAATAGTCAGACTAGACCACTTCCATTCCTCCGTCTAAATCGACCATTCTTTGCCACTTTATTCCATTTTCTGTCTAATGAACACAGAGACAAACTATGATCGCGAAGGAACATGAGTGAAACTATAGCTACTAATCGTTTTTGGCTGTTTGCCAGCCTTGAGCTGGCGGTCTCAGCTGAGTTCGCTAACAATTTGTTTTGTGGATACGCTTGAGTTCACCGACTTAGCTTAGCACGCCTACTCAAGTTAAGACGACTCAAGTTAAGATTCTTTATGGATACGGCCCCAGAGCTTTGAATATTTTTGTTTGAAATGCACCTTTTAACCATCAGCTATAAGAAAGACGGTGATACAGACCACTGCTGTATCAGGACTGCTATGCAAGAAAAGGTCAAGCATACCTAAAAGTGCATTGAAAGGTAATAACTACTATGCATTCTTTGTTACAAAGTAATTCCGAAATAGTGTTTTTAAATACAACTGCCATTTGTCTAAGGAAGCCGGTAGCGATATCGCGATATTACATTGTGCAGCGCTGAGC
Source organism: Urechis unicinctus (assembly GCA_034190875.2). Taxonomy (NCBI): domain Eukaryota; kingdom Metazoa; phylum Annelida; class Polychaeta; order Xenopneusta; family Urechidae; genus Urechis; species Urechis unicinctus. The sequence continues at coordinate 39,389,094 of CM067348.1, read as the reverse complement.
GAAACCAATATTTACTGATGTAGATACCGGCAACTTCTTTCAAAAATGCAGTCCAATTTTCACTCAATAGGTTCAGGGGACGGTTGCACTTTTTTCTGTCTATAATACATGAAGAAATTGGCTTAAATATACGAATCAGATTCAAATACAACTAAAACCCCCGTCTTAAATGTTAAAAGGCGGTAAATAGATGCCGAATGTCGTCGGAAGAAAAACTTCCATTTCAACTAGTAAAAGTACATATCAAACCGCCTTAAACAAAGCGGCATATTTCAAGTTCGGCGACCCCGGCCAGGATTGAAAAATGTTGAATTTGTGTCTCACAAACTCATAAAGACTATTTTGATGGATCTTTTGACGTATCCTCAGTGGAAGCCGCAAATAGTGTTCACGCATACTACGCATGCGCGTATATAGGCAAAATGTCTGCCGTGCACAAAGTGGCGAACTAAACAATATCATAACCTTTTAATCTTAATAAGTGACTCATTAGCGGGTATATTTGTCGTGGTAGGAATACAACGATTACAGTATACTCACATATGGAGTGTAGCCACCTCGATTTAAAAAATCTAGCTACTTTGTACATACCAGTATAACGCCATGCTGTAAATAGCCACTTCTATAAATTTAGGCTTACAAACTGAGGCTACTTTGTGCATGCCCCCCGTGCTAAAAGCAGCCAGATTTATATACTCGGGCTACTCTCATGCTGAAAGTAGCCACATCTGTAAACTTTGTGCATGTCGATATACTCCCGTAGCCACATCTATTAACTCAGGCTAGGGGTGTCAAACGCAATATTAATTGCACTTTTTTTACAATTCGATACAGGGTATAGTAACAGTCAGTCGGTTTGAGTAATAAGAATACCACGATAATTTTGAGAGTGGGAGTAGCCTGGCATATAGATGTGGCTTCTTTCAGCAAGGGAGTGGGCCAGGGGCGTATACTACCATACACACACTTAAATATTTCATTTATATGATCACAGTAACTGGACGCTTGCACTCAGTGGTCGCTCTGTCTACTTTCTGCATAGTGCAACTGATTCTGCCTGCGGTTGAGCTCTGCTAATCTATGCACGTCAACGACGTTCTGAAAGTATCCGAGGTTTGCGTGTATGCGCAGTGCGCCCTTTTGCTACTTTGTGCATAATGCTACCTTCTGCATGTGACACCGGTCACTATCATGTATGAGGAATCTACGGGTTTTGCAATGGTCCGCCGTTGGGTCAAAATGGTTAATGCCGTCTGTGTGTGACCGTCCAATATAATAAGATTTAATGAATTGTGTGGCTTACAAAATATCTAGCGTCGTCAGCCACTATGTAGCCATTATCCCCCGCCCCTCAAGTACCAAACCTTTGATATCTGAAGCCCCATCACTCGTCCTTAAAATTTAATTATTACCAAAGGTTAATTTATCCCCTGACCATATATTGACGATAAAATGCAATTCTCCGGGTCAATATAAGTATCTGCCCAAACTTGTACGAACTAACGCCCAATCAGGCCATGCTGGCTGACGACCAACTCTGTACGGCACGTAGCAGTTTGGAATTCTGGCTTAGCAGTAAGCCTCACCAGAGTTACTCCCTGCCACAGCTTCGGAATTTGCGGGATTGGGAATCCGTGTATCCCCCCATTCATAGATAAACATCCGTTTTCCAGTTACCACTCAAGTGACGTCTCGTCTTCGTCACTACAATCATAAAGTGCGTCGACTGTGAAATATGTTTGTCGCTACATCATCGTAAGCAAGCGTCACTAATGGACAGATTGAGCCAATCCGATGTTCTAAATCACAGTAGCTCGGTTCCCGATTCCATGCTTCCGATCGCCGAGCCGATTCCGGGGGTCGAGCCGCTATCTATATATAACAAGAAGGTATGAAACAAGTGGATCCTACTGTCTCAACCTTCCCCCATTCACACGCGAAATCTGTCTTACATTCGTGATACTGCGAATAGTGTTTCTGATGCTCAATAGGATATTTTTACTGAGTATTTATCCTTTGATGATCGACTTACAAATGAGTCCGTGTATATACCGACTTTTCGTTTATCAAAAAAACAAACAACAAAAATACACGAACAAGGTCCGTATATATTCCATCTATATCGAACAACAATAACTAAACCGTAAACCGCATGTGCGCCGACAAAAACGATAAATATATATATATATATATATATATATATATATATATATATATATATATATATATATATATATATATATATATATATATATATATATATGTGCATGTATATATATATAAAAATATTTATATGATCTATGTATACATATATGCATATATATATGATATATATATATATACATAAATTAATGTATATATATATTTGTGTGTATATATATATACATATGCACATATATATATATTTATGTATATATATATATTTAAGTGTATATATATATATTATGTATGCATATAGATATATACTTATATATGTATATATGTATATATATGTTCATATATACATATATATATATATGTATCTATCTATATATATATATATATATTTGTATATATATATATATATTTTTATATATATATATATATATATATATATATATATATATATATATATATATATATATATATATATATATATATATATATATATATATATATATATATATATATATATATATATATATATATATATATATATATGGGTATATGTAAATCTGGATATCAACCAACCCATCCAGCCGCTTGTATCAGTAAAAACACCGCCGACTGCAGCGCCACTCTTTTCCGTTTCACCGAACGAAAAGCGAATCTGTTTAGTGTTATCCGTTTTTGTTGTCGCATATGAAACACGGTTTACGGTTTTGTTACTGCTGTTCGTTTTTTATTATGACAAACAAAAGCGAAAAGAAGGCATTTACCCGGATCCCTGTGTTCTGAATGATGTAACAAGGGCAAAGCATGCGACCTTTGGTAAGAGAGTGCGCATCAGTTTGTGTATGGGTACGTGTGTGCGTTCATGTTGGTGATGTTCGCGTATGTGTACCTGTCTGTATGTGTTTGCGTATATGTGCGAGTCTCTGTGTACGCGCGTGCATGCTTATGTGTAGGTACTTGCGTTCATGTGCATTGTTGTGTGTGTATGGACAGTAGGATGGCGAGGGAATGAGTCAGCTAGAGTGCAATACGCGTCATCATTACCCGGCATCATTATCCCTCCCCGTCTGTCCGGCCAGTTGATTGCGGCAAGTCCCATTGCGGTTAGCGCTCTGTTGTTCGGCAACACAAATTTTTGAGCCTATCAGCTAACACATTGATGCCCTAGTCAAGGTCCCCTAGCCTGATGGCTGCGGGCCCTGTTTACATGTTACTGGTGTTCAATAGTCTCGCCTTCAGTCTAGGAGAGCCTAATGTTTTTAACTGGACGGGCATCCCAGATTTGGGATGCTCCAATCACTAGCCGTGTCTCTCGGTCACTCTCGGGTACCTTTGAGTCGTTGTCTCTCATTGGTCAGTTCTACAATTTCCGAAGTACTTGTCCAACCGGCCGAGTGATTTTTATGAGCCGGGCACACATTCTACAACACTCCGATTTGTTGTTTCACGCTGAGTGGCACCGTTAATCACACATTCGGCGAGAGAAGCAGACACACAACTGGTTCTTTTTAACTTACTATCACGTAAACATACTATCGTGCAGCTAAGCGATTAAAGCGCTTGTTGTGGTGCCAATTTGAACTTTTGAGACGCCCCATAATTCCAGTTCACATTCAATGTGTTCTCATTGGCAGCAGACCACTACAATGTCCAGACGTCACATAGAACCGAGGGTGCGTATCACAAGCCAGTTCCATGAGCCAGACACGTGCAATTAAGGTCAATCCGGGTCACAACCTTTGCTATGGTTGGTCACGAAGATTAACGAACCTGTCTAATGAATATTCGGACGCGCCACTTTTAGAGCTGGTCGTTTCGTACACAAAAAGGGTGAGAAGCGTAGCGGAACCCCTGGAGTCTGGGACGCAGACTATTGATGCCCCCTCCTCGGCGGATTGGATGAAAACCCGGGGGGGGGGGGGGGCGGATTGGATGAAAACCCGGGGGGGGGGCACTTAAGTGTATAGAGGTAGTATATATGTGCCGCGGGACGGGGTATGTTTTTTCGGCCTCTCGACTTGTACGACGGGTTTTTGGGCATCATACTTGTACGACGGGGTATGTTTTTCAGCTTCAATCTGTACGACGGGTTATACATTCGCATAATACCTTGTACGACGGGGTATGCTTTTGGCCATTTTGACCTTGTACGACGGGTACGGGTTTTCGAGGTCCCGCGGACACCCCTATCCAGAATAAGGCTAAGTGAGAGTCACATTAGAGCGGCCAGAAAAGACCAGTCTCAGTTAAGTTCTAAATGGACAGCTCTAATTCTAAGATTTATTTCGATTCTTAATGGAGAGCTTTTATTTCATTTCCAAGTGCACAATTTAATTAATTTTTTTATGTATACTGCTCCGTTACTAATATCATTTCATTTTTAATTTCACTGCGTAAGGCACAGGTCTAATTCGAAGTCTTTTTTCAATTCCAAATGCACAGTTCTCATTCTAAGCTGTACTTAATTCCTTTCTCCAAATTCCCATTCCATGTCGTGACTTGGTTTTGCTTTGCTTTGGTGCAGGAGGAACCGCTTGTCATGCTGAAGAAGTCAGAAGACATGCGACATGATCAGGACAAATACGAGGGATTCTTCGTTGATCTCTGGACGAAGATTGCGAACGAAATTGACAGGGATTGGCAAATCAAGTTGTCATCTGAGATGGGGTCCCGTCAAGCTGATGGGACTTTTTCAGGCGCGGTTGGAGAGGTTTTCCGCCGGGTTAGACATCAAACGCTTACATATCCAGCCTTTGATACTTGTCAACCACATTTGATGTTACATGACTAACAGTTGTTACGTTTGACAGAAAATGTGAAATAAGATGAACATGTGTGCGTGTTTGTATTAGTTTAAATAAGGATGTGAATCTTTTCCAACGGCCACATATGGCATATCTGCTTCCTAATGCTACCTCCAACCCAAAGCTTGAACATTTTCTCTCACAATCATCGTTTTGACAGAAATGCGTTTGTAAATCTCACCATTATCAAAACATTAAACCAAGGTTGCCTTCGTGACAGTGTTCGTGACGACACTGCTTGACGCTGTTGGTATTAACAATAGGTGCGACAGATTATCAAAATCTCTAATTTCTAGTTCTGTGGAGAAAGGAGTTTTCATCCAACCTGCTGTATTGTTTCTAGCTGTCACGGAGCTGTCATGGCGGCAACCATTAGAAAACCTTCATTTTCAAACACAATTGGTGTCAAAACAGGGATTGAATGGGTGTTTCATTTGCCTTGACCCTTCGTTCCCTATGGTGATTAACAGCGAGGTCATGTGGCTGGACCGGTGCTCATCTCGTCAGAATACAACAATCTCCAGCTGTCACTGACCACGCCCTTCTTGAACACTGGCATATCTGGGGTAAGGAAGCGACCACGCCCAGAATGGCACGCCAGCTACGCCAGCAACCTGTGCCTCGTCCTCAAGCCATTCACGTGGAAAGTCTGGGTGGCACTCGTCGTCTGCTTCTTCCTGGTCCGTCTTCTAGCGGTTCATCTCATTGATTTGATACGTTTCCATGTACTGCAAGTTTTTGGGCGTTTTGTAAATACGTTTTTACCTTCTCGACAGAATTGTTTTAACTTCAAAGTGTTGTCGCCAACATTTGTTTAAGTCCTTGATCGCAATTCACCCTATAGTTTGTGTTTACAAGAAGACAGCTTGCTGTATATGAGTACTGGCCATTGGAGGTCTTATAGGGTGTTGACAAGATGGCAGCTTTACTTTAAACTCTCGATGAAGGAGGTATTCATCACTGGTCTCCTTTGGTGACATCCAATGACATCGCCGATGTCGTCAAGGTGTGACATTGTCAATGTGGTGACCAATGAATGTTGTTGTTTTCAGACGGGACTCCTGATGTACTCGCTGCGACACTTCACGAAGACAGAAGCACCTCGGAGTCAATGCGCAGACGCGTTCTGGTGGACATTCAGAGTAGTCTCGACCGAAGGTAAATGACACTGGGACAATGATCTCATTAAATGTACGATCGATTATATTGTTCAACGGAATCCTGTTAAATAATTTGTTGCACATTGTATAATAGCATTCACTTATTCCAAAGTCACAATAATTCCTTATCCAGGGACTGTATGGGCGTGAAATTAAGTTTTAAATACCGGTTGCATCTGATGTCAGTTAACGCTAGATCTAGTCTCTCTCAAAATCTCCAACGTTGATAGCTTTGAATCCTGTCGCGTTGGATATCACCATATGATCCTTACAGCTGCCAGTTGTATCACGGATCTTCCTGATTTCTTTCAGGGAATAACTCGCAGTCGACGCCCATATCAATGCGCATCGCGTCGGTCACATGGTTCTGTTTCACCCTCGTTCTGGGCATCATCTACGTCAGTATCATGGTACATCAGATTCCGTCATCTGTCAGGGGGGACAATCTCAACGGAATTGTACCTGTCAAACACATCAAAGATTTAGCCGGCCAGGACAAAGTCAAATTCGGTGTAGTGAAGGGAAGCCGCGCTATGGCCTTTCTGTCTAGATCGCACGTACCCGCTTACCAGAAGATGTACGCGCAAACCGTGAAAGCCCCAGGAGAATTCGACGTCAACACGACCGAGGGCGGGTTTCAGAAGGTGCACGAAAGTGACGGTAATTATGTGTTTATTGATGACACTCATCTAAGGATCGACAACGAAATCGGCAAGAAGCCGTGCGAGCTGGAGAGGGTAGGTGAGTTCGTGACGTCAGACGGCTTGGGGCTGGTGGTTCCGGCAGATCTACGTAAACCCATCAACTCGGCCATACTACGCTTCAAGGATTTGGGAGAACTGGACGAGCTGTACAAGAAATGGTTTGTGGAGAGAAGTAAATGCCATCGTTTCGACAAAAATGGCGACGATGATGACGACGATTATGATTTGCTGAATGATGACGATGATGAAACACCTCCCAAGGCAGACCTGGACGCTATGATATCACCGCTGATCATACTGGTCGCTGGTTATCTCATCAGCATTATCGCCTGCATCATAACGCACATTGGGCGCTGTCATTCAAAGAGAGAAGTAAGCTCTTTTAACGAGGCTCCATTTTACCATTGTCATAAATCATTACTTTAGCCTGTAACAATACATAGCATTTTCCGAGCCCCTTTTTCCAACCTGGGAATTATTCTTTACAGAAAGTTCCATGTTTGTTTTTCTGCATTGATTATAGTACCAATCTGATGTTGATTTCCTTAATCTTACCTCCTACATTTATATTTATTCCTTTCATATTTCTGCAGCGATTTGTTCATTCTGTGTACGCCAGAAGGACATAAATGATTGCCAAATGAACGAACAGTAGACAAGCTACAGTTCGACTGCCTACAAGCGCGTTGACAGTTTCTCACACGATCGTCATAGCGATCAGTTGGATTAAGCTCAAGAGCCAGTCAGCAAGACCCCTCCTCTGGTAGCGCGTAACCCGTGACTTCATTTTACTGACAATATTTGTGTAGCAATCATTTAGGGAAATAATAGTATGCTTTATTGAGAAATGCTTTTCATAAGAGCCCTCTTTAGCGTAAAATTATCGTAAATAAATAACACATGATTTATCACTTTCTAATAAAATTGTGGTAGATTCATTTCAACCCGTTAGCTTCAGTTGGTTTATCAAAGCTCTTCGGAAATAAGCGTCCTGGCGCGACAAACGACCTTAGTCCTGCTATTAACAGCACGAGAGGACTATTTGAAGAGGAACCATCCGACTCAGTGGTAGGGTGTGTGCTATATACTTGGCGCTTGTGTTGCCTTGATAAAGCCGCTACATTGTTGACATGTTTGCGAGTCCTGGATGTAAGTTTTATTGACATTTTCTGACAGTTCCATTCGGATACTATCCTATTTATGGGTAATCTGAGCTCCACGGATTCTGGGTTTTTTTATTGGCACGTTAGGTTTGTTAGTCTAGAAGAGCACCTACTAGCAGGTTTTGGTAGTTCAATTGGACGCCTTTATCACCTCGCAGTTCAATTTGGAAATCATGAACCGTTCCCCTATTGACTTGCTACGAGACAGAATTGAGGATGTTTTACGTCATTAAAAGACTAAACCGACAACTCACAGAAGTCTTCCTCATAAATGAAAACCTGCCTGGGTTGAGGGAACTGTAGGTCCTTTGACCAGGCATAGCCGTTATGGGCGATGCTAGTCGCGATAGCTCCTGCTGTTGTGGATGTCCGGCCGTCTGTTTCCTCTTCCTCTTCAACACGCCAGACGATGATCGACTTTATCGCATGGCACCCTACTCTCAGCCAATCAGAGCTCGAGAAAAAGCTCGGTCTTCCCATATCGCCTCAAACGCACTCTTTGCCGTGCGATAACTGCAACCGTGTCGATATATCACCAAGAAACAACTTCATTTGAGAAGGTCCCTCACAGAGCATCGCTGCTCTAACATGGCAATACTACGGAGGTTCTTAAAGAGACTGTTCAGCCCCATATTTGTAACGAGGTTGCCTAGCAAGCTGCGTGGCAACCACACATTGGAAACCAAGTTTTCGGACCTTCAGTCGCTACGCGGCTCTGCGGTCTCAGAAAATAGATCCTCACTTTAGCTGTCGCCATATATGTTGCTGGAAATTGCCCTTCCTGCTTGTCGGTCTATTTGTGCGCAAAGATGCCCACAACTTAAATGAGTGAAGATTTGATGAAATCGACATTTTGTAACCAAAGTATGCACATCGATAGCGAGGTAGTTATAGGACGCGTAACTATTTACAGCTACCATTCGTGTGGTTCATGGTTTTAGGGAGGCAGCGTTATCGATGGAATGGCACAACTAAATAAAACAGTAAATCATGGATATTTCCAGTCAAATAATAATGTTGAAAAATTTTCAAAATGATTTTCGATCAAGTAAACTTTGCGCCACAAGTTAAAATATGCCATTATTTATGTCTGCTCTGCGTTAAACGTCGTTATGTATTAACAAAATGATCCCTGAATGCCCGATATGGGGCTGAACAGCCTCTTTAATATCACACAGACCTTGAGTAGTATAGGGAGTGGGGTAACTATTAGGTTTTCAAATAGACACAACAGATTTATCTATTTGGAGTGATGTTTTCTCTAGTTGGAGTGATGTTTTCTCTACTTGGAGTGATGTTTATCTATTTGGAGTGATGTTTTTATTCAACTAGTCAAAATTTTACAGGTACGCTCTAGTACAGCAACCCACAAAACACATATGTACAGGGCATTGGCAAGTATAGGAATGGGGGTACACAGATAGGCAACCTCCTCCTCCAAACCAATACAAACAACCCAGCGCAAACCAACATCCTCCACCGCGCCAGCCCAGGTGCCAAAAGTACAAAAAACAACAGCCTTCGCCAACCAAAGAGCCAAACACCCTATATGTACCCCCTTTTGAACAAATGCGAGTACATAGGTATATACCATGCCAAGAACGGCCCTACCACGAGAAGCCTATGGCGAGATACGATCTGGAGCCTTGTCTGTTCGTGCAGCAAAGGATAAATACCACATTTCGCAATCAAGGTACGCAAAAATCCGTAGAATAGCCCCAGAAAATGTTCCACCTCCAAATACTATCCTAGACTCCAAAGGCCGCCCAGCACTGCCATCTTTCGAAAAACGAGCGAAGAACTGGGATTTGCTAGAAAAGAGGTTTCCCTACTTGTTTCTATCCAAAAGAGAGCTAGAGATTCTAGATTCCCTTGGGTTTGGCATCTTTGAACGATACCAGATACCAAAGGATTTTTTAGAAATATATCTTGCAAGCTTCCAAGAACCAGTCCAGGCAGGCAATATTCTTGACTTTGTCTACCTGTACAAGTGGGGGCCCAGCAGCGGCAAGCTTTGTATTGTTTCTTAGAGGCACCAAAAAGCAGGCAAACCACACAGCAAATGCAATGGCGATTGTCTCCAAATAGGCCCATCTCCAAGGATCTTCGAGGATCCAGATAGTACTTGTAAATGTGGGGCAACAGACCACTGTGTCGATAGCAAGAAATGCCCGTTTTGGAGCCACCGCAACATTGCCTGCGAGCCCAGAAAAAAAACACTACCGCTTGTAGTCCCAGAGACGATAGAAATCCCTTCTTGCATCCAAAACATCCAGAATCTCTACGAAGACGAATGCCTTGTGTGGTGCCTACGATACACACAGCTCGTTGGGAGTCTGGCAGAGAACTCTGTAGCAAATGTATACCCACGTGCCATATCACTGGATGAAATCTGGTCGGCATCGCATTGCTTTCCTTGTGAGTCGTTATAGTCTGATGTGCTTTCACAAAGGTTATGTTGGGCTATATATAAACAGAACATTTCGAGCAAATCAAAGGCTATGGTGAGTTAAACGCATTGTATGCAAGCGACCGTACACACGGAGGGGCTATTGAGACGTCAAACGAATAGCCAGCACAACTGTGGACATATCCATGTCGCCAATTCAGTGGGAAGCATATCAAATTACTTCCCGAGGCGATTACCACTTAAACTAAAATGCAATAGCCAACATCGCGTTGATATAAATTCTATCACATCTGCCTCAAAAGAACCCTTCTGGAGTAAAAACTACCTAGGTGACCCCTCAAATTTTATGGTATATATACAGTATTTAGGACGAAACTGTCAAAATTTCACGCGATTACAGCTGGACTTTATTTCACAACAAGAGAGAAACTCAAATGTTGTCATGGTAAGTAGTATAGGAATGGGGGTACACAGATAGGCAACCTCCTCCTCCAAACCAATACAAACAACCCAGCGCAAACCAACATCCTCCACCGCGCCAGCCCAGGTGCCAAAAGTACAAAAAAACAACAGCCTTCGCCAACCAAAGAGCCAAACACCCTATATGTACCCCCTTTTGAACAAATGCGAGTACATAGGTATATACCATGCCAAGAACGGCCCTACCAGAGAAGCCTATGGCGAGATACGATCTGGAGCCTTGTCTGTTCGTGCAGCAAAGGATAAATACCACATTTCGCAATCAAGGTACGCAAAAATCCGTAGAATAGCCCCAGAAAATGTTCCACCTCCAAATACTATCCTAGACTCCAAAGGCCGCCCAGCACTGCCATCTTTTCGAAAAACGAGCGAAGAACTGGGATTTGCTAGAAAAGAGGTTTCCCTACTTGTTTCTATCCAAAAGAGAGCTAGAGATTCTAGATTCCCTTGGGTTTGGCATCTTTGAAACGATACCAGATACCAAAGGATTTTTTAGAAATATATCTTGCAAGCTTCCAAGAACCAGTCCAGGCAGGCAATATTCTTGACTTTGTCTACCTGTACAAGTGGGGGCCCAGCAGCGGCAAGCTTTGTATTGTTTCTTAGAGGCACCAAAAAGCAGGCAAACCACACAGCAAATGCAATGGCGATTGTCTCCAAATAGGCCCATCTCCAAGGATCTTCGAGGATCCAGATAGTACTTGTAAATGTGGGGCAACAGACCACTGTGTCGATAGCAAGAAAAATGCCCGTTTTGGAGCCACCGCAAACATTGCCTGCGAGCCCAGAAAAAAAACACTACCGCTTGTAGTCCCAGAGACGATAGAAATCCCTTCTTGCATCCAAAACATCCAGAATCTCTACGAAGACGAATGCCTTGTGTGGTGCCTACGATACACACAGCTCGTTGGGAGTCTGGCAGAGAACTCTGTAGCAAATGTATACCCACGTGCCATATCACTGGATGAAATCTGGTCGGCATCGCATTGCTTTCCTTGTGAGTCGTTATAGTCTGATGTGCTTTCACAAAGGTTATGTTGGGCTATATATAAACAGAACATTTCGAGCAAATCAAAGGCTATGGTGAGTTAAACGCATTGTATGCAAGCGACCGTACACACGGAGGGGCTATTGAGACGTCAAACGAATAGCCAGCACAACTGTGGACATATCCATGTCGCCAATTCAGTGGGAAGCATATCAAATTACTTCCCGAGGCGATTACCACTTAAACTAAAATGCAATAGCCAACATCGCGTTGATATAAATTCTATCACATCTGCCTCAAAAGAACCCTTCTGGAGTAAAAACTACCTAGGTGACCCCTCAAATTTTATGGTATATATACAGTATTTAGGACGAAACTGTCAAAATTTCACGCGATTACAGCTGGACTTTATTTCACAACAAGAGAGAAACTCAAATGTTGTCATGAGTAGTAGTATAGGGAGTGGCGGTTCTGGCGCACCGACCTATACTACTATTGTCTGTGAGCGTACATGAACACCCACATACAAAAATGAATAGACCCACTTCAACGTATTTTTAGTACCAATGTGGTTAATGATTTGATAATGTACTGTGAGGTTCCATTTCAACTTATTTTCATCATATTTTAGTACCAGTTTGACCATGTCCACAAATACACCCATTTTAAAGGCAAAAAGGTTCGACATAAGGATACACTCCCTACTGACCCTTAGGAGCTTATACAAGATATTTGCTCACCCTAAGGAGGCCTCGGACCCGACCCCCAAATGGGGCCGAGGCTAGTTAATTGGTAAACAAGTATGACCATAGGCCAGGGTGTCTACACCATTCTCAGCTATCCACCGCTTTGAGTCAAAGGGGGAGAGAGACACCTTATTGACGTGCAGCCCATAGAGCTTATGACCCTCACTACGAAGCATGTTCATCCCATAGCGGAACTGTTTCTTTGTGAAGAGAGACTCCATGTAATGAGCGTGGCGTAGATGCTTCTTCACCACCACCTTCTTCACACCCTTAGCTCTTTTATTTCGCCCTCATCAGACATCAGGATAGAGTACATCTTAGGGCACATACCAACGTACTCCTTGATGGGCACACCAGCGCACTCATCTTTCATCTTACCCAGAACCTTTTTGTTTTTGTCACTGTGCAGGGCATGAGAAGGGTCAAAGTTACTAGTGTCAAAGAGATGGGCATCCTCCCTCATATCAGCATGCACGTCAGATGTGCGGATCTCGAAAAGCAGCGAGTGTGTGTCTGTGTATAGCAGGCCAAGGTTGTTGCCGTATCTAGGCTTCATGGTTTTATAATGAAAGTCATACATCAAGTGCTTTGAAAGATCTAGAATGCACATGCCCACATACACCGGACGGTTTAAGACTAAACGGGTCTTGTGCATATGCAGGGCAGCCAGATCATGGTCAAACACTTTATGTCGAGCATAGGCAGGGCTGGCCACAAGCCTCCGTATTTTCTCTTTTTCCGATGAGCGCACAATCTTAAAGTCGACTTGCCTCCGGAGCTTCTCCATAGTCTTACCAAACACAGAGTTGTTCATCAGCTTATACAGGTCCTTCTCAAAGTCGCTGGTCGCCACCTTACACAGATCTGTATTCATCCGAATGTAAGGCTCCATCCAGGGGCTCTGGTTAAAGACAAGTGCACGATGGATCTTGGTAAGTCTCATCCCCAAAGACAGATACAGCTTGAGGTTCTTAGTGTACCACATACTTCTCCTTATTTCCGCAGGTTGGGCACCAGCTTTTCAACTCCATTTCCGGTGCTCCCCAATACACCTAGGAGATCCTTCTGGTAGTCTGACAGCCATTCGTTCTGTACAAGAAGCCGCTCCGGCGCTAGGGGATAGTCGTTGTGTTCGTCATGAAGCACAGCAGGATACTCCAAGTCAATCTAAAGTATATACCCCGTTTCAGCATCATCAGGATGGTCCTGGATCTCTAGGTTCTTAGGCCGTTCCACCCACTCAATACCCGAAGTCAGTAGGGCTTGGCTCATCGCCCACCCATACAGGTTGTTGGCATCGAGGTACTGGATATAGCTCGCTGGCTTATCCTGCTCATAGCCCTCCACATATGGGTTGTTAGCTTTAGCGTGGCAGTGCGACACCATGCTTATCCCACCGCGCAGCCCCCTCTCAATAAAGAGGTGCTTGTCATAGGTTTTCCGGAATGTTTCAAACACATCAGCCAAGAGCAGCACATCCGTGCATAAGTAAAGGTCATGGTAGTCCCCCATGTTTTTACAACCGAACGCGTTCCAGACTTTCTTGGCATGAACGTAGTCTGCAGCAGATATAGCCTGCTCAGAGAGCTTGCTGTAGAACTCATGGATTGGCGGCAGTGGAGCATCAAACTTATCCCAACCATCCATGAACTCATAAGGATACACTCCCTTACGCAGCAGCAACCGCCGCTTCATCTGGTCTGGCTCATATTCCGCCGTCACAGCAAAGGCATCTGGGTTGTTAGCAGACACCAGCTTGTCGAGCGAGGCCAGGAGAAACTGTGCACTATCAATGAACCGCAACTGTCCAAGCGACAGGGAAATATATTTCTCCATATTGTTTGGGATACAGTTGATGTTCCCCTCAACTTTGCTCATGGCCTGCATCAATAGATGGGAGTCATAGCCCCGCAGGTTATGGAACACCACAGGTACGGGCGTTGTTTTAGGGTTCAACCGCAGCTTGAGGTTGAAGGCTTTGTGGGCCGGTCCTCTGTACATACCAGTTATATGGCAGTGATCGCGGACAGAGTCGCCCCCCAGTTCCTTTTTACACACATGACAATGGGTAGCCTCTTTATGCACTCTTTTACCCTCTCAAGTCATGCGCATGGGGACAGGCTTGTAGAGGACTGCTATGATCTTTTTCTCCTCCTGCTGCATAGCCTGTAAGAACTTCTCCACAGCATCGTTTCCTCTGTAAACCAAAGGGGGTTCGGTCTTACCGTCACACCAAACAACTACATAACCGTAACCACACGGCTCATGTTCCTGTGTTCTCTGAGTGTTGCTCCTTGTAGCATCAAGAGCAGGGCCAGGAAGTTTCACTGTGAGCGCCTCAAAGTCTGCATAGATAACATAGGGGACAGGAAGCTGTTTCTGCCAGTTCTGGAAGGATAATATGTTCTTCCCTTCCTCAGGCATATTCACTCGCTCAGCAGTTTGCTCGATACCCATGCACTCAGGTTTGTGCGCCAGGAGCAGTTTCTCAGTGGTGTATCCATGCAAGCATCGCTCACAGAAGAACTTGCGGTGCTCGTGCTTACTCTGGTCATACAGCAGGCGGTTCAGTTTTTCGATCTGCGTGTAATGAAACCTGCCGTCCTCCTCAACCAGCATGAGGTTTATACATGGACCAGGCTGTTTGCTGATACTGTGAATGATGGTGGCCTTTCCATCCCAGCCAAAGACATTCAAGGCTAGGTTAGCATGCTTTTCTATCTTTTCAATCTGCGAGATAGGTGTTGGATAGTCCACACCTTTTCCTTCTAAGAGTTTTAAGAGCGGCTTAATGTTATATTTCGATGGTCTCTGATGGTCCTTGGCAACCGGGTGCAGAGCCGCTTCAATGGAATATAGAACGCAGTGTGGGTCGTCCCAGTTCTTTACGTTTATGATTGCCTTCTTTACCGCCAGCTTTCTCGGCAGTTTCAGATAGGAGGCACCTTTCAATGGCTGGTAGTTGGCAATATCGATCCACAGAGTTATGACGGACCCAAACTCCCAGCCAGAACCTCTATTAGTCCGCTTCTCCAACCGCTAATATCTACGTTCATGCCAAGAAAGTCTGGAACGCGTTCGGTTGTAAAAACATGGGGGACTACCATGACCTTTACTTATGCACGGATGTGCTGCTCTTGGCTGATGTGTTTGAAACATTCCGGAAAACCTGTCTTCAGCAGTGCGGGTTGGATCCGGCCCACTACTATACCAGCCCTGGTTTGTCGTGGGATGCGCTTCTTAAGAGCACAGGGGTGGAACTCGATCTTCTCACTGATTATGACAAGCACCTCTTTATTGAGAAGGGGCTGCGCGGTGGGATAAGCATGGTGTTGCACCGCCACGCTAAAGCTAACAACCCATATGTGGAGGGCTATGAGCAGGATAAGCCAGCGAGCTATATCCAGTACCTCGATGCCAACAACCTGTATGGGTGGGCGATGAGCCAAGCCCTGCCGACTTCGGGTATCGAGTGGGTGGAACGGCCTGAGAATCTAGAGATCCAGGACCATCCTGATGATGCTGAAACGGGGTATATACATTAGGTTGACTTGGAGTATCCTGCTGTGCTTCATGACAAACACAACGATTATCCCCTAGCGCCGGAGCGGCTTCTTGTACAGAACGAATGGCTGTCAGACTACCAGAAGGATCTCCTAGGTGTATTGGGGAGCACCGGAAATGGAGTTGAAAAGCTGGTGCCCAACCTGCGGAATAAGGAGAAGTATGTGGTACACTACAGGAACCTCAAGCTGTATCTGTCTTTGGGGATGAGACTTACCAAGATCCATCGTGCACTTGTCTTTAACCAGAGCCCCTGGATGGAGCCTTACATTCGGATGAATACAGATCTGTGTAAGGTGGCGACCAGCGACTTTGAGAAGGACCTGGATAAGCTGATGAATAACTCTGTGTTTGGTAAGACTATGGAGAAGCTCCGGAGGCAAGTCGACTTTAAGATTGTGCGCTCATCGGAAAAAGAGAAAATACGGAAGCTTGTGGCCAGCCCCGCCTATGCTCGACATAAAGTGTTTGACCATGATCTGGCTGCCCTGCATATGCACAAGACCCGTTTAGTCTTAAACCGTCCGGTGTATGTGGGCATGTGCATTCTAGATCTTTCAAAGCACTTGATGTATGACTTTCATTATAAAACCATGAAGCCTAGATACGGCAACAACCTTGGCCTGCTATACACAGACACGGACTCACTGCTTCTCGATATCCGTACATCTGATGTGTATGCTGATATGAAGGAGGATGCCCATCTCTTTGACACTAGTAACTTTGACCCTTCTCATGCCCTGCACAGTGACAAAAACAAAAAGGTTCTGGGTAAGATGAAAGATGAGTGCGCTGGTGTGCCCATCAAGAAGTACGTTGGTTTGTGCCCTAAGATGTACTCTATCCTGATGTCTGATGAGGGCGAAATAAAAGAGCTAAGGGTGTGAAGAAGGTGGTGGTGAAGAAGCATCTACGCCACGCTCATTACATGGAATTTCTCTTCACAGAGAAACAGTTTGTTATGAACCAATTTTTGAGCTGCTAGTTAGGAAAGTAATAAAGTACGAGATTTATGGATATGATCAAGCGTGATGTTATTGCTTAAGGGAGAGACTTTTATCTGTACCGTGGCTTACTCATCTAGCTTATTTACGAGTAATGTTCTTCCTTTTTTATTTGACATTGATGGCCGAGTGATGTATGCGTGGCAGTCCAATTTCCCTTTCTTGATTAATTGGGAACTGTTTTATGTGCTTTATATGCCAAGTTAATGCTTTTGTCCTCGGAATCCCCTATCTTGATTAAATCGGCTACGCTTTATATGACATTTTGATGCATTTGTCCTCGGAAATCCTTGTGTGCTGCGTGATTGCTTTATTTTAGCATCCCTCGTAAACCATTTTTAGTGCTTTGTCCTCGAATCTCTCGTAGAATGCATGCGTGGAAGAGGTAGATAAATGTCGTGTGGTGAATTATTTATTATCTTTATTGGAAGTAGTTAAGTAGATTCTAGCGTATAAAAGACCCACCAAATAGCGCCCCAACACTCCAGTCCCGCAGAAGCTCCGCAGAAGTCCACAGACGTCCATCGAAGCCACGGAGAGACAGCCAGACTCCAAAAGAGGCTGACTCTCGCCAACTTCCCAATAGGCTTCAGAAGAGACTTAAGTACTTTTACTTCGTGCTGTGGAGTGAAATAAGAAAATAAACCAACTTTAGTTTGAAAACGGAGTCCTTCATTTACCTGTGCACCTTAAAACGTGAAGTAAAAAGAACGCGCAATAAGAGAAGAAACAATAATATCTTAGCCTTACCCCAAGGCGTGATACAGTTCCGCCATGGGATGAACATGCTTCGTAGTGAGGGTCATAAGCTCTATGGGTTGCACGTCAATAAGGTGTCTCTCTCCCCCTTTGACTCAAAGCGGTGGATAGCTGAGAATGGTGTAGACACCCTGGCCTATGGTCACACTAGTTTACCAATTAACTAGCCTCGGCCCCGTTTGGGGGTCGGGTTCGAGGCCCCCTTAGGGTGAGCAAATATCTCGTATAAGCTCCTAAGGGTCAGTAGGGAGTGTATCCTTATGTCGAACCTTTTTGCCTTTAAAATGGGTGTATTTGTGGACATGGTCAAACTGGTACTAAAATATGATGAAAATAAGTTGAAATGGAACCTTACAGTACATTATCAAATCATTAACCACATTGGTACTGAAAATACGTTGAAGTGGGTCTATTCATTTTTGTATGTGGGTCTTTTTGTACGCTCACAGACAATAGAAGTATAGGTCGGTGCGCCAGAACCGCCACTCCCTATACTACTTAAGTGCTAGATTCATAGCTTATATCGTGGTGTTAGAAATTCAACCGCATCTGCTTCAAAAGAACCTCTATGGTGCAAAAACTACCTCGGTGACCCCTGTGTTTTTCATTCTATTCTATGGTAAATATAACAAGGAAGAATCTTAAAATTTCACTCGATTACCGTTTGATATTATTTCCCACTAAGGGAGAAACTCAAATGTAGCAATGAGCGCTAGGATCAAATCATTGATCGCTGTATTGTTCGGTATTACAATGAAGGAAATGTTAAGATTTCACGCAATTGTCTCTGGAAATTATTTGTGACCTAAAAGTAAGACCGCTCTTTCTCTGTAGCATTCTTGTCATGTCTGAAAAGCAGTAATTCGGGGGCCACGGTGATAAATCCTGAGATTTTGTACGAACTCAAAAAGATATTTATTGTAACCCAACACGATGATTCGTAGGATGGAATCTTTACTTTTCTCAAATGCAACATCAAGAGCTGTGTTCCAATACCACTTGCCTGGTTTCAAGAGGTCCCAGAAGGGCTGCATTATATCGGACGAATTAACGCTGTAACTTGGTTTACTAGCCCAAACCATGACCTGGCATCCGTGATATTTCTGGGCTTAGGGAATGTCCTAATGGCATCGAGACAATTCTCAGATGGCTTGATGACATTCCATGGGATGTTGAATCCTGCAAACTCAATGTCTGTTTGAGCAAACCGGAAATTGGATGGGTTGAACACCGAAGCACTGCTCAATGATGTCGTCCCATAGGAGGGTGTCATCAATGCATTTTGTCTTGCGTTCGACATCAATAGTGAAGTCGTCTTAGGCTTTGGTATAACCATCGCCTGCCACATGAGAACCCTGTGGTGCTCGGAGATACCTGAAGCGGCCCCATTCAGTGATAAATGTGGTTGCCTTACTAGCGCTGGGGTTTAGCCACATGGAATGGTAACCATTCCATGCGGGCTTGCAGGTCGACTGTCCTGCGTGGTGAACCATCCTTTTTTGGTACTACCATCCTTGAGCACCAAACAGTGGGCGTTCCAGGCGGCACCGGTTCAATTATGCCCAGGCGTACATCTCGATCTATGTCAGCTTTGACCTGGGCTTTCCAATTATGGGGTACCGGAATAGGGGTGTGGTGTGCTACTGGCTTGGCCTCGGAAATGGATCTCTAGTGGTTCACCAGACATGCAAGGCAGATGTTGTTGTTCGCAAATGTTGAATGCTGAGCTGGCATAGTACTGAAGGATCCACTTTTGCAGCTTCTGGGCATTTTCTTTGGTTGGAGGCAATGGAATTTCAGACGGGCTTGGGGGTACGGGCTTCCTTTTTGGACACGTGCATGTCACTGTAGTATTGATTGTTGAAGTCATTGGCAATGGGAATTATGGCTGGACAATGCCCAGGTCTAACAGGGCTCCGATCGAGAGTAACAAACCCTTGATATTGCGTCCGACATATAAGGCCTGTTTGCTGGTAGCGCCATTCACAGTAACATATGCAAATAAAACTCCTGCTATGTCCGTGGCAGTCTGGTGCCTCTGCCACGTTCCTTTCTACCGCAACCTGCACAGCCTGGTGGAGTGTTGTACACAGGGGTCACTTGAGGGCTGCCTGCATGGCCGTTCTCACGTTTGCCACGTCGTTTGCGGTAGCTCGACTGTTCGGTGGCAAGGGTTGAATCGCTACTGAGTTGCTCCTTAACACGTTTGCCATCTTTCAGTACTTGAATGAGATCGAATTTAGCTGCAAAAGACTGAAGTTGGCTGTTTTTAGCTAGCACCTCACCCTGGATGTCCTTGTCATGCATCCCCACTGTCAGCTGATCTGATATCATTGAGGTGGCATAGCTCACTTTTTCGGAGCACTTGGGGCACGTAGATAGAAAGGTGCAGTGCTCAGCTTTTGCTCGAAGTTGTGCCACAAACTGCTGGACGGGCATGCCGGGGTCTTGGTGGAGGGTATAAAACTCTTGGCGAACAGCCTTATTCTTCCTCTTGTCAGTCAACCGCCGTATGTGGTTAAGCAGGGTAGACTCATCCAGGGAATCGATGGTTGACGGGCCAACATAATTGAAAAGCTCTAGACGGAGCTCCTCTGAACAAAAGGCTCGTAGTTCTTCTGGGGACGATGTTGGAAGTTGCGCACGACGCTTGTAGAGTTGCCATTCATTGACGAAGAAAGCCCATTTACTTTCAGTGCAATTCAGGTCGATGTTGGGGCGGTCAGGGCGTTTGAGAGAAGCTAGCTGGTACTGTGATATAGAGTTGTGGCGGAGTTGGTTTGACAAGGAGGATGCCATAGTGTTGACGCTATTTACAAGGTCACTGAGTTGCTGGGCCGATATGGTGACTGATGGCAGATGGTCACCTCCTGCGCCCAGAGTATCATCGATTGTGCTGGGGTTCCTGGCCCTCCAACATCTCACGATCATTCACGCTATTATCGCCCGCTTGTGGATGTCTATGCATAATAACGGGGATACGGTTGACGTACGGCTGATATGAATATATTCAGGTTACTTACAGGCTTTAAAATATTTATTGTTACCCAACACGACAACAAAAACGATAGAGGTTGCTGTCCCCTCCAACGATATCATCCAAAGTCAGAATCCTGCACACGGTTACATGGATCATTCAACAGTTAGAAACTTTTGTAAAGACAAAATGCACGGCACAGATAACTACGAAGTAGACAACCTAATTTGGATTACATTGCGTTACAGATATATTTGTTTATGGTTGATTTCAATACATGTAAAGAAGATGGTAAATAAAATCTATGACACTATCCGTTCCATTGTCTTGCTCCCGAATAACGAATACTTTAAAAGGGTATTTGGAACCTTTATGTTTTAACATGCAACAAGTAAACTTGTCCTGTCCGACCAAGACCTTGCTTTCTTTCAAATTTAGTATTAAACTACCAAATTAATATCTATACATGAAAATCGTCACACGGTATACATAGACTCCCAATACAGACATAATATAGCGACTCAGACCTTGTAAGTGGTGGTCAACCTGAGATGATTCTACTACAGAACGTCGCTAATTTGAGAAGTGTGTCAGTATTCCTTTTAGCTGCTGTTCCCCATATCTCAAAACCATACGAAATATACGTATCTGTTTGATCTCCGTTCTTCCGCGACCCGAGCAACTTTCTGTTCATTAGGTACAGTTAGGTACAATGCCATGGGTAAAAGACAGATTGAAAACGTGTACTAATCGGTGGACAATATGTGCAAGTATACATTGTATAGTTTTGCTGCTTATATCGTCGTGACCTGTATAATTGTTGACACCTTACGATCATAAGGTGTTTAGAATTATACTCTCTATGATGAAATGAAATCTGAAGGAAAAACAGAATTCGTCCACTTTGCAGGCCAGAATTAATTACATGACACGTGTCTATAGGTCATGATACGTAGCTTCATTTGGGTATATTTTGTGACCTCAGCTAAGACGAGTTTCAACTCATGATCTGAGATATTGCCATCTTTAAGTGCTGTTGATACAATGTCAGTGATGGTATTCAATTGGCTCTGCGCAAGAATGCCGATATGATCATGTTTTTTTATCTTAATGGTCAGTCTCCGACTGATAAATTTTCCAGCGATTCTATGTAGCCCACAAGTGGCTCCAGTAACAACCAACTACTGAAGTCATTACACCTACGCCACCTGTGCCAAGACACATGCCAACATTAACTAACGCAGTCTCTACTGCATCCACTGAGCTATATACGCCTATATTTCTTGTACATAGCACAATATTATCATATATCTCTATCTCGAGGTATTGCTTCTTGAGCTTGATCTCATTCAATCGATAGGAGTGGCCTGGATTCTCATCAGTGAATCTCAGGATATAACGCTGCCGTCGGAATGGTTGGTTGTTGTTTCATACTGAGGATATAAGTCTAGTTCAATTAGGAATGATACTACAGAATAAGTCACTGCTCTGTTTTGAGTGGTTGTATAAAGTTAATGATGTTGCCTTGTTCCAGCTGTAAAGGTTGGTCTAAAGACATTACAACAGCCTGCTGGGCAGCAGGCCTACTAATCACTACCGCTTGGTTTGTTCCATTTATAATAGTATCAGTACCAGCACCCACATCAGAAGACAACCACATACGAATGACCTAACACCACTTGATAACATGGTATATCCACAGCTTGAGTCTCGTGAGGTTTGATCCCTGGCTCCATCACCAAACTACCTCTCATATCCTCTGCGCAGGGCCCCATTTGCTTCTGCTCAATTAGTAATGAGGCTGTCATCAAGACCCAACACAGTTAGCACTTCAGCGTTAAAACTCGCAGTCCCAGCAGGAATTGTGAGGGTAATAACCCCATTTACAGCATCAACTTCCAAACTAAGACCTACTGCTGTATTCTGGTGCTGAAGAAGGCTAAAACTCTAAGACTGTCATGAAATGATCCCATCTTTTACATAACTGTACCAGCCCACAATATATATAATTGACCTTAGACCTAAACATAGATCGCCTGCAGTGTTGTTAATGGGATTTTGCAGGGACACAGCCTTGCCAATTTGTCAGAGTTTGATACATAGTTAACTACGTCGGCCTGGTGCTGGTGTACATTATCGCGCCTTGGGGTAAAGCTTAGATATTATTATTTATTCTTCTATTGCGCGTTCGTTTTACTTCAGTTAACCAACACGGTTTATAGGTGTACAGGTAAACGAAGGAATCCGTTTCCAAACTAAAGTTCAATCCACAAGCAGAACACTAAGTAGAAGTACGTGAGTCTCTTTTGAAGCCTATCTTGAAGTTGACAAGAGTCAGTCTCTTTTGGAGCCTGGCTGTCTTCATTCTGACTTCTGTGGACCTCGAGGGACGTTTGTGGACTTCTGTCGACCTCGAGGGACGTCTGTGTACTTCTGTGAACGTCTGTGTATTTCTGTGTTGATGCTCGTTTTGTGGGTCTTATATATGCTAGGATCGGCTTAAGTACTCCAGATAAGGAAATGAATAATTCACCACACCAGATCTACCTACCCCTCCAACGCATGCATTATACGAGGGATTCTGAGGCAAAAGCAATTACATGGCATACAAGGGATTCTGAGGCAAAGCAATTACATGGCAGATAAAGCATAGCCAATTGGTTGAGGTAGGGGGATTGAAATGCTACGTATACAACACTCAGCCACCAAGGTCAGATTAAAAGGGAAAAACATTACTCATTAGTAAACAAGATGAGTAAGCAACTGTACAGATACAAGTAGTTCTCCATTAAGCAATAACATCACGCTGGCCACCAATCTCGTCATAAGTTACTTTCCTTTTTATGGAACTGTGTTTGTCTTTAAAGTATTTGAAGGTTTTTTCCCAGTCAAGCAGGTCACCTCATTGCTTAATGCAGAGACAACAGCTTGCAGCCGAGAAACCCATGCGGTTGATAGTTTACCAGATGGAAGTGTTAACTCCACGGCATATTTGGTTTCAAAGAGACACTCTGAAGTAGTTGAGGCTAATGCAGTAGTCCTCCCATGTATATCCTTTCAAATGAACCTGCAACCTCTGTAGACTCTTTTGTAGTCAACCGCTCTGTTCACATGTTGCCCATGTTGCCTGCGCACACTGAAGCTGCTTGATTGCCATTTCATGGCGATTACTTTCCGGGCGCACGTTGCTGATTTGTAACTCTGAGAATAAGAAGTTGCTCCCAGAGAATGCAAGGGCGTTGACAAGGGCACCTCCAACAAGCAGCGTAAATGAGGCCATTGTGTAACAGGCAATTTTACTTCAGTATATCACCTGGTATGATACCTTGTTTAATTAGCATGTCCTTTGTGGCCATGGGTAGGGCTACGTAGGTAACAGGCATGGCCAGGTCACGTGGAGTGAAGTCCAGCCTCGTGATTTTCCCTCTAAGAGCCATCATATAGATCTTGGTGTAACCTATAGATATACCAGAAACTGCAGCATGGCAGACCGCTTTGACGAGCTTTTTTCCATCAGTATTTGTGGTCGTCATGATTAACTAAATCCATATGAAAGGGATCCTTTAATTGTACGACCTGGCTTTGTTGACTTTTGTGAACAGCAGCGGCAGGGGACAGGCTAAAGGCACTGTATGTTTTTCACCATGCACCATCTAAACAACCCGACGCCACTGGCAACATAGGGCGCCCATGTAGCTGCCAGCCAAAAATGATGAGGCCTTTCTACGACCGTGGGGTGAGGCTTTTCTACCGCTGATTGTTATAAATGAAGCAAGCCACTGGTAGGTACAGATGGTCAATGTGACTCTGTTTGGGACCACTGTCACATAACGGAAAAGTACAGGGGACCAGCCCACTGTCGTATCGTGATCTGTGGTGTTGGATGCTCACGATACGCACTTGTAATAATGACGACTCGAACTCCAGATGTAGGGTTTATAACAACTTGAACTTTATTTAACAGTTTTCAACTTTCGAATTTTCGATGTTACTTAGCCTAAATTTAAGAGAGATTTCTGTTGAGCTGGGAGGCCAGGAGAGAACTGATATTAAAATGTAAAGAGCTTCCCTCAATGACTTAGGCACGCCATCCCAATTCTCATGGGACGTGCAGTAGCCAGGTCAGTAAGGGTTGGGGCCTTCAGGCGTTGCCTGGGCAGGATGGTCCTGTGGCTCTGGAATATGGGGTATGTATGAGGTGAGGGGGGAAGTGGCAGGTGACATGTAGGTCACTCGTGGATCTGGGAAACTGGGGTTTATAATTAATATAAGCTGTTGTAGGGGGTTACTCCATCAACTGATGACTGAGAGGGACGTTATGATGAAGGGTAGGTTTGTTATCAATATGGCACTCAACATATCCCTCTCCTTTTAAGTGGATGAATATCCACAAAAGAAACTAGGTCCCTTCATGGAAGAAAAAAAATCGTGAGGATATTCTACGCTTAGGGTTGGTTGGTAAGGAAATGAGTGTGTACTGAGTCGAAATATGGAATACACATTCCAGTGTACATTATATCAGAATTGTTAAAAACTATTCTGGTCCGATAAATTATATATCAGTAAAATCAAAGTAATTATGGTACTATTATAACATTGTTATATATTTACTTATTGTTGTTGGTAGATGTCGTGCAGGCTGGCCTATTTTCTAGTGGTTGGAATTCAATCATATTTTAATCTTATGTTGGGACATGGTGCAATATCTATGACTAGGGCATCTAAACTACTCGGAAACTGGCACTATTGATGCCGAAGCATCGATAGCGCCAGCAGGAGCATCGTGCGACACTCCTAACCCTTGTGAATCCGAGTCAAGCAGAGAGTTGGCCTCTCTCTGCACCTCAACGCTAAAACTAATTAATTTATCGTCCTCATGTTCAAACTTAGTATGGCAGTCGTTGTAGACGTTTCTGATGAGAAAGATTGTTTAGAGAATTTCTTGTTGGATGGACGATATACAGCAGTCCTGTATGGCCCGATACCTTAAGATTGGAGCAGCATCGAATGAGAGTTATTATGAAGAAAAAAAATATTTTTTGCCTTTCTGGCGTGGGATTTTAGGTGGAAAAGGGGAGAGAAGCAAGATTAGACATGCAACAGTAAACCTGATTATTCTAAAAGAGAAGAAAGTTATACCATTGGAATATGAATATAGCCTGAGCAAGTCATGGTCGTTTCACTTGCATATGCCCACTGCTTGCATTTAAGCTGAAACATTTACGTAAAAAAAAAATGAGATTCAATCTTTTACACAGTAAGAATTATTATTGACGTGAGCTTTCCGAACTGGTGGGTCCATTCGATCCAGGCAGCGACGTGATACTTGAAGATCCTCGGCCCGTTGATCATGTCGTAGACAGGACTCAACGCCTCCTCAGACTGAAAGTGATCTGTCCCCAAGACCAAAGACGCTACTGAACAAGTACAAACTCTTAAACACTGTGAACAGAGCACGGCATGACAACCACACTGAGCATAAATAAACTACTATAATAACTAAACAACACCAAGTACACATGACTGTTGATGAGTAGTCTGCTTATAACCTGAAGCAGAACTCGACGGGATATCGACAGGGCATGCCGTTATTTGTCTATTCCTTCAACAACCTCGTGGCGTGAACTGTCGGCGCGCGGGGACATCAACTGGAGCCACTGACCTCGCGTGTTCCTGAGGATTAACTGCTGGGCCCAGAGAGAAGGGATGTGGCGCATGTTGTACAAGGCAGATGCTATGTCCCCACGTCGCCTCCTGGCGCACGCCTGTAGTACGGGGAGGGTGTCTCTGATTGGCTAATAACATTTTACAGACAGCTCAAGCTCAACCAAGGCTTAACTGTGACCTGGGACGGAATTGGTTCTTAAGTCATTATACCAATCAGTAGGCCGTTCATCCTTGTACGTCTGGGACAAGATCCTGCGGGTTAGCTGCTACCTGAAATGTTGGCCATGATACTTACTGATCGCGTCAGATCTGTGATCCGTGGTTATGGTCACCATTCGAGCTTCACGCTAATAAAACCTAAATCACACAGACTTTCTAAAAGACGAATTAGATTTCTTAAACCAATATTAACTGTTCAATTCTATGATAACTATCCATTAATGCATAAAATGAAATTTAATAAGTTGGTATTTGAATGACCCGCACTATATCCATAATATGGGGATTGTATGGATCGCCCATTGAGGGGGAACAGGACATATCTAAGTCAAGACCCTATATCTAAATACATTCATAAAATACTAGCTAAATATCGAAATCAGCGCGGCATACGACGACACGGTATCTGAGCGGTTCTTTTGAATTCACACCTTAATACACGAGGCACTAAACTTAACGAAAGGTGTTGAATTTAAACAAAATAATGTTTCTTTGCAGCAGAATCTGACCGCAGGGGCTGGTGGTGTGTGAACCTCATGGAGCAAGCAGCCTCAGCTGACCTTGCCACAGAGGATGGTGGTGTGTGTGAACCTCATGGAGCAAGCAGCAGGAGCTGACCTTGCCACAGAGGTTGGGGTGTGGGTGTACTGATTAACACTTGTAGGTGATCCCCGCGACTTTGTATGTTGTTCTCGGCTGATCATAACATCGCGTCCGGGGGAAACCGAGGTGTTCTGCCATACAGGAGTTCAAAGGGTGACATATTTACTGTTCGGTTCACCGTGGAATTAACTGCGAACACAGTTGAACACAGGTAGTTGTCCCATTGATGGGGTTTGTCTTGGCATAGGGTTCGGAGGAGGTTCTTGATTGTATTATTAGCTCTCTCCGTCCTTCCATTGGTAGATGGTTTGTAGGCTGATGTGAACTTCTGTGTCCCTTGGAAGAGTGTGTTCAACTCCTTGAATAGCGAACTTGTGAAGTCGGACCCTTTGTCTGTAAGAGTGTGTTCAACTCCTTGAATAGCGAACTTGTGAAGTCGGACCCTTTGTCTGTAAGAATTTCTAGAGGCATTCCATGGGTGCATATGATTTTCTCAAAGAAATTTCTTGCTAGGGTCGGCGCGTCTATGTTTTTGGCGGGCCAAGCAATCACATAACGAGAATAGTGATCTACTACCACTGTAATATAGTTGTTGCCATGATTACTACGAGGTAGGGGTCCTACATGGTCCATCGAAATTCTCTGCTAGGGGGCTGCCACGGGGTCAAAGAGGGTCATTTCAGGTTTCTCACGTCGGTGAGAACGCTTGGTACCTATTAGCCGCGCACGACGGTAATATAAATATATACCGTCGTGATTGAGGATATGTGGGTCGTGTGGCAAGTTTTATATTTTGCGTGCATATAGCTTCTCATCAATGTTGTGTACTTACGTAAATATATATGTCGACAAATGAGATGAATATCCGCTGAACCGGACTATTTTGGTTATCCACTGTCTCGTGATTATTTAGCAATTGTCAAATGAACTTTTAGAATCACAACTTTCGTTCACGGCAGCCCCAGTTTTGGAGATATGACGTCACATTACCCAGTTTCATTTTCACTCGCCATGTGGCTGCAGGTCCCGGGGGAGGGGGCACTTAAGTATATAGAGGTAGTATACATGTGTCGGGGTAAGTTTTTTTTCGGCCTCCCGACGGGTTTTGTTGACCTTATTATTGTAGGATGGGGTATGCTCTTGCATTTTTACCTTGTATGACGGGTACAGGTTTTTGAGATCCCGGGGCACACCCCTACGCAGGACAAGGCCAAGTGCCCCCTCCAGACTGCGGGAATCAATAAGTGATATCTTTTTTAAATGTCAATGTGATATCGTTGAATACATATCGCCCTTCAAAGTAGATATTTCCAAAAGATAATCATTGACAAAATGACACATATACTTAAATAATAAAATTCAGAAAGAAAAAGTTCGCTTGCGAAGAACCTCGTCTGCGCATGCGCGCAGAAACCGATCTTGTCGTTCAAAATAAACATGAACTTTTCAGAATTTGTGTGGCCGGATTAAATCGCCTTTGACGAAATCTCACACGTAAACTAACTCAACTTGTTAATAAACATCCATTTATGTGAAAAATTATTCTTCATACGTACATTTGTGTAATTATCGTGTATAATTGGAACTCATGTATCGTTCACGCGCATTCGGTTACGATCTTTGCACGACGTTAATAAACGTCGTGCACGGCTAGGTACCTATGCACTGAGGACAGCTATCAACATATTCCCGAACATCACG
The DNA here is from genome assembly GCA_034190875.2 of Urechis unicinctus. Taxonomy (NCBI): domain Eukaryota; kingdom Metazoa; phylum Annelida; class Polychaeta; order Xenopneusta; family Urechidae; genus Urechis; species Urechis unicinctus. The sequence goes on along the minus strand of CM067348.1, from coordinate 39,359,991 downwards.
ATACATACCTGGCCAAGAGAATCTCCGCTTCAAGGCAGATAGCATTTTGTTAATACCCACATGACCCGCTAATGCGGAGTCGTGGCATTGGGACAAAACTGCATGCCTGAGGGTCTCTGGCACGACCAGCGATAACGAGAAGTCTCCTGGTTTAGATGCAACGGGTCTGAATAAATGCTGAAGGAGGCCGTCCTCTACGATATAGTCGTTTTCTCTCAGTAGAACTTTCTTCGCTTCCTTGCTCGAATTTGGAAGGATATCATCTTGTAGCCATCGCATGTTGGTGCAGAATGAACAATTTCCTTGCTCGGCGCGGATAACATCGACTGTTACGTCCACGGCTTTATGGCTGAGTGTACGCTGCGTCTTTGAACTTAATGCACTGGGATTCTTGTACGCTTGTTCCTGTTGCTGATCTGCGTGATCTGTTGGTGTATTGGGACTAAGAGCCAGCGTAGTACTGCTGTGACTGTCTATCGTAGGTTGTTTATTTGTCGCCGACCTGGTCGTAACTGGGCATACAGTAAGATCTTGTGAGATATTGATGGTAGACAAATCAGGGTAAGCGTCGATGACGTCATCGTTACTACACCGGGGGGTGTCATATTCCGTCTACTGAGGGTGTCAGCGGCCGAGTTCAGTGATCCCTTTTGGTATTCGATATCAAAGTCGTAGGATTGCAGGATTGTCTGCTTGGTGTTTAGAATAGACAGTAAAGCCTTGTGGTCCGTTACCAATGTGAACCTACTTCCTTCCACATATGACTTCCAGTAGGTAACTCCATGGACTGCTGCCAGCAGCTCGAGTTGGGTAATTGAATAATTCTTTTCATGTTTATTTAGGGCTCTCCCTGCGTACCCGATTGGTTTTTCATTCGCATTGTCGTCCCTTTGGGCCAGACAGTGACCAATGGCTGATGTGCTAGCATCTGTGTAGAGTATGAATGGCTTATCGAAGTCAGAATATGCGATAATCTGATTTGACGTGAGCAGACTCTTTAATTGATCAAATCTCCGCTGACATTCTGTCGTCCAAATAAATTTCGCGTCAGATCATTCAAAGGCTTACAAACAGCAGCAGCATTTGGGATAAACTTCCTAAAAAAAAATTCGCCAGCCCAAGAAATGATCGAACTGCCTTGACGTGAGTGGGAGTGGGGTAAGTTGCTACAGCTTGCAGGTGATTATCGCTTGGTAGGGTACCTTTGCGTGTGAGCTTCATTCCCAGGAACTCAACCTCTTCCTTGAAGAGGGAACACTTTTTGGGATGAAGCTTGAGATTAGCTCTTCTCAATAGCTCAAAAACATGGCGCAGATGCTGGAGGTGCTCCTCAAATGAAGCAGAGTAAACAATGATAACATCAATGTATACCAAAGCGTATTTACCAAGACAATCTGACAAAATATGCATCATTAACTCTTGAAACCAAGAGGGTGATTGTTGTAAGCCCATACTGAGTCTTGTAAGTTTGTAGGACTTGTAGTCAGGTGTTGTAAATGTGGTGTATTCTTGACATTCTTTTGTTAAGCCAACTTGGAAGAAGCCAGAGGCTATGTCTAGGCAAGAAAAGTATTTTGGCTTACTGTGACCTATCTCATCAAGCGTGACATACATTCGATTTATAGCAAGAGTGGATTTAACTGTTTGTGAATTGAGGTATCTGTAGTCCAGACATACTTGGAGAACCTGTGCTTTTGTCAGGTGAGGATTATCGAGCCTGATGCGTAGGTCGTCAATGGCGTACAATGTATCTTTATTGACGTCTACGGGTCCGACGGGACTGTTAAGGCTGTCCAAATTCGCGATTGACTCCCGATGCGCCGCTGCGCTGAGTAAGGACGGGTCAGACGGATGCGGGACGGATGCGCGAATTGCTCGAGTGCGCCAGTCGCTAACGAATCCGTTGATTTATGGCATGCAGCGCATATCGTTGGATGTGAGTTCATCACAGGTTCGCTGATGGGCCCAGCTAATCAGCCGTGTCATTAATGGGAGTACTTTGGTACTTCGACACACAGAATTTGACACTTAGGTGGTACGCAAATGTCACGCGAGGCGACTATTCGGATTGGGTCAGATATACGTAATGAATTTCGCTTGAAATTGATTTTAGCGTGATACTTCTTTGAGAAATCAGCTCCTAGAATAAGTGGTGGAATAAGTCCGTCCACTACCTGGAACGTTTTGGGGAACGTTTGGGTTTGAATTTTGACTCCAAGGTGTATTTGTCCGAAAACCTTGGTAGAATTTCCATTAGCTACTGTAATGGTCTTGATGTCTGAAGGATTCAAACAGGGGTTTACGTTGCCAAAAAGTTTAGCCGGATGCTTTTGGTCAATGCAAGATATGCGTGCACCAGTGTCCAAAAGGGCGACGCATTTAAATTTTCTAATTTTGACTAGCACTGTCTGATCACTGAAAAAGGCGGTGCTAATTGAATCAAGGTGGTGCCATGCTTGTGCGACCTTTCTCTGTGATGGACAGTGCCGAACTAGTTTAAATGGCAGAATTTTGCAATGTGTCCCTCCCCGTTGCAATGGAAACATTGTATGGGGCCTGGGATGGGAGTACGATTCCGAATAGGATTAGTGACTCTGTCTGTGGACCTTCCCCTGGTGTACACGGGTGATTTGCTGCGTCCTCTGTCCCTAGAACTATGTCGATTCCTGGAATCTACTATACTGGGACGTGTACCTGACAAGGACCTGTGACGGCTAAACCTGTCCTCTGAGCTCTCCCGTGTGTGCTGCCCTGCCTCTCTACCTGCTCTGAGGGGGTTCCTGCTATGGGAACCAGAACTGCCTGCCGAATATGATCGGTGCCTAGAAGAGGACCTTCCGCGTCTATCGTAGTCTCTATTGGACAGCATGTAATTATTATGTCTTCCACCGATAGGTTTAGCCTGAATTTTTTTTTTTTTTTTTTTCTTCTCCAGTCAAGGTTTTTCGGGCTTTTCTCCGGAACGGTTAAACATACCAACATGAAATTTTGGGGAATGATAGATCAAGTTGGGACACAACTGGCGATCCAGTTTGACGCGCATGCGCAGTGTTGGAGGCTTATGGGATAGATTTTTCGTCGATTTTTCCCCAATTTTTGAAACTATCTCCTCCATAACTACTGCAGTTACGAATATATGAATTATATGGTTGTAACAAGCAATTATCGTAGCATGGAATAGGCGAAAAAAATACTTATTTTCACCTTTTCTACTTTGTATAATGACATGTATTTTAGTGTACCTATTGCGATTTTTGCTACGAGTTCTCTCTTCGCTGATATCTCTGAAACGGCTGTATTTACGGACATGAAATTTTGTCAGTAATTAGAACTTGGCCTCGTGATAATGATTGTAACAGTATTTTAAGCATTCACAGTAAAAGAAAACAGTAAAAAGGACGTTTAGTTTGAATGTTTTCTACTGCAGCAGCTTACCACCGTGTATTGACTTGGTTTTAGGGGTCATGTCAAAACATCTAAGCGGCAGCAGCTTGTGATCTTATAATAGTGCGCGTTACCAGCTCTTCTCGGTCCGTGTATATACTGTCTTTATGACTCAGCGACAGTGTGCACTGGATGTCCCGGTGCAATCAAAGCGGGTATATATACACAAACACGCATACACGCACACATATATACATATGTATACACACGGTTTCCGATGCCAAGCTTCCGAGCGCCGAACAGCTATCTATAAATAGCATATATATGTGTATATTTATAAGTGTGTGTGTTTATATACGTATATATATCTATATATATATATGTGGTCGGGTGTGCTCTTAAGAGATCGTGTGTCTCCGCCGTTGTTTCCGTGTTGTTGTTGGTTTTCCCGTGATCCTTCGCGGCGGGAATTCCAGACCAGTACAAAAGGCGAAGCCCACAAGGGCTTAGTTTTTTACGCTGCAAAGATCCCGGAGGAACAAGTACATCACAGGTGGAACACTGATAGTCATAGCCACTCGACCACGAGAATTCCCGGGTCATTTTTCGGTTGAATAAAGAATCATATAAAGCAAGGGAGCACCGTGTTGTGGGTCATTATGTAACCACCCCCTTACCCACCAAGCAACATCTGGCGCAGCCGACAGGGTTCGGATCCTTGCAGCAGGAACCGGTGCTACGAACGGTGACCCGGAGGAGACACAATTTAGTTTTGACATCGGTTGGGCAGCGTTCACCATAGGATATGTCATCTATGGAGGAACTGATCGAGCAGGTGGAGGAGTTGCGCAGACAACAGCAGAAGTCGCAGGAGACGATAGAGAAGCTGCATGCGGCTGACAAGGCGCCCTCGCAGCCACAGCTGGTGTATGTCCCCCGTGAGAGGGCGATGGCAAGGTTCACTGGTGAGGAGGATTACGACTCCCCAGTTGAGACTTTAGTCTCGGACGCTCGACAGATAATCAAGTCTAGAAAACTCCACGACTCGAACGCAGTGGACTTTGTGCTGAGCCACCTGGTGGGGCCGGCCCTGCAGGAGGTACGCCTACGCTCCCATGGACGAACTGCAGAAGGGGCGTTCGACATCCTCCTGTCAACGTTTGGCGACGCGCGGTCAGTGCCTCAACTCCTGAGGTCCCTTTATGAACGACGTCAGAGAGAGTCCGAGGGTCTGCGAGCCTTTTCCTATGGGCTGTCGACATTGGTTGACATGGTCACATCCAAGGACGCGCGCGCCTTATCAGACGCCCGGACAACCTTACGGGACAAGTTTGCTGAGGGCGTGTGAGACAACCAGCTGAGGCGCCATCTCAAGCTCTACGTCCGCGAGCACCCTGAGGTCAGTTTCCTCGACCTGCGGGAGCAAGCGATATTGTGGAGTGAAGAGGATGAGCGCCGTTCACCATCGGCGCAGAGTGCCAATTGCCATCTGGTCCAGCAGGTGTCATCGGGACAAGGTGGCGACAAGATGAAGGTTTTGTTGGAACGAATGGAGTCACAAGAGAAAGCTATGCTAGGACTCACAAACACGATTAGAGAATTGTTGTTGGCACAGACAGCCACATCACAAACGAACCAGAACTTTGCCCCGCCTTCGAGCCGACCTCGTCAACGGCTGAGGACTCACTTCGGGGCTGGCGATCCCATCACTTGTTGGGAGTGCGGTGAAGTGGGACACGTGGCCAGACGGTGTCTCAAGCCAACGAACGCATCGGCCGCCCGTGGTTCCATCCAGTCGGGAAACTAGCTCCCCGCACCATCATGAGCCAGATGGTGAAAGCTGGGGAGTCAGGCTCGAAGGAAAATGGCCGCACCAATTTCCTTAGCAAAGCTGTAGGGAAGTGTCCCGAGGTGGAAGTGGAGATAGGTGGTGTGGTGACAAAAGCTTTGTTGGACACTGGCAGTGAAGTGAGTACCATGACAGAGACCTTCTACCAACAGCATTTCGGGGGGAGCCCACTGCAGGAAACTAAGGGTTGGTTGAAGCTGACGGCGGCCAACGGATTGGACATCCCCTACGTGGGTTATTTGGAGCTCGACATGCGGTGCCAGGGACACCTCGTAGCCGGAAGGGGAATTCTAGTCGTAAAAGATCCGGCCGGCGCTGTGTTACACCAACAGAAGGCGGTTACACCAGTGCTCCTCGGGATGAACGTCCTGAAAAAGTGTCAAGAAGTGTGGCGGTCAGAGCTAGGAATGGTTTTTCTACGGCGCATCGAAGCTGGTTGGCTGGTAGCTCTGGGAAAAACTGCCAAGGACAACGTCTCCGCATGCGCATTCGCCCGCGTGGTGGGTAGAGACATGGTGAGAGTAGCAGCTGGAGCCATGTCGACGGTGAAAGTAACGGGCAGGGGCACAGGCCAAGAGACTTGCGATGGCTTGCTGGTCGAGCCACTTCGTGAGCCCCTTCCCGGACATCTTTTGCTAATGAACACACTGACACAATCTCATGGCAACAACTTGCATGTGCGGGTTGCCAACCTAAGTGAGCAAGACGTGTATCTGCGGCCACGGACAAGGATCGGTGTCGTTCACGAGGTTCAACTAAAGACAGCTGAGCCGGAGGTCCAATTTGAACGTGTTTCGGTGAGAGAGGAGCGTGTGTCGTTGTCAGATGGAGTTGGCGCTGACCTCAGCGATGATCTGCCCGTGCCAGTCCTGGACAATGTGGCAAAAGACGTCACAGAGGAGCAGTTAGCAAGTTTGAAATCACTTCTGCGCTGTTTCAGTGACCTATTTGGCAATGACGAGGAAGACCTGGGGTACACAGACAAAGTTACCCATCGCATTACCTGTACTGATCAGCAGCCAGTGAAGCAGCCCTACCGCCGCATTCCGCCGTCGCAGTACGATGAAGTCAGGCAGCACATCACCAAACTGCTCGCTAAAGGGGTAGTGCAGGAGAGCGCGAGCCCTTTCTCCTCACCTATAGTGGTGGTAAGGAAACGCAACAGAGATCTTCGTTTGTGTGTTGACTACCGTCAACTAAACGCCAAAACTGTGAAGGACTCATATCCGTTGCCGCGCATAGAGGAGTCCTGGGACGCCTTAGGAGGAGCCACGTTATTTTCTACCCTCGACCTGGCGTCGGGGTACCACCAGGTGGCAATGGAAGACAGTGACCGGCACAAGACAGCATTCACTACTCCTTTCGGGATGTTTGAATACAACCGCATGCCGTTTGGTCTGTGCAACGCGCCTGCCACCTTCCAACGCTTGATGCACGCCACAATGAACGATCTGCTCTTCCGGATCCTGCTTGTGTACCTCGACGACCTGCTTGTTTTCTCCGACACTTTCGAGGCCCATCTGCAACGGCTGGAACAGGTTTTCATCCGGCTTCGGTAGGCGGGACTGAAGCTACAGCCTAACAAGTGCCGGTTGGCCCGTTCGGAGGCTGAGTTCTTGGGGCACGTGGTGTCAAAGGAAGGTATTGGAACTGAACCTGAGAAGACGTCCGCCGTAAGTGACTGGCAGGTCCCATAGAGCTCCGGTCATTCCTCTGGTTTTGCTCCTACTATCGTCGGTATGTCCCCCATTTTGCCAAGGTCGCTGGCCCTCTACACGACTTGGTAAACGAGTGCAACGTGGACAAAAGTTCCGGATTGCCGTTGGATCAGATATCATAGCGCAACCAGAGACAGACATCACCAAAGAGCAGACCTTTGATCCCCGTAACATCTTCCTGTCGCACGACCAGGGGGAGCTGTCACGTTTTCAGTTCTGGCCACATCGGAAACCCGACGATGCAGAACGCAGAGGGATGGAAGCGAGAACGAGGGCCCTGTTGCGTCAGTGGGATCGCCTTCTCATGTCCAACGGTATCCTGTATAGGAAGGTAGTTGACCCAAGCCTCGGTGAACTGAAACAACTGGTCGTCCCCGAGTCTCTGCAGCCAGGCGTATTAAAAGCATCACATGACGACATGTGTCATCAAGGCGGGGAGAGGACCCTCAATCTGTGTCGATCACGGGCGCATTGGCCAGGTCAGGGCGGTGACGTCGAACGTTACGTGAAGGACTGTCCACGCCTTGCGTAGCAAAGATGCCGTCTCAGCGGGTGCGGACGCCCATGGGAAGCTTAGCAGCGTCGAAGCCGTTGGAAGTGGTGGCAATGGACTTCACCACGTTGGACCCTGCTACTGATGGGAGAGAGAACGTCCTCGTCATCACTGACGTCTTCTCGAAGTTCACCGTAGCTGTGCCAACACGGGATCAGAAAGCTGCCACAACTGCAAGGGCGCTGATCAGGGAATGGTTCCACCGTTACGGCGTGCCTTTACGGTTACATTCTGACCAAGGCTGGAACTTCGAGAGCCAGGTGGTAGCCGAATTGTGTCGGGTATATGGCATTACTAAGTCCCGTACGTCGCCGTACCACCCGCAAGGTAATGGCCAGTGTGAGCGTTTTAACCGAACGCTCCACGACCTACTCAGGACACTGCCCGTAAACAAGAAGCAGCGATGGCCGGACTATCTTCCATAAGTGCTTTTCGCATACAACGCCACTCCTCACTCCGCGACTGGGTTCTCTCCACATTTCCTCATGTTCGGCAGGAGTCCGCGGCTGCCCGTCGACCACTTGCTAGGAGTCGCCGACGAGGAAGACGAACCAGAAGTAGACTGGCTGGCGACCCACCGTGAGCGTCTGCGGGCTGCGTATGAAAAAGCAGGAGAAAGGCTACGGAATGCGAGGAACGAACAATGGGATAGGACCCAACCACGGACCGACACCTCACTGCAGCGGGGTACTTTAGTATACCTCCGAAATCGAGTACTGGGCAGACACAAGATTCAGGACGCTTGGAGCCCCGACATCTACCAGGTGGTGGAAACACATGGCCACAATGTATATTCCGTGGAACCTGTGGGTGGAGGTAGGTGCCGAAACGTCAGTCGGGAGCATCTCCGGCCCTGTGCAGTTTCAGTTCGGCACCAGCCGGTGCCAAACCCCCGACCAATTTCTGCGCCATGTCGACTGCGGGAAGCTACTCTTTCACCGGAAACAGACGATGGATGCTTCCTAGCCATCGAACCAACCAGGAACGCCGCCGCGCCAGGAGCTGTCGCCGGGTTTAATGTTGTCGTCGGGCCGGAAGATGTCGCCGCACCAGGAACTGTTGCCACCGCGGAAGATGTCGCCGCACCAGGAACTGTTGCCACAGCGGAGGTTGTTGTCGCAGCAGACGCCGCGGCAGAGGACGCCATTGCTCTCGAAGATGCCGCCACGTCAGAGGTCGTCGTCTTGCCAGAAAATGTCACCACGCCATCGTCTGATGCCTAGACAGAGCCTACCCTTGCGACAAAAGCTGCTCCAATGCCGGCAACAAGACGAAGTGTCAGTTCCAAAGCGGGTAGGAGCAGCAATCCCCATAATGAACCGCGCTCCGTTCTCATCCGACGACAACAAGCACGGAGCCAGTTAGTACTTAATGTTGCCGGCAGGTTAATGCAGGAAGTGATGAACGCTGATGTCATCCTTGACTAGATACAGTATTAATCGTGTGTTCCTAGTTTTTGTCAGAGTAGCGGTCACAGCGGACTGTGACGTATAGCGGGGGAGAATGTGGTCGGGTGTGCTCGTAAGAGATCGTGTGTCTCCGCCGTTGTTTCCGTGTTGTTGTTGGTTTTCCCGTGATCCTTCGAGGCGGGAATTCCAGACCAGTACAAAAGGCGAAGCCCACGAGGGCTTAGTTTTTTACGCTGCGAAGATCCCGGAGGAACAAGTACATCACAGGTGGAACACTGATAGTCATAGCCACTCGACCACGAGAATTCCCGGGTCATTTTTCGGTTGAATAAAGAATCATATAAAGCAAGGGAGCACCGTGTTGTGGGTCATTATGTAACCACCCCCTTACCCGCCGTTGTTTCCGTGTTGTTGTTGGTTTTCCCGTGATCCTTCGAGGCGGGAATTCCAGACCAGTACAAAAGGCGAAGCCCACGAGCGCTTAGTTTTTTACGCTGCGAAGATCCCGGAGGAACAAGTACATCACAGGTGGAACACTGATAGTCATAGCCACTCGACCACGAGAATTCCCGGGTCATTTTTTCGGTTGAATAAAGAATCATATAAAGCAAGGGAGCACCGTGTTGTGGGTCATTATAACCACCCCCTTACCCACCAAGCAACATATATATATATATATATATATATATATATAGATATATATATATATATAGAGAGATATATAGATAGATATATATATATATATATATATATATATATATATATATATATATATATATATATATATATATATATATATATATCTCTATATATACATATATACATATATATATATATCTGTATATATATATATATATATATATATATATATATATATATATATATATATATATATATATATATATACATATATATATATACTTATATATATATATATATATATATATATATATATATACACATATATGTATATATGTGGCAGAAGTGGGTTTCCGCGCCAAACTGCTTCCCGCTCTAGGTGGGGGGTCTGAGTCCCGTAGGAAATGATGTGTAATTTATTTGTTCATTTGTTTAACTTGTGTCTTAATGTACTTTTGTATTGATGTTTCCTGTGTAAGTATATTGATGTTTCCTTTGTATATAGATGTTTCCTGTGTTTTTATATAACATATAACTTGTACAATATTTTAATGTCCATGCCCTTATTATGATGTAAACATTTCACATGGATTACTGCATGGTCACGTGACTTTGTATATATAAGCTGGGGCATCTTCCGCAGCGAGTAGTTAGCATTTTTGGAGCTGAATAAAGACTGGTACCTAACAAGAACGCCTTATCGAAGTTTTACTGGTGAGTTCCATTCATTGGAACTAGTTTGCAGTTATTTCGGTCAGTCAGGGTTTGTCTGGAGGTTCTGTAAAGCGGGACCTCAAAAACGGCACAGACTGTCTCGTAATATCGGTAGTACTAGTTAAGCTAACGGAAAGTCTGACAACAATCCCATTTCGCTATTTTAGAAACCACTTGCACGCTACAAAAAATTGGTGGCAGCGGTGGGATGCGTTGTGTTGGAACCTTTTTGAGAGGTTTCAAATCAGATAGACTTTTGTCGTTTTGAGCTCGTTGGAAACCAGTTATTTACGTTAGTTGTCGGGACTGCGTTATTGCTTGTCTCAAATGTTTTCTGCTTCTAACATGAGTGTTAGTTATAGTCCTGTCCCTTCAGAGGGTCGGCTGGATAGATTCTCTAGAGGAGAATTAGTTAGCCCGGGTGTTAGCTCTCTTAGTTCCAGTGACTCTGGAATGTCACAGTTCAGTGGGTTGGCAGGGGCCCAGGTTGGTCCAGTTACCAATGGTGTCATTGATGGAACCGGGGTAAGACCAGACCCTATGGTTAATCTAGACATGCTAGCGGCAGCAGCGACGTCATTCAGTGATGGTAGTGTTGTTGGTGTGTGTGGCCCATCTATCAGTACCACCAGTACTAGTACACCCCCACTGTACCAAACTGCACAAACCTATAGTGAGGGAGCCCTTCAGGCTCATAATCCACTAGGTATGGCTGGTGTTGTTGGTGTGAGTGGCCCATCTATCAGTACCACCAGTACTGGTACACCCCCACTGGTCCATACTGCACCAGCCTATAGGGAGGGAGCACTTCAAGCTCAAGTTCCACTAGGTATGGTTGGTTACCCCCCAACCAATGTAAATAGGCCAGCAGACATGAATCTGCGTATGTCACAGTTTGGTCAGTTTCCTGGTTACCATTCCTTGTTGTCACCTCAGTTATACCCTCATGCTATGCCAATGCCCTGGGCAATGCAAGGTTTCTACCCCCCGGCTCCGATGCAGCACACCAACGGTGTTGCGTCTAGTTTGTGGAACCCCTACCTGGGTCACAGCCAAACAGGGTTCAGATCAAGTCAGGCTCCGGAAGGGCGGGTAACCCAGTTGCAGCCTAGCTTGCCAGAAATACTCAGACAAAGTACTCAAGCACAGCAGGTGCCAGGTAGAAGAGTAGATGGTGAGGCGTCCCAGATCAGCAGGGCCAATCAAACTGGGGTAAGGGAGCAAGTGGGTGCTCAACCGGTTTCGGCTCTTGGCTGTGAGACATCCAGAGCAGGGGCTGTTGAGTACACCCAGCCAGCTCCACTGACTCCATGGGACCTTCCTGTTGGGGCTATGCAACGTGTTGGACCAGCCCAAGGACCTAGCTTAAGCAGTTGTGTCGAAAATTTGCCGGAGTTTAGGACTCAGTCCCCTAGGACCTTACCTTGTGCTGCCCCCTTAGTGCCAGCTAGGAGGGAAATCAGAAGACCCCCTCTGTATGATGGAAAATCAAGTTTTAAGGACTACTTAGCACAGTTTGAGCTCCTCTCCCATGTGAATGGTTGGACTAGCCAAGATAGTGCTTTGGAGTTGGCTATTAGTTTGAGGGGCCAGGCACAGAGTTTGCTGAGTGACTTAGAGATGAGCCAAAAGACAGACTACAAGGTCCTCACTAATGCCTTAATGGCCAGATTCGACCCAGACAATCAGTCTGAGGTATATCGGGCCCAGATGAAAGGGAGGACAAGACAAAGGTCTGAACCACTCGGCGAGTTGGTCCAAGATATAAAGAGACTAGTCAGGCTTGCATACCCATCCGCTTCAGTCGAGGTCAGAGAAGCTTTAGCCAGGGACTGCTTCATGGATTCTTTAGGGGATCCGAACATGGAGCTGTTCGTGTTTCAAGCAAAGCCCAGAAACATTGATGAGGCACTGAAGTCAGCGCTTGAATATGATGCATTCCTAGTTGGACGGGCCCGTAGGACAGGTTGCCATAAGCCGCACCAGGTGCGTGCACAGTGGCAAGATGATAGCGATAAGCATAGCCAGGAAGATGAACTAAGAGCTGAGTTGGCACAGGTCAAAGCACACCTAGAACGATTGTCCCAGAATACTGACAGTTCTCGTTCCCAAAAGTCGAGGGGTGGAAAGGTGACCGGTAGTTGCCACTACTGTGGTCGAAAAGGGCACTTTGTTGCAAAATGCTTTAAGAAACAGAGAGACGAAAGGGAAGCTAGAGGGGAACTTATGGTTAACCGTTTGGCGATTGAAGATGCCAATAACGAACAGACGGAGGCCCCCCTTGAGAACCAGGGAAACTAAATTTTGCTGGGACAGAGGGCAATGTCTTAGAGGATGAACCTGTTCTCAAGCCCGTGTTAACTTATTTAGATGGTAGTAGGGATAGTTTGTTTTTGCACACCAAGGTGGTTGGGGTGAAATTGGATTGCTTGATTGATACAGTGTCCACTATCACGGTGATACACCCTAACAAGTTTATGGCAATTGATGTGGAAAAGCGACCTCCTCTAAGGCCATGGTCAAGCCAAATTAAGTTGGCTGACGGGGGCTTGCTCAGTGCAGATGGGCAAGCTACACTAACATTTGAGATAGGCCACCAGCTCCTAGAGCACCCAGTTGTTGTTGCAGATATATCGGTCCCTGGGATCATAGGTATGGATTTCCTGTGTAGAAATAAGGGGTTGTTGGATGCCGATGAGGGTATTTTGTCACTAGCAGGAAACAAACACAAGTGTAGCAGAGCGGCAGACTATAAAGATTCAGTGTGTCATGTTTCTCTTGTGGAAACAGTAGTTGTCCCACCTGGTGCTGAGATATTTATTCCTGGTTCTGTAGTTGGGAATGTCTGTGCAACTAGTGCCATGCTCCAGCCCACTCGTTTAGTCATCCCTCGGGCTATGAGGAAGGAAATATTTGATTTCTTACACAGTAGCAAAATGGCTGCCCACATGGGCATTAGGAGAACATTCAATAGCATTCAAAGAAGGTTCTGGTGGCCTGGCATGAGGGAGGATGTAGATAGAATGTGCAGGGAATGTGTAGAGTGTCAGTTGAGGAATCCTAGACAAGGACACCGTAGCGCTCCCCTCCAGCAATGTCCGGTAGGTTCACCCTGGGAACGCGTGGCCATGGATATCCTTAGCCTTCCTGTCCCTTCCTCAACTGACAAAACCTGCATCTTAGTTGTCAGCGACTACTTTAGTAAGTGGACAGAGGCATTCGCTTTGTATGACCACAAGGCTGTCACTGTAGCTGATACCCTGGTGACCGAATTGTTTTGTAGATTCGGTACGCCACTAGTGTTACACTCAGATCAGGGTCCAGAATTTCAGGCTGAACTAACAAAAGAGCTCTGCAAGCTCCTCCAGATAAAACAGACCCGAACCACCCCATACCACCCCCAGTCAGATGGGCAAGTAGAGAGATTTAACCGAACCCTCTTAAATCTACTTGCCAAGCTATGCCAGGACAACCCGGAAGAGTGGGAGGACCACCTCCCATATGTGATGTGCGCATACCGGGCCACGGCACATGACAGCACGGGATGCACTCCAAATTCCCTGATTTTTGGGCGGGAGATAACTCTCCCCGTTGACTTACTATATACGCCCCCAGATGAGGTCAGTCGGCCCCGTTGTACTAGTGAGTACGTAGAATGGGTGAGGGAAGCTCTGCAGGCAAACAGTGATCGGGCTAGGCGGCAGTTGGGCAAGGCTGCAGTTAGGCAGAAAGCCTACTATGATACTAAGTCCTCCCCTAGAGAGTTTAGTATAGGGGATTGGGTATTGAGGTACTATCCTCCGGCCACTGTTGGCAATAAGCTAGCCTCCCCTTACCAGGGCCCTTTCTTGGTCACTGCCAAACCAAATGCAGTAACTTGCACCTTGAAAAAGGCACCAAGGTCAAAAGAAGTTACTGTTCATGTGAATGACTTAAAACAATATTGGGGCCCTGATCACCCGCCTTCATGGCTGAGGAATGAAGCCATTGATCAGGCACATACAGATAGGGAAACTGAAACTTCTGAGTCTGACAGTGACCGAGATAGGCCGAGTGATCCCCCGCAAATTGTACGGGAACCTGTGATAAGCAATAGGGGAACTCGTACGCGGAGGAACGTCAGGCCTCCAGATAGATTGGGGTGGTAGCATGGCCATTTGAGGAATAAGTAAATCCTCAGTCGGGTTTGGGGTCTACCATTCGCATTCGAAGTTTTGTTTACACTGATGGCATGTTGTCGTTAGTTAGTATTGTTAATACTGTTAGTTGTTTTATTGATGTCTAAGTAGAGGTCCATTAAAGCCTATCTAGAGGCTAAGAGTGAAGACCTCTGGTGCCATAAAAAGCTTGGGGCCGTTTGCCATTCACGCATGTGTTAATGTGTGCAGCCATGTCGGGTAGAGCGAGCCGTTGTAAGAGGTGCAACTTGATGCTTCCCAGTAGGAGGGCACTCAAGCTTCACAATGCCGAGACACACGACGAGGGGAGGCTGTGCAAGCATTGCAAGTTCCGTTTGCCGTTTGGGGAATCCCGGAAGATGTCGGCCCATGTGAGGCAGTGCCACCCAAATGCTGACAAGAGGCCGCACTCTCCCTCTCCCGCCCAGCGCTCCGTCAGGCAGAAAGTGGAAGCCGAGCCACCCATCTTGGAAGATGCAGAGTACCCTCTACGTTCCCCTTCTCCTCTCCAGCCTCTAACCCCACTTTCTGACCTGTGGGAGCTGGAGGAACTCCTCTCGATGGACCCTTATTATCAGGAATTACCGTCTCCACCAGCAGCCTCCTCGCCTTCGACCAGCGTTCCATCTGCTACCGCATCCACTAACTCCATTGAGTGTAAAAGGGAAGCTGAGCCAACTGTCTCGGGAGATGCGGATTTATCTCCGCGTACCCCTTCTCCTCTCCAGCCTCTAACCCCTCTTTCTGACGTGTGGGAACTAGAGGAACTCGCGCTCGGCCCCTATAAGGAATTGCTGTCGCCATCAGCAGTCACTATGCCTGTCACCTCCACTACATCTGCTGCCCCATCCACTGACTCGTCTGGGCATCAAAAGGAAGCGGAGCCACCTGTCTCGACAGGTGCGGATTTCCCTCCTCGTGCCGCTTCTTCTCTCCAGCCTCTGACCCCCCTGTCAGACATGTGGGAACTGGAGGAACGCTCACCCAGCCCCTTTGAGGAATTACTGTCGCCACCAGCAGCCACCTTGCCTTCGACTTGTGTTCCTTCGGCTACATCTACCTCAGCTGCTGCTGACATGGTTGAAACCTGGACCCCATCTTCCGCCCACACACTAGTCACCCCGGTGGTAGACTTTAAGGTGATCCCCCTAACTCCTTTGGGGATTCCCCTTCGCAGATGGGCAGACCCCCGTGCTTTCTTCTTGGCAGCACCATCGCTGACAAATACATCACCACAGGCGGCTCTGCTGAGAACATTCTGGCTGGAAGCCCGCCGCGCCAATCCACACCTGACCTTCCTAGAGGACGACGCTGGCACCATTACACGGATAGAGAGGGCTGTGCTACCAAACGGCACAACATATGAACTGTCAGCGGCCTGGACGCCAAAAACAAGTGTTATATGCAGAAAGACCAAGTCAACCCAGACCTCTACTTAGATTGTGTTGTGATGATTTCTAAACATTTTGTTTTCTAGGTGTTGGTGTATGCTTGTAGGCGACATGTTTGGGCCAAACACTTAGTGATGTGGGGGCAGTGTGGCAGAAGTGGGTTTCCGCGCCAAACTGCTTCCCGCTCTAGGTGGGGGGTCTGAGTCCCGTAGGAAATGATGTGTAATTTATTTTGTTCATTTGTTTAACTTGTGTCTTAATGTACTTTTGTATTGATGTTTCCTGTGTAAGTATATTGATGTTTCCTTTGTATATAGATGTTTCCTGTGTTTTTATATAACATATAACTTGTACAATATTTTAATGTCCATGCCCTTATTATGATGTAAACATTTCACATGGATTACTGCATGGTCACGTGACTTTGTATATATAAGCTGGGGCATCTTCCGCAGCGAGTAGTTAGCATTTTTGGAGCTGAATAAAGACTGGTACCTAACAAGAACGCCTTATCGAAGTTTTACTGGTGAGTTCCATTCATTGGAACTAGTTTGCAGTTATTTCGGTCAGTCAGGGTTTGTCTGGAGGTTCTGTAAAGCGGGACCTCAAAAACGGCACAGACTGTCTCGTAATATCGGTAGTACTAGTTAAGCTAACGGAAAGTCTGACAACAATCCCATTTCGCTATTTTAGAAACCACTTGCACGCTACATATATACATATATACATACATATATATATATACATACATATATATATACATACATATATATATATATATATATATATATATATATATATATATATATATATATATATATAAATATACATATATACATAGATATATATAAATATATATAAATATTCATATCTATATATATATACATGTATATATATACATATATATAAACATATATATATATAAATATACATATACACATATATATAAAAATAAAAATAAATATATGTATATAAATACATGTATATATATATATATATATATATATATATATATATATATATATATATATATATATATATATTCATATATATTTTTTGTTTAGAGATAATATTGTTTGTGTTTTATTGTTGGTACCGTATTGCTGGTCGTCCAGGCTTGCCGTTGGAAGACATGCCGTTGGCGCTTGTGCCAACTCTAAGTAGGCCAAACCTATAAGTTTGTGTGTGTTTTATATATATATATATATATATATATATATATAATTATATATATATATACATATATATATATCTATCTATATATATATCTATATATCTATATATATATCTATATATATAGATATCATATATCATATATATATATATATATATATATACATATATGTATATATACATACATAGATATATATATACATAGATATCATATATATATATATACATATATATATATATACATATATATATATACATATATATATATATACATATATAAATATAAATATAAATATATATAATATATATATATATATATATATATATATATATATATATATATATATATATATATATATATATATATATATATATATATATCTTATATATATATTGTCTATATATCTATATATATATTTGTTTAGAGATAATATTGTTTGTGTTATATTGTTGGTACCGTATTGCTGGTCGTCCAGGCTTGTCGTGTGAAGACATGCCGTTGGCGCTTGTGCCAACTCAAAGAAGTCCAAACCTTACGTAATCGACCAGTAACGTGGGTGTGTGTGTTTCTGTGCATCGAAACATATTCGTATTTAGCAACTAAGCTATGTACGACCACAATTGAGTAAATTACTCTAAACTGGTCACTGCTACGGAGCACGTCGTCCTCAAAGGATCTTTTACATCCCTTTTCAAATATGTGACCACCATTTGTACGTGATCATCCGAGTCACGAGTCAGGTTGTCACACCTTGGAGTCGAACCCACAGCCTGTGGATCAAAAGGCGAAGCAGTAAACCACCAAGCCACTGAGACCGTCTTAGTGCCATTCCCTCGGCTTTATATTGACTTGGTTAAGGGGTCATGTCAAAACATCTGCTAAGGGGTCATATCAAAACATCTAAGGGGCTGCAGCTTGTGACATCTATCCAAAAATCGTGCGCGTTACCAGCTCCCCTCGCTGACATCTATCTTAAACGTGTGCTGCGCATAGGGTTTCTGAACAAGGCGCAATCACAGACCCGATTGCTTGCCATTGGAAGACATGCCGTTGGCGTGCCTGCCGAATCTAGTTATAGGAGCGTTGGCTTCCTCTTGATCGGTCAGGCGGGACAAATGACACATGGGTCTGCTCGCCTGGCATTGCTATAACCGGGTGGGTGTAGTACCCAAATGTATCCGGCGTCAAGGGCTTTGCTCGCTGGGCATAGGACCCGTACTGGCCTTGGGGCATGGCCATTACTGACTTAGCATAGGACTCACTTACATTATTTGCTTTAGATTCGGAGATCAGGGTACCAATCCTCCCATACCTCAGAATTGCCTGAGAACTTGGAGGGAGGGGTCGTTAAGGGGTACTGGGGAGGAAAGTGGGTTGGAGGTAGGTAACTGGTGTAGTGAGGTGCGTCGCGGTAGTTACTGTGACTTTGGACGGGTATCCGCTCCGGTTGAGATGGCCGGTACCGAGAGGATGGGGGATGTTGCATAGCTGTTTGCTGAGTGGGTGGTTGGTAAACGGAACATTGAGAGTGGCGGGCCGTTGGAATGGGAGGGGTAACCACAGAGTGGGATGTAGCGGGATAGTTGGGCGTCTCCGGGGTGGGGTGAACCTCAGGCGCCATTGGCGTATCTATGTCCCGACGGCGGGATACTTCTAACTGAGTCTCTAGGGACCCACTGACCTCTCGTTCTCGAGTCCTATCCTGCTCTAACTCAAATGAGTTAAGCTCGGACTCTAGTCTGTTAAGAGCAGCTTTGAACTTGTCGTTTTCAGCTCTCATTGTGTCTTTCACAGCTCTCATTGCATCTTTCTCAGCTCTAATCTCGTCTTTCTCAACTAGCGCCTTCTCATACTGAGATTTACTTTCAGCTAGCGCTACTTTCCAGACACTCCTTATCAGATTGATCGGTACTACGGGTTAAAGGCATGGTAATCTACTACCAGGTATCTACCCAAACTATTGAGGGAGGAAAATATATATAATACAGGGCCAAAAAATATATATAAGGTAAAATAAATAGAAACTCACTTTTGTATGGTATCCGGGTCGATTGGATTCTCCACCATGTGTCGTATCGTTATCTGTGGTGTTGAGATGCCCATGATACGCACTTGTAATAATGACGACTCGAACTCCAGATGTAGGGTTTATAACAACTTGAACTTTATTTAACTGTTTTCAACTTTCGAATTTTCGATATTACTTAAAATTTAAATTTAAGAGAGAGATCTGTTGAGCTCGGAGGCCAGAAGAGAACTGATATTAAAATGTAAAAAGCTTCCCTCAACGACTAAATTTAAGAGAGAGATCTGTTGAGCTGGGAGGCCAGGAGAGAACTGATATTAAAATGTAAAGAGCTTCCCTCAATGACTTAGGCACGCCATCCCAATTCTCATGGGACGTGCATTAGCCAGGTCAGTGAGGGCAGGGGCCTTCAGGCGTTTCCTGGGCAGGATAGTCCAGTGGCTCTGGAATATGGGGTATGTATGAGAAGAGGGGGGAAGTGGCAGGTGACATGTAGGTCACTCGTGGATCTGGGAAACTGGGGTTTATAATTAATATAAGCTATAGGGGGTTACTCCATCAACTGAAGACTGAGAGGGACTTTATGATGAAGGGTAGGTTTGTTATCAATATGGCACTCAATACCACAATGCATGCAACCTAAAGCTGTGGTTGAAATCCATCAGCAAGGTGGAAGGCCAAATCAACTGCATCCCAAACAACATGGAGAACAACAGATAGGCTTCATTGACAGTACACAGTTCCCCCTGACCTCGCTTGACAAGCTAGTCTCTGCAAACAACCCATACGCCTTTGCAGTAACAGCTAAGTATGAGCCCGATGAAATGAAGCGCCGGCTGCTACTGCGCAAGGGAGTGTTTCCCCATGAGTTTATGGACGGCTGGGATAAGTTTGATTCCCCTCTGCCACCAATCCAGGAGTTCTACAGCAAGCTCTCTGAGGAGGGTATATCTGCTGTAGACTATGCCAATGCACAGAAGGTCTGGAGTGTGTTCGGGTGTAAGAACATGGGTGACTACCATGACCTGTACCTGCGGACAGATGTACTGCTCAATTACCTCCTATTCAGGAATTCTACAGTAAGCTCTCTGAACAGGTCATATCTACAGGCGATTATAAACATGCACAGAAGGTCTGGAACATGTTCCGATGCGCCAATATTGGCGACTACCATCATCTGTACCTGTGCACAGACGTGCTGCTCCTGGCGGATGTGTTTAAGATATTCCGCAAGACCTGCCTGAAGCAGTACAGTGAACCCACCGAGTGTGAACTACAATACCACTCTGGAATCTCATGGGATGCGCTGCTGAAGAGCACAGGTGTTGCTAAACAACTATGACAAACACCTTTTCATTTGGAAGGACCTACGCTGTAGCCAATCACCCATACGTGGAGGGCTTCGATAGGCAAGGGAGCTACAACCAGCATCTCAACGCAATCTACCTGTATGGCTGGACGATGCAGGGATTTATATTCTTGACCTGTTCAAACACTTCATTTGCGACTTCTAATACAAACACCATGAAAACCAGATATTGTGATGACCTGCACCTGCTGTATACTGATACGGACTCTCCACTTATAGAGATCCGCACAGAGGACGTGTACACTGATACTTCTCGGACAATCATGCCAACACCAATAAGAAGGTCTTGGCTAAAATGGCAACATCTAATAGCGTTAGCGCCATGTTGGAGCAACGACGACTGAACCAAAAAGATTACAGCTAAGGTAAGAAGGCTCGCTTTGCGGTGATCTTTAGTAAGAGTGAAAAGCAATGAAGCTTTCTGTTTGGTCGAGACGACCGCGTCTCAAAGTTGACCAGAAAATTCCATGTGATTTTAAAAAATTCGTTTTGACATGCAGCTACTTCACACAGGTGGCATGTTCACATATTTTACCAGGCGGAGCCACGAGTGAGACCTCTTAGCGTATAAACACTTTGACTGAACTGCTTCATGTTCCAGGCATAACGAGCACATCACAACGTCATTATATTACAACCTCAGGGATTTGCATTAGCCGGCTGGCTGTTATCTTCTATGTATACATAAACCCAAGGGGGACAACGATTACGCCGCCAGCTCACCAAAAATCTTGTCTCAACCGTCTTAAGTCTCGTTTACGAGCTTGTCGCGCCCCATGTCCATTGAGAACATGTCATTCGACCTAACGATAGAAGATAGCAGCCGGCAGGCCAATGCAAATCTCTGTGGTTACAACTAGCATGATTTGACAAAGTAAATAGTTAATTTGTATGATCCTTTTTTTAAACATACAATTGCATGCGACGAGACTGTGCTGCTACGGTAGCCATGAATAGTGTTTTGTGAGTATATTAGCGAATCGCATTAGTTTGTACAACGGTTTATTGCTTGATTGAATAAGTTCTACTCTCATGTTTCGAAATGTTGATAATTTATCTCGGTTTGTATAATGTTCTGTTGCTCAAGGGGCAGCATATACTTGGGGCAAAGCTTGATGCGCAGTACCCCAAGTTGCAGCATTCAGGCAAAGTTGCCGCAATATATAGAATGCTCTTATTAAAGGGATGTTATGCGAGGGCCATTTGCTCAGCAAGACGAACTCGTGTGTTTTCCTTGGCATTCGCTTGGCATAAGTGTCAGTGACATGACTCACGGCTTGCGTGAAAGATTAAGCCGTATTTGACCAGTCAATGTTACATAACATCAAAAGAAAAACACATCCCACTGTGTAAGAGCGATCAACATGGGCCGAGTGTGAGTGGGCTTGTCTTGGGTTATTAGCTGGGTGTGGATCCTGATCACTCGATCATTTAAGAGTTGATAATTCATATCAATATTTCCTCGTGTAATGGCCTGAATTTGCCACAAAGCGATCTGTTCAGGGCAGAGGCGAATCCTAGCCTGCGCTGAAGCCGATGCACAAGGAGATCGCCAGCTTCCTTGTCGATTTGAGAAAGTCCTGTCAATCTTAGCAAGACCAAGACTTATTTTCAACAAAAAAGGGAAGTTCATTGCTCATAATTTCCTGTTTGGGCGCCACAAAATTGAATGTACAGATAAATATCCCTACCTGGGTATTAATTTCACATCCTCTGGTTCGCTAAAGGAATCCATGGATGCGCTCTTCCAAAAAGGGTTAAAAGCAATGTACAAACTTAACAAACTCATTGACCACAACTACAACATATATACAGTTCTACATGTCTTTGATCACACTGTTAAGCCAGTCATCTTGTATGCCACTGAGTTGTGGGGTGCAAAGACAAGAACAAGTTTTTTAAAGGATGGTCAAATCTGTGACAAGAACCTTGAAAACATCCCGAGCATCCCACGACAAACCGGGGCTGGTATAGTAGTGGGCCGGATCCAACCCTTACTGCTTAAGACAGGTCTTGCGGAACACCTCAAACACATCTGCCAAGAGCAGTACATCTGTCCGCAGGTACAGGTCATGGTAGTCACCCATGTTCTTACACCCGAACACACTCCAGACCTTCTGTGCATTGGCATAGTCTACAGCAGATATACCCTCCTCAGAGAGCTTGCTGTAGAACTCCTGGATTGGTGGCAGAGGGGAATCAAACTTATCCCAGCCGTCCATGAACTCATAGGGGAAGACTCCCTTGCGCACCATCAACCGTGCTTCATCTAGTCTTCATCACACATATTCCGCATCTGGGTTGTTATCAGACACCCGCTTATCAAGCGAGGCCAGGAGGAACTGTGTACTGTCAATGAAGCGCAACTGTCCAAGCGACAGGGAAATATATTTCTCCATGTTGTTGGGGATACAGTTGATGTTCCCCTCCACTTTGCTTATACCCTGCATCAAGAGATGGGAGTCATAGCCCCGCAGGTTATGGAACACCACAGGAATTGGTGTTGTCTTGTGACTCAGCCGAAGTTTCAGGTTACACACGTTATGGGCCGGCCCTCTGTACAAGCCTGTTATATGGCAGTGATCGCGGACAGAGTCACGGCCCAGTTTTTTCTTACATACATGACAGTAGGTTGCAGCCTTATGTGCCCTTCTATCCTCCTGAGTCATCCGCATAGGGACAGGCTTGGACAGAACTGCTTTGATCTTTAGTTCCTCCTGCTGCAGATCGTGTAAGAACTTCTCTACATCATCGCTTCCTCTGTAAACCACGGGAGGTTCGGTCTTACTGTAACATCAAACAACCACATAGCCGTAGCAGCAACCTTGGTGCTCCTGCGTTCTTCGCGTGTTGCTCTTACCAGGATCAAGTGCAGGACCCGGAAGCTTCACTGTGAGCGCATAAAAGTCAGCATATATGACGTAGGGTGCAGCAAGCTGTTTCTGCCAGTTCTGGAAGGATAATATATTCTTCCCTTCCTCAGGCATATCCACTTGCACAGCAGTTGGCCCTATCCCCATGCACTCAGGCTTGTACGCCAGGAGCAGACCCAGTGTGGTGTACCATGCAGACATAGCTCACAGAAGAACTTGCGGTGCTCGTGCTTACTCTGTCATACAGCAAGCAGTTCAGGTCTTTGATTTGCGTGTAATGAAACCTGCCGTCCTTCTCAATCAGCATGAGGTTGATACGGATACCAGAGTGCTTACTGATGCGTTGTACGATAGTGGTCTTCCCATCCCAGGCTAGGTTAGCATGCTTTTCTATCTTCTCAACATGCGACACCAGTGTAGGATATTCTACATCTGCACCCTCTAGCAGATCCAAAAACAACTGAATGTTATATTTTGATGGTCACTGTAGGTCCTTGTCAACCGGGTGCAGAGCGGCTAAAATAGCCCATAGAATGCAGAAGTCGTCCCAGTTCATTACGTTTATGATGGCCTGCTTAGCCGCCAGCGCAGCCGGCAGTCACAGGTAGGAGCCACCCTTCAACGGTTGGTAGTTGGCAATATCAATCCACTGAGTTGTGACCGCCTCAAACTCCCAGCCAGAACCTTGGTTGGTCCACTTCTCCAAACGCTCTTGGATATTAACAGCACTCTGGTCCAGCGTAACGTCCAGGTCTTCTGAGGAGAGAGTCACATGCTGCTTATTACGCAACACAGGCTCAACATACTCAGTGCTGTCATCATCGGCGTGCTTGGAGAGTCTTACCTTAAGGGCAAACTGACACTTGATTCCACCTCCTTTACAAAGCCACGGAGCGGTCCATCCAACAAATAGTAAAGTACAGGCTCACTAGATTTAGAGACAGAGCGTCCAATCCTATAAACATTAAGTGACCACTAGTCTTGCTCTGCCTCACCAGGCTGGTGGAGGTAGCGAATGCCAACACCAGAGGAAAGCTTTTGCTCTTTGACCGCCAGCAGGGGCCCTGGTACGACTGAAGTGGGCTTTTGTACAACTCGTTTTGCTTTTATAGCATCCTTAGGTTTTTTTCCAGTCAAGCGGGTCACCTCATTATTTATTGCAGAGACTACAGTCTGCAGCTGAGATACCCATTCAGGTCTTGACGGATATTCACACAGCCACACCTGACTGATACTCCATGTTTTGCTAGCAGCTGATTCACTGTTTCCATAAACTCCAATCCGGGGTCGACCTGGAGTAGTTAAAGTGCCTATCGCACGAAAAATCATTTCTTTTTTTTCGCAAGATAACGGAAATATAACCAAAACGTACCTATTTTGTCTATGTGTCAATTGTCTAAGTGCGCGCTTTATGATCGAAATTCAACTTTAAAGATGAATTCGGCGTATCGAGCCGACAAGCTCATGAATAATTCATCGCCTCCGCGTGACGTCAGGTCCGGGATTGTTTTTGTTGCGAGTCGCAATCTGCACTACGATTAGCGAGAAATGGCTGCTGGAAATTTCGTTATTTCATCACTTCAGGAGACATGTAATGGCAGAGGTCATTCGCAACTATCGTTGCTTCGGCAGAGCAAGTTTTGCCTAAAGAATCGAACCAGAAATGAGCGAGTCCGACGTCTCCGAAGAGGAGAAAACAGACATTGGCGATGTAACTGCTGCGTCTGTGTCTCACGGGGGTCATCCTGCCCAGGACATAGGGCGGCTACAGAACAATGCTTGGTAAGCTATGTCTGATCGTACTTCTGCACCAGTTCATCGTATATGTGTTGGCGTGTAACGTAAAGTTAATCCATAAATTTCACCAACAAAATATGTAACCTCTTTTCCTAACAGTATACAACAGAGCTTTGCAGCAAATAATTCTTCCATATCAGACAGCAGATATGAGATACCACCATAGATCATCGTAGACGGATCGCCAACTTTGATTGGCTCAACGGTACGATGTTGTGACGCGCAGCTTTTACGCGATCTTAAGGTTACCTACTTCCGGCGTCTGGTCGTCAATGACATTTCACCATTGCCGCGCGAATTTGTTGTGAAGTTTTACCCGTAGCTAATTCAATTCAGGTATGTTATTATTTATTTTTGGTTAGTCTTTTCAGTATGTAGTTGATGAATGTTTGACGATATACAATTACGCATTTCTATTAACTATTTGATGTACATGATCTATTGAATCTGAAATTTAAAGTGGGTCTCAGTCCACTAGACCGATTAACTAATAACTTGCAGGCCAGTGTCTTAGCCAGTATGTTAGTGTTACTGTCACTTGAAGCTAAGTCATTAAACGGGTAAAAGTTGTTTTAAAGGCTTCCACCATCCCCTATAGGCATATAAGAGAAGAAATATGGTGTAGCATCTACCAATTTGACTTGTACAACTACAAATTGTAGTACAATATATTTGCAGAATGTCTTATTCAATTTGGAATCAAGCAGTGGATGCCTTGTATATGGTAAATATTTACTAATTGTGCTTTCTAACCACCTAGTAAGAAATCTTTATTCCTAGGATACTAAATATAGCTCTTTGTGGTGATGTATTTTAGCCATCAAAATAGTGGTGGTCAATGATATTTGTTGCTATGCAGGATGTGGAATCTATAGTAAAATAAGTAGATCGAGAAGATGAATATGAGCATACTCTGATGGTAATTAATTGATCTTGTGCTAAGTTGCTTATTAGTTTTGAGATAAGTGAACATATGTCACACCATACATTTATTCATCTGGAACCAAGAAATGTTGAATTTCAACTGACTATCTGCTTCAGGAAATAGATGATCATTGTTATGGACTGAAGGCTGAGGAAAAGGTAACACGATGTCATGTGCTAGATTATTGTAAATCTTGATCATACATGCTATTGCAGACAACGCAGCTTATTTTACATAACAAAAACCTTTACATATGCAATAGGTGACCCATGACGATGTCCAGAGAGGTATTGAACAACTGGAAAAGTTTGGAATGGTCGATGGATCTACTGCAAAGTGCCTGCTGGATAATGGTTGGTACCACAGTCAATTCACTATTCCTTTGTTTATCTTGTTAAAAAAAAGTAACATAATCTTGAACTAAGGGCCAACATTATTCCACTGTTTTCATAAACTTAAAATGACTTTATGGGTGGCATTGCTTCAATGACTGATCAACCTCTGTAAACACATCATTAAATTGTTTTCCACAGTCCCCGGATTAATACAAATGCTTAGTCCACTCAAAGATTGCTTGTGTGATGGGAGATTTCCTACAAGTGCTAAGTCATGGATTAAGTTTCATTCAGTCGTTACATCATTCAACCGCTTTCTATATCTGTCCGTCGTTTTTTAATTTACAAGTAACTGAATGATGGTGTATATGAGTTTATTATCTTTAAGTTGGCTAAGTACTTTATCAAAAGATAATCCATGTAAGAAAGTTTCATACTTACTTCTTGCAACTTTCTTCTAATTGATGCTTGGTGGTGTAGGAAGTCCAGTATGAATGTGCCCGATAAGTGTTTTCTCAGTGACAATTTGACGTACAGATAAATATAGAAATCATTGTTTTGAAAAGCCCTTGATACTGTTTTGAATGTACAGTTAGATACAAAGAATAAGTCCTAAAAAATTCATGTTGATACCTTTTGTAGTTGCATAATGGTTGGCATGGCAAATTCTATCACTTTCATAACATTTTTGTATTTTTGTAAAATCATACACTAAATGCTTGTCAATTTCATATAATTCCATCTGTACTACTTGTAAGCGTACTATGTTGATTGTAAGCTTATATACTAATAAATACATCCTGAAAATTGCATGCAATTATCTTGTATCAGTTATTTGTTATTATTTTCTGAAGCTAGATGATTTTCGGCATTTTTTTATCGCAGGTCAGTTTTGCCTCTGGGAGCACATTTAGCATATATTTTAAGTCATTTCCCATTAATTGAAGACCCTGAAAAAATAGAGGTAGAAACAACCTCCCTCTGATATAGGAAATGTGAAAAAATAGGCATCCAGGAGTAAATTGTTGAATAATTTAATTTTCACAATCACCAAATCGTCTCTCGTCACCACACACCACCCCCCTTGGCATTCTTGCCATCTCTTGCAAGGATATCTGTGGTAATTTTTTTCTGTTTTCTCCATGAAAAGTCACACCATCATGGAAAAACCACAAAATGAAACAATATAATGCAAGCAGAATAATCAGTCAGAAAGGTGAAGAGAAAGCTCTGTCAAATTGTTAAAATCTTAATAGCCTTGTAAAAAGCAGCAAAACTTGCAATAAACATGTTTAATTAACTCTGGAAGACTCACTGGCTCCTTTCTACATGGCAATTTGGGTGTCGTTATACATTTTTCAGGCATAAACAAAGATGGCAAGCTGCCCTCTACCAAAGTCTGTTACCCAGTGTGCTCTGAAACAAAAATCTTGGAAGAATAAATACCCGAAACAATTTTCTTACATGTCATATATTAAGTGGCCTATGAACTGCATGGAACGACAATCCCCTACACTTCTCTGAGGAAGCATTCCACAATAGTACACTACATCTTGTAAATAGAATCAAATAATGATTTCAATTTATGATATGGGTAGTGTAATGCAGCTCTAGGTGGGTGGGATGCATCACTGATTTAGAATGCTGTTGCTAAATATGATCCTTCAAAATTTGCAATCTGAGAATCTCTGACCACGATTACAATTGCACTTTTATTTAACCGATTATAGTAATAAGTAATTGGTTTCATAATAAATCTAAACTATAATATAATTGGGCAATCCTATCCAATCCATGGTATTGGCTACTCATTCAAAGATACGATCACCTAGCCGTGCACGACGAGGCTACGATCACCCATACATATAGCTGTACATAGTTTAATGTGTGTTACCCATACATAGCGATTACAGCCCATCCCATTATAATTTGGTTGTATTGCCATTGGTAAATGAAATATTAATTCCCATGTTTACGCCATGCTAGACAGAGCCCTACAAACATTGACTCGAGTCCCTCAATTTATTGCGGGAAACGCCCCCTTCATGGAATAATAATAATAATAATCTTTATTTTCGCACAGCATGTGTACAGGAACAATTATTATTTGATACAACAGCAACAAAACACATGAGAACGAATAAGCAAATAAATCAGTTAAGATAAACACAAGTCCTTAAACAGAGCTTCAGCTTCTTGTCGGGTAAGCACTGATAATGAATCCCCATCTCTAATAGAAATAAGCTCCTTTATGAGCATGGCTATATGACCATATTCAGAATTACCTGGTGGCTTAATCTTGTAGCTGAAGTCCTTAATGCATTCACTATGCTGTAATAGATAACAATTATTGATGTTCATGGTATGCATTATTGTTCGAACATTATCGCTTACAATTGTTCTGCTATGGAAACAACATCTACTTACATAGGATACTACAACATTAGGGCTGTTCTGGCACTTATGAAAGAAATTGACAAAGCGCAACATCAATTGATTTCTAAGGGGCAATTTTCCCGAAATGAACTGTAAATACTTTGAACATGTTCTGAACTCTAATTTCCATATAGTTCGAATACACCTCCTCCAAACACTACACAATTTGGCCAGCTGGTTGGGTCTTAAACTCCACATCGCCGACCCAAAAAAACTACTACAGTATACTTCAAATAGTGAGTTTCTAATAACAGAGTTGCAGTATCGGTATGGTTTCTTTTTAAATAAATATGTTTCAAATGCTTTTGGTGGCAAAATAATTTAAATGTGAAACTAGAAATTACTCACCAGTGTTTTTAAAGATCACGATGAACACAGACCTCTAAAGAACGACGATACAAAAAGGTAAACAACGTGCAGACGATCTTGTCATTGTCAGATCATAGCAACCAAGACACCGGAAGTAATGAACCTTAACTCGCGCCAAAGTCTCGTCGCCATAACATAACCGCGAGAAAGCACGAGTTATTCATCCGTCTACTATCATCTTTCAATACTAATGCAACAAGAAAGTCATCAAATCTCACCCTCTGCTTCTCTCTCTTGATAAAGGCAGGTCTGCTTTTCTTGGGCTGGGGTGGGAGGGGTTCACTTGCCTCACCATCCTTTCTTGCATGCTTGACAGCAGAGGCCCTCGCAAAAAGAGTAGGCATAGCAGCTTCCTTCAAAACCCGCTTGCATCGTGGTATCCAACCAATCTCTTCTCTGAGTTTCGGTGCCTCCTCAAAAATTCCTCGGTGAAATGAACCGAGCACACAAACCAGTACTGGCCCGGGCCCGGCCATTTGTCTCGCGAACATAGTACCTGGCCAATCCATTGTTTTTTTAAATCGTGCTTACGAGGAAACCTGAACAAGCACACGCCGTCCCGACTGGTACGCGAGCAGCCATCAACACAACAACCATTAACCATCGCGTTCAAGCGGTCACAAGAGGGCTAAAAACGATCCAAAATCCCAAAAACGAGAGAAAAACTCCAACAATGTAAACAACGGGGAACTCGGTGCGTCTCTGAGAACGACCTCCCTTACCTGACGTCACACGCATGGTTGACCTAGATAATGGCTGCTACAGCTTTTTGTCGGGAGCGCTAATTTGAACTGACATTTTATCAAATTTTGGCCTTAACTGATCAGATGCGACGGTTTTTGGACCGGTTTGAGTTTATTGATCACATTATGAATTGATTTCAGCGAAGTACCTATAACCGTGCGATAGGCACTTTAAGGCCAATGCAGCGGCCCTCGCTTGTATATCCTTTTGAGCGCACTGCGACCTCCTCAGCCTCTTTTGTAGTCAATGGCTCGGCCGACTTGTAGCGCAAGGCCACATCCACCACTGTGAGGGCATACTTATAAGTTCATGAGGAAGAAATAAGAGATTGGCTTGGTGCACCTCATTAGGCCCATACGCATCCAACTTTGGCCTGGGAATGTGTTTTGGCACCAGCAAGTAGATTTGCCAGATAGCTTGCTTTGTTAGCCACCCCCAGTAACCCTCACTTCTGTTGCAAGCTTCTTGATAGCTGTAATGCTTTTCCAGTAGCCCTTAGGACTATAGTAGATCTTTTGCATGCGACGATCCATACAAAGTAAACGCTTGAGTATCCAAATGACCTACTTAGCAAGCCTATATGCAACCAGTCCAGTCGCAGCCATACTCACTATAAAGAACGCCACCTCACTCCATTTTGACCATCTGAGGGCTTGTAGAAGTCTGAAAACTGTGCCTCAGAGCCTAGCGGATCAACGATTTTACCCGTAATCATGTAGTACTCACGCATAGCCTCGTCCACATCCCGGAAAGTATGCTCGGCATGTCCCTGCCGGCGCAGTTGCTCATTGATGAAGTCTAAACGCTCAGTATGTTTCTTAGCCCATGCAGCCTGGGCAGATTGAAGTTCAGTGTGTCAACTTGGCTGCTTCATAATTTAGAGAATAAAAAGTTGCTCCCAGAGAATGCAAGGGCGTTAACAAGAGCACCACCAACAAGTAGCCAATTGTGGCCATTACTTCAGTATATCAACTGGTAAGATTCCTTGTTTAATCAGCATATCCTTTGTGGTCATAGCTAGTGATACATCAGCAACAGCCAAAGCCAGGTAGCGTAGGGTGAAATCAAGACGTGTCACCCCACCACCCACAGCCATCTTAGCAAGCTTAGCATACACTATTGATATGCTGGAAACAACTACACCATGGTACAGCAAATTGACACGCATTTTTCCATCAGTAATTGGTGTTGTCATCTTATTATGTCTTCCAACGATAGTTGGAAGACATATTGGTTTAGCCAGTATTTTTTTTTTTTTTATTTTTTTTTTTTTTTTTTTCTCCAGTCAAGGTTTTTCGGGCTTTTCTCCGGAACGGTTAAACATATCAACATGAAATTTTGGGGAATGATAGATCAAGTTGAGACACAACTGGCGATCCAATTTGACGCGCATGCGCAGTGTTGGAGGCTTATGGGATCGATTTTTCGTCGATTTTTTCCCCCATTTTCTGTAACTATCTCCTCCATAACTACTGCAGTTACGAACATATGAGTTATATGGTTGTAACAAGCAATTATCGTAGCATGGAATAGGCGAAAAAAATACTTGTTTTTACCTTTTGTACTTTGTATAATGACATATATTTTAGAGTACCTATCGCGATTTTTGCTACGAGTTCTCTCCTCGCTGATATCTCTGAAACGGCTGTATTTACGGACATGAAATTTTGTCAGTATTTAGAACTTGGCCTCGTGATAATGATTGTAACAGTATTTTTAGCATTCACAGTAACAAAAAACAGTAAAAAGGACGATTAGTTTCAATTAACAGCAGTTCGTGTTTAAGTAGGCCAAATCTTACGTAATCGACCAAAGGCCTTGGCTGGGATTTGCATTGACTTGGGTAGGGGGTCATGTCAAAACAGGCCAAACCTTACGTAATCAATCAGCGGCAGCATTCATCGCTTTCGCGGTGTATTGACTTGGTTTAGGGGTCATGTCAAAACATCTAAGCGGCAGCAGCTTGTGATCTTATAATAGGCGCGTTACCAGCTATTATCGGTCCGTGTATAGTCTTTATGTCTCAGCGACAGTGTGCACTGGATGTCCCGGTGCAATCAAAGCGGGTATATATACGCAAACACGCATTACGCACATATACATATATATATATATATATATATATATGTATGTATACACACGGTTTCCGATGCCAAGCTTCCGAGCGCCGAACAGCTATCTATAAATAGTATTATATAGTGAGTGCCATATATAATCTTACACGTAATTTCGACCAAAAAGGCCTTGTCCACATAAAGCTGGGAAAATAATTGCATTCGACTAGTCTTAGGGTCCACAAATAATCTTTCACGGGGATTTCATGTCAAAACCATTCGGCCATAACACGCACACCTCAATATCTTCCATATCGAATTCCGAAATATGCGGCAGAGAAATTTAAATATTTGATTTATCTTAAATTTCTTTACCGAAAAAACTCTATTTTTCTTTCGCGGTTCTACCAATGTTTATTGACATTGGTCTTAGGGGTCATTAAAATATTTCGGTCAAAATTCATATATAAGGTTGGCAGCACGTATAAATTATATGTGCGCGTTAACCTTTCGTGGACACGTTTCGAGGACCAAAAGTATATACCAGCAATAAAAAGTGATCTTTAATAGTGTGCACACGCCACGAATGGTTGTAATCGTGCAGAGTATAGTATATATACGCAAACACGCATACACGCACATATATAGAGATATATAGATATATATATATATTTATATATATACTATTATCGATATACCGTATATATATATATATATAGAGATATATATATATATATATATATATATATATATATATATATATCATATATATAAATCTCATATATACGACAGTATATATGCAATATCGATGTCCCGGTGCAATCAAGATTATATACATATATACGCAAACACGCATACATATATATCTATATACATGTATTTATACATATATATATATATATATATAAATATATATATATATATATAGATATAGATATAATATATGTATATATATAAATACACGGTTCTACCAGATGCCATATAGCTTCCGAGAGATAATATTGTTTGTGGTATATTGTTGGTACTGTATTGCTGGTCGTCCAGGCTTGTCGTTGGAAGACATGCCGTTGGCGCATGTGCCATCTAAGTAGGCCAAACCTATCTACGTATACCTATATAATATATGTACCAGTATATATAAGAGATATAGACATATATATATATATACAGAGGAATATATATATATAATTATTATATATATATATATAGATATCTATATATATATATATATATATATATATATATATATATATATATATATATATATATACATATATATATATATATATATATATATATATACATATATATATATATATATATATATATATATATATATATATATATATATATATATATATATATATATATATATACATGTATATATATATATACTGTATATATATATACAAATATATACTGCTATATATAAACACCCCAAAGATATATACCGACAACTAAAGGCGAAGTCCATGTTGGCCACGCCCACCTTTCCAGGGGCTTGCTTGTTGATATTGGCTCGACAGCTTCGTCTCTCCCATTTCGGGCTCAACCGGAAATGGTGGCGTCTGTAAGCGCAGCCTTAGCCTCACAGAGCTCTCTCAGAAGCTTATTTTGATTGGCTTTTCGAGCCGCAGCACCCTTTTGTCCTGCCTCAACCCTTTCAGCAATTTTTGTAGGTTGCTCACTGGTCACTGACGTCATCTCTACCAGTTGATTCGTGTTCGTTTCTTCCATGTTTACTTACTAAATTTGTTTGTCGAATTGACAGCTCTTAGTAAGCACCTGTTATAGCGGAGCTAAGCACATATTATAGTGGAGTTAAGCACATGTTATATCGGAGTTTAGCACATACTATAGGGCGCAAGTGGTGTCTTCCTCTCTACCGGTCCCTGTTGTTTTGGTGCTTTTTTTCCAAAATTGACAGTGCTTGACTGCTGTTAAAGCCGCGGTTAATGGAGCTAAAAACATGCCATAGCGATGATATAGCTCACAAGTGGCAGTGCTTAGCTCATGTCCAACAAACGGATCAGTCTCTAGGTCTGTAATTAGCTTTGGCTGGTGTTCTGGTGGGATTGGAAGAAACATACAAGCAATGCCTGAGTATAGCTGTAGCACTGTCTGACCTTAACTGCGTGTCATGCTGGCGCCTAGCCGAGCCTCGCATCTCACATAGAGCTTTACGATCTCTTCATCAGACATTGATTCAACCTGGCGCTCCAAACCAAGGTACTGACGGGCCTGCCCACTATCTATGACAGCAGGAAGCCTATCTCTCTTAGAAGACATATCCGCATTTCCGGTGCAACTGGGTTCCGCTCCCTCAGTGGCCACTAAGCTAGTCGTGTCCTGTTCAAGGAGTTTATCAATAATGGTATCATGAATATACGTATACACCTTCGAGGTCTAATATATTGCACTGCACCCCAGATGAAGAAACCTAAATTGGTTACTGAGGCAGCCGCTGCTATTAAAGCCAATATCACTTCAATCGACGGCATATGCAGTAGGTTGATCAGTCTTCAGCAGCAGCTTTGCGTGCTTGGTCTTTGCTAGTAGCTGGCGTACTTTTGCGCGTTGCTTCTTTGTTGGAATTACATCATTCTCAAGTAAGGCATCTTCAAACGAGTCACGGTCCTTGGTATGAAAGAGCAATATCCACCGAGTCTGCTCACTAGGTCCTTCAGCACAGAGTTGTACTTTTGGGTGAGGACCCAGACACTTTGCTGTGCATGGCGGCCGCTAAAGGCCAGTTTGGATAACATGTCTTTCTTCTTGGTTAGGGCTTTTGTTGCGGAACAGTCATCAATAATGTACAGGGTTAGCTCGCCCTTAAAACAATGGTAGAAAGCTCTCAGGTGGTCATGGAGCCGCTCCCCTGGATCAACCACGTACACCTCTGAATCATCCCACACCATGACCGCGAACTGATAGGCCTCTTTGAAACGTATGGTAGGGCAGAGGATTACAATATGTTTGAAGGCACCGAAGAAGGGCCCTTCAAGTAGGTCGAGGATGAATGCGGTTTTCCCGCATCCTGTCTGCCCACAAAAACATAGCCGAGCTGGGACCATCTGGAAATGTAAACTTAGTAGAGTGCGCTGACGAACCTGCCATATTCAATGTTAAGCTGTGCATCCATTACAATATACATATGGACGTTAAAAGCACCAGCTGCCTCTGCTTTTTTTATTATCTGTATGGTGACACCCTCAGACGCATTCTCCACGTCCCTGCCACTACCATGCAGTTGGTCGTCATCTCTCATCCTTAAGTCGAGCCACAGAGCATACATGGTGGTTAGATACTCTCCTAGGGAAACGTCCGACAATGCCAAGTCTTTTAATGCTATTGCTATACTGGGGTCTTGTTTGCTCGTTGCTGCAAAGGCCTTCTTCACCTCGTCCCATTGCTGGTAGCCACGCATGCCCTGGGCATAGAGTTGGTTTGGGATGCCCTCAATGGTCACCTCAACTTTTGTAATCTTTGGGTAGTAGAACGACTCTGTCTTCCTGGCGAATGAGGTGTTGGCTGGGTCTTCAAAGAGCAGTAGGATGCCCTTCTACTACCAGCAGGCACCTTCAGGTTGATGTTTCGCAGTGTATCTCTTTTATTTTATACAAGCTTCCTGTGACGAAGTGCACGGTCATACAGAATTGCAAGTCGACCTGTGTGCTGGGTGCGTATCATACGGGCCAACTCTGGTTTGGTAACCATGTCATACTCTAGGGAGATGCCATCAATTTTGTAGCTGACAGCGGTGTTGCCTGTTGTGTGAATCATGCAGTTGTAGTCGTTGAACGTGAGCTCGTATTCCAGTCTGTCATTAAGTTCGCTATGGTATAATGGCATGTGGCTCTCGAGGAGTTCAAAGTCAAGCGGAACGTAGAACCATATACATCGGCTTTGGCCTTGTCCTCTTCCTCGGTCTCGTCCTTGTCTCCTGTCCCCACTCGTATCTTAGTTGTGTTTCTGTCATCTGATGTGTCAATGCCCTGGTACTGGAGGCCCTGTCTCTCCTGTGCAGTCTGCCATAAGTCGTGGTAACAGTGGTACACATCGCTGTCATCAATAGACATGACCTCATTGCCTGAAATCTTGATTGTTAATTTCTTAACCACGGCGCCACCCAGGTCTTTACACAAGGCGTTGACCAAGCTGCTGTTAAAGTGGAAGCTGAACTTCCAGAGAAGTTAGAAATGAGCGGCCCTGAAGTCATGACAGAGCAAGATGGCACGGAAGAAATAAGCTTCATAGAGGACTTTCATAACACCATACAAGACCTAGGTACACAAACAGACAACGAACTACCACTCAGCTTATTGGGCTTGACAAGGCTATTCAGACCCAGAGGGGTGAGCTAGTCAATAACCCAGCTAAGATAACTGAGATAGAAAGGGATATAAAACATCGGGAAGCTAAAATGGCAAGCCTGGAGGAGGAAGGGAGGGGTGATAGTCGAGCTTGGAGAACCCAAGAAAATGAACTTGCAGAGCTGCAGGACCTGCGACATGTCCCTGTTGAGGCTGCCTCTGCAAACCGCGCACGTCTGCGAACCCAAATTAACCGCATTAGGGAAACGATCAACAGATTTCTTAACGAGGAACAACGCTAGCTGAGTGGTACGCACCCTGTTCCAGGAGCAGGGCACAACAATCGCCTCCATTCTCACTGCGATTGGATTGGCAATCTCGACACTGGTAGTTGCTTTGACGGGTGGAGGGAGCACTAATGCAACACCGGCACCAACACCAACGCCAGCTCCAGAGTCCGGTGTATAGGAATTGATTAAAAAACAGCTGAACTCCTTGGCACACGTCCTGAAGGGCCTGGCCGGTAAGGCAGCAGCTGCCCTTCCAGGAATCATTGGCTCCATCGTATCATGGCTGCTTAAGTCAGCTGCAAAGGTGGCTGGTTGGATGACAGAACATGTGTGGGCTGCAGCTGTGGTGGTGGGGGGAGTTATTCTCCTGATGCTCCGTGACCTACTAAGTAGCAAACCAAAGCAAAGCTAAGCTATAGTCATTCCGCCTATAAGTCAGTTCTCATCCTCGTGCGCCTTTCTTATGGCCACGCCGCTTGGAAGGCCTGGAGAGGGGACTCCAATATCTCCCATTTGGAGGATCAAAGCATCCTCTAGCTGGAAGAACAGGAATCGCGTTGAGATCCCTATTGCTCCCGATTCTTCTGCTTCTCAGTTGCAATGGTGATAAGATTGTTGTACCCAGCAATCTTCCCAAAGGACAATGTTATGTCAGATGGAGCCATGTATAGACCTGTCCCAAAAACATAATCAAGCTTTTGAGGAAGCGTTCTGGAGCAAGTCTTGATATCTTCAAATGGATGAAGAAATGTCCACTGGTGAGTTGATAGCATCCTCAATGTTAGCCTGAAATTGTTTCTGAACATTAAAGGACGTGCCGCCGCCTAGTATAGCTGAGCGAGTCTGCGGCTGAGCACCAAGAATAGCCCAGATATAGGTCCAAATGCTGTCATTGATCCGTTCAACGCCTGGTGTTGTGAAGCCCTCCCACCTTTCTAGGATAAACGTGCTCCATGTGGTGTTTGCTCCATCATGGTCTTGCCGTATAAAATCGATATGCAGCTTGCCACCCTCGAAAACAAATCCAGCGGATGATTTCTCAAAGGTTTGTCTGACGGATTCGTAGAGGTGGGTGTTTCCATAATGAGTGATGATCCGTACCTTGTGGGTATCAGGGTCGGTGAAATAGACCCGCCCCAGGCCCTGGTTTCCGCCCTTTATCCTCCAGTCACTGTTTTCATCTACCCTGAACTCATGGCAAATATCAAAGGTATTATTTGTGGCCGACCATGTGGCGTCATCCGGCAGTGCTATGCTCATTTCGTCTAAAAGTCTCCAGTTGGTGTAGTAGACGTGGAACCTGTAGAGGCTGCATAGTGCCGGGGAGTTAGATTTGAGGTGGTCCATTCAACACCTGTTTGCGCACCATACAACAAAGTTCAGCTGGTTCTGCAAGTATTGCATGTGGTTGGTTCTCCAGCCAACTACAAGGCTGTCGTCACTTATGTCCGGGACCAAGTATTTATCAAACAGGTTGGAGATCTGTACCCCAAACGCATCTGTAATTTTACCTGCCTTAACCTGGATGAGAAGGTGTGTCAGATCCTCAGAAGCAATATGAAGTGGGTAGACCAGCCCGTTTTTGTACCCTCAGTTCGTATTGAATGTAAAGGCTTGTTGATTCATAGTGCTATGCATCACACTCTGTCAAATGTTCAAAGCGGCGAAGCTGTGTCCCTGCAAAATGCTTTTGACAACAGTGCAGGTGATCTATGCGTAGGTCTTAGGACGATCACGTATACTGTGGGCTGGTATAACATTGAATCAGCTATGCCCATTACAAAGGGGTCAAAAGTCAAGAAAGAGTTGATATGATCTCGTCCGCCTCTAGGCCACAAATGAGGAAACAAATGAAAACGGCTAGGCAGCCTCGTTACAAATATGGGACTGAACAGTCTCTGTAATTAAGGTAAAATATCTGAATTGTGGCGTGCGTTGGGTTGGAGCACAGGCGCTCAGAAGCTTGGCATATGGAACCGAGCGCCTGTGTGCTTATGAGTGTGCACGCATAAGGGCGCGTTTGTGTGTGTGTGTGGGGGGGGGGGGGGAGGGGTAATAGTATGGGAAATGACAATAACCCAAGTGTTTGATCCTTTTTGATGACACAATTCAGCATGCGCGATATAATCCCACTTCTTTACGTACAACTCAAACCACACCACACACTTGACACTTATTCAATACAATACATGAAACACATTATTCATGATATACAGGATTTTAAGACAATACTTCCATTTTCCATTCAACATGTTATAATGCTATTCTGGCTCATACATTGTTAAAAAGCCTCCCCCCTTAATTATCAGCACGAGAGCCTGGGTTACACCACACCACTCTTTGGGAGGGGTGTAACCCTGATTGTAGCAATCCTTACAGCAGGGCGGGTCCACCCTCCAAGTGGACTCGTCCTGTCACTGGGGATTGTTTTAGCCTGGCCTATCGTGTGGACCCTTTATAAGGTGCACAGATGGGCCAGGTAAAGGGAGATCACCTAGTCAGAAAAACGATTCGGACCGCGAGATTCCCAGGGAGCTTCATTGTTGAAATTAAATAAACCAAATTCGCGTTAATTTCCTCTGATTAGTCCCCACTCCAGCAACTACAGGCTGTGAGTAACAGTACTATAACGAAGAGCGTGCATAAGCAAGAAAAGCTAAGAAATTCTAGCTGTACAAACACAACATAACACAATGTAATAACACCGAATATAATTCCATAAGATACCAAGCTTCTCCGTGTCCGTGTCAAGCTCCACAGCAAGCGTGCTACCTGTATTCATTGCGTTCAGCAGCGTCAACGTCTTCCCAGGCGGTATCAGCGACACCTAATGGCACCATCCCGTATCAGCGACACCAGATGGCACAATCCCGTATCAGTGACACCTGATGGCACCATCCCGTATCAGTGACACCTAATGGCACCATCCCGTATCAGCGACACCTGATGGCACCATCCCGTATCAGCAACACCTGATGGCACCATCCCGTATCAGCGACATCAGATGGCACAATCCGTATCAGCGACACCTGATGGCACCATCCCGTATCAGCAACACCTGATGGCACCATCCCGTATCCCGAAAACCGATTCATTTCTTTCTGTAATGGCCTCATTTGGTTCCGCAAAATGTGAGTCTACTTTACCAAGGTATCAAGGTTTGACCACGACGCGACCAACGTATTTGTCGATTTCTTGGAATATGTTTCGCGCCAGAATTGTTTCACATAAAGACATTTTTTCTTAATACTCCTGTAATCGACTACATCCCCAGTGGGGGCCACTTAAGTGTATAGAGGTAGTATGTATGTGCCGCGCGACGGGGTATGTTTTTTGGGCCTCTCAACTTGTACGACGGGTTTTTGGGCCTCATACTTGTACGACGGGGTATGTTTTTCAGCCTCAATCTGTACGACGGGTTATACATTCGCATAATACCTTGTACGACGGGGTATGCCTTTGGCCATTTTGACCTTTTACGACGGGTACGGGTTTTCAAGGTCCCGCGGCACACCCCTATCCAGAATAAGGCCAAGTGCCCGACCCCCCCACCCCCGCACGAGGCTACATCCCGCACTTCCTCTTGTTCGAACCGATGCTTATGTAAATATTCATATAGCCGGCATTGATAGAGTAATTTTCGCCTACATTTCAGTGAATTTAAGCTACGAATATACTGGTTGAAGAGATTATCCTCAGCAGAAACAGTCTTCAGATAATTAGCTAAATCCGCTGGCGATGAAAAGCCTCTTACGTCAATGAACGCGTCCGAGGGTAACATGTTTGTATAGTCCTCAAAACCCATCACAATTGGTATGACATTTATAACTTTCGGCCTAATTAGCCGTTCTAGTTTCTCCGATACATACCCGTCACAAAAGCTATTTTAAAATGAAATGTGATCAGTGTAACAAGATTCGGGCTGATTGAACGCGCCGCATTTCAGTGGGCCACACTGTCCGTATGTATCCACATCGATGTATTTCATCAGCTCGTGAACATATTGCACGCGTTTACTGAGAGCAAAGATGCCTGCCCTGGTCACGTGCGATGCCATGACAATTTTCCGTCTTCAGAGCTATACTGTATTGACTTGTTTGTCAGCTGACCGCATGTGCTAACACACCCGCGGCTTATTGTCCAGCTGGGGACCGTTTCAGGCACTGGGTTTCGCATTGGCCGGCCGGCCGCTAGCTTTTATGTGAACAATATCGGAAAATTAAACAGCACATTTGCATTATTACAGCGATGTAACTCGGTGGATTCTGACCATTACTACATGCAAACACTGAGGCTGGTCTACATTGGACAACCTCATTGTCCCACACCCTAAATTTGAATATATGATGAAAGAGTACAGAACAGCTAAGAAGGTGATGGAAGATAAGTGTTCAACACTTGGACACTTGGTGTATCTTGATATACCAGGAATTGGAGATCATACGTGATATGCCCTCAACAGAGACAATGCGAGAGAAAGCAGCACAATGCTTCAATGACTTAACCAATGTCTAAAAAGTTCTGGATTGTAGAGAACTGTTCAGTCAGACACCGGGGACACTGAAAAACTGCATACTACAACATTCAAATTATAATATTTTTTTTCTCCAGCCTAGGTTTTTTGGGCTTTTCTCCGGAACGGTTGGACATATCAACATGAAAGTTTGGGGAATGATAGATCAAGATGGGACACAACTACCGATCCAATTTAACGCGCATGCACAGTGTTGGAGACTTATGGGATCGATTTTTCGTCGATTTTTTCCCCAATTTTCTGTAACTATCTCCTCTATAACTAGTGCAGTTACAAACATAAAAAATTATATGGTTGCAACAAGCAATTATCGTAGCAAGGAATAGACGTAAAAATGGGTCATATGTTGTCAGAGCAGCGTCTAACGAATGGTAAGTTTTGTCATGGCTGTCGATGACGTCACTTCTGGTTATGAGCAATGAAATGTAATGCAGCAGTGCAATCGAAAGTTAACACATCATTTCTCCGTCGTTAATGGTCGTATGGTAAAAACGTTTTCGCCTGACGATAGCCCAAGTTATTCCGAATATGCAACTGATACACTTAATTGTATATTCTCAATAGTTTTTCTCACAAACTGAGCTTTAAGTCCCCCAAAATGCATTAACACCCCAATATATATTATACAGGTTCGATTTTGAAAAGGTACTTACTCAAGCCCCTACATCCGAGGAAATATAGGCCTTCACCTCCACCTCGGACAAGAGGCCAGAAAAAAAAGAGAAAAGCTATTGTGAAGGGGTTTGACTCAATACCGCAAAGAAGTTGCTTACCCCTCAGGACTACTCTAAAGAGGTTCTGGAGCTAAACGGCACTGGCCTCAATGTATTGGGCTGGGACAAGGTAAGGTAAGGTAAGTATAGGGTTCAACGGTACACAATCACTTACGTGTTATATGATGTCTACAAAGGTTAATAGATCAGATTGACCGGATTAAGCAACAGCTTTCTAGAATAAATGGAACAAAGAGGAAAATACGAGTGGATGATGATGAAAAAGATAAAAATGCTAAAATTATCATATGGCAAGTCACCAAGTCGATTGACTGGACAAAACCGTCAAGTGAAATCCGGGCCATAGTGGTGAGTTACATACATGGCCCTCACAAGGACCGCTCCACTCAACCACCAGGACCCCATTGTCCAACAGGTTGCCCCTGTTTGTCGCTTCTTACGACATGCAGTAGGAAACGGTAGGCCTTTTCTTCCCCCGTACCAACAGGGGTGGGGGATGAGGGAATGGTTGTTAACCGATTGAGCAAGCAGCCTGAAGATATCTCCATGGTCATTCTGGTGCTGATCGAGAAGACAGGCATTATACAGGGGTGAAGGATGTCAATTGGATGTTGTACGACCAGAGCGAGCATCAGCACTGCAAAAACTTATGTGAGAGGTGTCTCCATGGCTTCTCATGGTAGGACCTCTAAGAGAAGCACAAGCCAGAATATCGGAAGATCGCCCTTACTACATGAAGAGTAGAGATGCCAGAGGTGCGAAAAACACGCTCACCTTTCAGAACCAACACAAGCAACTCCCACCTCCTTACATCATCAATACCGACTTTGAGGCCCTTAATACCAGAAGGAAAGGACCAGACCTTAATTCTGTGACGAGCAACACCCAGAAGACAGTGCAGCATGGGACATGTAGATACTGATATATAGTCGTATGCTGTGATAGGCATACCGGGTCATAGTCTGTCAGCAGCTCTAGCTCTAACCCCATATTCTGGTCTAGTCGATCGGATGGTGGTGACATCCCCTAGGATAGTAGTTTTTAACTTTCTCATCATCATCCACGTCTATTTCCCTCTTTTTTCCATTTATCATGGAAGGCGGCTGCCAGTCGTGTCAGTCATGTCTCTGCATATTCGTGCAAGCTATCGAGGCGCCATATAACACACTGGTGTTGGTGTGCCGTTAAACCCTACAATTTACCCCTACCTTTACAATACATTGGGGCATGTTCTACTGCAATAAGAGAACTTCCTTGTACTGCCCATGGCGGATCTGCTACTTCACAACAGCCTTTTGAACGCCCTTAGCCTTCTTGATATTTTTGCTTTCTACCTCAAAGATGAAGTACATCTGGAGCCGAAGGCCTATATACTTGGCGATGGGTCGTCCAACGCACTCGTTCTTCATTTTTCTGAGAAACTTCTTGTTCTG
Organism: Urechis unicinctus; assembly: GCA_034190875.2. Taxonomy (NCBI): domain Eukaryota; kingdom Metazoa; phylum Annelida; class Polychaeta; order Xenopneusta; family Urechidae; genus Urechis; species Urechis unicinctus. The sequence goes on along the minus strand of CM067348.1, from coordinate 39,316,750 downwards.
TGTCCTGTGTAGTTGGAGCTACTTTGAGTAGTCTGATGTGTCATAGAGGTCCTGATACTCTGTTATGTCCTTAAATATGTTAGCGATCTGGATCTGCAGGAGGAGAGTGTCGGCATCTGTGTAGAGGAGGGTCCCTGTACATCATATGCAACTTGTTGTAATAGTAATATATCAGATGCTTGGATAGGTCTAAGATCGATATACCAGCCGGTTGAGTAGAAGGCGGCTCTTGTGGACCTGGATTGCGGCAAGGTCAGTGTCAAAGATTGTGGTCTATGCAAAGGCATGGGCTGGCAATGAGGCGCCGCAGCGTGTCTTCCTCACAGGCTCGCACGAGTCTGACCCGCTTTCTGAGGTTCTCCATTTCCTTCCGAAAGACGGCAGTTGACTTGTCCCTGGTTGACTTCCTCCGATGCTCTGTTATACTTACCTTACCTATTGGGCTCATCAAAAGTGTTTTTCAGACAGCTTCTAGCGGGTTCAAAGCCACTAGTCTTTCCAGCGATGCCAGCATGAACTGGGCGCTGTCGATGAATCACAGAAGATTGATTTTTCAGTGTTGTTTGGGTTGCAGAAGACCCTGCCCTCCATTTTCGAAATTGCCTGTATCAAGAAGTGGGAGTCATAGCCCGCACATTGTGGAGCACAACCGGTATAGTGGTGGTTTAGGGGCTCATGCGCGCTATAGGTTACAGGTGCTATTGGCTGGGCCTCAGTACTTTCCAGAGATGTGACAGTGGTCGCAGACTGAGTCTAGTTTTCCTGCAACTATCAGAGATTTATTTGCATTCCCTACAAAGTGGGTGCACCTATCACTGGTTGTATTCATCATTTTCTAAAGTTTGGCGAGGAACCCTTGATCCTGCGCTCCTGCTGGATTGAACCAGTGGTGGTAGGGGTGGAGGTAGAGGTGGGGTGTGAAACTAGAATACTGTATACCCATGCTGTAACCACCGACAATGTGAAATAGTGCAGTAAACGAAGACATGGGTGAAAAGCTAATTTAAGTTCACAAAACACCAACAAAATATCACATATAAATGTGTATTTGTGGCGTAACACTTGCAATATCATGTCCCTATTACATTTTTCTCCTTGTTTTCATTACAGAGAGAGAAATGTGCCAGTTACCCGCTGTGAGGGCCGCTAGCATCCTAACCAGCAGTGACGAAGAGCAATGATTATTTCACTGTATTTTAATTGACAATAAAACACTTATTTTGCATTGAGTATTATTTTCGTTCATGGAAAATGGCAAAAGTCATACTAAAGCAGTATTTCAATCCATTACTATTGGTCCGACATCGGCCCACCCTATTGCCGCCATTAGAGATCTGCCGCCGGCGGGCCGTCTGAGGCCCGCTGGTCAAACCTCTGATGGCCCACTAGTGCCACAGATGGTGGGCCGCTAGAGTTGTGCTATCTGGGAAGTAATATGAATAGTGGTTTGTTGTTGTTTATTTGGTCGAATTATAGTTTTTAGCAACGTAGAACCAAGGAATGTTGGTGTGTGAGAGTCAGCTTATATACAGTCAATAACAGAGGTCAAAGACACAGCAACCGCGTTGCTAGGCCCCTTTGATCCATTCTCGGTCCGTTGCAGCTCAGATCTACTCTTGGTGCGTCGCTGGCGCATTGCGAGCCGCAACGGCCTTTGTTTTATGTGACGTCATGTACATCGTTGTGGTCTGCGTCCAATGAGAACACACTGAATGTATTCTGGAGTTATGGGGCGTCTCAAAAGTTCAAATTAGCACCACAACAAACACTTAAATCCCTTAGCTGCATGATAGTATGTTTATGTAATACAGTCAGTGAAAGAGACCAGTTTTGTGTCTGCTTCTCTCGCCGACTGTGTGATTAGTAGTATAGATAATTGTGGTTCCGGCGCAGGGCACGTTTTTGAGATCAAACCTACATCCGAAGCAAATCGCCCACACCCCAAATATCCATCCAGCAACCATATTTCCAACAGACTGAGTTTCGGGCAGCAATGAGTCACGGGGGGCAGGGGGGCAAGAGTATCAGGGGGCAGGGAGCCACGAGTCGCAAGGGAACCACCATTACCTACGTTACCAACCCCCAGGGTCTACCCATAGAGGTCTTTTAGCGTAAACATTCTGGGGCTAAGTCTACCTGTGTAGGTTCCATTTTTCATGCGGTCGAGGTCCTTTATAAACTGGGCAACCTTAGCGTTGTTTTGCTTGATAAAGTCGGGATCGGGACGAGCGGTTATCAATCTCATCGTAAAGAGCTTCCAACAGTAGAACGCTTCCGTCGGCCTCTCCGCGGTCCCACTCGGTCTATCCAGCCAAGGACCGTGATGCTCCTGTTCCACGTCCAGGCAACTATTAAACCTCCCGTACGCGCCATAGTCGCCGTCTTCGAGGCCCTCAATCGACTTCCACCCCCAAGCCACCGTCTCCTTATACCTTCTTCTGATCCTTGTGATACACCTGGTTATACGCCTCAGCCCTTCCCAGATCCTCGTAGGCGCACAACCTGAAGACGCAGTCGGCAAATACCCCGATGAGTGGTGCAACCCCAACAGAACCTGAGGCTTATACATGTTTGGAATCACCCTCCCAGGACTCCGAATGTAGGGGCACTTTATCTCGAGCAGCACAACTTCCTCAGGATGCCCCCGACAGACAGCATCCACCCTACCCCGCCGGATCGGGAGCACACAAAAGCCATCCGGAGAGAAGCCCTTGCGCCGCCCTGAATATAGATATTGTTTCCGTAGACCTTGGTGTCGTACACCTTCTCCAATACCGCAATTGCAACCTCCTCAAAAGTTGTACCCCAGAGGCAGGGCGTGCTAAAACGAACATCCTCGTTGCTTGTTTTTTCAGCCAGCTTCTTGCTATAGCTGCTGAAGTAGTTTTGCCCTATGATGGCGGAGTAGTCACTTCCTCCAACATAGCCCTTCCTCGTGGTCTCCCACTGGTCCGTATTTTGCTTGGCTCCGGTATGATAGTTGCAGAAATATTTTATCGCCACCTCTATCATACACAGCAAACACCACTCTTTAAATGGTCAGTCGGTCGGCTGCACTTACCGCGGTACCGGCACGATGACCTCCTGCGACCAAGGTGGCCGACGGAGGCGATGAGGGGGGTAGAGATGCTCTAGCCAACGTATTAGCCTTAATGTCGCTTTTCATTTGAGTATATTTTTCGATCTCGGCCGAAACGAGCTTAAACTCATCGTCTGAGATAAAGCCGCCTTCAAGCGCCGTGGAAATAATATCTGTAACCGTGTTTAGTTTGCTCTGTGCCAGAATTTGAATCTGGTCGTGCTTCTTTACCTTCGCCGACAGCCGCTGGCTGATGACCTTTCCTGCGTTCGCAACAAACCTGCACACAGCCCCGTAGCACCCAAGACTTTAGCAATAGGGGCAGCAACCACCGTAGACATCAGACCCGCACCACTTGCGCCAAGACACATACCCACAGCAACTAAAGCAGTGTACACAGCGTCCACTGAGTTTACTGCACACCTATATTTTTTATACCTAGCACCATATTTTTCAATTTCTTTCTCAAAGTATTTCTTCTCGAGACCGATCTCATTCGGCCGATAGGAGTGGCCTTGATTCTCATCAGGTGGCGCTGTTGGTTGTTGTTTCATACTACCCTTGAAGCCACATAAGTCTGTAAGTCAAGTTCAATAAGGAGTGATACAACAGTACAAGTCGCGGTCATGTTTCCAGTGGGTGTATAAAAGTTAATAACGTCGCCAGTAGTGTAAGACGTACCTCTTCACACCCCGTTTTTGACGTCGAACGATGGACGAAGTGGATTGCGTAATATATTTTTCGCTGACGATCGCTTCCGGATATTTCTTTCACCTTTTGGTGACCTTAGGAGCCTCACGCGATGTACGGTATTCGAGTGAGTTCATTTGGGGGCTATGTCCTGAGTTGTTTATTGTTTTGGTGACCTTCGACCTCATGGAGGCGCGCTATTTGGGATGAGGTCATTCTATTTTTGGAAAGTGATTTCACTATGTCTTCGGATATATTGTCATGGTTTGCTGAGCTAAGCTAAGTGAAGTGATGAGGGTGTATATAAACAGGCTAGGATGATTTGAGTTCAGTTATGACCATGGCTGAGAAGATGATGTGAGCAAACGCAGTAGACAGATGAGCGACGCGGACTTGTTAAAAGCCGTGGAACAGATTGAATCTGAGCAAGTGAAACCTCTATACACACGATACTTTGCACAGTATTCGATAGTGGTTTGGAATAAAGATGTAGTGTTTTTGAAAAATAATTTCATGAAATGCCACATAGAGTTGGTGATGAACTGTGTATTGGACTGTGGTTACAAAATAGCTGCTGTCACAGAAACTTTGAAACAGATAGAAGCGGGAGAGGAGAGTCGTGTCGAAGTCTCTGTTGGTGCAGACGTGACGATGAGTGTACGAAATCCGGTCCCTATGGTGTTGATAAAGAAGAGTCACGTGACAATGCGAATGGACGGTTACTCGTGGTATATGTTTGTAGAAGCATGGGAGGAGTTAAAAGAGCTCTACGGAACCCATGTGGCGAGAGGAAAATTAATGGAGGAATAACTCACGGTGGTGTACACAGACACGCTTGTCGATTTAATAGAAACTCTTATACCAGAAAAATGCCACGGATGTCAGATCGACCACCTGAGTCAGCGACAGCATAATCTTTGTTTGATGGCAGAATCTGAAGAACAAGTTCGGATGTGTATGGCGGATGCTCTCGAACGTGTTGACGAACAATATGTATCAAGTTTATCTGAATTAAGTATAGCTTTAATCGACCCCTGTCCCTCGTGGTTGGAAAGTAGCAAATGGTTGTGTGTGGACTATAGGAAATATTGGTTGGAGTCGGTGAAATCAGATATTGAAATATGTATAATTAACAGATTGTGTAATAAATGAGTGAAAATACAGGACTTTTATTTGTAATGTATGTTATAAAGAGTTAAAATTTGCTGGGTGGTCATTTATGGCTAAGATAGTCTGAGAGTGACATCAACATGACGGATGCATATAGCAGGTGGTCTGTTTTAAAAGACAAGTTACAAATGCATGCACAACTAACTCGAGAACTGAGAGACAATAAGATCTATAGACAAATTAGTATAAATCAACAGCGCTTGATGGCGCAAGGTTGCGATTTTGATACGGCGCTTAGTAAAGCGATCGAAGCTAGAGAGTGTTTAATGGATCGTCAGTTAACTGTGTTCGTATCCGAAGATGAGATGGATTAAAGTAATTATAAATAACTAATTATAAATATCGGTTAACAACAAGTTTACTGGCAGTAGAGTTTGAATCTTTAAAGCGACGACATGGATACTTGTGTAGAATGTGACGAATGTCAGAGAGTTGCTGAGACCCAACAACCATATAGACCCAAGACACCTGCTCAGGGTAAACACAGAACCCTGAGGTTACGGCGTTGTCCTCTGTGTCAATGTGGGTTTGTAACGAAGGCACTTTTGACCCAACACTTGAAATATCACTGTAATTATAAGCTCTACATATACAATCGAAACTTAAGGAAAACAACAGGCACAACAAAGCAGAGGAAAGTTGTGACGTAATCGGAAAGCTTAACTTCCACGCTCGAAGAACCCCACAATCTGGTGTGCGTGTGATTTACCGGATCTGAAATTAATTCATCACGTGATCATGAAAAAAGCGCTGACATTAGCTCGATCAGGGGATAAATAAGCGAACACGGACCGATTTTTGTTTCATTCAGGATGGGTGAGGAGAACAGCGAGGAGTATGATTACATTGATGGACCGTTGTATACCAGTCGCCGTAGTGGTCGCTTTCAAATCACACAGTGGTTTAGTAACCCACATGATTTGATCAATGATTTACACATTCGCGATCGATGGAGCGGACATAAAATAAAATTACCCTCAAATGCCTTTCTCAGAAGCGGGACTGCTCTTACATCGCTCACCGTATCGTTGATTGACGTGGGAGCTGGCCAATCAGACGTCGATATGGAGGTCACAGTGTTTGACAATGCGATTGGTCGTGTGAAAGCCCCAGTCCCCTATATTGAAATTACCCGTGAAAGCGTGACCATGCGCTTTGATAGTTTCAATTGGTGACAGCTCATAAAAGCTTACGAAGAACTAACAGCCCGCAGACAAAAGATGGATGACCAAGGAACGTCGCACGGGGTGGGATATGATAATCAGCCTTTACAGTGGTTTGATGAAACCGATGCTATCTGACATAGCTCAAGAACCATGCGGGGGTATGTCAAGCCGGTAACCAACAAAAAATGTATTCACATTGCGTTGGAAGAGCCTTGGATAAGGTGGATGAAAATCACGTCACTTTATTATGGCGCTTGTTGTGTGAGCAACACAATATGACTGAACTATGCCTTTGGCTCTCTAGAGAATATCGGAGTAATATGTTAGGTTTTTGTGTGACCGCCGAACACTGGTCTAAAGTCTTAATGGGGGAACCGTATGACTGTAAATATAACAAAATTATTAGACGCATGAATATATATGATTGGTGATGAATAATAAATGGTAATAATGTACTTGAGTTGAATTTCTTTTTGAGTTCTACTTATCACAACACTATCTAACTATCCTATCTATAAAAAGAGCAGGGAACTGTGAATGATAACTTAGTATGAGAATGGATCAAGCCTTAAAACACCCCTTTAGTTGCGTGATGGCTGGTCCGAGCAGCTGTGGAAAAACTTACTTTGTGAGTGAGTTAATCAAAGGTAGTCACATTGAGCCACCACCCGACCAAATCGTGTGGTGTTTCGGAGAGTGGCAAGCAATGTACACTCAACTACCTCACGTGGAATTTGTAGAGGGGTTGAATTTTGAGACAGACCCCCAACAAAGAACCTTGTTGATCATCGATGATTTGATGCAAGAAACTGACGAACGCGTCACTCGCCTATTCACCAAAGGGAGTCACCATGGCAATCTTAGCGTGTTGTATTTAGTACAAAATTTATTCGGAAAGAATAAAGAACATCGAACAACCAGTTTGAACGCTCATTATTTAGTTGTATTTAAGAACCCTCGGGACGCTTCACAAATCATGCATTTAGCCAAACAAATGTACCCGCGAAACATCAAGTATGTACAAGAAGCCTTTTCGGATGCTACTTCACAACCCCACGGCTATTTGTTTATCGATTTGAAGCAAGAAACGCCAGATCACTTACGGTTACGAACTGACATACTACGACCCAATCAAGTTGTATACCTACAGAAATAAATACCGTCGATCATCGGGCGACCGCCATTCTTATCGTTAGACATAGACCATGGCAGAGCGTCTCAGAAAACACGCTGATACATTACGAGTAATGGCTAAAGCCAAACCCTCTGTCAATAGGGCTTTGATTCACACGGCTGACAAAGAATTGATGAATTGTCTATCTGAATGTGCCCTCAATGTTTTAAAAGGAAACGTATCCTTGACTTCAGTTCAGAAGCGTAAATTAACCCGACACAAACAAGGTCTGCGCGCTTTGATCTCACCTAAAACTAACGTCAAGAAAAAGAAAAGAGTATTACAAACCGGTGGTTTTCTCCCGGCGTTATTAGGACATATTTTAGGTATCACTGGTCCGTTGTTGGGCAAACTGTTCGGTTAATTATGGCTAAGAAAATGATGTTGGTTGATCCCCGGGTGTTGTCAAGTACACGTTATGATCAAGCTCCCACTGTCGACGTGTTATCCAACTTGGATGCTGAGATGAGGGATGTCCTGAATCGCAGTGATTTATCGGAGGAGGCTAAAGTAGAATCTTATAACCAGATTTTAACAAAACACCGCGAGTATTACCGCCAGCACAGAACCCCGACACCTCTCACGACCTTAGCTCCACACACCCAAACAAGAAGATGTGTATGTTGCGGAAGTTGTAGAAACCATCCCTGATAAATTTCAGAAAAAAAGGCGTTTGTTATTAGAACGTCTTCGAAAAAACCCAGACGTGGGTTGGAATGAACGAGGGGAATTAAGGATTAAAGGACAAGCTGTTAGTGGAACTAACGTGGCGGATTTAGTTAACGATGTGTTGAGACGACGTAAACACTTTGAACCAGAGGGTTGGAAAAGATTTGCCGAAGCGTTGGGAGACTTCAACAATCCCCAAGATTTAGTAGGTCACCCCGATCGATGGAACTATATCTGACAGGGTGCGATGCTAATAGATAAAAGACCTGGTGAGGAGGAGCCTGTAACACAAAATTGGACGTCATGGAGAAGTTAAGTGTGTATTTCGACCCTGAGGCACCGGCCGCGTATGGAGGGGTGCAGCCATTGGTTAGAGCTACGAAACTCAAAACAAAGGCAGTCAGACAATGGTTGGGCGAGCAAGATGCCTATACATTACATAAACCGATCCGTCGTCGATTTCGAAGACGACGCGTCATAGTCGGGGGGATTGACCATCAATGACAAGCCGATTTAGTGGACATAGCTCGCTTAGCCAAACAGAACCAAGACATGAAATTTCTCTTGACCTGTATCGATGTATTCTCGAAATATGCGTGGGTGATACCACTAAAAAATAAAACGGGTGACAGTTTGATTCGAGCCTTTGAGAGTATATTAAAACAAGGGCGGAAGCCCCTGTGCTAACAGACCGATAAGGGTGGAGAATTTATCAACCGTAAATTTCAGACATTTCTTAAGCAGCAGGGGATTCGCTTTTTTACCACCCACAACGAAGAAACCAAAGCTAGCATAGTCGAGCGGTTTAATCGTACGTTAAAAACTAAAATGTGGCGTTATTTTACCAAACACAACACCAGTGTTTATCTACCGGTTCTGGCTTCGCTGGTGAAAGGATACAACGTCAGTTATCACCGCAGCATCAAGCGCACCCCGATATCAGTCTCGGTGCGTAATCAAGAAGACACGTGGATGACATTATACGGGGAACGCTCTGATGAGGTTAAACGACCACGGTATGATATCGGGGATCGTGTCCGCATCATTCAAGCACGGGGTAAATTTAAAAAGGGTTACACTTCCAATTGGAGCGAGGAGTTGTTTCGGGTGGAGAACGTTCACTTAGGCTCCCCTAATGTGTATACGATAAAGGATGATAATGACGAAGTGTTAGAGGGAACATTTTACGCGGAAGAATTACAAAAAGTGAATGACAAAGCATGGTATAGGGTTGAAAAAATTATCAAAGAACGTAAACGGAAAGGACAAAAACAATACTTTGTCAAGTGGTTTGGCTACCCTGCCAGTTTTAATAGTTGGGTCAGTGGTGTGGAGCTGTATAAAAACTGAGATTTGGAACAGAAGCGTCATTAGGATGGAAGATCAGAGAAGTGATCGGGTGTGGACCATATTTGGTCGGGAAATAGTTTTGTCATAGTGGATGAGCGAGCTGGATACCATACGATAGACAGACACTTGGAAGGGGATCCTTTGGTCGAGTCCTTGGTCGTACGCCTGACCCCCGGTTCCTACAGTGCTGAACAATTGATAGACAGGATCAATATGCACATCCGCAAATCGCATCTCAGAGGCGTGGTTCGATTTCAATTCAATTCCCACTCACAGACCGTGAATGTAAAAATAACTGATCCCAAACTTCAAGTTGTCATGACCGAAGGTCTTCGTCAAATATTGAGGTGTGAGGAATGTCATTCGCTTTGCGATTCTCAAACTGATTACAAGCCTAATGTATTTCGAGGGTTGTACGCACTGTACGTTTATTGTAGTATAATTGAATCACAAGTGGTCGGTGACACGATGGCCCCCTTGCTACGCACAGTTCCTGTGGACTACGACCGGGTGCACAAAATGGTGACCCAGACATACGAACAGATATTTTATTACCCTGTGGGCACCAAAACCTTTTGTACCATAGAAATTGATATAAGAGACGACACGGGTCAGTCCGTGGCATTCGAAGACGGACATGTGATGGTGACTTTACATTTCCGTGAAACCAAGAAGAACTTAATTTGAGTCTCATGGCATCACCATCATGAGTTTCTTTCTGACCCTACCTTCCAACAGTTCAATGAATTATCACCCCAACAACACGTTGACACGTTACTTAACTCGACTCCTCAAAGCTGTACAGTTGGAAGGGGCTTGGGAAGTGGGATTAGCGGAAATTCAGTACCCTTACACGTGGTACAATGTTACTGAGGACGAGGGGTTGATCCTCATGGATCGCGTGGCTGGTGCGTTCAATCTCCCCCCAGGATGTCTGTTGCAGTGAGCGATATGACATTGTGAGTGAATTTGCCCGTCCCAAATATTTTCACATTACCCCTGGTTTTTATACGACCGGATCGTTGATAGAAGCCTTTGCAGCCAAGTTAAAGGAGCAAAATGAGGAGCGAGTGCGTCTCACCTACAATCGAACACGACAGACAGCAACTATGACCCTAGACAATGAGTCAGTTGTAGTTTACATGGACGAGGGGTTGCGTCAAAGACTCGGTTTTGAAATGGGGATTTATGAGAACAGTCAAGTCGGTCAGCACATTGTTGACCCTGATCGAGGCTTGTACGGACTCTATGTCTATTGTAATCTCATCGAAGCTCAGGTGGTAGGAGACACCGTGGTTCCCCCTCTGCGTATTATTCCAATCGATCACGATCGTCGCGGGCAGTTGATCAACTCCACGTATAAAAAGATATTTTATTACCCGATAGCCATCAAGACTTTTTCTACTATAGAAATCGATATAAGAGATGACACGGGTCGACCCATTCCATTTCGAATCTGGTAAAGTGACAGTGACGTTACATTTCCGTAAAATCAAGAAAGCTATATTTTGAAAACCATGGCTGATATTTACACCCCGTATTACCTGAACCAAGCGGGTGGAGGGCTCCCCGTGTTTTCCGGTGCCAGAAGTCAGCGTGGACATGGCCTTGGTAATGTGGTTGGTGGTCTGGCTAAAATGGTGTTACCGCTGGTTCAAAAAGTTTTACCTGTCGTTAAAAAACACGCCTTGAAAACAGGAGTGAGGGTGGTTGTAGATTTGTTGGGAGGGAAGTCTCTGAAACAGTCGGCTAAGAAACGATTGTTACAAACCGGAGAGGAAGTGTTCGATCAAATAGTTCCACCCAAACAACCGCGTCGCCGACCACCATTCTCTATAAAACGACTCGCACGAGGTAGGAACAGTAGTTCACGCGGTCGTCGTGGAACAACTCGGAGGTTGCCAAAAGATATTTTCGGTTAGATCATGGCACTGGTACACCCCCAATCTTGTCCCTGTGTCAAAAGTGAATTAGACCTATTTTCGATTCCCCCAACTCAAAGCAGTGTCGATCATGGATCGTGGATCGAATTCCATCTGGTAGCTGCTTTAGGTTCGGGTCCAGTCGAATTCTACATCAGTGGGTCGGGTGATGATTATATCGATCTGAACGACACGTATTTACAAGTGAATGCCAAAGTGGTGGAAAAGGATGGGGAGGTCTTGGCGGCTGACAGTGCTGTAGCACCCGTTAACCTCTGGTTACACTCACTCTTTTCCCAAGTCGATGTCTCTCTCAACGAAAAACTTGTGTCCTCCTCGACAAACACATACCCATATCGCACTTATATGGAAACGCTATTGAGCTATGGTTCGGAAGCCAAACACTCTCAGTTAACAGCTAGTTTATGGTACAAAGACACCCCAAAACACATGGACGCCGTGGGTGGTACTCACAACAAGGGGATGATAGCTAGAAAGAACGAGCTCAAGCGAGTCGCATTGTGGATATGATGGGCAAATTACATTTAGATTTATTTAGTCAAGAACGCTATTTATTAAACGGCGTAGATTTGAAGTTGCGATTAGTACGCAGCGGTGACAGCTTTGCCCTTATGGCCAATCCTGCAGATGGATTTGCCCCTAAAATAGTTCTGCAATCCATGACCTTATTCGTACGCAAAATAAAGTTGAACCCCACCGTGCAACTAGCTCACATTAAGGCTTTAGAACGAAGCCCAGCTAAATACCCCATAAGACGCATAGAAACCAAAGTGTTTTCTGCATCTCAAGGAGCTATGACGATCAATCAAGAAAATTTATTTTTGGGTCAGTTACCCAAACGAATTGTAGTCGGAAGTGTTGATAATAGGGCGTTCAATGGTGATTACACTCAGAACCCCTTCAACTTTAAGCATAACGACCTCACATTTTTAGCTCTGTACGTTGACGGGCAACAAGTGCCCGCAAAACCATTACAGCCCGACTTCAATCATCATATATACACCCGCAGTTATGCTAATTTATTCATTAGCACTGGACAACTCTACCAAAACGAAGGCAACGCCATAAGTTGGAGCGATTATCCCAACGGCTACACACTATTCACTTTTGATCTGACCCCCGACCTGGCTGATAGCAGCACTCATTTTAATTTGTTGATACAAGGAAACGTGTGCTTGGAAATGCGTTTTGGTACGGCCCTAGAACGTACCATCAATGTCATTGTGTATGCCGAATTTGAAAATATGATTCAAATTGACCGAAACCGTAACGTTCTGTTTGATTACGCTGCCTAACAATGGATACCAGGCAATTACACGAGCTCTTACAAAATGACACTTTCACTCGAGCTACTGTGCGCGGAGTGTTTGCGCGGAATAAATTACCCCGCCATGTCAACTACCCCAGCGGCTTCGTTTGTAACACCGATCCCGCTTCCAAAAAAGGCAGGCACTGGGTCGCTATTTTCATTGACCATAATGAACGAGGCGAATATTTTGATTCTTATGGACTACCTCCTATTCATAACGTATTTGTGAAGTACATGAACAAACATTGTGTGAGCTGGACTTATAATTCTAAGCCATTACAAGACTTCAATTCCAATACTTGTGGACTTTATTGTTTGTATTATTTAAAGAGACGATGTCGTGGAATAAGTTTGAACCAATTGCTGGATGTATTTACCGACGATTATTCAACCAACGATAAGCTGGTGACATTCAAGGCAAATAAACAACGCGTGTTGAAAATATACGATGTTTTTATTCTTAGTTTCTCACACAGCATTTAAACATCAATTTCTTACAGAGCGCACATCCATCGATTACATAATACCTTAACTTCAATTTATAGCATAATAACACACTCCACTCCTCTTTAAATAACTCTGGGGTACGTTTATCATATTTTTGGCGGGTCACACAGCACGGTTGAGGTACCCACGGGGTTCCGTTCGTTTTACACTGTATAAAGTCGTTGGTGTGATCATCACACGCTACAGCTGGCAACCACTGAGGGTAATCTCGGTAAAATTGTTCTTTCATGTTGGGTTTGATGACATCTGTTAGATGACTACTACTACCCAGATAGCATCGCAACATTGAATCAACGTTGAAATTTGGTTTCGAAAGTTGACAACCGTTTTCAACGTTGATTCAACGTTGGATCGATGTCGTGACTGTTATAATGTAAATGGCAATGTTTCAGCAATTGACATAAATAAAACTCCATCTCAGGGTCACCTATTTATGTTTGTCAAATGGAGCTGAAAATACGTCGATTAGGTTAATCATTCCTCATCAGATCATTTGTTCTAATGAGCAGATGCATGAGTGCTACAGACGATTATCGAGTCAAATAAATATAAAGACTATTGGTTACAACTCCTTGATATAGGCTGAGACGTACGGCGTGCCCAGCGCTCGCATGCATGTCAGATATCGTGGAAACCGATTTTATACGATACATCTCCTGCAATAAATACGCATTAAATACATAGTAAAAACATTAAATCTGGTCTGCGTTTGCTGACTTATTACAGGTTGTAATTTTTTTCTGCGCAATGCATGAATTACGAAACGAAAAAAATCGGCCAAGAGAGCCTTCAACATTTGATCACGTGACTTTGTACGTCTTCATCTTCTTGGAGTCTGAGCTGCCGCGAAGAAAGTATCAGCGTATCTTATTCAGTTATTATTCTATCCATCAGCGACACCAGTAATCAACGTAATATGTAAGTATATTAACAATGTTGTAAGCAAATGTTAGTGATCAACTTTGAATTATTCTGGTCCAGTTGTATGCTTAACAAGCAACACTTCACTAAGTTTTACGAGCGTGGTTCCATTTCTTCATTTCTTCGGCTGGCCTGCAGCAGCCCGCCGCGCTAGGTGCGAACAAGGTTAATGAGGTCGCATTTCTGTCCAGCCTTTGTCAACTTGGCGAATCCCTTCGCCAAGTTATGGCGATCACGCAGGTTTGTATGTTTGTGGGATGTTTGGATGTATGTTAACATTTTTTTTTGTTTCGCGATACAGGTCGCAATTTTTGAAATATTTTGGGGTTTTTTTCGTCAATCGGTAGGTGGCGACTCTTATTGCGTGATTAATTATCCTTGATGGAACATATCAACGCAGATGACCAGAGTGGGTTGCTCGTTAAGCGTTATGATATAGTATCATAATGTTCATAGTGTCATTGCTCACCCACTCAGTGTTAGACTACTGTTTCAGGGGGCCTGGGATAAATTCATAATTGAAACTAGAAGTTATTTTATTATTTTTCGTTGGCATGAGAATAAGAGACTTAAAAAGTATTATTACTACCTGAATTAATGATCATTATCACATAATCACTAGAGGTACAGACATCTTCACTTAGAAATGACATTTGATGTATGATTTACTACTGCAATTCAGATTCTAATATTTTCCTGTTTAATGAATTAGGTGTTTTGCATGTAGGGTAGGGTAACATATTGACAGACGGGTGAAGTTTCTCAGTGTAGGATATATAAATCAGCATTGCTTGCGCATTTCAGTTTGGATGTTTTTTAATGCCTAACTATGGCTGCTAAGCAAGAGTCATATTGGACTATTGGTCGACGTATACGTGAGACTGTTGACATGCACATGGACAACATTCGTCTTGGTGAAGCTATGGACACTTCAAATCAGACTTCTGAAATGACCAAGCCTCCAGCACTGCAAAGAGAATCTGATAATGATGATGAGTCAGACTTGGATGAACCCTTCACAACTTCTAGTGATGATGAATCATTCTTGCAAGAAGCATGCTCAAGTGATATGTCTGACAATGGTGAATATGTCAATGGGTCTTCATCGGATGATAGTTATAGTGAACCTGAAGAGATGGTTTCCAATCAATTAGCTGAGTGGGCTGTTGCATTCAAGATACCTCATTCAGCATTATCTGTTTTGTTGACAATTCTCAGAAGAAATAACCTTGATCTCCCCAAGGATCCCCGCACCCCACTACAAACATGCAGTGGATATTTGATAAGAAATGTTGCTGGTGGGTCTTATCATCATTTTGGTGTCAAGACTGGAATTCTTGCTGAATTAACCAAGTATTCAGAACTGGACACGCCCACTCTGTCTTTGCAATTCAACATTGATGGCCTTCCACTATTTAAAAGTTCGCGAGATCAGTTTTGGCCGATATTATGTATGCTTGATGAACTTCCTGACCGATCACCATTTATTATTGGGCTCTACCATGGACTTAGTAAACCAAAATGCATTGACGAATTCTTGGATGAGTTTATCCAGGAAATGCTTATTCTTCAGAGAGATGGAGTTTTGTATTAGGAGAAATTGTATGCTGTGAATATTTCAGCTATAGTGTGCGACACTCCAGCTCGTTGTATGACAAAGAAGACCAAGTCTCACGCAGGATACTCAGGCTGTGACAAATGTGTGCAAAGAGGCCTCCATGTGGAGAAAAGAATGACCTTTCCTGAGACCAATGCAACTTTGCGAAATGATTTACTATTTGATGAAATGGCATACAATGAACATCACACTGGCGAATCACCTTTAATGAGATTAGATATTGGTATGGTGTCTCAGTTTGTACTAGATTACATGCATCTCGTTTGCTTAGGGGTAATGAGAAAACTAATTACAACTTGGTTGAGGGGTGCTGCTGTTGGGAATTTGAAATGCAAATTAAGTGCACAGATGATTACACGGATTTCTAATAGATTAATCGCCATGCAAGGGTACATACCCAGGGAATTTGCTCGAAAGCCAAGATCATTATTGGAAGTTGGAAAGCTACTGAATTTAGACAATTTCTCTTATACACTGGACCAGTTGCTTTGAGAGGTATTATAGATAGTGTGATGTACAAAAAATTTTTGTTACTGCATGCATCCATTTTCATATTGCTTAACCCCCGTCATTGTTGTGAGTTTTGTGATTATGCTAGTGAACTGTTGGTGCTATTTGTTCATCATTTTGCAGAGATATATGGACGAGAGTTTGTAACTTACAATGTACATGCTTTAACACATCTTGCTGCTGAAGCAAATCGTTATGGGTCTTTAGACAACATTTCATGTTTTCCATATGAAAATTATTTGTCTGGTTTAAAAAAGATGGTTCGAAAACCAAAGTTTCCATTGCAACAAGTAATTCGTCGTTTGTCTGAAGCAAAATCAAACTGTCAAAAAAGCCAAAGAGAATTAAGAAGATGTCACTTTAAAAAAGAACATTACAGTGGTCCAGTGTTAGCAGGTTATCCTTATTCAAGCCAGTACAAAGAAATGCATTCAGATAAAAAAAAAAATCTCTTGTTCTCCACCAGATAATTGTGTCAGAATTAATGGTCATATTGCATTACTAAAAAATTTTATTGTTTGTGACGGAGATAAAAAAGTTGTGTATGAGAATTTT
Source organism: Urechis unicinctus (assembly GCA_034190875.2). NCBI lineage: Eukaryota > Metazoa > Annelida > Polychaeta > Xenopneusta > Urechidae > Urechis > Urechis unicinctus. The sequence goes on along the minus strand of CM067348.1, from coordinate 39,300,089 downwards.
GATAATGAAGAAGATTTTTATTCCTATCCTATTTCATCCATCTCACTGGAAATCTACCAGGTTCATACACCCAGTGGTATTCTAAGTATATCACCGGTGAACAGTATTGAACAGAAATATGTTTTATTACCTGACAAGGATGGTCATACAGATGTATATGTCGCTGTGCCAGAACTGTAGCATGATCACTAGTTATGTCATCTTTTGTATATATATAATATATATATTTATATTTATATATATTTATATACATATATAAATATATATATATGTTTGTGTTTATATATATTTATGTATGTGTGTATTTATATGTATATATAAATATATATGTATATATATGTATGTATGTCTGTCTATGTATGTATGTATGCATTGTTTGTGACTATTATTCAGTAGTTCACAATTGCACCTTGCTTCTTTTGTTTATCATTTATGTGGATTATTTTATAAATAACCTTTAGAAGCAATCTGATGAAGTAATAAACTTGATTATTATAATATCATTGCATTTATTACTATGATATGGGCTTTATAAGATTAAAATGATATGATGTAATTTGATCCCTTTCATTTGAATAGGTAAGTGTTATGTTTTCAATATTTGTTTAAAAGCTTAACCTTTTATTAATGTTTATGTTTGAACTTAAAGAAAGGCCATGTCATTTGATTAAAAACCTCTCCGTTATTGTGTAGCATGTATGCCGTGGTTGAATTTCCCGGAATTGACTCCGAGACGTCTGTTGAGATGGTGCCTTCAAACTGGCTGACTGAGGGCAATAAGTCGTGCATGTGGCCTCCTGTGGGAAAAATAGGTTGGAAAAAAGCGGTCGTAAACCGCATACCTGTTGCTTCAAACTGGGAGGAGTTGGATGTAATCAGAGTGATGGGGAGAGCAGGTAGATATATTTCAATGATTTGTTATCATTTTGTTAAAAGATTGCTTGTTATAAAACAGGGAGTTCCAGAGCCAATCTTTTAAACAGGATTTTAAGTACAAATTACAAGATTAAATTCAAGAATTTATTGATGAATTAATATTGACCATCAGATTCATATTCTATAGTTTCAACATGTTTGTTTATATAAGTTTGTGAATGTGAAGCTACATATGAGAAAGCAAGACAGAAGCTGCGATTGGCTGAGGACCAGTCGGACTTGGCCACAGAAACGGATGAACCCGGATACGTGAATAAACGGAAACCTATGTAGGTTATATTGTATGTAGAATATTGTGCCCAGCTGGTTGTCTGGATCTTGAACTAGTGGCTATTGATATTTTTCCAATTTAGCAAATGTACCCTAACAGTCTTCTTTTGTCCAGGCCCAACTCTAAGTACACAAACATACAGGTGGGCGGCGATACAACAGATGAAGACATTCCTCCAAAAAAAAGGGCAAGGTTGCCAGCTCCGCCAGCTCCACCGAAAGTACCCCAGAAACTTTTGATTAAGCACAATGGTATTAGGGGTTTTTACAATAGTAATTGAATATTATATATCTTTTATTTTTTCTGTCATATTTATGGAATATCTACCAACAGTAGGGCTCTTCCTTGTGATCAGGTACTACAGGTCCCAATAAATCGGACAACATGAACTCGATGCCCAGGAGCAGTAACGATTCAGCACCAAGTAAGAGCACTAAAATGTCAAAATATTTCTATGTCTATAGATCTCATATATGTTTGCATGGTTGTCAATACATCCATGGATATTCTTAGAAATGAGTGTTCTGGTCAGTATGTACATGTATATAATTCTGCTACATTTCCATTTCCATCTGACCTTGAACCAAACTAGCAACAATAAAGATGAAAGGCGAGAGTTTGACAATGTGTGTTAATGGGGTTTTGTGGCTATGTATTATCAGTAATAACCAGCTTGAATTATGCTTCAGAACACTGTGTGACTTCCTCACCTAAAAACGTGTCATGTAGGACTGACCTGTCAAGGGGTATGACTTTAAACTAAATTAACCTATTAACATATTTTGAAATGTGTGGAGGGGTTCTGGCTAATGTACCTCATGTATTCTTGTTGCAGACTCTACTAATAACTTCCATGAAATACCCAAAACACCAAGGTCTAGGGTTGACTTGCCACAAGGTAATATTTTTTATGTATGACCTCTAGTCTCAAATAAGTCATCTCACTTGTAAGAAATAAAACTAGGTAACATCCTATTGTGATAGCCCATGGGGTAACCGAAAAAAAACTTACATTCTCTTGCAGATCGTATTGGTATTGAACTATTTTGTGCTAGGTAAAAGTTCCTTTGAGCGGGAAGTTTTGAAAACTTTGGTTGAGATGAGGGAAGAGATGAGACAGCAGCGTAAATTCTTGCGCCAGATCCTGGCCAAGAATGAAGCTGAGCAGCATGCTTCGAATGATGTGGAGCTGCCAGTGGAGCTGCCACTGACATCATTGGAGGATCTACAATCTTTAGAACAAAGCCTGTCTGAGCAAGACATTAAAACTAGTTTGGTAGAGTGAAACATTTGTTATTCTTAATCTAGTTAAATGCTTGAATGGCTCAGAAGTGTCAGTTTAAATTTGTAAAATAGCTGGGGAACTGGTCTCTAAATCTATAATTTTTATTTTATTTCCCACTTCAACTTCTTCAAACATAAATTATAACCTAAATCAAGCAAAATATTATATTATGATGAAATGGATTATCCAGCGGTTTTTATTGATTGGTTGAAAAGGTTTCTTTATACAATAATCCTGACAGTTTAAGTTGCTTTCTGCACTTCAGTGTTGATTTTGTCTGATTCAATAGCTGAATCGTCTTTACCTCATTGGAGGTTCCAATGCCCAGGAAGCAGCTAGGAAAGTTCTCCAAGTTGTTTTCACCAACCAGCTGGGCTGTATATTGAACTGGGCAGGTCTGGGAATTAAGTTTGGCCTACAGAACACAAGGCTGATGGACGTAATTTTCAGTACGTCTTATTTTTCAATATCAAAGAATGCTTATTTTCATGTTATGCAAAATGTCTATTTATCCAAATGCATCTACAGTGTAACATAGCTTAAGCTCTGCTATCCAACAGAGTTTAACATATGTCTTGTAACGTTTAAGAAATATTCATATTTTCATACACTATTCAATATAATGCTTTCAGACAGTGTCAGAAAAAACCCAGCTGGGAGAGAGATGAGCCATCATGATTTTGGCGAAACAGTAAAAAAATGGCTAAGGTATGCCCCAGGCCGCTCTGGTGGACTGGGCAGAAAGCGACTTGCACCAGATACAGGCCGGTCATCAGAGACCGACTAACTGCATCCCAATGCATGTGTTTTTAAGGAATAAATTTTTTTATGTCAATGGCTGCCTTTTTTTCTTCAAACAAGCATATTATTATGCGATACAATGTTGTCAACCAATCTAACATTGAAGCAACCATTGTTGTCTGCTAATCTAACATTGATTCTATGTTGATTCAATGTTGTCAACCAACACAACATTGAATCAACGTTGATTCAATGAGCAAAATTACGTTGATTCAATGTTGTGCTTCAATGTTGTATCAACGTTAGAGCCTGCATTGGATCAACGTTGGATCAACGTTGGGATGCTATCTGGGTGAGGGCGTTATAACTACTATCAGTGTCCATCTGTACATAGGCAAAATCAGATCTCGCGACATACTTGTCAATAAAATCATAGTAAAATTCAAGCATTCTTAATTTGGCGTATTGATAAACAAAATAGCCTATTTGTTGGGGTAAGTTGAGATCAATGGTGGTTTTGGCCATGTCGAATTCAAATGGGTTGGGGGTTAATTCGTTCAAGGCTCCGAATCTTTTGTCGTTGATCAATTTCTGACCCTCTCGGTAGTCGGCGTATCTGACATCACGGTGTTTAGTTTTATCCGTGACGCATTTACCTACAAACATAGACAAATTAGTATAAATCAACAGCACTTGACGGTATTTTATATATATATATATATATATATATATATATATATATATATATATATATATATATATATATATATATATATATATATATATATATTTTCTTTTTCAAATCATAAATTTGAAAAATTTGAAATTTTGAAAATAACAATTAAATAAATATATTTTACAATAATACATTTTGGTATGTTTACCATAGGCCGAATTTCCAAGTAGCTTAAAAGTTTCGGCTATAACGGTCTGACTCGGGTCGACATCACCCCCACGTCTACACACAAACAAGAACATTATCAAAAATAAAATACAACACTTGAAAGAGTATAGCTCCGGTGTAACGGTAACATGAATTTATAGCTCCGGTGTAACGGTAACATGAATTTATACCGTTACGAACAGTTAGTCAAACACAGTCGGCGATATTTAGTTTGGACTATATCTCGCGAAGGGCTACATTTCGCACCTAGAAAATAACATATATCAAGAGCCTTTACAAAAAATAGACCTTTCGCTCCAAAAAACTTACCACCACTCGACGCTATTCTTCAATAAATGCCATTGATAGTTCGTTTCCGAACAAATCGCGATATGATGTCTGCCATTTTGGAAACTATTAATTCTCGCGATTTCCCGCATTGCCTTAGCATCCCAAGTGGGGGGGCACTTACCCTAACTCGGATAGGGGTGTGCCGCGGGACCTCGAAAACCTGTACCCTTTGTACTCGTTGAGAATGAGAAAAAGTATACTCCATCGTACAAGGTATTATGCGAATGTCTAACCCGTGGTAAAAGTCGAGATGTCGAAAAAACCACCCACTTCGTGCGGCACATGTATACTATATCATTACACTTAAGTGCCCCCCCCCGGGCTTAGCATTAGACTTCGTCATGCTGCGCATGGGCAATGCATGTGGTCTTGAACTTGTAAACAAACATGTTGCTGTGTTTCTGACTTTTTACCGCTTCCCAAATTGATCGAACTATAAATAATTACCATGGATGAAATCCCCCGCCGAAAAGGGATAAAATCGTCCATAAAACATCATTGCATTCTATAACTCCATCACTTGTGTATGTTTTGTGCTTGGTAGTTGTCTGAATCGATCTAAAAATATTCGCATTGCGTTGTTTCGAAAAAAGGTAAGACGTCTACGCAGACGTCTTGTAGGGCTAGAAAGAGTATAACATATAACTCCATTCGTGTATTCGTACATACCTGGCGTCCGATACGGTCTCGGCATATCGTTTGAAACAGGCTGTGGGTTCGTACTCCAGTGTTTGGTATATTTTTGTGATCACCAGACCATGTTCCAAGTACCATTTCAGTAGTGGGCTAGCAAGCAATATTTTCACACCTTTGTAGCTCCCTATCAACGTCCGCCATTCCGTCTATATGGAAATGAATAATAAAAATCGTTATGACATCATAATGATCGCAACAAAATTCCTTATGATCCCCACGCCCCTTGTCACCTTGTGTACTCACTTTCATAATGTCCCGTTGTTCAGCATAGTCTCGCATAAAGGGTCCGATTTCATCTCGGGTCAGTTCAATGTTTTTGAATATAGGGGTCATCTCACTAAAATAGTCTTTAAGAGTTTCTGGTACGTGTATATCTACTTCAGCCATTCCAAAAAAGGTTCCGTCACGTATATTGGCTATGAGCTGCTTTTCCGTCAAAGGGGCTCGTGGTGGTTGAGGTCGACTGTACGTGAACGCTTTGATGTGAGGGTGTTTTCCGTTTTTTCGTCCATTCACATTTCCACTCAGCTACGACATTATATCCTAATCCTCTCAAATACTGGGTATTTCTTTCTGTTTCGGCACATAAATCACTCATTAGTTTTCCACTGATGGGGCTATGGGTCAATTTCAGACACGGACAACCATGCCACACACATCCGTGAAACTGATATACTGTTTGCGTTTCTTTGCACCAACCGTCTACCGGTAATCGCCGGGCACCTATTCTTTTTTCCCCTCTGTTTAGACGGTGTTGTATTTGATTTTGTGAGCTGTGTGCTATCCAAGCCAACCATTCGGGTCTGAATTGGTTTAAACTCAGGCGCGTGACGTCGGGTCGGAAAGTTGGCTGGCATGGGTTGAGACAAGGCCCACAGATACAGCGCATTGGCATCGTAACCCACGATTCCTTCACACAACTTTGCTTCATTTCCGTTCTGTTCACGTCTGATGTAAGTTTTTCCTTTTTCGTGGTAACGACGAAAGATGATTGAGGGTCCACCCACTATTCCATTTTTTATCAACCAATAGATGTCGCGGTTTTGTTCGTCTGGTAAGGTAAAATAATCTTCCAAGTCTTGAAATAAATATTGCATGGTTAATCCGGGCACAGATATTCCATCTTTCAACATATCTATACCTCTCTCACTGTAAAAACGACTCTGTTTCTCTATGGCTTCCAGAAAAGGTTCGACATCTAAATTGTTGTAATATATCAAAAAGTCTTTAAAAGTCTGCATATGACCTGCTTCCCAAGCTTTTTGACATTCAGCGTATTCGTCTGCTGTAATGTTTTCTTGTTTTACGCACTGTAAAAAGCTGCATGGGGTGGTAATTCAAACGATCGAGTGTCACCCATTCATACGGGAAATATCCCTTTTTCTGTTCGCATTGAAAGGCTCGTAGGTATTTGTCGTATGTATATCCAGGTGCAATAAAGTTGGTGATATCCAAAAACCGTACATTGTCCGTTTCAATGCACATGAATGAGTTATTTCGTTTGATGGTATACTTGATTGATGAATGTTCTTGCAGGTAAGTTGTCAACGGTATTTTCACAACGTTGAGGTCATAATTCGATGAGTTGAATCTGACTAACGGTAATACATGTAAATAGTTGTCGAATTTGCTCTGTAATTTCTGCAATGGGTGTTCTCCCGTGACGAGCGGCTCCCGTTGATACGCTTCATCGATTTTCTCTTGTAACTGGGCTAGGGCAGCTTCGTTTTGAGCAAGCATCAGTAGATAGGCGGCGTTTGATATCTCCTCTATATACATCATCATCCTGTCAATCAATGTTTGTGCGTTTCCTTCCGTTACAAAGCATTTTGGTTCTGTATAATCAGGTACATTGCTGCATACACTCACTGATAACGGTACGTGTTTTTGGTCCCAGGTGACTTTGGGTGAATTGACGGGTAGGTTGTCTTCTCCAAAATAACTTCCAAAATCATAGGTGGCTCTGTAAGGGTAAATACCGTCTTCTATTTCGATTCCTTCGTTCCGTAACGCTTCAAAGATAGTGGGTGGTAGATGAAAAACACCGCCTGGGTACTTGTATTTCGTTTCCACAGTACATTTGTTTTCGTGGCGATGTAGTTTTTTCTCACTTTTCCACAGCTTCTGACAGGTACCACAAATATATGATTTGCTATAAAGGTCAAAGTTTTTTATGTAACTAAAGTGATTTTCGTGCAGGTTCAATTTCAAGGTCGAGGCGAATTTTGTACGCGTTCGCTTGACCAAAGTAGCTACCTGAAACACATATAACAAAACGATCACATCTCATATTTCCATTTCGATATCAAATGATTACGACGTCTTCAAGAGGTACACCTGCAAATGTTTTTTTCTTTTGTTTGGGGTAAGCAGTCTTTAACAATGTTTTTGCTGCGTTCTCTAGACCCGTGATCTTCGCTCCTCTGTGTAAGGCAAGGGCCCTGAAAAAGCACAATCGGTCTTGATACGGTTTACCCGTTTTTCGATTTTGCTCTAACAAGTTGATGGCTTGTTTGTTTTCAGGTGTTCCGGCATAACGGGTGGTGGGTAGCCGATCACTTGATCTTCGATTGGGTTCACAAAGATGGTCAAATTAGTCACTTCCTCTACACTCCATTTCGAATCCGGTCGTTGGTTCCGGGTGTAGGTTCAAATGTCTGCTTGTGTTATTTCATCTATAGCCCTGTCAAAATCATCGACATTCCGTACGACTAGAGGGGTTGGTAGCATTCGTTTGTTATTGACGGACGAGTGAAAGTACCGCAATTCATCTGTTTCTTTGTGACATAATAAGAATCCATAACTCCCGTTGATTTTAAAGGCTGAATCGCATTCATCAAATATATACTGGTTGAGGTTGGGCACATCTTCTGATAAACTATAATTGTAAACAGTTTGCAGGCTTCCAAATCGCGTATGAGTCCGTATAGCTCTTTCATTCGCAGCCAACACAGCTTCTGTCGACATAATCATCGATAATCTGTCAATATAAATATCACCCAAAGTCATAAAGCTTTCCATTACGTCATTCCTCAATTCTACCCTGTAATAGACCTACCCTTAGCATTGTCGACTGCAGCACCATTTCCAGTTTGTGTCGGGGGGTGTGTTGAGCATTGTTTAACAAATCCAGTGCTGCATTGCCCTGTTCGATTGCATAAGTGTCCATGGCGGCGTGTAAAATATCTTCGTCTCCCGTCAACACTGAAACACACACGCGTAAGAAAAAAAAAACTGTCAGTCATGTATGACGTATATCCGTTAATTCTATAATTCAGATATAGAAAATAAAATCATACTTACTGTTTTCTGATTCAATCTGTTCCACGGCTTTTAACTAGTCCGCATCACTCATCTGTCTACTGCGTTTGTTCACATCATTGAAAGCTTCTAGATGTCTCTTCTCAGCCATGGTTATAATTGAACTCAAATCATCCTAGCCTTTTTATATACACCCTCATCACTTCACTTAGCTTAGCTCAGCAAACCATGACGATATATCCAAAGACATAGTGAAATCACTTTCCAAAAATAGAATGACCTCATCCCAAATAGCGCGCCTCCATGAGGTCGAAGGTCACCAAAACAATAAACAACTCAGGACATAGCCCCCAAATGAACTCACTTGAATACCGTACATCGCGTGAGGCTCCTAAGGTCACCAAAAGGTGAAAGAAATATCCGGAAGCGATCGTCAGCGAAAAATATATTACGCAATCCACTTCGTCCATCGTTCGAAGTCAAAAACGGGGTGTGTCGCCTTGTTCCAGCTGTAAAGGTTGGGCTAGAGATAATACAACAGCCTGTTCGTTAATAGGCTTACTTATTCCTTCCTGGCGAGCTGCCCCATTTTTAACAGGAAACACTGCTACAGTATCAGTAACAGTACCAACTGTACCAGATGACAACCCCATACGAATGATCCTACCATTGGATAACATGGTATATCCACAACTTAAGTCTTGAGAGTCTTGACCCCCATCACCATACGACCACCTATATCCTCTGTGAAGGGCGCCACTTACTTCTGCCCAAATAGTAATGAGGGGTTTTGTTTTTCCAGCTACGTGTCCTTCTTCTGCTGTCTGTGTTTGATATCAACATACTTTCTTTTAGCAGCATCCTTTGGCGAAATCGGGTCTCCCAGCTTAACGATTTTATTATCTCCCATTTTAAGGTCTCCAGTCATAGTACTGCCACCTTTATCCATTTTTTTGTGAGTCTACACAGGTCTTTGTTGGACATCTTGTAAATTGAAGAACAACACCAATAGGAAAGTCGTGATTGTTCAATAGACGTCCCTTATTATCCCTTATCTGAACCTTCAACTCATTCACAGCTCTGACAGTAACACGTTTTGACACAGGATTAGCAATGTTCATGGTTATAATATCACCGAAAGAGCTGCCCCCACAGCCCACAACTTCAAGAAGCATAGTGGGCGCACCATCAAGCATGTTGTGTGTGGTACTGACTTGATCGAGGTGGACATAAAGTGGGTTAAAGACGCTAAAGTTGACGGGCCAGGGGGCATCGTAACGACCTAAAGGAATCCATCCTCCAACCAGAGTTGGCTTATCAAGACCCAACATTTGTAACACACCGTCGCCACATTGTATAGCCCAATCATCAAAAACTGAGAGGGTGATAGTCCCATAATGGGCATTATTCTCCAAAGTGAGCCCTAGAGATGTAAACACATCCTGTAGAAGTTTGAAGTTCCAGAGGCCAGGGGACAAAATGACACCTTCTTTTCCTGTAGAAATTTGCCTTGTTCTAATAGACACATATGATTCAGTGTTATACCAACCCACAGTATACGTGATTGACCTAAGACCTACGCAAAGATCACCTGCACTATTGTCAATATGATTTTGCAGGGAGACAGCCTCGCCGCTTTGAACATTTGACAGAGTGTGATACATAGTACTATGAATAAAGAAGCCTTTACATTCAATACGAATAAAACGTACAAAACCGGGCCGGTCTACCCACTTCATATTGATCCTGAGGATCTGACACACCTTCTCATCTAGATTAAGGCAGATGCGTTTGGGGTGGAGTTCTCTAACTTGTTTGATAAATACTTGGTGCCAAATATAAATGACGAAAGCCTTGTAGTTGGCCTCATTCACAGCTCTGACAGTAACACGTTTTGACACAGGAGTCAAAAACGGGGTGTGTCGCCTTGTTCCAGCTGTAAAGGTTGGGCTAGAGATAATACAACAGCCTGTTCGTTAATAGGCTTACTTATTCCTTCCTGGCGAGCTGCCCCATTTTTAACAGGAAACACTGCTACAGTATCAGTAACAGTACCAACTGTACCAGATGACAACCCCATACGAATGATCCTACCATTGGATAACATGGTATATCCACAACTTAAGTCTTGAGAGTCTTGACCCCCATCACCATACGACCACCTATATCCTCTGTGAAGGGCGCCACTTACTTCTGCCCAAATAGTAATGAGGGGTTTTGTTTTTCCAGCTACGTGTCCTTCTTCTGCTGTCTGTGTTTGATATCAACATACTTTCTTTTAGCAGCATCCTTTGGCGAAATCGGGTCTCCCAGCTTAACGATTTTATTATCTCCCATTTTAAGGTCTCCAGTCATAGTACTGCCACCTTTATCCATTTTTTTTGTGAGTCTACACAGGTCTTTGTTGGACATCTTGTAAATTGAAGAACAACACCAATAGGAAAGTCGTGATTGTTCAATAGACGTCCCTTATTATCCCTTATCTGAACCTTCAACTCATTCACAGCTCTGACAGTAACACGTTTTGACACAGGATTAGCAATGTTCATGGTTATAATATCACCGAAAGAGCTGCCCCCACAGCCCACAACTTCAAGAAGCATAGTGGGCGCACCATCAAGCATGTTGTGTGTGGTACTGACTTGATCGAGGTGGACATAAAGTGGGTTAAAGACGCTAAAGTTGACGGGCCAGGGGGCATCGTAACGACCTAAAGGAATCCATCCTCCAACCAGAGTTGGCTTATCAAGACCCAACATTTGTAACACACCGTCGCCACATTGTATAGCCCAATCATCAAAAACTGAGAGGGTGATAGTCCCATAATGGGCATTATTCTCCAAAGTAAGCCCTAGAGATGTAAACACATCCTGTAGAAGTTTGAAGTTCCAGAGGCCAGGGGACAAAATGACACCTTCTTTTCCTGTAGAAATTTGCCTTGTTCTAATAGACACATATGATTCAGTGTTATACCAACCCACAGTATACGTGATTGACCTAAGACCTACGCAAAGATCACCTGCACTATTGTCAATATGATTTTGCAGGGAGACAGCCTCGCCGCTTTGAACATTTGACAGAGTGTGATACATAGTACTATGAATAAAGAAGCCTTTACATTCAATACGAATAAAACGTACAAAACCGGGCCGGTCTACCCACTTCATATTGATCCTGAGGATCTGACACACCTTCTCATCTAGATTAAGGCAGATGCGTTTGGGGTGGAGTTCTCTAACTTGTTTGATAAATACTTGGTGCCAAATATAAATGACGAAAGCCTTGTAGTTGGCTGGAGAACCAACCACATGTAATACTGGCAGAACCATATTATTATTACTATTATTATTTATTATACTGCCGGATGACGCCACATGGTCGGCCACCAACAACACCTTTGACTAGAGAATCTACCACCGACTCTGCCACGAGTTTGGGGCTGGCAAAAACAGTGACTGGGGAATAAAGGGCGGTAACCAGGGCCTAGGGTGGGTCTACTTCACCGACCATGAAACACACGAGGTACGGGTGATCACTCATTACAAAAACACCCACCGGTACGAATCCGTTAGGCAAACCTTTGAGAAATCAACCAAAGGCTTTGTTTTCCAGGGCGGCAAGCACCATAATGATTTTATAAAGCAAGACCAGGATGGAACAAACACCGCCTGGAGTACTTACATCCTGGTAAAATCAGTGGGGTTCACCACCCCAGGTATCACACGGATCAACGACAGCATTAGGACCTATGTATGGGCCATTCTTGGTGCTCAGGTGCAGACTCGCTCAGAGATACTAGATGTTGGCACGTCCTTTGATGATCAAAAGCAATTTCAGGCCAACATTGAGGATGCTATCAACTATCCGGTGGACATTCCGTCATCCATCCGACGGTATCAGAACGTCCTCCAGAATGCTTCCTCAAAGGTTGATTATGTGTTTGGAACGGGCCTGTACATGGCTCCGTCGGATATGAGCCTCGCCATTGGACACGTTGTTGGGTACAACAACCTGATTACCATTGCAACTGAGGAACAGCAGATCGGCAGCAATACATATGTCAACGTGGTTGCTATACCACCAGGCAGAGGAAGCTTTGACCCTCAGCCCGCTGCGCCCGCTAGAGAAGACCCTCTGCCCGCCGTGAAGACCCTCCACCCACTGCTCCGCCATCTACGCACGAGGATGAGAAAACAGCTCTTATTGTAGGCGGAATCGGCATAGGCTTATCTGTGCTTTGGTTTGCTACTTAGTAGGTCACAGAGTATCAGGAGGATAACTCCCCCACCGCTACAGCTGCGGCCCACACATGTTCTGCCATCCAACCAGCCACCTTTGCAGCTGACTTAAGCAGCCATGATACAATGGAGCCAATGATTCCTGGAAGGGCGGCTGCTGCCTTACTGGCTAGGCCCTTCAGAGCGTTTGCCAAGGAGTTCAGCTGATTTTTAATCCACTCCTTTAAGCCGGGCTTATCAGCAGGCGGCGGCGTTGGTGCCGGGGTTGGACTAGTGCTCCCTCCGCCCGTCAAAGCAACTACCAGGGACGAGATTGCCAATCCAACTGCAGTGAGGATGGAGGCGATTGTTATGCCTTGCTCCCGGAACAGGGTGCACACATGCTCAGCTAGCTTTATGTCCTCATTAACAAGTCTGTTGATCGTTTCCCTGATGCGGTTAATCTGGGTTCGCAGATGTTTGCGGTTTATAGATGCAGCCTCAACGCGGACACGCCGCAGGTACTTCAGCTCTGCAAGCTAATTTGCTTGCAATTTCCATGCTGGACTATCACCCTTCCCTTCCTCCTCCAGGCTTGCCATTGTAGCTTTCCGCCGGTCTATATCCTTTTCTATCTCAGTTATCTTAGCTAGGTTGTTGACCAGCTCACCCCTCTGGGTCTGCATAGCCTTGTCAAGCTCCATAAGCTCTCTGAGTGGTAGTTCGTTGTCTGTTTGTGTACCTAGGTCTTGGATGGTGTGATGAACGTCCTCTATAAAGCTTGTTTCTTCCGCGCCACCCCCCCCCCCCTTGTCCCGGAAATGGCTTCAGGGACCCTCATTTCTACGTTCTCTGCGGCTTTAGCAGCTGCTTGGTCAACACTTTGGAGGGCTTTTGCTTCCTTTTGTGACACTGCTTTTCGGGACCACTCAGTAAACCCCAACCCATCACGGAGGGCCTTAGACCCCCCACCCTGTCTGCTAGCTATTGTTTGAAGTGAAAGCGGGGCCTTAGTACGAGAATGTGTAATACTTAGGTGCATCGTCAAAATCATTGACAGCGCCTATAACTAATCGCCCTCCCTGTGGTATAGAAGTATCCATCTCAAGGTCCCCTCCTATAGTACCCTGAGTTGGGAGAGAGGGGGCCGCCGGGAGTGACTCAGCTACGGGCCAATCCTCATCCTCTCTTTCAGGGTCGTAATCCTCCTCCACTGTTTCGTTAAATGTTGGGTTATCAAACTCCATGCTTGTGTGTTAAAGATATACTTGTAGATAAGAAGTTCAACATGTCGAGTACTTACGGGCACAAACTAAACCCACACCGTCGGATACGCCTCGGGGTAAAGGGCGTGCGACAGTCTATAGTAGCTACAAACAATCCAAGCACTATTGACCAGAACCAACAACTGCTGGTTCGCTTCCCCAATCTAGGTGCAGACGACGTCATTGTTCCAGGGACAGCACGGCTGGCCTTTACAATCACGCTGACCTCGACTGATGTTAACCGCAGTGTTGTGCAAAACCTGGGTCGCGCCTAGTTAAGAAATTGACAATCAAGATTTCTGTCAATGAGGTCATGTCTATTGATGACAGCGATGTGTACCACTGTTATCACGACTTGTGGCGGACTGCACAGGAGAGACAGGGCCTCCAGTACCAGAGCATTGACACATCAGATGACAGAAACACAACTAAGATACGAGTGAGGGCAGGAGACAAGGACGAGACAGAGGAAGAGGACAAGGCCGTAGCCGATGTGTATAGTAACAGGTTCTACGTTCGGCTTGACTTTGAACTCCTCGAGAGCCACATGCCGTTTTACCGAAGCGCGCTTAAGAACAGACTGGAATACGAGCTCACGTTCAACGACTACAACCATGTAATTCACGCAACAGGCGATACCGATGCCAGCTACAAAATTGATGGCATCTCCCTAGAGTATGACATGGTTACCCAACCAGAGTTGGCCCGTATGATACGCACCCAGCACACAGGTCGACTTGCAATTCTGTATGACCGTGCGCTTCGTCACAGGAAGCTTGTATACAATAAAAGAGATGCAAAACATCAACCTGAAAGTGCCTGCTGGCAGCATGAAGGGCATCCTACTGCTCTTTAAAGACCCCCAGGAAGACAGAGTCGTTCTACAACCCAAAGATTACGAAGGTCGAGGTGACCATTGAGGGCATCCCCAGCATGCCCAGGGCGTGCGTGGCTACCAGCTGTGGGACGAGGTGAAGAAGGCCTTTGCAGCAACGAGTAAACGAGACACCAATGTAGAAATAGCAGTAAAAGACTTGGCCTCGTCGGACGTTTCCCTAGGAGAGTATCTAACCAGTAAGTATGCTCTGTGGCTCGACTTAAGGACGAGTGATGACGACCAGCTGGATGGTAGTGGTAAGGCCTTGGAGAATGCGTCTAAGGGTGTCACCATTCAGATTATAAAAAAGCCGGAGGCGGCTGGCGCATTGAACGTTTATATGTATATTGTAATGGATGCACAGCTTAACATTAAAGATGGCAGGTTCGTCAGCGCAGTCTACTAACAAGGTTTTAATGAAACCGAAAACTGAGTTTACATTTCCAGATGGTCCCTGTTCGGCAATTGTTTGTGGGCAGACAGGATGTGGGAAAACCGCATTCATCCTCGACCTACTTGAAGGGCCCTTCTTCGGTGCCCTCAAGAATATTGTAATCCTCTGCCCTACCATACGTTTCAACAAGGCCTATAAGACGCGGTCATGGGTGTGGAACGATTCAGAGGTGTACATCGTTGACCCAGGGGAGCGGCTCCATGACCACTTGAGGGCTTTCTACCACTGCTTCAAAGGCAAGCCTACCCTCTACATTATTGATGACTGCTCGGCAACAAAGGCCCTAACCAAGAAGAAAGACATGTTATCCAAACTGGCCTTTAGCGGCTGCCATGCGCAACAAAGTGTCTGGTTCCTCACCCAGAAATTCAACGCTGTGCTGAAGGATCTAAGTGAACAGACCTGTTGGATGGCACTTTTCCACACCAAGGATCGTGACTTGTTTGAAGACGCCCTACTAGAGAATTATGTGATTCCAACGAGCGAGGAACGTGGCACAGTACGCCATCTACTAGCAAAGACCAAGCACGCAAAACTGCTGCTGAAGACTGATCAACCTACTGGATAATCCGTCAATTGAGGTGATGCTGGCTTTAATAGCAGCCGCTGCTTCAGTAACCAATTTAGGTTTCTTCGTCTGCGGAGCTGTGCGATATATTAGACTTCGAAGTTGTATATATATATTCATGGATCCTGATACCATTATTGATCAACTCCTACAACAGGACGCAGTTTGCCCGCCGGCCACAAAGTCTGAGCGAGCAAAACCCCGTTGCACCCCTGGTGAATATATGTCTTCTAAGAGAGATAGGCTTGCTACTGTCATAGCTGGTGGTCAGGCCTGTCAGTACCTCGGCGATCAGCACCTGTCGACTGCAAAGATTTAATTAATGTCTGATGAAGAGATTACAAAGCTCTATGCAAAATATGAAGCTCGGTTGGGCGCTACCATGACGCGGACTCTGGGGCAGTCAGTTCTCCAACTGTTTTCTAGCGTTGCTTGCATGTTTCTGCCAATCCCCCGAGAACATCAGCCAAATTTTTTTACGGAACTCGAGACTGACCCATTTGTCGGGCTCGCACTAAGAACTGCCACATGTGAACTTCATCATCGCTATGGTATAATGTTGGCTTCGATTATCGCGGCCTTAACAACCGCCAAGTACTGCCAATTTGGAGCGAGCACCCCCGCCATCCGGCCGTCCAACAGCCCTCCTGCAGAGGACCTGTCTGGGTGCTGTCAATTGGAGGAACAAAATTAGTAGGTAACATGGAGAATGCAAATCAAGAGATAGCGGCAATGACTAGCGATCAGCCTGCCCCTCAACCTGCACCAAAGGAGAGATCTACAAAAGACGCTAAAAAGGTTGAGGCAGGCCAAAAGGGCGCTGCGGCTCGAAAAGCTAATCAAAATAGACTTCTCAGAGAGCTGCGGGAGGCTAAGTCTGCGCTACAGTTTGACCGTGGGTCCGCCGCAGGGCAGATGGGTTTGATTCAGACTTGGCCAACGTGGGCGACATCACCTTTGTTTGTTGGCGGAGTGGGGGTATTTGGACTAACATTGTATTGCTATAGGCATATTTTTTTAGCCTCACCCCCTAAACAGGTTGTGCCCTGGGGAGAGTCAGCAAAGTCAGCACCTCCGGACGCTCATTTAAAGGATCCGTTTTACATAGAATAAGATGACGACACCAATTACTGATGGAAAAATTCTCGTGAACGCGCTGTACCACGGTGCAGTTGTTTCCGGTATATCAATAGGTTATGCCAAGCTTGCTAAGATGCTTCTGGGTGGCGGGACTCCATGTCTTGATTTCACCCCACGCGACCTGGCAGCTTCAATCTGCTCAGGCAGCATGGGCCAAGAAGCGAACTGAGCGTTCAGACTTCATCAATGAGCACCTCCGCCGCCAGGGACATGCCGAGCATACTTTTTCGGGATATGAACGAGGCTATGCGTGAGTACTACATCTTGACGGGTAAATCCGTTGACATCCTGGACTCTGAGTCGCAACTTTCAGACTTCTACGAGCCCTCAGATGGACAAATAGGGCGTGAGGTGGCGTTCATTATACTGGGTATGGCTGTGACTGGGCTGGTTGCATACAGGCATGCTAAGTAGGTCATTTGGAGACTCGGGCGTTTAATCTGTATGGATCGTCCTAAGGGCTACTGGAAAGGCATAACAGCTATCAAGAAGCTTGCAACAGAAGCGAGGGTTTCTGAGGAAGTTGGCAGGGGGTGGCTAACAAAGCAAGCTATATGGCAAATCTACCTGCCAGTGCCAAAACACACTCTGTCCCTAACGAGGTTCACCAAGCCGATCTCTTATTTCTTCCTCATGAGGTTGTAAGGCGCCGGACTTACAGGTATGCCCTAACTGTGGTTCATGTGGCCTCACGCTACAAGGCAGCCGAGCCATTGACTACAAAATAGGCTAAAGAGGTCGCAGTTGGGCTCGAAAGGATTTACAAGCAAGGACTGCTGCCTAAACTACTTCAGGTGGACCCCGGACGGGAGTTTATGGGAGCAGTGAATCAGCTGCTAGCAAAACATGGAGTATCAGTCAGGCGCGGCCGTGTGAATATCCATCGATACCAGGCTATAGTAGAACGCTTGAACCGAACACTTGCTGAGCGGCTCTTTGGACACCAGTATGCCATAGAGTTAAAGGATACTGGAAAACGATTGACTGAGTGGGTTTCTCAACTGCAGGCTGTAGTCTCTGCGATAAATAAGCTTGACTGGAAAAAAGCCTAAAGATGCTATAGAGGCAAAACGAGCACAAAAGCCCTCTTCAGTTGTACCAGGGCGCCCGCTGGGGGTCAAAGAGCAAAAGCTTCCCTCTGATGTTGGCGTTCGCTACCTCTACCAGTCTGGTGAGGTTGAGCAAGACCACCGGCGGCGGGCCACTGACGCTGTGTGGTCACTCGATGTTTACCCGATTGGACGCTCTGTCACTAAATCTGGTGAGCCTGTACTATACTCTTTATTGGATGGGCCGCTCCATGGCTTTATAAAGGAGGAGCTGCTTTTGGTGCCGTCCGATACCCAGCTGCCACCAGACGGTATTACCAATTAGACAAAAGGGAGGGAGGTAGTAATGGAAGCAACTGGTAAGTGGCTCTGGATTCTACTCGGAAATAGAGACCCTTGTGACAGGCCCTGTAAGTTTGACTTCTGTGCAATGCACAGGTTTAAGATTAAACAGGGGACCGTAAATCGGCTTTGTGCAGAGTGCTTGAAGGGCATTTATAGGGCTGTGTATGGATTGTGGATACCAAAGGGTTAACAACAAGTGCCTTCATGAGAAGAAGAGGCTTGAGGGCGGTGAACCGTGTTGCAGGAAGGCCCGGTTGGCGACTCACGTTGAGACTGAGGGAGACGTTCTAGATAGACCTTCTCGAGCTAGGAAGACCAAGCCCCCACGTCCGCTGGCTGCCCCAGTCATAGATGGTGGTGACACCTCCACACCCAACCCCACTCGGGCTAGGAAGACCACTCATTTACGCTCTGTACCCTCTCGGCTCAGGAAGGCCACCCCAGTCTCACTATAGCCGGCATATGTGAGAAGGTGGATGACCTTCTGACCGCGGAGTGTGGGGGAGAGGTGTCCAACAGTGATGCGGGAAGTTCACCATCAGTGGCCGGTCATAGGTGGAAGGTGTGGATACACCCACGGTTGAATACGATACACCCTGTCTGCCGGCGGTCTACGCTGGGTGGTAGGCCCTGGGTGCAGCTATGCCCGTAAGCTAGGGTGTGTACGCCACCCGGAGCTATCCATCGCTTTGTATCAAAGGGGGATAGAGACACCTTGTTGACGTGCAGCCCATATATCTTGTGGCTGTCACTTTAGAGCATGTTCATCCCATGGCGGAACCACTTCTGGTCAAACAGCGATTCAAGGTATTAGGCGTGGCACAGGTGTTTCTTGACCACTACCTTTTTTACGCCCTTTGCTTTCTTGATTTCCTCCCGGGTCGACATCAGGATGGAGTACATCTTGGGTACACCGCCGCACTCGTCCTTCATCTTTCCTAGAACCTTCTTGTTCTCGTTGCTGTGGAGCGGGGGTGGGGGGCTGGATCGTAGATGCTGGTGTCGAATAGGTCACTGTCTTTTTTCATGTCGGCGTAGATGTCTGGTGTGCGGATCTCTAGGAGGAGGAAGTCAGTGTCAGTGTAGAGTAGGTTGAGGTTGCTGCCGTACCGGGGCTTCATGGTGTTGTAGTAGAAGTCGTACATGAGGTGCTTTGACAGGTCGAGGATACACATCCGCACGTAGACTGGGCGGTTGAGGACCAGGTGGGCCTTGTGGATGTGGATGGCAGCCAGGTCGTCGTCGAATATTTTCTGGCGGGCGAAGGCGGGGCTGGCGATGAGCTTTCTTATTTTGTTGCCGTCTGCGGCTCAGACCAGCTTCACGTCAACCCGCTTGCGGAGGTTCTCCATGGTCTTGCCGAAGACGGAGTTGTTCATTAGTTTGTATAGGTCTTTCTCAAAGTCGCTGGATGCGGCCTTGCGGAGATCTGTGTTCTTCTGGATGTTGGGCTCCATCCGGGGGCTTTGGGTGAAGGATAGGGCGCTGTGAATCTTGGTCAGCCTCATCCCCAGGGCCAGATAAAGTTTGAGGTTCCTGTAGTTGAGTACGTACTTCTCCTTGTTCCTCAGGTTCGGGACCAGCTTCTCAACCCCGTGGCCGCCGTATTTGTCTAGCAGGTTTCATTGGTAGTCTGAGAGCCACTCGTTCTGGACTGGGAGCCGCTCTGGGGCCAGGGGGTAGTCGTTGTGGTCGTCGTGAAGCTCGGCTGGATACTACATGTTGACCTCAAGGATGTACCCGGTCTCGGCGTCATCGGAGTGGGTGCGGACTATTCTGGAGAGCGACTCTGGCCGGTCCACCCACTCAATGTTCGAGGTCGGTAGGGCCTGGCTCATTGCCCATCCATAGAGGTTGTTGGCGTCGAGGTACTGGATATAGCTCATCAGACTACCAGAAATTTGTGTTCTTCCGGATGTAGAGCTCCATCCAGGGGCTTTGGGTGAAGGATAGGGCGCTGTGAATCTTGGTCAGTCTGATACCCAGGGCCAGATAAAGTTTGAGGTTCCTGTAGTGGAGTACGTACTTCTCCTTGTTCCTCAGGTTCGGGACCAGCTTCTCAACCTCGTGGCCGTCGTATTTGTCTAGCAGGTTTCTCTGGTAGTCTGAGAGCCACTCGTTCTGGACTAGTAAATTTAATCACAGGCGGTTATATCTGCTGGAGTTTCGTTTCGAACATGCTACTATTCCTACCTCCCATTGCCTCCCCGACCGTAGCATTTTTGGCTATGTCGGAGGCCCCGGATATATGTTCGGGTAGCAATCGCGATCTGGAACCACGACGGCGTTAACGCTTCGCTCGGCTACTCACAAGGTGTTGGTTTTCGGCATAGTTTTAGCAGGGCTCTAAAATGATACAGCACCTAACGACCAATTCAATGTCAGTGATAACGAACGCTTAATTGACGCTCGTACAATGTGTATTGACTGACGACAAGTGCTTCTGAGGTTCTTGGTCAACTGACCGTGTACGCACCGAATATTTCCTGAATTATCACAAAATTAAAGAATAATCCACCTTGGCAAAGACCAAGTTTTGTATTGTTGCTATTTAGGTGAACAAATGGTTTGTCATTACCCTGTGATGTTTTCTTCTCAGGAGGGGTCGAGTCTCCTCGACACAGGTCTCCATATGCTTCTATCGTTGACTCTACTCAGATCCACTCCATCATCCTCCACACCATCCAGCGCTTTCTCGTCCTTCCTCTCGCACTCTTGCCTGCCTCTGTTCTTTCCAATGCCCACCGCACCATCTCGTCTTCGTCTCTTCGCTTCACGTCACCATACCGTCGCCATCTACCCTCTCTCATATTGTCCCTCAGCTGCGCCACCTTCACCTCGTTTCTCATTCTATCTCGGCGTGTTACTCCTCTGATGGCTCGCAGGCAGCGCCTCTCCTCAACTTCTACTATGTCCAAGCGTTTCCAGACCCTTGTAGTCTAGCGTGCGCCTCTCTTCCTAGCTCTCCTTTTGCTGGATGCCAGCTGCCTAGGTACTTAAACGTCGTTTTCCCCCCCCCAGGTTTTGGCCATCTACGCGGACATCTAGTAGTAGGGCTGTCTGACCTCGTGATACCCACATCCATCTGTCTTCGCTCTGCTCATCTACGTGCCGTGTGCCGTAAGCCTATCTAACCATCTTTCTATTGCATGCTGAAGCTGCTCTGCTGTGTTGGTTTCGATTATAATGTCATGAGGCAAGGCAAGGCAAGTATAGGGTTTAACGGCACACCAACAATCATGGCTTATATGGTGCCAAGAAATGTTAATAGATAAGATTGACCTGATTGAGCAGCTGCCTTCTAGGATAGATGAAAATTGAGAT
The DNA here is from genome assembly GCA_034190875.2 of Urechis unicinctus. Classification (NCBI taxonomy): domain Eukaryota; kingdom Metazoa; phylum Annelida; class Polychaeta; order Xenopneusta; family Urechidae; genus Urechis; species Urechis unicinctus. The sequence goes on along the minus strand of CM067348.1, from coordinate 39,278,426 downwards.
GAAAAAGATAAAAATGGAAACGATTATCCTAGGGCAAGTCCCCACCAGCCGATTGACTGGACAAGGCCATTCCAGCCTCTCGTCTAGTCGAAATTCGTGTCGGAGTAGTGTGTTGCAGATATTGCCCTCAAAAGGACTGCTCCGCTCAACCACCTGGATCCCATTGTCCACCGACACAAGTCGCAACCCACGGCCACAGGGGATATAATGTCATCAGCGTAGATAACTTTCTGTCTTCTGTCTACTGCTTGCTGATGTAGTCTAGCAGTACGATGAATATTAGAGGACTCAGTGCTGATCCCTGGTGTTATCCCACCTTCACATCAAATCTGTTTGTAGTGTCGAAGCACGTTCTCACTCGAGTACTTGGAGTTAGGTACAAAACCTCACCATGGTTATCAGTTCCTCTGCCACACCATACTGCCGTAGCATTGATGGTATCATGCCTCTGTTGATCTTGTCGTATGAACGCCCAGCAGCTGTCTCGTTGGAACTCAAGCTTCCTCTCCATTATCTGCCGCACTAGGAATATCGCACTTGTTGTTCCCTTTCCCTTCCTGAACCCACACTGCTCCTTGCCCAGCTGCGGCTCCACTATCTCCTGAATTCTGGTATCCAGTATTCTTTCCAACCACTAAATTATTTGAGATAGAAGCTTGATTCCTCTGTAGTTGCCGCATTCGTGGATGTTACATTTGTTCTTGGGGATCGAAACCAGTGTAGATTCTAGCCAGTCATCTGGGATTCGCTTCTCTCTCCATATTGCTGCCAACTCTCTGTGATGCCACGTAATCCCTCGCTCTCCAAGAGCTAGTACCATCTCTAGCGTGATTTCATCTGGTCCTGCTGCTTTTCCCTCTTCATCTGCCTTATTGCTGTCTCAACCACTGTCAGGATAATTGCCTCCTGAGGATCATCTACAGTGGTTTCTGTCGGTAGGTCGGCCGTAAACGGGTTCTCCTCGTTAAGCAGTATGTCGTAATACTCTTGCCACATCTCTTTTGCCGTCTGTCCTTCAACTTGCAGAATTCTCTCGATGTTGTTGATGAATGGTGAAGCAACCTTGTCTTCCTGTGTTTTTTTCCTTGCGTTTGTGATCTTATACACTTTCTGTCTTGTTACCATATGCTGTTCCGGTCAGTTCCTGGTACAAGTCGTCCCGCGCTCCTTCTTTCGCGTGTTTGACTGTATGCTTTGCTGCTGACTTGGCCACCTTATAGTCAATCGTGGCTTCTACAGATTGTTTCAGTTCCATTTCCTTCCGTCAACCTGAACAAACTGGTTCTCCGCATGAAAGGCATCCTGATGCTCTTTGAAGACCCAGCCAATGTTTAATCTACAGCCCAAAGATTACAAAAGTCGATGTGACCATCGAGGGTATTCCCAACCAGCTGTATGCCCAGGGCATGCACGCCTACCAGCGAAGAAGGCCTTTGCAGCAACAAGTAAACGTGACCCAGGCAAGGCAAAGACTGCAACAGACCTGGAATTGGCGGACGTGTCCCTAGGAGACCTGCAAGTATGCCCTGTGACTAGTGACGAGGAACAGCTCCATGGCAGTGGCCAGCCCGTGGAGAACGCGTCTGAGGATGTCACTATACTGATCACACAAAAAAGCTGAACATTAAAGATGGCAGGTTTATCAATTCAGTCTACTAAGTTTACATTTCCAGATGGCCCTGGCTAAGACATTGTTTGTGGTATTGATGCTCGACGTTGAGGACGCTTTTTTCGACGCCTTCCAGCATATTGTAATCCGCTCCCCACCATCTATTTCGACCAGACCTACCAGGCATGGCGCTGGGTATAGTCCGACTCCGAAATGTACGTTGTTGATCCCGGTGAGCGGCTCCATGACTTGGTAGGTCTCAAAGAGCAAAGTTTTCCCTGTGGAGTTGGCGTTTGCTACCTAAATGTGAGCTTGAGCAGGGCCGCCACTGACCCTGTGTTTTAATCAAATCTTATGAGCCTGTGCTGTACTATTTGTTGGACGGGCCACTCCGTGGCTTTGTCAGGGAAGAGCTGCTTGTGAAGCCACGCAACACCTAGCTACCCCCAGAATATGTTCTCAATCATTGAACTATATCCCTGTGACCTTATGAGTGTTTATCCCATTTGCATCTATCCATCTCCTGAAATCAAACGGGGACGACGACACCTTGTTTATTTTCAGGCCATAAATCTGGTGGCCTTCATTTTGCATCATATATAACTGTGCCTAAACTACTTTTTATTAAAGAGGGCCTCCATGTTTAATTTGTGCCGTAGTTGGTTTTTTTTCATGGCTTTTTTCACACCCTTTGCTTTTCTTATCTGATCTTTTCTTATCTGATAGCAGAATCGAATACATCTTAGGCCATAGCCCTGTGTACTCCTTGATTGACACCCACGCACATGCGTCATTCATCTTCCCATGGACGTTCTTGTTTTCGTTGCCACACAGGGCGTGGCCCCCTGGGTAGTTGCTGATGGTGCAGGTCCTACTGCATGCCTGCGTGCATGTCTTTTGTGTGAATCTCCTACAGTAAGGAGTCTGTGTCTGTGTACAACAGCTGTAGGCCCTCACCATACTTTTTCTTTAGTGGTGTTGTAGTCAAGTATGCACCCATGAATACGGGTCTGTCTAGGACTAGCTTGTTCTTATTATGCATGTGTAGGGCTGCAAGATCATAGTCAAATACTTGATGACTTGCATTCGCAGTGCTGGCCACTAACCTGTATATCTTTTTCCTCTTCTTCAGGACACGCAAGCTTGATATTGACCCCCTTTCTGAGGGTATCCATGGCTTTACGGAATTGATCATTACCTTTCTCAAAGTCACTGGTGACCACCTTCCTGAGGCTCATGCGAATGTAGGGCTCCATCGAAGGCTTTGGTTAAAGGATAGCGCTCTGTGAATCTTTGTTAGTCGCATCCTGAGAGAGAGCTAGAGCTTCAGGTTTTTGTTTCTTGCGTAGGTTGGGTACCAATTTCTCAACCTCGGAGGGGGACCCTACTCCCCCTAGGAGATTATTTTGGTAGTCTGACATCCATAACTTTTGTCGTCTGATTGCTTGCTAACGTGTAGGCATCGCTCGCAGAAGTACTTATGGTGCTAATGTTTATTCCGATAGTATAGTAAGCGGTTAAGGTTTTTATCCAGGCGTAATGAAACTATCTAGCCTTCTCTATTAACAACAAGTTCATCAAAGTATTGTCGTCTGATTGCTTGTTAATATGATGTACTTTAACCAATTGATCCCATCCAAATATATTTAAAGGTGCATTTTTTCCCAAAAAATGGCATGCGGTGTTTTTGCTCCATTTAATAGAACAACTCTTTTGGAACCCATATAAACCATTTTGCGGACTGGTTCAACACTATATCGTCGATTAACACCGTATCGAAATCTGTCGGTCATACCCATGTTTACAAACATGAGCACATGCCGATGGGAAAATGACGCATGCGTATTGAAGGGCAATTTGTTTACAACACAGTCGTGACATCACGCGCAGCGCAGATTCGACAGAAGGTGGAAAAGCAAGCAGCCGAAATGGTGAGTGTTTCGATTCCTACATTTCTTGTATGACTCTTCTTTGAAGCAAGCAGCCGAAATGGTGAGTGTTTCGATTCCTACATTTCTTGTATGACTCTTCTCACTGATTTGAGTTTTCGAATGTTATATAAAAAGGAGCCGTTTTGTCGTATTTTGCGCTTCAAAACGTTGTCCAATCATCGCATGCTCGCCCCGTGAGTCCGTATCAGGGTCAACCTTGCCTTGACTCAACACGGCTGTGCACGCTCACAACCACCGCTGATCGTGCGTCGTCAAACAAAGTCGATTTTCGTTCATTTATCAATCTGGCACAGATTATCCATCTATATACGGGGATAATTCAAGTATAGTGGAACACTTGTGTCAAGTTTATTTTCTTATTGAATGGGCCGTTCGGTCGTATTTTAGACTTTAAAATGTCCGATTTTGTCATGCCCGCACCGGGAGAGCGTATAACATGCCTTCACACGGCCGACTCAAGATCGCTTACGCGACTGACCGCTTGGGGTCAAAGAAAGTCGATTTTCGTTCATTTATCAATCTGGCACAGATTATCCATCTATATACGGGGATAATTCAAGTATAGTGGAACACTTGGGTCAAGTTTATTTTCTTATTGAATGGACCGTTCGGTCGTATTTTAGACTTTAAAATGTTCGATTTTGTCATGCCCGCACCGGGAGAGCGTATAGCATGCCTTCTCACGGCCGACTCAAGATCGCTTACGCGACTGACCGTTTGGGGTCAAACAAATTCGATTTTCGTTCATTTATCAATCTGGCACAGATTATCCATCTATATACGGGGATAATTCAAGTATAGTGGAACACTGGGGTCAAGTTTATTTTCTTATTGAATGGACCGTTCGGTCGTATTTTAGACTTTAAAATGTTCGATTTTGTCATGCCCGCACCGGGAGAGCGCATAGCTTAGCTTATCAGTATTATGTCATTCGAACTTAATATTGTACCTGATTTATTTATTCGGGGTTGTAGATTCAAAAAATTATCCATTACAGGCCAGTAACTTCAAAGGCAAAATGCCGCTTGCGCTAGCGCGTGGAATTCGGCAGTTAGGGTTCACGGAGTAGATGTTGAGCTGCCGACAGTTACTGTGACGGTTGCGCGAGCGTCTCGTCGCCAAGGGCACCACCCAGAATTAACACATCAAAGAGATTATGTTAACCACGTTTTGTGTCAGATTCGTTCACGGAGTACATGCCGAGTTTATCAGGAGTTCGCTCCAGCCTTATATAAGCTGCGTAATGGCACACAAATATTCATAACCATTGCGGTTAAACAATTCGCATTTGAATCTCTCTCTGACAATTTTTTTGCTTTAAGACGCGAGTGACCTCAGACTTTAAACCATCACTGGTTCATATATCGTTATCATATATATAAGACATATAAAGCGTTTTTATCCTGACAAAACCGAGAAATATCATGAAATTTGAAACCTATTTTTTTAAATATTGAAGAAACATATAAAGAAGCCTCTAGATTATACATTTCTTGTGGTATTTCCTATCATATTTTAAATATAAGACATATAAAGCGGCTGTTATCCCTTACCATACAATTCTGGCACAAAACCGAGAAATATCATGAAATTTGAAACCTCAATAACTTTTTTACTAATTGACTTTAAAAAATGAAACATACCTTTTTAGAATCCTCATGGGTATACCTATATTCATGTATAATTTCAACGAGATACAATAAATTTGAAAAAAATCACTGACACCCCCTAACATGAGCACATGTCGATGGGAAAATGGCGCATGCGTATTGAAGGGTCATTTGTTTACAACACATACTCGTGACTCGGATTCGACAGAAAGCGGGAACGCGAGCAGCCGAAATTGTGAGTCTTTTGATTCCTATATTTCTCGAAGAGTCTTCTTTTGGAGTGGATGAGTTTTCGTATGTTGTATAAAAAAAGAACCCGCCTGAATGTAGTGAACGCTATCGTTACAATGGTAAATTTAACAATAAATAGCGTAACACCTGCAGACAAACCCTGCCCATGTTCTTGCCTAGTCTACCACTTTTGGAATATAAAGTGGATGACAACTGTTCAGAGTTTGATTTTTTCATATGCAATTACCGGTGCTTTTTCACGGCAAACCAGTTGAATACTCCTGAACCAACTGTTAAATTGTATTATAAATCAAGTGGTTGGGGTCGCCCTCATGACGTCTACGTTATAATGAACTGAAACATCCGTGCTAGGAGTTTGGGGTGGTACGTATCATCATGTGGGTTGGGTGGGACAAGGGACAGTAGACGGGTGGGGAGGTTTTGGTTCTGATTTGTGGCATTTTAAGTTTGTTGCAACCTAGTTCAATGAGACTTTTACGTATGGTTTGGAATGTGTGGCCGTAATTGTCCACTTAAACACCGTGCTGGCAGGAGTAGGGGTTGTCTTAAACTAGCTTTTCTTGCTTTTTCGCGCTCTTCGTTATAGTAAAGTTACTCACTGCCTGTAGTTGCTTGAGTGGGGACTAGCTAGAGGAATAACCCGAGTCCTGGAGTAGAGATGCTTATTTGGTTTATTAAATTTCAACAATGAAGCTCCCTGGTAATCTCGCGGTCTGAATCTTGTCCCTGACTAGAATGATCTCCCAGTAACTGTTGTTGTTGATTCAAAATTTAAAGCTGTTCGGCTACTTTTGGCCATGTACAGCGAGCTCCCCCACCCCCAGTGACTGACCCATCTGTCGTCCTTATAAAGGGTCCCGCGGGTCAGCTGACCCGCTTTCCCGTGACCCTTGACCGGTTCACACGATAGGCTAGGCTGGCATATCGTGCTGATAATAAATGGGGGTTGCAGTTTAGATAGAATAGCATTATAACATCCTCCCCAACCATAATTAAGTTGAACTTCCACTGTCCAATTAATTTAGAATTTACCCTTGAATTTTGAAAATTTACTTTGTTAAACTAATTGAAGGTTGATGAAATGGAATTTGGAATAAGAGTTATAGAGTTAAGGGACAGCACGACATGAGCCCAATATTATTTGATTTTGAATTTTGAGCGATCCCAGGGTAGCTTGGACATGCGCCAATACTGTTTTACATTGGCACATGTCCATATCAATAATAGATAATTATATGAAATTACAATAATTTTACAAATGTTCTAATTTTGCTAGCCTAAATGGTATTGAAATGGATATATTACAATAAAATGGAAAGTATTAAAATATGGAATAATCTAGCCGTTATGACATTGATAACATTTTCACAGTATTACTCCGCACTAAAACCACATGGGAAAAAGCGATGAGCCTATACTTGACAATTGTGAAAATAGTAAAATAACCTATTGTATCAAATTCAATTATTATTTTTGAAAGAATTAAACTAATGTCATGATAATCAAATATACAAGAACATGGACATGACCCCTTATCGCATGGCACCCTACTCTCAGCCAATCAGAGATCGAGACAAATCTCAGTCTTTTTCCCATATCGCCTCAAACGCACAGTTTGCCGTGCGATAGCTGTGTCGATATATCACCAAGAAAGAACTTCATTTGAGAAGGTCCCTCACAGAGCACCGCTGCTCTAACATGGCAACACTACGGAGGTTCTTAATATCACGCACACCTTGCAAGTCTTAAAACGAAGGTTTTCTCAAGGGTCATTTGCTTGCCCGCCGCTAATCTGGTTGCGTATCACCAAAGATTATAGAACAACAAGATGGGCGACTCACCGCATTGCCTATGGCACTTCCGTTATGCAAGCGATTGGTGCGCCACCATGCGGTTGGCGTTCACATTAAGCCGGCCCGCTGTGGCTAGAGTGACGGGCTGTGCATTTTGACGAAAGAACGTAGCTAATAAACATCTAAAGTTACATTCAATTGATGCGAACTTAGTGCTTGTTCTCTCTTCTAACCTTTCTCGCGTTTACTATTTACGAAATATCAAGAAATCAATGAACACTGGTAAATGTTCAGTAAAATAAGGCGCGGAATCGTAACAGCACTGATATGAATCGGCGGAAGCATTGCTCATAATCTGGGTCAAAACTATGAAGGCTAACGAATCATGACACACTCGTCATGGTTTCAGAATTTAATCAGCCAGGCAATCGTCATAAACCACACATCATCACAAGCACCTAGCCAGAAATATAAGGCCTTGAATTCGAATTCATGACCAGCAATCCCTCAGCACAATTTGCTGGTGTGGTCTATTCTATTGTAACGACCTTATGGGAGGGTGTCAGCGCTCAAAACCTGTGGCAAACTGTACGCAAAGCTCATATTTACCGATCAGCTCACAATAAATTGAAGATAAAAATTTTTTTTATTCGATCTGTGCATAAAACGAAATCACCATTGAAAACCATTGTGCTCAAAGGAGATTTTAATTGCGAATTCGTTTTTATCCATAAATCGAATAAAAACACTAATTGGTAGATACAAGATGTGCGAGGTTAGGCATAGGTTTTGAGCGACTAACACCTTACATCAAGGCGCCATTACAATTAAATTGACCTCTCCAACAAAGTGCACAGAGGGACCTCTGTCCCATAATCCAGATACAGGGCCTGATATATCTGGCTAAGAAGAATCAACAAAATGCTGTATGAGCAAATACAAAACTTATATGAGACTGAATTTCATTGTTTTCCTGTTTTTCCGCACCCCTTTGCATGACAGGTCTCTTGAACCTAACTTTAAAGTGAAATGAAGTCTCATAGTAACAAAGAGATTGACCACCATTTTGTCAAGGCTGCACCTTTTGGATCCGCTACTGGAACAAATGATGTTACTTAAGCAAGTTAGTTTTGATAAAGCCGTGGTAATCTTGGCTCGAACCCTATCTTGGTGAATGGCAGTGGCTACCACATCCCTATAGGCGGTTTCAAGTAATTTGATCACCCCCAGAAAGTCAACATTTGGTGCATGAAGGCCATTTGTGGCTTGATTGTACCTTTTGTTGGCAAGTAGCACATGCTCAGGGTCGGTTTCATTAATGTCATCTGCAATTCGCCGAAAGCACTGTTCACATGCCTTCACTTTCATCTTCTTGCACATATACCCTCCTATATATGCCAAAATGTTACCCTCTTGCAAAGAGATCTTGGTGTCACGGTTCACTGCCTGGGGGAGCACCATCACTGACAAAGTCCTTTACTGATGGAGGGAGGTCCAGCATCGATGCCCATTCGAGATCTTCTGTCACATCGGTGGGACCTGGCACTGAGGCAGTAGCCCTGGCCAAAGCACCCCCTTTCTTACTGCTAAGGGAGAACAAAAAGGCATCGACATCTTCTTTACAATTACCTGATTTGCTTGGCAACAACAGGGCATCAACCAGTACTTGTCGAAATGCTGTTCGGAATTGTTGAGTATCAGGGTTGTACCTCTGGCCGCCTTTCCCTTTTACGACTGAGAACAGGTTCTCTAAGCATTCCTGGTTAAGGCGATTTGTGATGAGGAAGGCAAAACCATGTTCATTTTGGAGGCTCTCCCACAGTTGCATAAGGCAGTTGATGGTCAAAGTCCACCCTTCTTGGCAAGGCAGAGCCCTGACTTTGCTGGACTTAACGGTTTGCAGCCATTCCTTAATCTCAGCCAGGAAAGCCATATGGGTTGAGTTTGTAGATATTGCACTGTGCATTGGGGCAGAGTTATGAAGGGTTTGAGTGTTGAAACGGTTGAACAGCTTATCCATATTTTCAATAAAGTTTGCTGTATGTTGTGCTTCTTCAGGGAGGGCACCTAGGCTGACCATTGTGGTGATGCCTGCTGCCACTGAATGGCTGAAGACTTGTGTTGCATACTTAACGCGGAGTGTGGAAAAGGAAGGAAGCTCAATATGCTTTGCTGATTTTTCACGTTGTTGTGGACACTTTTCAGATTGGGTGGATCATACATGACAAAAATTTTATTATTGTTGTGTAGGAACCAAGGCTCCTTCTTAATGGCTCCCATGTGCACCTGCAACATGTTCCTGTTGTTCGAGCCTTGGTCTCCAATGACGACTTTCACTGTAAGACCAAAACCCTCCACCTCGTCTCTCCCAGGGTTGTAGGAAACCCCTTCCTTGTTTGCCATCTCATACAGTATTATGGCACACACCTTGGACTTGGCCTGCATAGATCTTGAGAGCCTCAAAGACTTCTCTGTTGAACCCCGGTAGATCTGTCAGCAATAGAAAAACAGACAGAAAGGAGTTTAGATCAATACAGCCTGACAACAAATACATTTCAAGTTTATATTTAAGTACAAATCCTAGAAACATATAATCTGTGGTCAACATTTCACAGTGAATTTAATTGCAAACATAATCATGGCAAATAAGGGTGTGCCTTTTCCATCACACCTTTATCTGGGTTATCGGTTTGCAGTATGTTGTGTGTATGGGAGGGCACCTAGGCTGACAAACTTTACCCAGATAATATGATCCTATGATACCATAGATATAGTTTCCCACAGAAGCGACTGACTTAACACTATTTTAATGGCAAATTGTTTAAAGAATGGCTCTACGACTTCGAAATCATTACTGCAAATATCGGTCAGTTGCGAAACACACATATTATCGTCCATCAGTAGGATTTCAAAAAGACATCAAAATCTATAATTTGACAATGTTCCATAAAAACCATCAAAGTTTCGAGTGTACTTACCTTTCCTCGTCCTTAGAAAACCTAAAAAATGACAGGTCAGGCCGAGCAGAGTGTTTATTCGAGCATCCAAAAGCAGCGCAAAGCGCGGAACCTATCCCGGCCATGTTTACTTCACCGAAAATAACCATCCGCTAGATGGCGCTGTGAGAATACGATAACCACAGGGTGGCTGCGAGTCGCCTATCTTGTCAATTCTATAATCTTTGGTATCACTCATCGGGAAGTCACGGTATTATCCCATCTCCCCGGAATCATGCTGAGACGCGAAATTCTAACGCCTGCCGAGCCGTGTCTACTGCGCTACAGTGTTGCTAGCATCAAACAACGACGAAGTCGGCGGAGCTCTGATTGCCGGAGTTATGAAGTTTCTGCAAGTCTCACACAACAAACAATCGAAGCATATTCTAATCAGGAACACTAAAATCCGTCTCAAAATCACTGGCGTCGAAAAAAGATAAATCTCCTATAGTTGAAAACATCATGACAGGCAGCTGAGGTCGAATGGGGGATTAAGGGACTACCTCACAAATTTACAAGTCCCAGGCAGATACCTTACATAACATAGGTTCACGCTAATTATCATTGTTAGGAGACAGCGTCGTGCTTGATTATCGCAGGTAGGTGCTATCGTGATAAGTATGTTATCGCATTGTCACGCGTGTCACCCACGTGACCATGCGAAAACCAAAACGTAGCAGATGTTTTGACATGACCCCTTAGCCAAGTCAATGCAAAGCCGAGGAAATCCCACTGGTCGATTACGTAAGGTTTGGCCTACTTAGACATGACCCGCAGAAAGCCTACTCGCTAAGCTGACGCAGTAAAAAACATTCAAACTAAGCGTCCTTTTTATTGTTTTTTTTTTACCGTGAATGCTTAAAATACTGTTACAATCATTATCACGAGGCCCAGTTCTAAAGACTGACAAAATTTCATGTGCGTAAATGCAGCCGTTTCAGAGATATCAGCGAGGAGAGGATTCGTAGCAAAAATCGCGATAGGTTCTCTAAAACACATGTCATTATGCAAAGTACAAAAGTGAAAACAAGTATTTTTTCCCGCCTATTCCATGCTACGATAATTGCTTGTTACAACCATATAATTCATAAGCCTCCAACACTGCGCATGCGTGTCAAACTGGTAGTTGTGTCCCAACTTGATCTATCATTCCCCAAACTATTTAATGGTTGATATGGCCAACCGTTCCGGAGAAAAGCCCGAAAAACTTAGTCTGGAGAAAAAAGAAAAAAAAATTCTGACGAAAATAGTATGTCTTCCAATTATCGTTGGAATACATAATGACTTACATACCCAATGGAAGATGAAGATGGTAGAGCGAATTTCGAAGAGTAGCCGCGCACGACGGTAATATAAATATATACCATAAGACGTCGTGCACGGTTAGTCGAAGATTAGTATAGGTGTGAAGATGTAGTTAAAAAGCAGAAAAAACTAGGCGAAAACTGTAAGATGCAAAACTTTTGTGACAAAAAGTTAGCGTACAGATTGTTGCGCTGAGATTCGCGCCCACTGTGGCCACATGACTAGATGCGCGGGGAATGGCTATGGCAGATCTTGGAGGTCTTTATGTCATAGCTCTCAGGGGCGCGAAAACAAAAACTTATTTTTAACAAGTATATTTTAGGACATGCTTAGTTTCTCCATTATTCTCATAAAAATGCGACACTATAAATACAGCCGTGTGTTATGTTGAAATTCTAATGACACAACACGTGGATGGAGATGCCTTAATATTATATTGTATGAACCTCCCAGGACATGTTGTGATTCTGATAACACAACACGTGGATAGAGTAGCTCCGGTCGAACGATCTACTCAGACGTCTTGTAGGGATAGTGGATGGAGGTGCCTAAATATTGTATCGAATGAACCTCCCAGGACATGTTGTGGGTTGTAATAACACAACACGTGGATGGTATATTATATTATGTTGAGATTCTGATGACAAATTCACAGAGGATAAAACTGGTATGAAGCCATATACACGACGATGACTCCTTTTCTTTTGAATGAAATTTTACCGCCATATTGACAAAATCTCGCAGCTCTCTTACCTATTCTCATGAATATTAATTAATGTTATTATTAGCAACTCCAACGACGTGTTGCGATTATCATGCACCCCTCAGGGAGGAGAGCCGAGGGGGAGAAGTTTAGAGGCAATCCCCTCCTACTTGTAGTTCTTTCCATATTTGGAGCAACTAGCATCATTATGACAAGAGGAGTACGCTACTGTGGAAAGGACTTAGGTTTATGCGCAGTCCAGTGCTCTAAGCTAAAGCTCGGCATTTAATACAGCTAGAAGGACTTTGAGAACCAGCATGCCAAGAGGGGATTGTCATATATTACAGCTAGAAGGACTTGGAAAACCAGAATGCTGAGAGGGGGTTGCCACTTATTACAGCTAGAAAGCCTTGAAAAACCAGCATGCTGAGAGCAGATTACCACTTATTATTACAGCTAGAAGGACGTGGTAAATGAGTATGCTGAGAGAGGATTGCCACATATTACAGCTAGAAGGTCTTGGAAAACCAGCATGCTGAGAGGGGATTGTCACTTATTACAACTAGAAGGACTTGGAAAATGAGAGTGCTGGGAGCAGATTGCCACACATTACAAATAGAAGGACTTGGAAAATGAGTAGGCTTAGAGCGGATTGCCACTTAATATGACCAAAAGGAATTGGAAAATGAATATGCTGAGAGGGGATTGCCACTTATTACAGCTAGAAGGATTTGGAAAATGAGTATGCTGAGAGGGGATTGCCACTTATTACAGCTAGAAGGACTTAGAAACTGAGTATGATGAGAGGGGATTGCCACTTATTACAGCTAGAAGGACGTGGTAAATGAGTATGCTGAGAGGGGATTGCCGCTTAATATGGCCAGAAGGACTTGGAAAATGAGTATGCTGAGAAGGGATTGCCACTTAATACAGCTAGAAGGACGTGGTAAATGAGTATGCTGAAAGCGGACTGCAACTTAATATGGCTAAAAGGACTAGGAGAACCAGCATGCTGAGCATCATTATGACAAGAGGAGTACGCTACTGTGGAAAGGATTTAGGTTTACGCGCAGTCCAGTGCTCTAAGCTAAAGCTCGGCATTTAATACAGCTAGAAGGACTTTGAGAACCAGCATGCCAAGAGGGGATCGTCATATATTACAGCTAGAAGGACTTGGAAAACCAGAATGCTGAGAGGGGGTTGCCACTTATTACAGCTAGAAGGCCTTGAAAAACCAGCATGCTGAGAGCAGATTACCACTTATTATTACAGCTAGAAGGACGTGGTAAATGAGTATGCTGAGAGAGGATTGCCACATATTACAGCTAGAAGGTCTTGGAAAACCAGCATGCTGAGAGGGGATTGTCACTTATTACAGCTAGAAGGACTTGGAAAATGAGAGTGCTGGGAGCAGATTGCCACACATTACAAATAGAAGGACTTTGAAAATGAGTGTGCTGAGAGGGGATTGCCACTTGATATGGCTAGAAGGACTTGGAAAACCAGCCTGCTGAGAGGGGATTGCCACTTATTACAGCTAGAAGGACTTGCAAAACCAGCATACCGAGAGGGGATTGCCACTTAATACAGCTAGAAGTTCTTGAAAAACCAGCATGCTTAGTGGGGGGGATTTGCCACTTAATATTGGCAGAAGTATTTGGGAAATGAGTGTAGTGAGAGGGGATTCTGATTTATTATGGTAGAAATTTGTTTGTTTCCCCTTAGTTAAAAGAGTAAGCAGCACATTTTTACTATTATTTTCCTTTTGCAGTGTGCTATATATGTTTTGTCCGTTACAGATGGCTTTTGTTTCCACCATCCAAGAATTTATTGACGTCAAAAACCAATTTGAAATTGCAACAAACTCTACCTATGTTGCAGCCAAAGGAGTTGGTATTGGGAAGGAGGGTATGTCTGTCTGTATTGATCAATAACAAGAGTACCATATTATCACTTAGAACTCCCACCTCAACTTACAGGAGTCTCATATCTGTCCACTCTGGTGTTCTAATTGAGAAAATACAGGGTCTCTAACGTAATGTGATGACATAAGCAGCTAAGAAACGTTTTTTTTTTACTTTTCCTTTCTTCCGACTGTATTTGACATTACCTTTCCAGATGAAAAATTGGATACCTTCCATGAACGTCGTTGACACCTGTCAGATCCTCAGGCATCCACTACTAAGGGTCCTGCCCTTAACCTGTCCTCTCCTTTCTTCATTGTAGGAAGACGTATGTATGATTGCCACCACGGGCCTGACCCACATAGTAAGAGGAAAAGGAGGCAAAAAGACAAACAGGTAAAAAAAGTAATGAACTCCCTTCTTATTGGGTATTGGCATCCACTTATAAGCCTCCCCTTTTAGTTTAATAATAATGCATTGAATTATGCCACCAGAGTGCTCAGGACCACACATATAAACGTCGCCGACGTTTGATACAAGACACAAAGAAGCAGGGCTGCGAGGCATCCATTCGTGTGCGAGAGGTATTGATCATGACCTCTGTAAAGGTAATTAATCCTTATCTTTATCAATTGTTTGGTATTGACACCGAACAGTACAACACTTTTACTGTTCCCTCTTTGACATATTGTTACATATGTCCCATCGATGGCTTTTGAATTTGCTTTCATGCATGAGGGGCTCAAAATACTATTAATATTATGTTGAATCATTGCTTTATTCATCCTACAAATTTTCCCCACCATGCAAATTTTAGCTGCACTTGTCTGTAAATGAAACCTCATTGATGACCAGCTAGAGATTATTCTACTCTCGGTGTATAATTTTAGGGTTGTCTAAGATTGCAAAGCGGTCTCGTAAGGCATTGCAAGGAGTGCTTGAGCAAATTAGGGAAACCTTGAGGGATGCCAACTTTGACCTATCAATGCATGAACGAAGAGTGTATTACAAGCTTCCTCTTCCAGAGGACCACTGTAATCACATCACAGGAGAGGACCACTGTAATCACATCACAGGAGAGGACCACTTTAATCACATCACAGGAGAGGTAAGCCACTTTGCATCCCTATTTATGGTAAAGGTGGGAGGGTGGGGCCACTTAGCTATTTGTTCAAATTTCCACGTGTTGGCCTTGACGAAATATGGGAAGTATAATATGTGAACTTAACAAAACATTTTTGGCTGGAGGCTGCATCTTACATCTTGCCAATTGATGCGCGGGTATGGGCTAAAATCCAGCAGTTAGTGGACGAGGGAGCCAGACGGGTGAGTGAAGTCAAGGGCTTGCTACAGACCTTTGTGGAGAAAGAACTGCTTGTGGAAAGTCCATCACCAATGCCGTGTAGGTTTAACCCCACTGACAGAGACTTAGCCAATCTGATACGCTCTTCGTTGGACAGAAACAGATGTGTATGAATGACAGCATGAATTGTCGAATGAGGCATTCAATTTATCTACAAGATCTACAATGTAATGTAATCAGTCATCTAGATAAAGGTTTGCAATCCATTATCAGCGTTGCTGGTGTAATATTTGTTTTGACTTAGTACATACTGGAAACCATACATATCGATCCTAAACATTGTTGTAAATGTCACATTTAATCATTCTGCTTCTGGGTGTCTACTGTTCATAAGTTCATTATGAGCTTTGATCGAAATTGATAGCATTGTTTTTATATAATCTTTTAATCTGATACCAGGCATTATAGCGATGACCAAGAGAATTTGGCCCACTTAGTGGAGCAATGGGATCAAACTGATAATCAGGACAATGTGTTCTTGAGGAAGAAAATATTTGCATTAAGTTATAAAGAAACTCATAGTAGAACTGAACCTCAATTTGTCCAGTTACGTCATATTCTGTTCTTTCCAGGATCAACCAACCCTTCAAATAAACTAATACTTCAGATACAGCCCATGTCCTGACAAACTCACTGTTGTACTCCATGAATTCTTATTGTTTTCTGTGGTGATACTTGTGGAGATTTTCTTTTAGTTCATCAGAATGCAATCATGGCAGCAGGATCTCCTAGCCAAGTATGGTGGTGAAATGTGTTTGACAAAGTACGACATGCCATGCTTTATTGTCTGTGTTTCCACAAACATAGGCTATGGCAATGTTGGCATGTTTTTTGTGGAAAAAGAAATAACTGTATCGATCAAGGAGGCTTCAGGCTTGGAATCCAGATTGGCACCCCAAGCACTTCAAGACCGACTTTGATGAGCGTGAGATAGCAGCTGTGGATTCAAGGTTAATTGATCAGCATGCTTCATTTTATTATTCCGGATTCATTATCATTGTGCAAGGTATGTTACTTAAAACTTGTTAAGAAAACAACATCTATGTAGATTAGTTGAATCTGATGGGAGCATCTGATAAATCTCCTACTTTGTATGCCTACTTGTTTTGAAATATGGACACTGGACATCCATGATTTGCATAATTAAATATTGTTCTCTAGAGCATTTACCTACATGTACAGAGGCATTGTCTTATTTTAATTAACGTTGCTCTGGCTTATGTAGGTGTATATGAGAATATTGTCCTAGTCTGAAGCCACATATAGCAATATATAAACATATTGTACTAGCTATTCTATAGCTTGTTTCACCGGCTCCACTGACATTTTAGATGTGATGTTGATGTTTGCATATTTTAATATCAAAAATTGTATTTCAACATCCCAAAACACCACTAAAACATACAATCAGCTTTATATGCAGAAGCATACACTTAAAAAATGTGTGTGTAGTATTTAGTTTCAGATGGAGATGTGATTCTCTCCTAGATGTTTCTCAAACCCAATCAACCTTGTTATCGTTATATACTAACAATTCATAGTCGAGAACAGTGATGATAGGGAGGGGCATTTCCTTCACAATCTCCCCTTCCATTCCATCACTTCTTGGGTAACGAGTCGCATGCTGCCTTCTAAGCAGCTGCTTACAATATATTCCTGAAGAATATCAGGATATTTCTTCCAAATTCTTAATGTAGCATGAAGGCGGTCACACAGCAAACATGACGACTGACAGTGCAGCGTGCAACGTTGGGGTAAGATATGCATTTCTATGGATCTATCATGTGGTTACATATACACACTTCAGAAGTAATTTAAGAGAAGAGCATGACTGATCCATAATCTATACATTTTGATGAAAAATCACTTTGATTCTCTTGTTCTAATGCTGGTCTGGTGTAATGTGCCATGAAACAGTATCACCCTATGTATATTGGATTGCAATTTGTTCAAGACAATAATTGCTCTACATTTGACATGATTGACTATTAATTTCATTAGAAGTACCACAACATCAGTCAAATGTTTCTTACTGTGTAAGGTCCAATGTGATTATTTTGTATACATGGTAAATCAGTCCACTTCACTGTGCTTCACAGCTGGTTCTATCTTGGAATCGAGCGATAATTACAATGTCGTTGGTTACGCTCACCTTATGAACATTCTCTGAAGTCATTCTTTACCAGTTCACATTTTGGAGTACTCAAATAGTTATTCATATCATACTAAAGGGATGTGTGAGTCAATGGGTCTTTTTGTTTAGTTTTAAAAAATGCATGGAATACTTGAATAATATGTCAACGCTTGTATCTGTATCCTACAGACTACTTCGTTTTTCTTTGCGACTTCCACCGAGAGCAAGCCTGGGACTAATGGCTGAGCAAGGATTAGCATGGTCTTCGAGCTGACAAAGACAGGTTTATAATTTTGTAAGTTTGTATAGCAACATGCATTTCTACCTGTGCCATGATGTCACTTGCTGTATGTGCAATATACTGTACAAATAGAGCACAGATTAATTCTTTACTTTTAGGGTTGCTCTTATAAGGTAGGTAGTGGTTCACTGAATATACAGTATAACGCTTCATTTCGCAGCCCATTACCTGGTATACTGTTTGTCATAATATTTAACCAGACAAATGCATATTGGCCCATGCACTGCCATACAAACCTCATACCACATGGCTTGCAAGTGAAAATTTCGGTTGCCGACACAAACCGTTGATTATCACTTTAAATTTAAGGGTCAATGACCTAGCATTCAAGGAACGGGTCACAACATTGTTAAAGTTGAAAGTTATCGTAAAATATTTTATCAAACTAGATTCATATGTAACAATATGTAACATTCAGGAAATTTTGTTTAATTTATGCAATTCAGCTTGACTTCAAAAAGGCTCGTTCCAATCTGCTATTTTGTGCAGCTTATGTTGATTGTTGTTACCGTTAATGTAATTGTTCCAGGCTACGTAATTTGGCAGATGCTGGAACAGAAGCTGATTACAACCTGGCTTTGGACCAACTGAGAGGTAGTGATGTGATGGAATGACAATGAAAAAGGCTGCCAGTCCACAAGGTATTTCTTGAATTCACCCCAGAGTAGTAAATATAACTAAATCAATGCTTAAGATTAAACCTTACTTAAGTGCTGTGAAAAAGTCAAATTGAATCAGTGGTTGTGAATATCATGCAATTCAATGTGTAAGAAATTATGGATGCTCTATTATTTTTAGCTCTATTAGTCGTTATTCTTCCCAATTATGTCACAGTTTAGTTAGTGCTGTTCAGCTGAGCTTATCATATCCCATTGCTTTGGTGTGCGTCCGTCTGTTCATACAGTGTGGTGGCACATTTTGTTATAAAGCAAGCTAGCAGCCCCACATCATTATTGGACCTCTTGTAACTAAAAAGCATCTTACATGACCTTTGACCACTGGGTAATGCCAGATAAGTCAATGCCTCATGATTTCCCAAAATTCTTGAGTACCATGTTCCTCTTTTTGGCATTGTCAATTGGGCGTAACAGTACACTACCAGAGTCACAAGGTTACTGTAAGCAAAGCCCTTGTGCAACCATCTCAGTGTGTTGTTTTGGGGACTTCCCTCATAATGGAATTGGTTTATGTTATGACGTCTGATCTTTGAACCAGAGACATTCTTCTCAGGGGCAGCCACTTAGTTAATTAGCTATATACAGTTCATGTCAACAGGGTCCTCATAAATTATGTGTATCACTTTTCTTCTGGCAGTCCATAATAAAAGTGGTTGATAGTGTGTACATGTATGTATTCTAGAACCAACTAAGGCAGGCATACATTCAAAAGTAGCCATTTATTAATTTTTTTAAATAAGAGAAGCATTCACCTTATTTTTTGTCATACCCAGAGATGGGTGAAAGCTTTCAGGCATCATCTGATCAACCTGATAAACACAAAAAACGGGATCGAACACCAACATAGGGATTTGAAGATAAAATTTCTTCAAGGCCATACAGATAGCACACTCACTGGACTTGTTTCTACTGTGAGGGACAAATTTCTGCCTGCATGTAGAAGATTTGCATCCACTTTATTTATTATGTTTTAATGTTTCTGTTTTTTTTAATTAAGATTAAATTTGGTTCATTATTTGCACAGTTTGATGAAATCGTTAAATAAAGGAAAATGTCCTGAAATGCCTAAAATAGATAGATTGTTTTAAAAATCTGTGGAGTATGCATCATTAATATGTAGTTATATGTATTCCAGCTATGAGATGAACAACATAAGAGAGTACGAGGGCAGTCGGAAATACAGTGAATGGATGCCAGCAGTTCTTTACAACTGACCACCAGCTTTTGTAAAACACGCTCTGGTACGAATGCCCTCAGCTCAAGAATTTAGCCCATTCCTCTGTTGTGGCTGTTCAGGACCACATATTCAAGGTAGAGTCGGAGTCAAGGGACCTGTTCCACACTGTGGATGTGAGTGGGAAAATACCCAAGTGCTCTCGTGAAGACTGGATGAGGCATCATTTACCTTGTAAGCACATGTGGGTAGTTATTTGTAGCAAGGAAATGACATGGGAAGATCTTCCTCCCAACAACAAAAACTGTCCGATATTCCAGTTGGACATACCAGAGTTCCACATAAGACAGGTGGAATATAACTCAATGGATGTAGTGATTTCTTCTGCTCCGACTGTGACTCCACCTCCACCTTCCCCTCTGCCTTCCCCTGCTTGCCAGTCCCCACACAGAATGGCCCAGCAAGTGAGGGAGAAGCTGTTGGAATTGAGGAATGCCTCCTACCTCATTGAGCATTCACAGAGGGAGATACCATAACTCAGAGGTACCATAACCTGTCAACGATGCTAGTGGAGACGGCATCTTTATTGAAAATCCTCACTCCTCACATACAGCATGAAGCCGGCCTGAGGCTGAATCAGTTGCCCAAGTGTAGGAGAAGGGTCCTACACTTGGGCAGAGCCGAGGTATCATTTACAGTAGGGCCTATGTATTACTAATGGCCAATGATTAACTTTGTAAATTGTAAAACAATGCCACTAATTTATTCTAAATCTCACCACTGGCAGTTGTCTTGACTTAATGTTGAGTGTACAATTGAAGCACTGACGGTTTCTCCCTATGACATGAAAACAATGTTGGTTGAAGTTGCATCAGCTCTGCTATGCTTTCTAATAGAGAACAGTGGTGCAAAATCTAGTATTGAGGAAACGAGTTTAGTAGTCAAAATATACCATTAGACACATTCGATGTATAAAAAATATACTATTGAGGGCTATTTTCTCTTCGAAAGAAACGCCGGATTGGACACACTAAAAAAAGTTGTCACACGAAAAGTCCATGGTCGGTCTTCTCATCACCGTTAACACAAGCACCTCCTCCTTCACAAGTGGCTTCATCCCCACCAGAAGCTTCATCCACACCAGCGGTTTCATCCCCACCAGTGGCTTCATCCCCACTAGCGGCCTCGTCACCACTTGCGGCCTCGTCACCACATGTGGCCTCGTCCCCAACACAGGCCACCTCCCATGTCGCTTCTGTTCAAAGGAAAGGGTCAAGGTCTCACAAGCCAGGTTCTAGCTTTTCTCAGTCATGTTTCATTTTCTTGTCCACATTCTGTTTACATTTTGACCCTTTCAAACTGTTCGTTTTGCAAGGCCGTCCACAATAACAAATATTAACTAACTAATTGGGATTTGTACTATATATATGTGTTATCATTTATATTGTGTTCTGTTACATATTACCTACTAGGATAAGTATTGGGAGGGAATTATCATGAGTTGTTCACTGTTCAGCTCACAATATCAACACCAAGGGGGATCTGTGGTCCAATCCTTCAAGGGCTCTGGAAGCGAGATTGGCGTGAAGCCAAATCTCAAAATGTACGCTTTAAATAAAAGGCTTCCTAACACTTTTTATACATCTGTACTAAAAGTCATTCCTAGTTCAACTCCTTGCATTGATTTAAGATGTATTTGCAAATTTTGTTTGCATTCCAGTTGGACATGCTTTTGACACGTCAACCAGGCGAAAGAGCTGTGCTGATCAACGTGTGCGGCAAACTTATCCGCGAGGCCGTTTTTATCACACTACGAGAGGGATGTTATATGGATTCTACGGTAGTGATGTCATCAAATATATTTTTCATGTATATGCGTACTAAGAATGACCATTGTTTCTACATCCACCTGTCACATGCTGGGCAATTAAATTTCCTCAGCTACTTTCCGGACAGGCAAGTTTAAATTTCACGCCCCCGAAAAAAAACCCCATACAAACAGTTATATAGCTCTGACTGCAGCCAAACTACACGCGCCCACTCATCGTATTGGGGGTTTTTTTTGACAATTGTTAGACGATAGCTGATTCCCGGGTGGGAGGGGGGGGGGCACTTGGCCTTATTCTGGATAGGGGTGTGCCGCGGGACCTCAAAAACCCGTACCCGTCGTACAAGGTCAAAATGGCCAAAAAGCATACCCCGTCGTACAAGATATTATGCGAATGTATAACCCGTCGTACACATTGAACCTGAAAAACATACCCCGTCGTACAAGTATGAGGCCCAAAAACCCGTCGTACAAGTCGAGAGGCCCAAAAAACATACCCCGTCGCGCGGCACATATATACTACCTCTATACACTTAAGTGCCCCCCCCCCCCTCCCCGGGAGCTGATTGTCGCAGGCCAGGCCATAAAACAATTGGGTAGCTGATGACAACCTGTTGATCAGTAGTGCAACTGAGCAAGCTTAATAGACTGATAAGAACTTTTTACTTTGTAATATAATATTTAAGACATTTGCACAACTGCTTATATACTTATAATGTTTTCGCAGGCAAATGCACCGAAATGGAGTCACTAATCATAAATGGAGCTCAGCTTATGTGTCTCCATTATAGCATAGTCCCGTAACAAGGGCTCTGTAGAATGGTCTAAACCTAGGGGTCAAGTGCCCTGAAGGTTGAATATGGGATATATTTTTTTTCATTGTACAAAATCTTGTATGCACTCGCGCATGAAATGAAGAGTACAATCAATAAACTGCCATCGCTATGTTATGTGGATAGCCATCCATGTTTAACCTGAAGCTTTTTTGCTTTTACATGTGGTAATATTGATTGCATTATTTGTTTCAGGAATAACTAAGGAGATATGTGATGATGGATTTTGTGACAATCCTCCGTATAAAACACATTAAGTTGTAAATGCAGACTCTGTGTGTGATTTGTTCAAGTAAAAATATGCTTATTCATATTAAATTCACTGCCACATTCGTAATGCCTTGTGCTCTTTTTAATGCATTATTTGAAATGAATTACCGCTGTTATATATTGCACATAAAAGCAAATTCCTGGCAATCCCCTCTCAGCATGCTGGTTTTCCAAGTCCTTCTAGCCATATTAAGTGGCAATCCGCTCTCTGCACACTCATTTTCCAAGTCCTTCTAGCTGTAATAAGTGGCAATCCCCTCGCAGCATGCTGGTTTTCCAAGTACTTCAAGCCATATTAAGTGGCAATCCCCTCTCAGCATACTCCTTTTCAAGTCCTTCAAGCTGTATTATATGGCAGTTCCCTCTCTGCATGCTGGTTTCCCAAGTCCTTCTAGCTGTAATAAGTGGCAATCCCCTCTCAGCAGTCTGGTTTTCCAAGTCCTTCTAGCCATATTAAGTGGCAATCCGCTCTCTGCACACTCATTTTCCAAGTCCTTCTAGCTGTAATAAGTGGCAATCCCCTCTCAGCAGGCAGGTTTTTCCAAGTCCTAATAGCCATATTAAGTAGCAATCCCCTCTCAGCATACTCCTTTTCAAGTCCTTCAAGCTGTATTATGTGGCAATCCCCTCTCAGCATGCTGGTTTTCCAAGTCCTTCGAGCTATATTAAGTGCCAATTCCCTCTCAGCATGCTGGTTTTCCTTATCTTTCTCGCTGTAATAAGTGGCAATCCCCTCTCAGCATGCTGGTTTTTCCTAGTCCTAATAGCCATATTAAGTGGCAATCCCCTCTCAGCAGTCTGGTTTTCCAAGTCCTAATAGCCATATTAAGTGGCAATCCCCTCTCAGCAGTCTGGTTTTCCAAGTCCTTCTAACCATATTAAGTGACAATCCGCTCTCAGCACACTCATTTTCCAAGTCCTTCTAGCTGTAATAAGTGGCAATCCCCTCTCAGCAAGCTGGTTTTTCCAAGTCCTAATAGCTATATTAAGTGTCAATCCCCTCCCAGCATTCTGGTTTTCCAAGTCTTTCTCGCTGTAATAAGTGGCAATCCCCTCTCAACATTCACATTTTTCAAGTGTTTCTCGCTGTATTATGTGGCAATCCCCTCTCAGCAAATTCATTTTCCAAATCCTTCGATCTATATAAGTGGCAATCCCCTCTCAGCATGCTGGTTTTCCAACCTAAAGCTGCAAGCCTACACGTGGTCCGACCAAAGATCTTGTTATAATAAGATACCCGATTCGGCAGCTTGCCCGACAAATTCCGTGACACCGCGTAGGCAGCGCCCCCTACTTTCGTGGAAGCTACTCGACGATCAGCAGCCAACCAACTTCGTTATGACTTGCGAGTATGTCTGACTAGAAGTCAAACACAAATGGGCATTTCTGCGCGGCAATTAACTGTTTGAATTGACAAAGGCCTTTCCACCCAGGAAGTGAATGTTCTAGAATATGTCTCTGGCTATATTGCCTGTAAATTAAGTTGTGTGCAATATGCAGAAACAAAATTTCTGTAGTCAATGATATAGTAGTATAGATGTTAGCGGTACTGGCACACCTATCTCATATGATTATGACACACCTATCTCATATGGGTGCAACCCAGAAAACACACATATACAGGGTGACTCACATGAGCCAGCGAACCGCTCGCACCTCCCCCCACCATATGAGCCCAGCACTTCCAGCCCCTATGGTATAGGCCCACTAAAGAGGGCGACAGCATTGTCAACCATCTGCAACAGGACTCTGAGGAATAAGCTCTTCTAAACGACTCACGCGCTCCAAAAGGTCCTCATACTTCGATTCCAATTCCCTCACCTTCTCCTCTACACCAGAACCCTGAGGAATAAGCTCTTCTAAACGACTCACGCGCTCCAAAAGGTCCTCATACTTTGATTCCAAATCCCTCACCTCATTCTCAAGGTCCACCTTCTCCTCCCATATATGTTCCACATCTGCTTGCAGCTCGGCCACCCCAATATGTTCATCGGTGCTCATTCTATACCTCAGATCTCATATGTTCAACATATCGACGCGTGCCCATAGGCCAGAGTGTCTACACCACCTGGAGCTATCCACCGCTTTGAGTCAAAGGGGGAGAGAGACACCTTGTTAACGTGGAGCCCATATATTTTATGGCAGTCACTCCTGAGCATGTTCATTCCGTGGCGAAACTGCTTTTGGGCGAACAGTGACTCCACGTACTGAGCGTGTCGTAGATGCTTCTTCACCACCACCTTCTTCACACCCTTAGCTCTTTTTATCTCGCCCTCATCAGACATCAGGATAGAGTACATCTTAGGGCGCAAACCAACGTACTCCTTGATGGGCACGCCAGCGCACTCATCCTTCATCTTACCCAGAACCTTTTTGTTTTTGTCACTGTGCAGGGCATGAGAAGGGTCAAAGTTACTAGTGTCAAAGAGATGCCCATCCTCACTCATATCAGCATAGACGTCAGTGGTACGGATCTCAAGCAGCAGCGAGTCTGTGTCTGTGTAAAGCAGGTTAATATTACTGTCATATCTAGCCTTCATGGTATTGTAGTAAAAGTCATACATCAAGTGCTTGGAGAGGTCCAGAATGCACATGCCAACGGTAGACGGGACGGTTCAGCACTAAGCGAGTCTTGTGCATATGCAGGGCAGCTAGATCATCGTCAAACACTTTTTGTCGAGCATAGGCAGGGCTGGCCACAAGCCTACGTATTTTTTCTTTTTTCCCGATGAGCGCACAATCTTGACGTCGACTCGCCTCCGGAGATTCTCCATCGTTTTACCAAAGACGGAGTTATTCATAAGTTTATAGAGATCCTTCTCAAAGTCGCTGTTGGCGGCCTTGCGCAGATCTGTATTCATCCTTATGTAAGGCTCCATCCATGGACTCTGGTCAAAGACAAGCGCACGATGAATCTTGGTGAGTCTCAACCCCAAATACAGATATAGCTTGAGGTTCCTGTAGTGTACCACATACTTCTCCTTGTTCCGCAGGTTGGGCACCAGCTTTTCAACTCCATTTCCGGTGCTCCCCAATGTACCTAGGAGATCTTTCTGGTAGTCTGACAACCACTCATTTTGCACAAGAAGCCGCTCCGGCGCTAGGGGGTAATCGTTGTGTTCGTCATGAAGCGCAGCAGGATACCTCAAGTATATACCCCGTTTCAGCATCATCGGGATGGTCCTGGATCTCTAGGTTCTCAGGCCGTTCCACCCACTCAATACCCGAAGTAGGTAGGGCTTGGCTCATCGCCCACCCATACAGGTTGTTGGCATCGAGGTACTGGATATAGCTCGCTGGCTTATCCTGCTCAAAGCCCTCCACGTATGGGTTGTTCGCTTTAGCGTGGCGATGTGATACCATGCTTATCCCACCGCGCAGCCCCTTCTCAATAAACAGGTGCTTGTCATAATCTGTGAGAAGCTCGAGTTCCACCCCTGTGCTCTTAAGAAGCGCATCCCACGACAAACCGGGGCTGGTATAGTAGTGGGCCGGATCCAACCCGTATTGCTTAAGACAGGTTTTGCGGAATGTTTCAAACACATCGGCCAGGAGCAGTACATCCGTGCGTAAGTAAAGGTCATGGTAGTCCCCCATGTTTTTACAACCGAACGCGTTCCAGACTTTCTGGGCGTGTTCATAGTCTGCAGCAGATATACCCTGTTCAGAGAGCTTGCTGTAGAAATCATGGATCGGCGGCAGTGGAGCATCAAACTTATCCCAGCCATCCATGAACTCATAGGGATACACTCCCTTACGCAGCAGCAAGCGCCGCTTCATCTGGTCTGGCTCGTATTCCGCCGTCACAGCAAAGGCATCTGGATTGTTAGCAGACACAAGCTTGTCGAGCGAGGCTAGGAGGAACTGTGCACTGTCAATGAAGCGCAACTGTCCGATTGACAGGGAGATATGTTATTTGGGATGCAGTTGATATTGCCCTCCACTTTGCTTATACCCTGCATCAAGAGATGGGAGTCGTAGCCCCGCAGGTTATGGAACACCACAGGGATGGGTGTTGTCTTGGGACTCAGCCGAAGTTTCAGGTTACACACGTTATGGGCTGGCCCTCTGTACAAGCCTGTTATATGGCAGTGATCGCGAACAGAGTCACAGCCCAGTTTTTTCTTGCACACATGACAGTGAGTTGCAGCCTTATGTGCCCTTCTATCCTCCCGAGTCATCCGCATAGGGACAGGCTTGGACAGAACTGCTTTGATCTTTTGCTCCTCCTGCTGCAGAGCCTGTAAGAACTTCTCCACAACATCGCTTCCTCTATAAACCACAGGGGGTTCTGTCTGCCCATCACATCGGACAACCACATAGCCGTAACCACATGGCTCATGCTCCTGCGTTCTCTGCGTGTTGCTCTTACCAGGATTAGGCGCAGGTCCCGGAAGCTTCACCGTGAGCGCCTCAAAGTCGGCATAGATAAGATAGGGGACAGCAAGCTGTTTCTGCCAGTTCTGGAAGGATAATATGTTCTTCCCTTCCTCAGGCATGTCAACTCGCACAGCAGTCTGCCCGATACCCATGCACTCAGGTTTGTGCGCCAGGAGCAGTTTCTCAGTGGTGTATCCATGCAAGCATCGCTCGCAGAAGAACTTGCGGTGCTCGTACTTACTCTGGTCATACAGCAGGCGGTTCAGGTCTTCGATCTGCGTGTAATGAAACCTACCGTCCTCCTCAATCAGCATGAGGTTTATACATGGACCAGGCTGTCTGCAGATACGGTGAACGATGGTGGCCTTTCCATCCCAGCCAAAGACATTCAAGCCGCCTACTTTAGCATGTTTTTCTATCTTCTCAATCTGCGAGATAGGTGTTGGATAGTCCACACCTTTTCCTTCTAAGAGTCTTAAGAGCGGCTTAATGTTATATTTTGATGGTCGCTGCGGGTTCTTGGCAACCGGGTGCAGAGCCGCTTCAATGGAATATAGAACGCAGTGTGGGTCGTTTGTGTTTTTACGTTTCTAATTGCCTTCTTTACCGCCAGCTTTCTCGGCAGTTTCAGGTAGGAGCCACCTTTCAATGGCTGGTAGTTGGCAATATCAATCCACAGAGTTGTGACCGCCTGAAACTCCCAGCCAGAACCTTGGTTGGTCCACTTCTCTAACCGCTCTTGGATATTAGCATTGCACTGGTCCAGCTCATCGTTAATATCTTCTAGGGAGAGAACCACCTGCTGCTTATTACGCAATACAGGCTCAAAATACTCAGTGCTGTCATCATCTGAGTGCTTGGAGAGTCTTACCTTAAGGGCAAACTGACACTTGATTCCACCTAGCTCTTCCAGCTCACCAGTCAAAACTTTATGCATCTTCCGACGCATGCCCTTAAAGAACATCATAAGGTCCGAGCTAAGGGGGTGAGACTCAGGAACGTTCATCACCCATCCACGCAAATAGTTTTTAACAGCCCACTTAGTCTTCTTGAAGGCAAGATGCGCTGTGGGGACTGGGGACTGGGTTGTGGGGATGCGTGGGGCAGGGACAGGTCTGCGTGGGGCAGGGACTGGTCTGCGTGGGGCAGGAGTGGGGACAGGGGTGGCACGCACCCCAGCCTTTAATCTAGCGAAAATCTCCTTGTATGTACGGTCATATTCATTACGCACTTGGAGTGCTTTGAGTGCAGCCTTAGAGCGTGGATAAGGAGGCTGAAAACCGTGAATTGAAACATAATCGTTTTGGGCTTCACGTGCTCGCTGATTATGAGTCATGTTTACTATACAGTTCCATTAGTCTAAAAGGGAATTCGTTGATACACAAAAGGCAACAACAATACAGCGAGCGGACTTTGACCTATGCAGTAAACACCCGTCTCTGACAAGGTGCCAAGCTTCGTCGCACCTAGCCGCCAAACCATGTTGTTGACAGCGCCACAAGATTTCTATTTTTATACAGTGGGGAATCCCCGTTCAGTGGCGCCGACTGGCGTGTCCCCAGCTATAGGCCGTTGTGAAACAATTTTTTGGGCAAGACGAAGACGACTGTGGTTGACTTTATCGAACCCACAATCCATGCACAATCCTACCTTATTATTTTTTATAGCCTTCTGACAACCCGTACAAAGACAATTAATGACACCATGTTTTATCTTATATCTGTGTAATCCACAAAACTCTTGCTCTTGCGTACAGGGCCTGTTACAGGGGACTTTCTTTCCGAGCAATATCCATGGGCACTTATTGTCAAATACTACCATTGTTATATATAGATATCTATTAGTCTAATTGATAATACCGTCTGGCGGCAACTGGGTATCGGACGGCACCACAAGCAACTCCTCCTTTACAAAGCCACGGAGAGGTCCATCCAGCAAATAGTATAGTACAGGCTCACCAGATTTAGTTACAGAGCTTCCAATCCGGTAAACATTGAGTGACCACACAGGGTCAGTGGCCCGCCGCCGGTGGTCTTGCTCTGCCTCACCAGGCTGGTAGAGGTAGCGAACGCCAACATCAGAGGGAAGCTTTTGCTCTTTGACCCCCAGAGGGCGCCCTGGTACGACTGCAGAGGGCTCTTGTGCAACTCGTTTTGCCTTTATAGCATCTTTAGGTTTTTTTCCAGTCAAGCGGGTCACCTCATTATTTATCGCAGAGACTACAGCCTGCAGTCGAGAAACCCACTCAGTCGATCGTTTTCCAGTATTCCTTAACTCTACGGCATACTGGTGACCAAAGAGTCGTTCAGCAAGGGTTCGGTTAAAGCGCTCCACTATACCCTGGTCTCGATGGATATTCACACGGCCACGCCTGACTGATACTCCATGTTTTACTAACAGCTGATTCGCTGCACCCATAAACTCCCGTCCGGGGTCCACCTGAAGTAGTTTAGGCCAATGCAGCGGTCCTCGTTTGTATATCCTCTCAAGTGCTCCTGCGACCTCCTTAGCCTCTTTTGTAGTCAATGGCTCAGCCGCTTTGTAGCGCGAGGCCACATCAACCAATGTTAGGGCATACTTGTAAGTCCGGCGCTTAACAACGTCATGAGGAAGAAATAAGAGATCGGCTTGGTGAACCTCATTAGGGACAGGGACATCAAACTTTGGCCTGGGAATGTGTTTTGGCACCGGCAGGTAGATTTGCCATATAGCTTGCTTTGTTAGCCACCCCTGGCAACTTCCTCAGAAACCCTCGCTTCTGTTGCAAGCTTCTTGATAGCTGTAATGCCTTTCCAGTATCCCTTAGGACTATAGTAGATCTTTTGCATGCGACGATCCATATACAGAAAACGTTCGAGTCTCCAAATGACCTACTTAGCAAGCCTGTATGCAACCAGCCCAGTCGCAGCCATACCCAGTATAATGAACGCCACCTCACGCCCCCTCTGTTCATCTGAGGGCTCGTAGAAGTCTGAAAGTTGCGGCTCAGAGCCCAACGGGTCGATGGTTTTATTCGTAATCAGGGAGTACTCACGCATAGCCTCGTCCGCATCCCTAAAAGTATGCTCGGCATGTCCCTGGCGGCGTAGTTGCTCATTGATGAAGTCTAAACGCTCAGTTCTCTTCTTGGCCCATGCTGCCTGAGCAGATTGAATCTGCTCGATTGCCATATCATGGCGTTTACATTCCGCATCCACTTGGCTGCCTCGTAATTTAGAGAATAAAAAGTTGCTCCCAGAGAATGCAAGGGCGTTAACAAGAGCTCCCCCAACAAGTAGCGCGAGTGTGGCCATTACTTCAGTATATCAACTGGTAAGATTCCTTGTTTAATTAGCATATCCTTTGTGGCCATAGCTAGTGATACATCGACAACAGCCATAGCCAGGTCGCGTGGGGTGAAATCAAGACGTGGCACCCCACGACCCAGAGCCATCTTAGCAAGCTTGGCATAGCCTATTGAAATACCGGAAACAACTACACCGTGGTACAGAGCGTTTACGAGCATTTTTCCATCAGTAATTGGTGTTGTCATCTTATTCCATATAAAACGGATCCTTTAAATGAGCGTCTGGAGGCTTTTGTAACAAAACCTGTTTAGGGTGTGAGGCTACCATCTGGTGCCTGTAGCAATACAATGCCAACACGCCAACACCACCGACAACTAAAGGCACAGCCCATGTTGGCCTCGTCCACCTTTCCATAGGTTTGCTCGTTGATATTGGCTCGACAGCTTCGTCTCTACCATCTGTAAGCGCTGCCTTAGCCTCTCGGAGCTCTCTCAGAAGCTTATTTTGATTGGCTTTTCGATCTGCAGCACCCTTCCGTCCTGCCGCAACCCTTTTAGCGTTTTTTGTCACTGACGTTATCTCCACCGGTGTTGTCTCTCCTTGATTCGTGTTCGTTTCTTCCATGTTTACTTACTAAATTTATTTGTCCAATTGATAGCTCTTAGTAAGCACCTGTTATAGCGGAGTTAAGCACATGCTATAGCGGAGTTAAGCACATGCTATATCAGAGTTAAACACATACTATAGCAAGGAAGTGGTGTCTTCCTCTCCACCGGCCCCTGTTGTTTCGGTGCTTGTTTTTCAAAATTGACAGTGCTTAACTGTTGTTAAAGCCGCAGTTAAGGGAGCTAAAAACATGCCATAGCGATGATATAGCTCATAAGTGGCAGTGCTTAGCGCGTGTCCAACAAACGGGTCCGTCTCGAGGTCAGTAGTAATTAGCCTTGGCTGGTGTTCTGGTGGAATTGGTAGAAACATACAAGCAATACCTGAGTATAGCTGTAGCAGTGTCTGACCTAGAGTGCGCGTCATGCTAGCGCCTAGCCGAGCCTCGTATCTCACATACAGCTTTATGATCTCTTCATCAGACATTGATTCAACCTGGTCAATTGTAAGGTGCTCCAAACCAAGGTACTGACGGGCCTGACCGCCGGCTATGACGGCAGTAAGCCTATCTCTCTTAGAAGACATATCTACACCAGGGGTGCAACTAGGTTCCGCTCCCACAGACTTTGTCTCCACTAAGCTAGTCGAGTCCTGTTCAAGGAGTTTATCAATAATGGTATCAGGATCCATGAATATACGTATACACCTTCGAGCTTCAAAATACTGCACCGCTACCCAGATGAAGAAACCTAAATTGATTACTGAGGCAGCGGCTGCTATCAAGGCCAATATCACTTCAATCGACGGCATATGCAGTAGGCTGATCAGTCTTCAGCAGCAGTTTTGCGTGCTTGGTCTTTGCTAGTAGTTGGCGTACTGTGGCACGTTCCTCCTTTGTTGGAATTACATCATTTTCACGTAAGGCGTCTTCAAACGAGTCACGGTCCTTGGTGTGAAAGAGCACCATCCAGCGAGTCTGCTCACGTAAGTCCTTCAGCACAGAGTTGTACTTTTGGGTGAGGACCCAGACACTTTGTTGCGCATGGCGGCCGCTAAAGGCCAGTTCGGATAACATGTCTTTCTTCTTGGTTAGGGCCTTTGTTGCCGAACAGTCATCAATAATGTACAGGGTTGGCTCGCCCTTAAAACAATGGTAGAAAGCCCTCAGGTGGTCATTGAGCCGCTCCCCTGGATCAACCACGTACACCTCTGAATCATCCCACACCCATGACCGCGTCCGATAGGCCTCGTTGAAACGTATGGTAGGGCAGAGGATTACAATATGCTCGAAGGCACCAAAGAAGGGCCCTTCAAGTAGGTCGAGGATGAATGCGGTTTTCCCACATCCTGTCTGCCCACAAACAATTGCCGAACAGGGACCATCTGGAAATGTAAACTTAGTAGACTGCGCTGACGAACCTGCCATCTTTAATGTTAAGCTGTGCATCCATTACAATATACATGTAAACGTTCAATGCGCCCGCCGCCTCTGCCTTTTTTGTGATCTGTATGGTGATGCCCTCAGACGCATTCTCCACAGCCCTGCCACTACCGTGCAGCTGGTCGTCATCACTCGTCCTTAAGTCGAGCCACAGACCATACTTGGTGTTTAGGTACTCTCCTAGGGACACGTCCGACAATGCCAAGTCTTTTAATGCTATTGCTACACTGGGGTCTCATTTACTCGTTGCTGCAAAGGCCTTCTTCACCTCGTCCCACTGCTGGTAGCCACGCATGCCCTGGGCATAGAGCTGATTGGGGATGCCCTCAATGGTCACCTCGACCTTCGTTATCTTTGGGTTGTAGAACGACTCTGTTTTCCTGGCGTATGAGACATTGGCTGAGTCTTCAAAGAGCAGTAGGATGCCCTTCATGCTGCGAGCCGGCACGTTCAGGTTGATGTTCCACAGTGTATCTCTTTTATTGTATACAAGCTTCCTGTGACGAAGCACACGGTCATACAGAATCGAGAGCCGACTTGTGTACTGTGTGCGTATCATGCGGGCCAACTCTGTTTGGGTAACCATGTCATACTCCAGCGAGATGCCATCAATTTTGTAGCTTGCAGCGGTGTCGCCTGTTGCGTGAATCACGCGGTTGTAGTCGTTGAATGTGAGCTCGTATTCCAGTCTGTCCTTAAGCGCACTCTGGTAGAATGGCATGTGGCTCTCGAGGAGTTCAAAATCAAGCGGAACGTAGAACCTGTTACCATACACATCGGCTACCGCCTTGTCCTCTTCCTCCGCCTCATCCTTGTCTCCTGCCCCCACTCGTATCTTAGTTGCGTTTCTGTCATCTGATGTGTCAATGCCCTGATACTGGAGGCCCTGTCTCTCCTGTGCAGTCCGCCACAAGTCGTGGTAACAGTGGTACACATCGCTGTCATCAATAGACATGACCTCATTGCCAGAAATCTTGATTGTCAATTTCTTAACCACGGCGCGGCCCAGGTTTTGCACAACGCTGCGGTTATCATCAGTCGAGGTCAGCGTGATTGTAAAGGCCAGCCGGGCTGTCCCTGAAACAATGACGTCGTCTGCGCCTAGATTGGGGAAGCGAACCAGCAGTTGTTGGTTCTGGTCAATAGTGCTTGGATTGTTTGTAACGCATACAGATTGTCGCACGCCCTTTACCCCAAGGGGTTCGCGTATCCGGCGGTGTGGGTTTAGTTTGCGTCCGTAAGTACTCGTCATGTTGAATGCTTAATTACACTTATATCTTTAACACACAGACATGGAGTTTGATAACCCCGAATTTGACGATGCAGATGAGGAGGGGGCTATGGGATGGGAGAGTAATGAGACTAACTTTGATGATGAGGAGACTAACCTGATTGACGAAACTTTAGATACATCGAGTACGATTAGTCCACCTTGGGCTATTACTGAAATGCCTGCGGGGTTAACAGAAGATCAGGTGGGTTCCAAAGAAGAAACTGAAGTCTTAGTTACGAGGTGGGAGAAGGCAGTGTCTAAGCATGGGCTGCAGGCCACTCTGGAGTTTAGATCGTCTCAACAAGGTGACCTTTGGGTTAAGTGGGGCCGAGAATGGAAGCTTCTTACATGGAAGAACAATCCAAACAAATTCCTCTCTCCTAGGAGTATCCTAGATTACGGTGGTACACAGCTTGCTCGGGCTCTTGGAGTGACCCCTGAACTATCCACAATGGCAGCAAAAGCCCTACAAGGCGTTGACGAAGCTGCTGCTAAAGCGGAAGCTGAACTTCCAAAGTTAGAAATGAGCAGCCCCGAAGCCATGACAGAGCAAGGTGGGGTGGAAGAAACAAGCTTCATAGAGGGCGTTCATAACGCCATAGAAGACCTAGGCACACAAACAGACAACAAACTACCACTCAGAGAGCTTATGGGGCTTGATAAGGCTATGCAGACCCAGAGGGGTGAGCTGGTCAACAACCTAGCTAAGATAACTGAGATAGAAAGGAATATAAAACAGCGGAAAGCTAAAATGGCAAGCCTGGAGGAGGAAGGGAGGGGTGATAGTCGAGCATGGAGATTCCAAGCAAATGAGCTTGCAGAGCTGCAGGACCTGCGGCGTGTCCGTGTTGAGGCTGCCTCTGAAAACCGTAACCGTCTAAGGACCCAAATTAACCGCATCAGGGAAACGATCAACAGACTTCTTAACGAGGACACAACGCTAGCTGAGCGTGTACGCACTCTGTTCCGTGAGCAGGGTATAACAATCGCCTCCATACTCACTGCGATTGGATTGGCAATCTCGACCCTTGTAGTTGCTTTGACGGGCGGAGGGAGCACTAGTCCAACCCCGGCACCAACGCCGACACCAGCTGATAAGCCTGGTGTAAAAGAATGGATTAAAAAACAGCTGAACTCCTTGGCAAACGTCCAGAAGAGCCTAGCCGGTAAGGCAGCAGCTGCCCTTCCAGGAATCATTGGCTCCATCGTATCATGGCTGCTTACGTCAGCTGCAAAGGTGGCTGGTTGGATGGCAGAACATGTATGGGCCGCAGTTGTGGCGGGGGGGGAGTTATCCTCCTGATACTCCGTGACTACGTAGCAAACCAAAGCACAGCTAAGCCTATAGCAATTCCGCCTATAATAAGAGCGGTTTTCTCATCCTCGTGCGCCCCACGCAGACCGGTCTCGGCCATAGGGGCCGGCCCTGGAGAGGAGAGTTCCATATCTGTATCTGGCGGAGGGTCAAAGCTTCCTCTATCCGGAACCACCGGAACCGAGTTGACATCAGCATTGCTGCCTATCTGCTGCTCCTCAGTTGCAATGGTAATCAGATTGTTGTACCCAGCAACGTCTCCAATGGCGAGGCTCATATCAGACGGAGCCATGTACAGGCCCGTTCCAAACAGATAATCAACCTTTGAAGAGGCATTCTGGAGGACGTTCTGATACCGTCAGATAGATGAAGGAATATCCACTGGGTAGTTGATGGCATCCTCAACGTTGGCCTTAAATTGCTTTTGGGCATCAAAGGACGTTCCAACACCTAGTATCTCTGAGCGGGTCTGCGCCTGAGCACTAAGAATGCCCCACACATAGGTCCGAATGCTGTCGTTGATCCGTGAGATACCTGGGGACGTAAACCCCTCCGATTTGTCCAGGATGAAGGTGCTCCAGGCGACGTTTGCCCATTCTTGGTCTTGCTTTATGAAATCAATGTGCAGCTTGCCACCATCCCGATAAAACCCTTTCTCAAAGGTTTGCACGCCGGAATCGTAGTGGTTGTGGTCTCCGTAATGAAAGATCACCCGTACCTTGTGTGTTTCGGGGTCGGTGAAGTAGATCCGCCCTAAGCCCTGGTTGCCGCCCTGCATTCTCCAGTCGCTGTTTTCGTCAACCCCAAACTCGTGGCAGAGCCAGTGGTAGATTCTCTTGTCGAAGGAATTTTTGGTAGCCGACCACGTGGCGTCATCTGGCAGTGCTATTCTCATTTCGTCTAAAAGTCTCCGGATGGTGTAGTAAACGTGGAACCTGTAGAGGTTACTTAGTGCTGGGGAGTCAGATCTGAGGTGGTCCAGGGCAGAAACTCCGCAGCCACTGGTTGCGCACCATACAACAAAAAGTTACCTGGTTCTGCCAGTATTGCATGTGGTTGGTTCTCCAGCCAACTACAAGGCTGTCGTCGCTTATGTTTGGCACCACGTATTTATCAAACAGGTTGGAGAACTCTACACCAAACGCATCTGTGATATTATCCGATTTTACCTGGATGAGGAGATGTGTCAGATCCTCGCGGGCAATATGGGGTAGGTATACCGGCCCGGTTTTGTACCTTTTATTCGTATTGAATGTAAAGGCTTGTTTATTCATAGTGCTATGTATCACACTCTGTCAAATGTTCAAAGCGGCGTCGCTGTGTCCCTGCAAAAACCTATTGACAACACTGCGGGCGATCTATGTGTTGGCCTAAGGTCAATCACGTATACTGTGGGCTGGTACAATCTCGAATCAAACGAGACCATTCAATGGCAGTCAAGAAGTTCAGGAGAGGGAGGATCTGTCCAATTAAAACCTGGTCTCTGGAGTTTCAGCCTTTTTCAGCAGCAGATTACATCAATAGGTCTTGGTTTAGAGGTTAATGCTGCAAATGGGGTTATAACCCTCACAATTCCTGATAATGGGGCTGCACGCATATCAGACGGTGTGTTTAAAAATGTTGGGTCTTGATGACGGTCAGGGTAGGCAATTAATTCCTTCAGGTACTTACATAGGTGACCGGCCCATCAACTTTAGCATCTTTAACACAATTTATGTTCACATCAATCAAGTCAGCACCACGCACAACATGCTAGATGGTGCGCCCACTACGCTTCTTGAAGTTGTTGGCTTAGAGGGTGGCTCTTTCGGTGATATTATAACCACGAACATCGCTAATCCTGTCTGTAAGCGTGTCACTAGCGGAACAGTGCATGAGTTAAAGGTTCAGTTATGCGATAATAAAGGAAGGCTATTGGATAACCACGACTTACCTGTTAGCGTTGTTCTTGAATTTACAAGATGTCAATAAAAACGAGTATTTATGGACCTAGGCAAAAACCGGCAAGCACTCTTCAGGGTGCTGACCTCTCGGAATATGCCACAAAGACCTATGTATCTATTGGTGACTCACAAAAAATAAGTGCCGTAGGGGACACAATGGAAGGGGATGTTAATATGGATGGCAACATGATCACGGGACTTCCTACGATAGGCCTTCCATCCTCTGGAGGACAAGCAATGTCATACCAAAACACAATAGATCTGGTAACTACCGCAGCCAATTCACGCGTTAGTAAACAAGGTGATGATATGTACGGAGACCTTGAAATGGGAGATAATAAAATAGTTCTGTTGGGAGACCCAATATCGCCTAAAGATGCTGCTAATAAAAAGTATGTTGATGACAGACATAGACAGCATCGCAGGGACCTGAGAGAACACATAAGCTCCCAAACGAAACATCTCATTACTATTTGGGCAGAAGCAAGTGGCCCCCTTCGCAGAGGATATGAGTGGTCGTTTGGCCATGGGGCTAGGGGTCGAGACTCACAAGACTCAAGCTGTGGATATACCATGACATGTGGTGGTAAGATCATTCGTATGGGGTTGTCTTCTGGTGTTGGTGCTGATACTGCTGCTATAACAGTCGTTCCTGTTATTAATGGAACGAATCAAGCGGTAGGAATAAGTAAGCCTGCTGACCAACGGGCTGTTGTAGTATATTTAGA
This sequence comes from Urechis unicinctus, assembly GCA_034190875.2. Classification (NCBI taxonomy): domain Eukaryota; kingdom Metazoa; phylum Annelida; class Polychaeta; order Xenopneusta; family Urechidae; genus Urechis; species Urechis unicinctus. The sequence continues at coordinate 39,240,749 of CM067348.1, read as the reverse complement.
ACCGCCTTTACAGCTGGAAGAAGGCAACGTTATTAACTTTTATACAACCGCACAAAACAGAGGGGCGACTTGGTCTGTAGCTTCATTCCTAATTGAACTTGATATATAGACTTATGTATACAAAGACAGTATGAAACAACAACCAACGACTGCACCGTTAAATCCGGAGCCTCCTCCATGTGATATGGGGCACTCCTATCGGCTGGATGAGATCAGTCTTAAGAAGCAATACCTTGAGAAAGAAATTGAAAAATATGGTGCTATGTACAAAAAATATAGGTGTGCAGTAAACTCAGTGGACGCTGTAGACACTGCTTTAGTTGCTGTGGGTATGTGTCTTGGCGCAAGTGGTGCAGGTGTAATGTCTACAATAGTTGCCATTCCTATTGCCACAGTGTTGGGTGCTACTGCAGCCGCTTGTGGGCTACTTGTAATTGCTGGAAAATTCATCAGACGGCGTCTGACCATTAAGTTAAAAAAGCATGACAAGATCCGCATTCTCGCTCAGAGCAAATTGAATACCATTGCTGACATTGTATCGGCGGCGCTTGAAGATGGGTATATCTCAGATGATGAGTTTAAGCTCGTTTCGGTCGAGATCATGAAATATAGTCAAATGAAAAGTGACATTAAAGCAAAATGTTTGAAAGCGGCAGATTCGCCCCCTAGACCTGCTAAGGTATGACCCTGACAGTCCATTTGAAGAGTGGGGGTTGCTAGATATAATGGAGGCGGCGATAAAATCTTTCAGCAACGATCATACTGGAGTCAAACAAAATACGGACCAGTGGGAGACCACGAGGAAGGGCTGCGTTGGAGGAAGTGACTACTCCTCTATCATAGGGCAAAACTACTTCAGCAGCTATAGCAAGAAGCTGACAGAAAAAACTAGCAACGAGGGTGTTCGCTTTAGCACACCCTGCCTCTGGGGTACGACTTTTGAGGAGGTTGCAATTGCGGTATTGGAGAAGGTGTACGACACCAAGGTCTACAGAAATAATATCTATATTGAGGGCGGCGCGACGGCCTACTCTCCGGATGGCTTTTGTGTGCTCCCAATCCGGCAGGCTGAAGTGGATGCTGTCTGTCTGGGGCATCCTGAGGAGGTTGTGCTGCTCGAGATAAAGTGCCCCTACACTAGGAGTCCTGGGAGGGTGATTCCGAATATGTATAAGCCTCAGGTTCTGTTGGGGTTGCACCACAGTTCGGTGGCGACCATCGGCGTGTTTGTCGACTGCGTTTTCAGGTTGTGCTCCTTTGAGGACCTGGGGAGGGCTGAGGTGTATAACCAGGTGTATCACAAGGATCAGAAGAAGTATAAGGAGACGGTGGCTTGGGGGGGGGGGGGGGGTGGAGGGGCTTGAAGACGGCGACTATAGTGCGAACGGGAGGTTTAATAGTTGCCTGGGCTTGAAACAGGAGCATCACGGTCCTTGGTTGGGAAGACCGAGTGGGATCACAGAGAGGCCGACGGGGGCTTTCTACTGTTGATAACCGCTCGTCCTGATCCCAACTTTATCGAGAAGAACGACGCTAAGGTTGCCCAGTTTATACAGGACCTCAACCGCGTGAAAAATGGAACTTACAGCGACGGTCGCAGATATTTATCACTCAATGACCTCTATGGTGACTAACTACTGGTGTGGGCCTATACCATAGGGGCTGGAAGGGCTGGGCTCATATGGTGGGGGGAGGTGCGAGCGGTTCGCTGGCTCATGTGAGTCACCCTGTATATGTGTGTTTTCTGGGTTGCACCATATGAGATAGGTGTGTCATAATCATATGAGATAGGTGTGCCAGTACCGCTAACATCTATACTACTGATATACATGACCAGAAGTGCAAAGGAAGGGCTCGTTGGCTCACTAGTAGATGCATTATCCAGGCTTAAGGAACATTGCTGCAAATTCATTGACTCAGTATTATACAGTAAGCAAGTGAAAGCCAGGATTGTAAGCATTCTAGCTAAAGCGGTCTCATTAGAGAAACTCCAATGTGAATCATGCAAGTGTCACGTTTCTGTAATATGTATTATGGTGAACATCAGGTTGCATCATTCCATGAGAGAGGCTAACTGTAAGTTAAGGGACCATAAGGAGAGAAATATCGTAAGACATTGACATTTTCCAACAAGGACTATTCTATCATAAATCCACACCAGTATATAGGACTACTGCACCTTAGATTGTAGTGGTGGAGCTTGTCGAACAAAGGTGTCCCTGGATATACTGTTAGAATGGTTGGTTACATTGTACTCCAATCAGATGTGTGTGTAAGATGGGGCACACACGTCTAGCTGATGTCAACCTATCTGTTCAGTGTTTATATGGATGAATTGAGATCTGGTTTTAAATAATTGTTGTGTTCAGCGTAGTTTTAGTGTGCTTGTTGTTAATCTTCTAATGTATGCTGATGATCTCATATCATTTGTGGTTGTTCTGAGTAAGCTTTTAAGACTGAGAGTTTTAGTTGTAATGACCTTAATATATATATATATATATATATATATATATATATATATATATATATATATATATATATATATATATATATATATATATATAAAGAGAGAGAGAAACAGAGACAGAGAGAGAGAGAGACAGAGAGACAGAGACAGAGAGAGAAACAGTGAGACAGAGCGAGACAGAGAGAGAGACAGAAATACAGAGAGAGAGAGAAAGAGAAAGAGAGTTAATGATGATTAAATTCATGCTGCATCAATGTTTTTCCTGAAATAATTCATTATTATATTGTTATTCAAAATAAGCAATGCAGCTTGTTGATTCGTTGGAGGTTCGGGTGACAAACCAAATATCATTCAATCGGGAAATCATGAGCATGTATTTAAATCAACTTCTTATATTCTGCCGCAAATAGGTCCACACTAATGACAAAACCAATATGATTCAGATTGATCTTTTAACATCAAATAAGGGTAGACTAGACGTCCGACTGTGTCTTAAAAAGGGGTAAATTCAGCCCTACAGGGCATCTGAGTAAGTATGTATTTAACCGTCCGATCGGAGCTAGGCCTGGGGTTGATATTGATATATGCGACTTCGTTCAAACGTTCATAAAAAAAACATTGTAGTTAATAAATCGTCACCAAAATTTTAGAAATACAGCGGTATTTTCGAGTACATACCATCGCCGATCGATCTTTTACCATTGAGCCACGCGCTTTTGCTTACATATTAGCTTCCACGAAACCAGGTGGCGCGCTGGTCGCGAGCTTCACAACAGAAACGTCCGAGTCGGGTATCTTATTATAACAAGATCTTTGGTTTAATATTAGCTTTCAAGACCTCAGGTGATTGACTCAAAACGCTCAGTTTATTAATGCAAAACAGCTGTTGTGACGCTCAACAGATTTATTTGAAAGAATGGAGATCAAGTAAACTTTGTGAATATTGTTACATGCATCTCAATTATGTACATGTATTAGTTAATTACCTAACAGCATAGAAACATTTGAAGTCAACGATCGTGGACGCTGCCTGCCTCGCGGACTCGCAATGCGCGGCGCTCGCGTCAGGCAAAGATTTTTCGCCTTTGACCCCGCACATCTGCGCATGCGCAGTCGGAACTCCGAACTGGGAGGTGCAACCGAATATGCTTCCTGCTTCTATTAGTCCAGCTTGCAGATTAACTGATAAAGGCAGATAGTCTCTGCGTTCAGGTTCCCTCTTGCCGCCTGACAGCTTCAGTCGGTCAGGTGATTCTTTTTCATATTCTACATAGGATTTGTTGAATAATCCCGATGTATTTTTGGTTAACATCTCCAAATGTTTCACTGGCAGCAAAATTAACAAACTGGAGTTTCACGTCAACGCTACTCGCTAGCCCTTATGCAAATTTGGGCGAGGAGCTTTCAGGGCGTTTTTATATATCTATACGCGGCTCTCAGTCTCTGTACGGTCTGGTATTTCAGTACATGGGTTGAGATATCTTTCCCGGTCTGCCTGCTAATTGAGCCTGTTTAAGCCACGGATATTTGCCACCTGTTGGTTGCAAGCTACGATTGCAAGCTACCACTGCAAGAGAAGCCCATAATAAACATGCAAGTCTAAATCCACAACACACTGATCCAACACAATATTTCACACTTCACACCAAAGAAAGCCAGACACTGCAATTTAACGTAGGTGTGTATTACAACTATACAAATTAAATATTTTTCTGCAGCTAGTAACCAGAATAAATGCCATTATGTGTGCAGACATGCCAAGGAACGGTGTTCATTTCAAGAGAAGGCGCATAGCTGAGCTCATGAAAGAGGTGTATTGTGAGGGAAAGCGGCGTGAGTCTTGTGTCTCCGTGCTCACTGTTTTGGAATGTTGATTTTGTTGATTTTCCATACGGTGATGTTATTGCTGGTGTGTTGTCTAGAGATGGGCATGTGGAAGGTTAAACCCAATGATTGGCCAGCCCAAGTCCCGTTTGGAGATCCCAACAACGAAAAGAGTTAGTTGCCATCAGATGTATCTATTTATACAGCCTGATCTGTATCTTCTCATCTGTTATCATTGTTCGAATGCTTATTATATTGAAGTACTCAGGGTAAAATGTGATTGGGAAGTGGATAGTAACTTCTTCAATGTTTGAATTTTCAATTAATACAGCACTGAAAGAGAAACAACTCAATGATATGCTCAACTTCCTCTGTTGGAAGCGAGATCCTGTAAGTAGTCTTCTATGCACATAATGACATTATCTCATTCTATATTGAGGCAGGGTCAAATTGCATCCATCACCTTTGGTATTATACAATGGGATTTAATTATTGTTTTGGGGTTTTGTCAAAGAACTTATGGCTAAGCTTAGAGGGTTCCCTTTGAGCCTCTGCCCATCAAAATATGTGAACACGCCACCTGTGTGCTGTGTATCATATCGTTTATTTTAATATCACTTGGAATCTTCTGGATCAACAGTCTTAGTGATGGGGTAATCCTTTTGTTGATTTTATGGTAGCGCCACTTGACTATGGGTGTATTGTTCACTCATTGACAAACTCGTCACATGGATATAGTTAGAGTGAGCCCTCTTAGCATAGCCATAAGCTCCAAGGGAGCTAACATGCTGACACAAAGTTCAAAATGACCTGCACTACTGGGTTTAGGGCAATACATTTTTTTTTATTGAATGTATTGAAAATGTTTATGTTATGTGTTGTTAATCTCCAACTGACATTTGTGATTAAAATGTGAAGAAAAATCGGTAATGCTAAAATGAGGTATGATTGAAAAGTTATAAATGGTTGATATGTGGCATGTGTCCTACAGAGGCATGGAGCGGACCAATGTGTGTTTATGCCACATGACATCACTACGTGAGTGCTGACTTGTGACTAATCATATTCATAGTCTCTTATTATATCATCACTTATTCTAATGGTAAAGGCATTGAAGTGAAATTTGTGTGAATCCACAGCATGTCAGAAAATCCTGAGCCTAAAAATGCAGAACATGCAGTGAACGTCCATGGTCAAGAGAACATCCTCCCTGGGCAGGTAGCACATCAGATCCTCCCCTGTTGGCCTCCACCTCCCAGGGCAGGTAGCACATCAGTTCCTCCCCTGGTGGCCTCTACCTCCCTGGGCAGGTAGCACATCAGCTCCTCCCCTGATGGCCTCCACCTCTCTGGGCAGGTAGCACATCAGTTCCTCCCCTGGTGGCCTTCACCTCCAGGGGAAGGTAGCACATCTGTTCCTCCCCTGGTGGCCTCCACCTCCAGGGGCAGGTAGCACATCAGTTCCTCCCCTGGTGGCCTTCACCTCCCTGGGCAGGTAGCACATCTGTTCCTCCCCTGGTGGCCTCCACCTCCAGGGGCAGGTAGCACATCAGTTCCTCCCCTGGTGGCCTCCACCTCCTGTGGCTCTGTGTGGATCTCAGATGTACTTAGTCTTCTTGGTTTCCTTCACATTCATCATTCATGGACTAGCTATAGAAAGTCAGTTGGAAGTATAGTACAATCTATTGTCAGCATCTCTCTCTGCATTCAGAATCAAGTTTGCCATGAGCATCCTGCAACCCAACTCCACGCCACAGATAATGCCTCTGTGGACCAGGAGATCCAATCATTAACTCAGCCTATGCAGGCTTCAGAATGCCAGATGAAAGAAGAGCACAGGTTGGCTTTTATACTTATTTTTGATAATTGTTTGATATTCTTGCACAGCTCAGTACCTGTGTCTTGACCATTGGCTGGCCTTGGCCTTAGTTCACTTTTTGTTTTTTAGCTGTTGCGCTAAACCTATGTCACAAGAAGAAATGGACGAGGCGTTTGATAAGTTTGATGAACCCAATCAATTGATTACAGGAGCTTGTCTACTCCAGTCTCTAAGGTGAGAGGTCAAGAGCAGAAACAGTTTGCATTGGTATTCTTTTACAATCCCACTTTCCCTCTCAGTGCCCCACAGCAGTCTTTAATTAAATACACCAATGAATGTCTGAGGATTACATTATTTGCTGAAGTAATATCCCCATTGGGGCATAATGTTGAAAATCTGTGATTTTGTCATAACTGACGTGCATTATTTTGTGTAGTTATGATTGGGTAGAAGAGTATTTCTTCAAGCTATCCCAAACAGACACCAATCCTGCAGACTTACTGGTAAATCATCTTGTCTCAATATAATTTACGTTTTATACTATCCTCTTTAGTAGCTAAATAATGTGTTAATGCTTCTTGGTTTCCAGTTCAACTTCACAACTGGCAATAGAAATTCTTTGGGAAATATTTTGCATACTATTGCCAATATTTGCCTCTGTATTCAGACCCAAGCAGCTCTGATGAGGTTTCATGGGCATAATGCTTCCCAAGTCCTCACCAGAGACATTGCTACGCTGCATCCTGACCGGCCATCATTTGCTCAGCCTGTACAAGCTTCAGAAAGCTGGAACATGAACGACCATAAGTTTGTTCTTCTACATTTTTTTAGCATTGATGTATTCCTGCAGCTCCAAATAACCGCGTCTTGACAGTTTGATGATATGACGTGTATACATGAGCTTGTATTTTAAGCTATTGCCGGAAACCTAACGCAGAAGTGAAGGAAGTGGTTGAGCTGCTTAGAGCAGCAAATGAGAGCCCGTCAAGGTGAGAGGCTGAGAGCAGAAACACTGGCCATTGCTAGGCTCATACAACTGCATATTCCCTCTCAGTACCACAAAACTGTGATAAACTTAACTGCCAATACCCTCAGCATGAGGGTGTTAAGCAACACCCACTTGAGCAGATAGGACTGCTTCAAGATGAGGGAGGCTGCAAAATGATATATGTTTTCTCCTACGATGTACAGGGGGTGGGGAGGACTGCTGTATCATGTCTCATGTGATGTACAGGGGTTGAGGGAGGGCTGTGCTATATCATGTCCTGTGTGATGTACAGGGGTTGGGGGAGGGCTGTGCTATATCATGTCTCGTGTGATCTACTGTGGGTGGGGGAGGGCTGTGCTGTATCATGTCTCGTGTGATGTACAGGGGGTGGGGGAGGGCTGTGCTATATCATGTCTCATGTGATGTGCTGAGATGGAAACTGCTGGCATGTGTATCATGATGAACATGACATGGTGGTGTAAGTGGGAAAAAGATCATACCGAGTCGCCACTCAGCAATGTATGTTGGAGGATGTCATTATTTGATAGTGTTGCTCCTGATTACAGCACATTGTGTAAAATCTGTCTTGTTATCATTATGTCCTGTGGGTTTTTTTGTAGGCGTGATACCGAATATTTGTGCAAGAAATCAGAAACATACACAAAGCATGCAGATTTGCTGGTAAGTCATATTGTCTCCACATACTTTTGACTATATAACTTTCTTTATAGTTAAATTATGTCCCTTTGAGCTTGTTGATCTGTTTTTGTGTAAGCTATTAAACCTGTTCCTTTTTAACCATCTCCTTTAAGTTTTATTATTGTTCTTTTTAAGCTGTATCTTTTAATGAAGGGCTCAGGCCCCATGTAAAGCAATCAGGGGTCGTTTTGTTTCTACATAAATATGTTGGACGCAGCTTCCAAATAATTGAGTAGCATGGCTTTCAGGATCTTCGGGAGGTAACGCTACATGGAACATGCCTCGAGTCACACATCACACTGGACCACCATGATGTGGGCTGACTTGAAGCTGACCCGTTGCTTGTCAGGCCGGCCAAATGCAAATTAAGCGAATGTGTTATTTGTGCATGCAGAGATTTTCAGCTTGATGGTTGTTCATATTGTTAACATTCAAATAAAATAATTGTAATCTGACCATTATCAAAATTATTGTTTGACCATCCAAATAGGATATTGTGTATTAATTTCACAAAACATGAAACCCTTTCTACAACGCATACCCATAACCTTGGTTGTTGGGTCGCAGCATGGGTGAGCGTTGCACCTGCTGTCTCTACCAACAGTCCATGGCTACCACCAGTGTTGCTGTTATGCCTTTACCTGTACATTCTGTGATGTTATTGAGCCACCTCTGGGCATTTCCGTCCTTCTTCACTGATGATGATCCCAAGACATTTGAACTTTTACACTGTCTGTTGTCTTTGTCCTCTGACTGATCTTTGTCTCTTTCTTGTATTTCACCTCTTGGATTGTTTATTCTATTGTTATCGCTCAGATTATCTCCACTTGGTGCACTTTGCTGATCCGTCCATCCTTCCATTGCCATTTTCATGTCTCTTCTCACCTCATTGTTGACCAATGTTGCTGTGTTCCTTACTTTTTGTCAAGTCTCTTCTATTGTTGCTTAGGTCAAGCATCACATCAGCGACCCCTGCTTGAGTTTGACAACAATATTTTCCTAAGTCATCTTTTGCTACTTCTCTCCTGACTTCTAAAACTTTGTGTCATCTAGTGCGAGCAGTGGTGCAAACTTGCCTCCAATTGTTGCTTGGGAAGTCCTACATGGAGTGTCTTTCCGCCTGTTTAAGATTTTTTTGGGCATGTTGGCCTTATTCAGAAGTTCAAGGTCACCATGTCATGGGCATTACCAGTGAATGTTCTTGTCTTTGTTCTGTTTATTCCAGATGGAAACCTCTTCTGTACCAACATATAGACACTTTAGTAATGATGTTTTTCAAGAGTATCTTCTAGCACCATTTTGCAGCCGGCAAATTCCAGCAGCTGTAGTCCATTTGTTGTAGTATTTCAAGACGGTTCACAGAAGCTCCCACATACTGTAGCAGGGACAGCCCCTACATTGACATCAGCAGAAAAACAAATGCACGATGTGCTGTCTGTTGGGTTGTGATTTATTTCCACATTGGACACACCCTGGTGATTATAGTGAATAATTAACCTTTGTCCTCAACAAATTTTTAATGACATGTATGTGGCAACCAACCAAAGTTGTAATGAAAAGTTCAGTTTGAACATATCCAGTACCTGCCATTTGAAATATAGTTGAAAAAACTTCATACAACTCCGTTAAATCAACAACAGATGCATCATGCAGTTAATATATGGAAAACCTGATATTTAATCAACTCACATTCATGAAAGTGAACATTACCTTTGAATGTCAGTATCACAAGCTAAATTCAAAGACAGAACTGATTCAGAATAAATAGGCTTACTACTTACACATATATATATATATATATATATATATATATATATATATATATATATATATATATATATATATATATATATATATATATATATATATATATATATATATATATATATTTAGTAACGAAAAAAAATGAACTAAATACAGCACTCCTTTGATTTTGTCACAAATACCTCTCACGGTCTTGGCCAGGGAAAAGCATTACTGATTAACCTATAGGGAATGTGGCAAAGCTGCTGTAATTTTGTGCTAAAAAAGCCAAATGTTCCTTTAATTCAGTAGGCCAGAAAATCTTGTGTAACATAGTTCACAAACACACACACACACACACACACACACACACACACACACACACACACACACACACACACACACACACACACACACACACACACACATGGTATGCTCACCAGACCATGCTGATCAGGAGGGGTAATGTTTATTCTTAACCTTTTAATGTCAGCAATGGTATTAGACAAGGTGGTATTTTGTCACCATTTCTTTTTAACACTTATATGAATGATTTGTCTAATGAGTTGAATTCCTGTAGATCTGGATGTATGATTGGCTCAGTTCTTGTGAACCACATTATGTATGCTGATGACCCGGTAATATTTTGTCCTTATAGTGCTGAATTACAAAATATGCTAAAAATATGCACCAGATATGGGTTGGAGTTCGACATTATGAACAACTCTAGTAAGAGCAAAGTTTTGATATTTAGATGTAAACAGGATATGATATTGCCTTTTCCCAAGTTACATTTATCTGGTAAGGAGCTGTCAATTGTCACTGAGCTCAAATATCTTGGCCACATCATAAATGAAGACTCAGCTGATGATAAAGACATTCATCTGCAGTGTCCAATGATATATGTCCAGGGTAACATGTTGATATATAAATTTAATATGTGTAATATCCATGTGAAAGTTGCCCTATTTCGAGCTTACTGCACACCAATGTACACAGCACATTTGCGGTTTAAATTCAAGGAAAGTAGCATGAGAAAACTGAGGGTAGCTTATAATGATGTTATGAGAATGCTCACTGGTGTACCAAGATTTGCCAGTACTAGTGAATTGTTTGTCAACATAGGTGTACCTTCTTCTATGGCTGTACTCAGAAATTTAATGTATAAATTCATGTGCAGGCTGGAAGATTGTGAAAACCATATTGTACAAAACCTAGTAAATCGTACCAGAAGCTGCACTAGATTTTCTTCTGACTTGTGGAGATACTGGTATAAATGCCTTCATACGCTGTATGTTTAACATTTTAATCTGTTTTATTTATGTGTTGTATGTTCTCTTTGTATATATGTTTAGTACGCTGTCTATGGACCTCTTAAGAGAGAGAGAGAGAGAGAGATAGGGGTGTCAGCCGAACCTCGCCGCAAGCTGCCGCGCTTGTGCCTCAATGTTAATTCCAATTTTTTTCAACTTGCTCTAACTGGCATTTATATTTAAGATACATGGACGAATGATACATCAAACGAGAGCTAACGTATTGAATTTCAATAATATTGCTTTACTTTTCGCATTTTACCCCGTTTGATCCATAAAAGTGTGTGTTTGTGGAGCAATACGTTAAAATTCTTGGCGAGCATTTTTGACTTTTCGAGATTCAGCCCGTTTCGAATTCTCTAAATCGGTTCGCATTCGTTACTCGTATCGTTTTTATTGTTTAGTAGATGACAAGATGACATTCTAATGTTCATGTTCATATAAAATCTAAAACAAATGGCCAAAGGGAAAATAATATTATTTACGTACGAAATGTTACGGTGTAAACAAATGTATTTTTTTCCCAATTTCATCAGATGGCCGCGACATATGTACACACTTTTAACAAATTTAAGTATGATGTTACAAATGGGTTAAGTTTTTTTTCTTATTTAATGGACCGGAATGGTCATATTTTGCACTACAAAACGTTGTCCAATCATCTCATGCTCGCCGCGTGAGCCCGTATCAGGGTCAACTTTGCCTTCACTCAACACGGCTTCGCACTCTCGCAACCACCGCTGAACGTGCTCCGTTAAACAAAGTCGATTTGCGTTCATTTATCAATCCGAGCCCTAATATCCATCCATATACAGGGGTAATTCAAGTATAGTGGAATACTTTGGTCAAGTTTATTAACTTGGCTCGAAGCCAAGTCATGGCGATCAGCCCGGTTTGTTTGTATGTATGTATGTATGTTGTGTGTGTGTGTGTGTGTGTGTATGTATGTGTGTGTGTGTGTGTGTGTGTGTGTGTGTGTGTGTGTGTGTGTGTGTGTGTGTGTGTGTGTGTATGTATGTATGTATGTATGTATGTATGTATGCATGCATGCATGCATGTATGTATGTATGTATGTATGTATGTATGTATGTATGTATGTATGTATGTATGTATGTATGTATGTATGTATGTATGTATGTATGTATATGTCCAGTATGTATGTATGTATGTATGTATGTATGTATGTATGTTTGTATGTATGTATGTATGTATGTATGTATGTATGTATGTATGTATGTATGTATGTATGTATGTATGTATGTATGTATGTATGTATGTATGTATGTATGTATGTATGTATGTATGTATGTATGTATGTATTTTGTATGTGTGTGTGTCATGTGTGTGTGTGTGTGTATGTATGTGTATGTATGTATGTATGTATGTATGTATGTATGTATGTATGTATGTATGTATGTATGTATGTATGTATGTATGCATGCATGCATGTTTGTATGTATGTATGTATGTATGTATGTATGTATGTATGTATGTATGTATGTATGTATGTATGTATGTATGTATGTATGTATGTATGTTCTAACATTTTTTTTGATCCGCGATACAGGTCGCAATTTTTGAAATTTCTCAATTTTTTTTTCTTCAATCGCTAAGGCGGCAATGATGCGCAGAACCGAGTGGTTTTGTTTTGACTTGACCCAAAACTAAGGTCAAGGTCATCGAATAAGTAAAAAACTAGCACCTCGAATAACTCCGTTAATAATGGTCGGATCGTTAAAAAGTTTACACCATCGTGTAGCTCATTCCAATTGCAAACTTTTTCTAATGACATATGTGGCAATCGCACCGACGGTTTTCCCAAGCGCCTTAGGTCGAAAAAACGTGGTATCGGTCGAAATGGCAACATAAGTTTCAGGACTATGTTGAGCGCCTTTAAGGTATCTTTTTTTGTGATCCGCGATACCGGTAACAATTCTGCAAGTTTTTAATTTTTTTTTTCGCCAATCGTTAGGCGTCAATGTTGTGCAGAACCGAGAGGTTTTGTTTTGACCTTGACTCAGAACTAAGGTCAAGGTCATCGAATAAGTGAAAAAATTATATCTTATATAACTCCGTTAATAATGGTCGGATTGCTACATAATTTACACCATCGTGTAGCTCATTCTAATTGCAAACTTTTTCAAATGACATATGTGGCCATCCAACCAACGGTTTTCCCAAGCGCCTAAGGTCGAAAAAACGTGGTATTGGTCCAAATGGCAACATAAATAGTGTTTCATGAATATTTTGAGCGCCTATAAAACCGTCGATACATGTCCGATGGTGCATTTTTTTGTGATTATTTTTATAAGGCCAAGTTCACCCATGGTTACATGGGCATCTTGTTTTCGTATCAAATGGACCGGAATTGTCGTATTTTAGACTTTAAAATGTTCGATTTTGTCATTCCCGCGCCGGGAGAGCGTATAGCATGCCTTCACACGGCCGACTCAAGATCGCTTACGCGACTGATCGCTTGGGGTCATACAAAGTCGATTTTCGTTCATTTATCAATCCGAGCCCTAATATCCATCTATATACAGGGGTAATTCAAGTATAGTGGAATACTTTGGTCAAGTTTATATTCTTATTAAATGGCCTGGAATTGTCGTATTTTAGACTTTAAAATGTTCGATTTTGTCATTCCGCGCCGAGAGAGCGTAGGGCATGCCTTCACACGGCCGACTCAAGATCGCTTACGCGACTGATCGCTTGGGGTCATACAAAGTCGATTTTCGTTCATTTATCAATCTGAGCCCTAATATCCATCTATATACAGGGGTAATTCAAGTATAGTGGAATACTTTGGTCAAGTTTATTTTCTTATTGAATGGACCGGAATTGTCGTATTTTAGACTTTAAAATGTTCGATTTTGTCATTCCCGCGCCGGGAGAGCGTATAGCTTGTCTTATCAGCATTATGTGATTTCGATTCTTGAACTTAATATGGTACTTAATTTATTTATTTGGGGTTGTGGATTCAAAAAATTATCCGTTACAGGCCAGTACCTTCAAAGGCAATATGCCGCTTGCGCTAGCGCGTGGAATTCGGCAGTTAGGGTTCACAGAGTAGATGTTGAGCTGCCGACAGTTACTGCGACGGTTGCGCGAGCTGCTCGTCGCCAAGGGCACCACCCAGATTTAACACATCAAAGAGATTCTGTTAACCACGTTTTGTGTCAGATTCGTTCACGGAGTACATCCCGAGTATATCATGAGTTCACTCCAGCCTTATATAAGTTGCGTATTGGCACGTCAATATTCATAACCATTGCGGTTAAACAATTCGCATTTGAATCTCTCTCTGACAAAATTTTTGCGTGAAGACGCGAGTGACCACTGACTTTAAACCATCACTGGTTTAATCGAACCATATATCTCTCATCTTACTTGACGCGGTGTATATATATTTCACCAATCTTATAAAGGGTGTGACAAATATAAGTTGTACTGCCCTAGTCTGGCCCTGAGGATTTTTATTGGTCTTGGTGGACCGCTAGAACATTTTATTATAACCTAGAAAAACTTGTTCTGTCACGAAAACAACTAGGGGAAGTTTTCAGTAAAGAAGAAAACACTACGCTGTTGTCCGATGAAACCAGCAAATTTGGGCGGAAGTTTATGGGGTATGAAGCTGCTGATGAAAAAGGGAATCTTTGGGTGCTGGGTTAATTTGCGGGACATTGAAGCAGGACACCCTTAAGGTATATAGAGAAATACTTCAAGATCTAGATGATGCTGCAAATGCCTCTCAAAATGAAGTGTCTAAGTTGGTTCTACAACACATTTCTCGTACAATGTCTGACCGTGCAGCAACAGAAATCAAATTCAACCAGCTCTTAGAGAATTACCTTGTTTGGCAATTTCAGACAGGTGTCTGGTTGCAATAGTTTAAGCCTTGTTTGGCAATTTCAGACAGGTGTCTGGTTGCAATAGACTTAGCATTGTTTCGCAATTTCATATAGGTGTCTGGTTGCAATTGCATTGTTTGGCAATTTTAGACAGGTACCTGGAAAAGTGAAAAGTGGCTGTCATCCTGTCAATTCTGGCACAAAACCGAGCAATTCCATGGAATTTGAAACCTCATTAACTTTTTTACTAATTGATTTAAAAAAATTAAACAGCTTTTTAGAATCCTCTACATTGCACATTTCTTTTGGTATAATTTCACTATGATATTCAAAATATAAGACATGAAAAGTGGCTGTTATCCCTTACCGTGGAATTCTGGCACAAAACCGAGCAATTCCATGGAATTTGAAACCTCTATAACTTTTTTACTAATTGATTTAAAAAAATGAAACATAGCTTTTTAGAATCCTCTACATTGTACATTTCTTTTAGTATAATTTCACTATGATATTCAAAATATAAGACATGAAAAGTGACTTATCCCTTACCTTAGAATTCTGGCACAAAACCGAGCAATACCATGGGATTTGAAACCTCTATAACTTTTTTTTCTAATTGACTTAAAAAAATGAAACATAGCTTTTTATAATCCTCATAAGTATACCTATCTTCATGTATAATTTCAACGAGATACAATGAATTTGAAAAAAATCCCTGACAGCTGTTAACCCCGGTCGAACGGTAATATCGGACGTCTTGTAGGGCTAGCCCTGTTTTGGCCGTTGGCTTCCCTGTGTGTCGA
The DNA here is from genome assembly GCA_034190875.2 of Urechis unicinctus. Lineage (NCBI taxonomy): Eukaryota > Metazoa > Annelida > Polychaeta > Xenopneusta > Urechidae > Urechis > Urechis unicinctus. Next base: position 39,225,243 of record CM067348.1, on the reverse strand, counting down.
CCAGGCATTCGCTTTAAACAGACAGTAAGTGAGTAATACCTTTTGTTATCGCTTCTGGAGATACATTGCCTCCCAATATTTACATAATTATTGGGTGGTAACAGACAATCCCATACAAATGTATGTCCCTGACTGAATGAGGTGCAATGCGTTCCATTGGGTGTACCCCTCGCGGTGCGCGGACATATGCTCACAAGACAAATGCTCACAAGACAAATGCTCACACCCTTAACAGATTTTCGGACAAATGCTCACACTTTTTTTTATTATATAATCTTTATTATAACAGTATAGCATAAATAGATTACATAGCATAAATCAAGAAATTGAATAGCATAATGGAGCAATGGAATATAACCTCATACAAGGCAATAACGGTAAATCGCATCACTGCAAGCGGATGCTGTGTCCCACAGCAATGAGGAACTCTACTGTGGTTCTGTTTCCCTCCACCAAGTTCTGCAGAGTGTCTGCAACCTACGCTGGCGCTTCTTGGGCAGCTGACCTCTGGAGTACTGCATCATCTGTGTTGTAGCCAAAACGTAGTCCTTGCGTAGACCTTCAACAACTGTCCAGAATGAAGGCTGATGATGTCCAACTAGTTTGAAGAATGAGGTGTTCCATCCTTCACAAGCGTTATTAGTACAGGAACGGTCATCCAGGGTGGCTTGGTGAACATTCCAAACGGGAATGTCGTAGCGTGGTGGGATGTGGCGAACACGGAGTGGTGGGAGGGGAACATCGTGCTGAGCTCTTGGAGGCTGGACACGGCGGTAGGACCCAGAAACGTAGGTGGCATCAAAGTACTCAACTAAAGCCTCCATCCCCTCAGGTACCCGGTCCTTCAGATATTCCATTCCTTCCTGCACCTGGTCCGGAGGAAGAAAGGCTAGGCCATCAAGCATACCGCAGAAATGCTTGACATCGTCATCCATACGGTAAAGCTCAGTCTTGCCTAGGTCCTGAATCTTCCTCCAGGTGCTCTGGGTGAGGTGGTAGAAGCAGCCTTGAGTGGTGAAGTGTGGTCCAAGCACAGCTGTCACTGCTTGGATGGCTGCCAGCTCGAAGTCGGTGATGACAATCCAGGGGTCTGGATAGATGAGCAGCTCCTCCATCTTGTCCAGAACAGCATGCAGGAGTTCTTGATAGACCTGTGAACTCTTTCCAGGCAGGAAGGCATAGACGCAGGAAACGTTGCCATCACCAAGGGGAGCACGGATGACGTAGAGCTGTTCGAAGACATTTGGACTCATTGAGAAGTTGCCATCCATGTACCAAGTGTCAGCTGAACCTAGATGACGTAACTGCTCCTCTGATGCGTAGACCACAACACGCTGCCTTTCCTCAGGGCCCGAGTCGTGGATGAGGAAGGGCCTGTGAGTTGCTCCTCCAGTCAGTGTCCAGTCCTCAGTGATGTTGAGGTCTCGAATTGAAGCAGGGTCCTGAGGCAGGAATCCACGACGCTGTCTTTGGAGATCCCGTTTACAAGACTGGAGGTTGCCGATGTTGACACGGACCTCATCAGCTGCATGAAGAAGGGCTTGTGTGAGGAGTTGGTTTGGACGAGAACTGGACTGCTTGGCTTGGGCCTTCATCGTCGTTCGAAGCTTGGTGACCTCAACCCCAGTCCTGTCAGCTGGATGGTTGTGAGAGACATGAGTTCTCGGGTTCTCGTAGGTAGAGTCTGTAGTTAGGCTGCCCTTGCACCCTGATGACCGCTGTTGTGTGCACTGCCATCTGATCCAGTTGTTGTAGCTCCTCTTCTTCACATACATGTAGCCTTCCAGACAGAGCTTGTCGCCTCCTCGATTAGTCTTGATGATCTCCATGGTGAGTGTTTGTGAATTACTCTGATACCTGACATCCTTATATATGGTCAAAATTTGAGCTCATCACATCCAAGAACTACTCAGATTGCTCAACACATAGCCTAGGATTAGCTCATGTATACAGATTAGCTTCTAACGAACGCTAACACCTGAGGTGATTCTAACGGTTCGATTCTAACACCCTTTAGTGCTGAGACGAACTGTGAAAAGAGAGGTGATTCTAACGGTTCGAATCTAACACCCTTTAGTATTGAGACGAACTGTGAAAAGAGGTGTGACAAGTGAGAACATTTGATGTTACACCTTAGATTACATAGATTAGATTACATAGGCAACAAAGCTTTGTCATAAAAAGATGTCACACATTCTCCTATATCTACAAAGACTTGATAGACCACAAGCCAATAATCAGAAATATATAAAAAAATATATATAAAAAAAAGTGTGAGCATTTGTCTGAAAATCTGTTAAGGGTGTGAGCATTTGTCTTGTGAGCATTTGTCTTGTGAGCATTTGTCCTGTGAGCATTTGTCTTGTGAGCATATGTCATGGAATCCCCCCTCACGGCCCCCATGCTGCTCATATGCCCAAATCACACATGGGCTCTCTCATGACAATTGCACCTTGCACACTGAAAATCAGCCCAGTGTGACTTTGACCCCTGAATACTTATTGAAAAATATCATGTACCATGTTAACCCAAACGGGGAATAATTTTTTATGGCAAATTACTCATGCACCACTCTTATTTTGATGGTCCATTACAAACTTAATGTCAGCCCTGCATGACCTCCCACCACAACCACCTACCTTGTGTTGTAACTATCAACTTTATCACCTGGTGGTCTGGTACAAGTAAAGGCAACCAATAGATTTTAAACAGAATTAGCAGAAAAGCTGCTAAGTTGATGAGTCAAGATATTTGTAGTTTTGATATGTTGTATGTAAACTATGTCGTTAGAAAAGTGGAAAGCATAATGTCTAACGCTGATCACCCTCTGAATAGCTTGTATACAACCGTGAGATCAAACAAGAGGCTGAGAGCCATCTCATGCCACACAAAACGATATCAACACAGTTTTGTGCCATACTCAATTCATGTTTTTAATAATGTCTAAACCATGTATCCTGTATCATGTAAACTCAATGCAGTTTTGAAAGTTTTGATATCACACTTTAATGGAAGCAGGTGGTCTCAAATCATTCATAATTTCACTATCTCCTTGCAAACTACAAATTACATATGCAAGACTTATAAGATAAAGACTGATCAAATTTCTTGTCTTATTAAGCAAGCTATCAACTTCAAATTACACATGGACTCCTCTCATAATGATTGAACCTTGCAAACTAGAAATCAGCCCCACATGATCCTTGATGCCTGAGTTATTATTGAAAAACTTGTTTCATCTTATAGAGACTGTTCAGCCCATATTTGTAATGAAGTTGCCTAGCAAGCTGCTTGGCAACTGCACCTTGGAAACCAAAAGTTTAAAGTTTCAGTCGCTATGTGGCGCTGCGGTCTCAGAAAATAGATCCTTACTTCGGCTGTCGCCATTTTTGTTTTTGTAAATTACCTTACCTGTATACACATGGATAGCGACATATTTAATACCCATGGTGAAATTAAGCTCTAACACTGCTTTTGGCACACAGGCCCATACCCATAGGGCTGGTTCCAGGTTTCTGGAACCCAACCTCCCTGCTCCCCTGCCTCATTTGAAATAAAATACATGGCTCAAATCAATACTGGTCTAGTGGACTAGGCCATTAAAATCTGACAAGTGGAAGCCCCCACAATGCTGATGGGGCAGTCCAATGGAATTAGGAGTGGGTTATCAGTAACATCCAACACATCATTACTATCCTGGGGTGGGGGTGACAATATACGCCGACAAATCCCAGTGTTTCACTTACATGGAGCTTTAAGTGCTCGTCTTTAAATCTCATGCGTGAACCTTTCAGAAGCTGATGCTACCCATCCTGGTGACGTCTATCACATGGCACAGTCCTCACATAGGGGAGTCCATCATAAGGTTATATTCATCACTCTGGAATATCCATAAGAGTAATACCGGCCATCACATGGTAATGTCCAACACTTAGTAATGTCCTTCCAAGGTATGGTTCATCACACGTTAACATCCAACGCTTGGTAATGTCCATCAGGTGGTAATATCTGTCACATGGTAATGTCCAACATTTGGCAATGTCTATCACTTGGTTATGTCCAACATCTGATGATATCCAGCACACATTGCCCATTGCTACAGGTGACATCACAGAACTGCCATCAACAAACTTTAGCATCTGTCACACACCCTCACCATGCAGTCGTACATGGAGCGCCGCCTGGTGGGACTCCATGATGCTGGCACTGAGTCCCATTTGAAGGAGAGATTGATTGTGTTTGCAGTTGGTTTTCTAGTCATAGCTGCCTTACCATTCATCCATCTAGGTAAGTTCATGCATCATTATTGTTTAAGACTAATATCTTAAGACAGCTGATTAAAGAATGTTGTGGAGTATTGAATGGGGAAAATAGATGGGGAATTTGGCATGATAATTATTAATAGAAATGTGGATGCTCTTCTTTTCAAATTTCTTTAGCTATACATGGATTTTACCATGCAAAATATAGCCAAAAGCATCTTGCTATTAATGCCACTGTTAATAATGGCCATCTGGTTTGTGCGACAGGTTTGTTCTACTACATTTGGGCACCAGACAAACCAACCATTGACAGAGCCAAATGCTCCTGCAACTGCTTTGACACAGTGTTCCGAGGTAGATTTTGATATTATATCCAGTTAGAGCTGTTATAACAGCCTGGACTGTTGTCTTTCTATTTTACAGCTTTGATTGTGTGGTTGTTTAATGTTTTTCAAGCGCTGTGATGATGGTATTGCGTGCAGGGCGATATGAATGGCCGCCAAGCAGCTACAAGCACATCTACTTCAACTCCACCTCCAACACGCTGTGTGTATGGCTGCTCATTGTGGGTGGGATATTAGCATTCTATGAATGCATCCGCTACCTCATCCCTCTTGTCGTCCAAAAGCGGTTTCGACTCGGAATGATAATTCTCTTCCTTTCATCCCTCTACCCTCACTACTACGGCTGGTGGGGCTTCTTTAATTATCTCAATGAGGATTTCTACTATCAGTGGAACCACCAAGTCTTCTTCTCCCTCACTGAGCTTCTCTCCACCGTTGTTGTCATCCACCTCTGTAACAGTGACAACCGAGTCGAGTCATGGAAACTTCTTGTGATATTTAACATCAACCTTATGCATGTTATCGTCAGTGGCTTAGACCAGTTCATCGGTAATGTGCTGTACCGTGGGGGCCAGCATTTTGAAGCCATTCGCGACTTTGGTTTGATGATGCCGGATGTCTTTCACGTGTTGCTTTCTTTCTTTGAAATGCAAATTTTAGCAGAGAAACGGCAAACCAGCTTGCTGCGCTTGTTTTACCGTGAGGAGATTCTCATGTCTGTTGTCATGGTGACTCTGTTTTCATTGCTAGGTAAACACTTGTAAATATTTAAACTGTGATTGACATGCTGTGAGCTGGAGGTGGGGGCTCTGCTCTTCACATTCCATATTACAAGAAATAAAAGTCATGATTCATTTTATTATTCACAATACCAATTTTTTTCAACAATTAATTAAATTAGTTGTATCTGATATAACATGGAGATTAAGAATCTTCATGTCAAGCAATATTCAGCATTAACAAACAATAATTTCTATTCCATTGGGTCTAATCTAACTTTGGTAATATGCTAGCTTATTCACCCCTGTTAACATATAACACTAGTGTTCAGTTAAGCATGGTTGAGGTGAAGATCTGTTGCAGGATTTGAGGTAGGTTCTTCGTGTCCATACAGAGGAAACCTCTCCCAGCAGGCATCTGTTTGACAATTCTACACATAACACAGGTGTTACCATGAGCACCAATTGTTGTCATGATATCACTTTAATAGTGATCATTGTATTTTGCTGTTTATTTTTTATCAAAAGGACACAATATATACCCATTTAGAACATAGTTATTTTCATTATTATTGTTGATGAATTGGTACAAATATGGAGGATAAGGTTTTCTTTAATTTAAATGCAAGATAATATTAGAACATGTGATTTGATGATTGAACATGGGGAATTTGTGGTATACAACCTGTTGGCCTGGTCCCCCAACGATCCTATAAATATCACATAGGCATTCACTTCCTCATTGGCTGTGAGGATGTCAGCAAAGTGTTTGGGACGGATGCCATAGCGATCAAGGTTGGCGTCACTGAGAACGATGACAAAGTGTTCATCAGCCTCTTCTTTGGAGATGCTACTGATGGCGTGTTGGGTGGCTTCTAGGGTGTGATCACCGCTGATACAGAACTGGGCATGTGCGTGGAGTGTCTGTCACACCACACTTAGTCACATGACTGCCAGGCAAACTGACATCACACCGTCACATTGTGTAAGAATTGACTTGGTCTTCAAAATGAATTCTATCATGAAGAAGTGAAATGAAAACGAAACACTTAGATTTAACATTACTCACAAAAAGAAGGTAATGGTTGAGGATTAGTCTGCGTCCCAGACATCAGGGGTTCCGCTACGCTTCTCGCCCTTGGCGAGACTATTGAATATCATTAACATGTAAACTAGCTAGGGGACCATGACTAGTTGAGGATGTTTTTGATGCTTGGACATCTCCTCCCCCCCCCCCCCCCCCCCACCCACACCACCCCCTCCCATCCACCTCCCTTAAAAACCATTGCCCAAATGGCACCAATCCATTGCCCAGGTCCTGAGCCCAGCCGGGAACAGAAGGAGTCATGAGTAATGGAGAATTGAGAGCTGTGAATTAAGGCTTCATTGAGTTTATAACAGGGAAGTAACAGCCAATGAAAGGACCGGAACAAATGCTGGATCAAACACCATGATTGGATGATCAAATCCCAAGGAAAATGGAAGGTACTCCAGACTGCTACCTTAATGACGTCGAGCCGTGCTTTGTTGTTCTTGGGAGGTTTGTCGCCTTTCACTATGTCAAACTTGTAGCCCTCTCCAGAATGGCCCACAATCTCATACTTAACACACACAAAATACTATCCACAACATATTGCATCGACGCTACACAGTGTTGGTTCCACAACCCTTGTAATGTTATAGCATTGTCATGGCTATAAAATCAGTTGTGAGCTCTTTTTTGGATCTGTATGACTGCAGTATGACTGACCTTGACCTTCTGTTCATAGCCATCCAGAGCTTCCATTACCATCAACATGGACTCCATTTCCCGCTCGAGTCGATTATCGTAGCCGTTGAAGCGATACATGCTACCAGACACGTCACACAGAAGACGGACCAACTTGGGTTTCTGCTGCGGACTGCCAAGCTGCCCAACACACATATGCATGCCCAAAACATCTGACATCTGTATGTTGATATGCATAAGTGAAAAGAAGCAAGGATATCAACAAACCTCTGGCTCCTTCTCCCCACGGCGTTTGTAGATGGATTGTTCACCAGTCAAACCTTCGATCAGTTTAGCGTCATCAAAGTCTCCATGGTTCTGATGCTTCAGCCATTGTCTCTCCTTGCCTTTTGCCTGACATGGCACGTTCAACGAAGTTAATTCATGAAGGAATCCCAATGACAAATACATAATAGTGTAATGAGGTTCAACCAGGTAAAGATTCAAGTTGGTCCTGTCGAATCCTACTGATAATGCCTTACCCATGACATCATAATGTCCCCGGCTATCATACCATAAGCGACCATACCCCACCTGCAGACTTTCCATGATGACTCGTAATGACTTGATCTGATGACGTACACCATCCATGTATCTCTCATACAGCTCAGCGTCAAATTCACTCATCTGGATCTGTTTGAGGCGCTCGCGGAATGCTTTCTGTCCCATCTCACGAGCTGCACGCTTAACCTGATAGAGAAACACACGCACTCATCATGACCAACTCTACCACACTGAACCATACCTCTTTCATTCTCTATAACTGATGTCATCCCATACGAGCAGCTACAGGGAATGATGCATCCCTCACCTCCTCGGGCACATGCATAGCTTGTTTCTCCCAGTCGGGAATCTGATGTACATCCTGTCCAATGTCTAGTCGATAGGGCCCCCCCACACCCCCCAACCCTGCGGTATTCATTCCCCCTATTCACACAAACATATTCACATAATACTTTGATGGTGGGATAAGTATTTAAAATAAACTGCTTTGAAATATATCAAATTTATGAGGCATATTAGGTGAGATGGTCCACCTGATCCCCCGGCCCATGTATCACCCCCAACATGGGGGGACCCTGTGGGATCCACTTTCCCAAACTTGGGATCAAATTCTGTTGGTTGTTTCCCAAATTCTCGTTCATTCATGTAGTCGACCTTCACACAACATGCTTGTTGATTTCACTTGCTCATATGGTGTAAGCAGATGCAATGAACACACAATATATTTATTATATTTATAAACAAACAAAAGGCTACCGGTTGTAGGTTGTTCTCTACCCCAACTACTGTACCTAAGACACGTTTATAATTCACGCATGACACCATTTCCTGTCACAATCTCCATGGATATTGACAACTGACTGAAGCCTAATATCTGATAACATCGATATTAGGCACAAGGGCAGGAACCAGTTATGGAGTCCTAAGTAAGATTTCAAGTCATGATTTGAGGAAGTTGTTTTTGTGCAACAGTGTTGGCTGCATTCTTTTGATTTCATATTTGTTTGCATTAGTGAGGATGACATATCTATGTTCCTGGTTCACCTTTAATTCTCCATCTTCCCCTTGACCAATGAGATGCCTCCATTGTTTTAGGGACTGGTCGAGGTAAAACAGAGCTGTTTGCCACAATCTGACGCAGCCTCCATTGTCCACAGTAACCAGCCCATCATGGGACATGGTTGCCATGACAACACCAGCTTCTGTGGATGGGGAACCTGCGTAATACCACTGGTTGTAAACGTTGTGGTTTGTTACCCTGGAAACAAGGACATTAACATATATAAATACAGCGTCAAAGACTCATCAATAACAACTTGTCAAAGTTAAAAGTGTTTCATTTTTACATATTTAAAATCATTAAAAAGTGTTGAATGACAAGTATAATGGATGAATGGATGGACTGTCGGAGCACCATCATTTATGGATAGCCTACTTCTTTAACACACAACTTGGCTGTGAGAGGACTGAGCAAACAGGAGCTTACCCTGGTACTGGGACGTAACAGGAGCTTACCTTGGCACAGGGGTGTAACAGGAGCTTACCATGGCACAGGGACTAACAGAAGCTTACCCTGGCACAGGGATGTAACAGGTGCTTACCCTGGCACAGGGACATAACAGGAGCTTACCCTGGCACAGGGAGGTAACAGGAGCTTACCCTGGCATAGGGATGTAACAGGAGCTTACTCTGGCACAGGGACATAACAGGAGCTTCCTCTGGAACAGGGGCGTAACAGAAGCTTACCCTGGCACAGGGACGTAACGCAGCTGTTTATTGACAAGATCCACCACCTCCAGGTAGCCCGATAAATTCTTCGGACGAACACCTGAAAAATACACATAACATTACTTAGAACAACAAGGTCAAATAGTGACAGTATTGCATGACGATGATTGTGATGCTTGGACCAGTGCAATCAGCTGCCAAAATGGCTGATGTGACAAAAAGCGAAGCAATAGCGTTGAGCCACTTATGCAGGGCAAGGGTACCTACCATCAGGATAGACTTCCACAGGAGCCTGCCAAACAGGTAACACACGCACCACCTGGCCTGAGTCAGGTAGATAAGCGACAGGGGGTCTAGAACGCAGCCGACCTACACTGCCACGAGGCTCTGTTGACAAGTAACTACCAAACTTCTCCGAGGGTCCGCGGTTATCCTCAGGGTCAGGGGAAGGTCGTGGGATTGAGTATATCTCAATGTCAGACTGTCACATGAGAAGACAAGACACAATGTATGATTAGCAAGAAAGCCAATTCAAAAGCATTGTGACAAACCAGTCCATTAACAAAGGAGCTGTTCCAGATGACTGATAATGTGCTAATGTTATGCCAATATTCAAAAAAGGAAACAGTCAGCAGCCAGCCAATTACTGGCTAGTCAGCTTAACATCAATGGAGAGCAAAATAATGGAGCACTTGTTAAAGACAAATTCACAGAACACTTGCTTTAATATGCATATGCATTAAACATAACTTGAGAGGTCTTGCCTTACCAACCTTTTGAAATTTCTAGAGGACTCTTGGGACCCTGTAGATGTTACTTATTTAAACTATCAAAAAAAGTTCCGCACCAACGGTTTGCTAGCAAATCAGACCATCGGTGGTAGTGTATTAGCATGGATAAATGAATGGCATCGGTGGTAGTGTATTAGCATGGATAAATGAATGGCATCGGTGGTAGTGTATTAGCATGGATAAATGAATGGCATCAGTGGTAGTGTATTAGCATGGATAAATGAATGGCATCAGTGGTAGTGTATTAGCATGGATAAATGAATGACTAAGTAATAGATGGCAGAGTGTTGATAAATGGCATTGAATCAGATTAGACAAGGGTTATTAGCAGTGTCCCTCAAAGGTAGGTCCTGGGACCCATTCTTTTCTTAATCTACATAAATCATCTAGACAGTGCTGTTAACATAATGCTGAAAAAAATTGCAGATGACACCAAACTTTACTCCAGAGAGAAGATCATAAGCTAGGCATATAAATTACAAGAAAGCTTACATTATGTGCAAGATGAGGGAAATGACTGGTGTATGCTTCTTGAACTGTACTGTACTGCATATAAGTCAGGCAAATGAAAAGTATGAATACCTAATGGGCGATTCTACACTGTGTCGGATGAAAGAGATTTGTGTCATAATTGATTGGTAAATTAAATCCAGCAAACAATGCAGTTCTCCAGCTGATTAGACGCACGGTCACTAGTCACTCACAGGGAGTTTTTATCAAACTATATTATAAGGTACTTGTTAGACCCCATTCAGAATATGCAATTCAGGCATGGTCACCATTTCTTCAACTTGACTTAAATATATTAGTAAGATTTCAAAGGCGTCCAACAGAATTCTAAGCCAGTATGACTGAGTTATGTCATGAACGAAGATTGCGCTGGTTACAAACTGACAACTCTTAACACACAGCGTCTTGATGGAGACCTCATACAGGTATACAAAATGTTCAATGGATGGGATAATAATATTGCACATTTGTTTTTTCACCTTTGTAGTGCTGAGAACTCAAGACTTCGGGCATATTTGTATACCTTGACAAAACCCATGGCTAGGACAGAATTAAGACGAAATAGCTTCCAACTGCTTTGTTACCCATACAATAGTTTAACAGCAAAGACAGTTTCTCTTTTGAAAACCAACTTGGTATGTATTTTCAGGTCATGCTTCAACACTACCTTATGAGTAACCAATTGTTGATTACTACTGGCAGGGCACCTATGGACCTAACAGTCTTTTTGCACTCACCATAGGTATTGGGCGACCATCCTGTATATCATTTTACTATCAATAATATAAAACAAATAATGTTCTGTACAAAAGGTCACAACCTTGACATATAAATTACAACAAGTTTACAATGGAAAGACAACTAGCTAAGTGGTTAAATGACTTGATAGTGTATTTGATTATGAAGTATCTCAATGAACACCCACTAGTTCTGGCAGTCCTACAGCCACAGTAGCCAGGCTGTGTGTGTGACACATCACACGGTTGGGGCTATGTATTGACCGGTCAAGCACGGCACTCAAATGGCTGTCTGGTAGCGCCACTGGGGCTACCAACTCCATGAATTGTCCTCCCTCCTGCTCTACACCAGTCTGAGGGTTCAAACCACACTCCATAATACTCTGTAGGACAAAGTCGTGTGGCGATTCCTCACTGTGGCTCAGCATGTACTTCCTGTGGACCACGGTAACCGTAGGTCAGTTATGTTTACGAATACAAACAACAGGTGTAGATATTCTGCAGGGAGGAGGTCACTGACCTGTCTGAGTTGGCTTCAGTGATGAGCCAATCATAACGTGAGGTCATCATCATGTTATTGACCTTGACAGGAAGGGACAAAGAGAAACAACGACCTTCCAGCATATGAAGCACCTCAATGTTCTCACTGTACAACACACAACAACAACTCAAGGTCACTGTTCTGCTGGGAAACCATTCATAACAAACTAGCTGCATTTGAATAACATGTATCCAGCTCAGTTTTAGGTTAGATCAGATTTTTTGAAAGATAAATGCAGATTTGGAGAAACCAGATGACATTTGTTAACCTGTCTTGTTTGTATAAGATGAGCAAGCCATCTGACTCATGAGCAAACTGGCTACACATCTTGAAGACACCCTGTAAAACACACACATGACAGTAGCCAACACACACACACATTCAATCAGTCATAAAGATCAAGCAACCATCATGAAACACAATGGCACTCATCTGTAGCATTTGTACCTGCTGTTGTCTGAAGTTGCGTGTGAGTTTGTCAGCTGCAGCCTCAATAACAGACCCCGTTTCCAGACGACTCAGCTGTCCATTTTCCCAGTTGATGGACAACGTTATGTTTGACTGAAAAAGGAAGGGTCCATTACAAAAAATGACCAGTGCTTTTCTTAAAAGCAACAATATAATACAGTGGTTGAATTATATTACTTATGGTAAGGAACAAAATGAATACAGCCACAAAAGTCCTCTAAACACAGGCCACAAAGCGAAAGCAGTCTTAAAAGGTCTCCTACAAAAGGCCAAAGTATGTTAGTGCTCACAATCTCCTCATGGACAATGACAGTATTGTCAAGGGGGAATCCAAGAGGAGCAATGTGTAAGCGCGGTTTGTTTGAGACACTGCGTCGACTGCTGACCGGGAAGATGTCGTAGAGGTCGATGTAAGTGAGGCGCTGTTTAGAGGGACATATGGTGTAGAGTGTGGTGGGGTTGGTGGTGGCGATGTGGATGACGTCTTCCTCAAACTTACCAGGCTGCCTCCATTTACCTGAAAAGACAGACTCCATCAGTTATACAAAAACCAACTATTTGTTGTGTTTTCGTCAAATGTGGAAGGTGAAGAGGACCTTTAGTGACGGCCACATCCACTATGGCGCTGGTCTCGTGGAGGGGAATGGTCCAGAAAGACTCCTGCTCTGTAAACATCATGGCCCTTGCCTCAGTCTTGTCAAGTGAGTGTGAATGTACCTCCATCTGAACAGGACCCTAAGAGGCAAACAGAAAGGAGAGTAAATACAAGACATCAGAGACTTACAGGAGGCTCACATTATCTGTCAATTCAAGATATCAAGTGTCAATGCAAAACAAAGGGTGTCAGTACCGCACAGGAGGCTCACAGAGGAAAGCCAATACAAGACAACAGGGCCCACGGGAGTCTCACAGAGGGAGACCAATGCAAGACAACAGGGCCCACAGGAGGCTCACAGAGGATGGTCAATGCAAGACAACAGGGCCCACAGGAGGCTCACAGAGGGAGGCCAATGCAAGACAACAGGGCCCACAGGAGGCTCACAGAGGGAGGCCAATGCAAGACAACAGGGTCCACTAGAGGCTCACAGAGGATGGTCAATGCAAGACAACAGGGCCCACAGGAGGCTCACAGAGGGAGACCAATGCAAGACAACAGGGCCCACAGGAGGCTCACAGAGGGAGGCCAATGCAAGACAACAGGGCCCACTAGAGGCTCACAGAGGATGGTCAATGCAAGACAACAGGGCCCACAGGAGGCTCACAGAGGGAGGCCAATGCAAGACAACAGGGCCCACTAGAGGCTAGCAGAGGATGGTCAATGCAAGACAACAGGGCCCACAGGAGGCTCACAGAGGATGGTCAATGCAAGACAACAGGGCCCATGGGAGGCTCACAGAGGATGGTCAATGCAAGACAACAGGGCCCACTAGAGGCTAGCAGAGGATGGTCAATGCAAGACAACAGGGCCCACAGGAGGCTCACAGAGGATGGTCAATGCAAGACAACAGGGCCCATGGGAGGCTCACAGAGGATGGTCAATGCAAGACAACAGGGCCCACAGGAGGCTCACAGAGGAAAGCCAATACAAGACAACAGGGCCCACAGGAGGCTCACAGGGGATGGTCAACGTAAGACAACAGGGCCCACAGGAGGCTCACAGAGGAATGTCAATACAAGACAACAGGGCCACAGGAGGCTCACAGAGGAATGTCAATACAAGACAACATGGCCCACAGGAGGCTCACAGAGGAATGTCAATACAAGACAACAGGGCCACAGGAGGCTCACAGAGGAATGTCAATACAAGACAACATGGCCCACAGGAGGCTCACAGAGGAATGTCAATACAAGACAACAGGGCCCACAAGAGGCTCACAGAGGAATGTTAATACAAGACAACAGGGCCCACAGGAGGCTCACAGAGGATGGTCAATGCAAGACAACAGGTTCCTACAGAAGACTTGCCTTTAGGCTATCATATGATCTTCATCAAATATGGGAGCAACTTATGAAAAGCCAAAGGTGAGGATGTACTCATTCAACATACCATCAAAGGTCAGGATGCACTTATTCATTATACCATCAAAGGTCAGGGTGTACTCATTCAACATACCATCAAGGTCAGGGTGCACTCATTCAACACACCATCAAAGGTAAGGGTGTACTCATTAAAAGCACCATCAGAGGTCATGGTGTACTCATTCAAAGTACCATCAAAGGTCAGGGCGTACTCATTCAACGTACCATCAGAAGTCAGAATGTACTCATTCAATGTGCCATCAAAGGTCTGGGTGTACTTATTCAAAATACCATCAGATGTCAGGATGTACTCCGTACAATGCACCATCAACTTAATGGTAGATACATGCCATAGTTCAACACCAAAGTAAGAATAGAGAATGTTTATTCAGGACATTTTTGGTATACATACCAAAAATAACACAAAGCTGGACAATTCATGCACCAGTTTATTTATGCAAGTGAAAACAATTTGTACATTCAAAACCTTCCATTTATTCATAAATTTGATTTTTTTAAAAACATCATTCATTTATTGCTAGAAGGGAGAGTTACCTTGACCCTGAGTTTCCTGTTCTCGACAGGACAGTGAAACAGACCTGTGTGCTTCCTGTCGTGTCGCAACACTTGCCACTGACCAGCCAGGTGTGGGGCGGGGAGGGGGAACCTACACACATAGGGCAAGTTCAGGGTGTGAATGCGCGCCAACACCAACTAGACAGGGAGCTGAGATTCATTGATCTACACTATGAACGGTTGCTGGGCCAAAGCTTGGTTTACTGCTATGAAAAAAGCATTACCATGGAAGACATTATTTAAGAGTGTTAAAGGAGATGTGATATGACGAGGGGTGGAGGCTTCTGATTTGTAGAACAAAGTTGTATTTCTGTTATTCCATTTGATACAAAACAATATGGCCGACTATCTATCCATTGTTACACCCCTACAAGGCAACATTTGGGATAATGTTAAGGTATTAAACAGCCGACTATGGTAAAAAGTGATGTTACTAATTGGAAGTAATGTTATGGACAAGAATTGATTTCGCAGACAGGAAGCACACATCTGTTTTGTTGTATTAAAGCTTTCCAAAACGTTTATGCTAAATATATAAATTCAATAGGATTGATGAAACATGCAACTGACAATCATTTAGGAAATCATTCAAACTTGTTTTATAATAATCATGCATACAAATCAACATTCACTCTTCCCCACAACATCTTAAATGCATGAATTTCCTAAGCTATAACAAGCAGTGCAATTGGCTGATTGAGTCACACGACCCTGTCAATATAACATAATCCTATGCTCGATAATGACCCAATCCACAAGGTGAGCCTCACTCTTTGGCCAGGGACACATTGTGTGGGTTGGCTCCAATGGGAATGCCATGCTTGTGTAGTGTCTCTACCACAGTCTCTGTCATCTCCTTGTTGTAAGAGTCAAAGTCAAACACATTCTGCACCACGCTGGCCAGACCCTCTGAAGGAAATCTCTGTCACACAAGTCAGGTAGCAGTTAACAACTCAGATCTAAGGTTGTTCATAACACATTACCAAAATGCTGTTCAAAGCTCAATGAATCAATGTTTATACATCTCCAATACCTCATATTGTTAAGTGACATAAAACTATTGTCTCATGTTGCTCATTAACATTCCACTTTGCTTGTTAATGTTAAGCAATCATCTCACATTGCATGTTAAGTTATCACCTCACTTTGCTCATAGCATGAAGTTGACATTCTGCTTTGCTACTTAATGTTATGTTTGTTACTCACATTGCTATGTAAGTTCAATAGTAGTCTAAAATTGCTTGTTAACATGAACTTATCACCTAACAAGCTAATTAAAGTTAAGTTACCCCCTCGTTAACATTTAGTTGTACTCTCACCTCCAAATGTCTGACCACATTGACAACCTCCCTTGTTGAGTAGGGGTACGTGATGAGGCCCTGGTCGGCCATGTCGCGTAGCTCTCCAAATGCCTGCACCAGTTTGCGCAGGATGTCATCAGAGACAGAGGGACCATACTGGTGCAGCATGGCCATCTCCGACTCAGGGTCTGGGTTGTCTACTGCGTGACAGCTGAATATGTCACCTGGTCACACAATGAATAGAGTCAGCCTCATAGGCATGACGTCAAACAACGCTAGCAATGAAGTTTATTGTTACCCATAGCTCCGAAGAAATCGTTGCCCAGGAAGGGGAATCCGGGTCTGTTAGCCAGGACAAACATACGGAAGTTGGGATGCGCGATGATGATTTGTTCAGAGGGTGGTAGTCCACAGTCAGCTGTCACGATTCACACACAAAACAGCACTGGTTGGTAAATAGGTAGCATGTAGGGAGTAAGTAGGTACTGTGTAGGGAGTATAAAGGTAAATGTAGGTAGTGCATTGGTAGTAATCAGGAAGATTGCAGGTAGTATGTGGGTAGTATGTGGGTAGAACATATAAGTACTTAGGTACCAACACCCACTTGGCATATACCTTGGCATATACCTGTTGCCCATACCAGACTGTTTACCCCTGGCTGTATGGTGGAAGTTTCACACAACCTCATCAATTCCACCAGGTTGAGGCATATAGCAAGTAGGTAGTATGGAGTTAGAACAGGACACCCACTGACCACTGACTATCCTGCGCCCGTCAGCTAGGTGCATCTCTCCCGACTCTACAAGCGTTTTGAGGATGCAGGTGACGTGGGTGGGAGCTTTATCCGCCTCATCCACGACAAGGATGTGTCCCAGTCGTACTGCACGCACAAGCGGCGAGTCCTCGTACTGGATGACCCCATCAATGACTGTCGGCTGGAGCGTCAGTGTCTGTACCGTTGTGTCTCTGGTGGCAACATTAACCAACCTTGTGTATTGGGGAAACTGTTGAAAGGCACACATCCAACGGTTGCAGTAATATGGCCAGTTATCGTGCTTACCTATGTAGCTGGAGGTACTCCCTGGGGCGGTTCAGCAGGTGCAGGAAGCGGTCAGCCACCTTGTTCTTGCCTACCCCTTGATTGCCAACAAGCAGCAGATGCTCCCCCAGAAGGTAGTTTTTCAACATGTCCTCCATCACAGCCAGATGCTACAAACACATATCAAAGACAGCCAGGTGCTACAAACACACATCAAAGACAACCAGGTGCTACAAACACACACAAAACACAGCCAGGTTCTACAAACACACACTAAACACAGCCAGGTGCTACAAACACACACCAAACACAGCCTACAAACACACACCAAACACAGCCAGGTGCTACAAACACACACAAAACACAGCCAGGTACTACAAACACATATTGAAGACAGACAGGTGCTACAAACACATATCAAACACAGACAGGTACTATAAACACATTTGAAAGACAGACAGGTACTACAAACACATATCAAACACAGCCAAGTGCTACAAACACATATCAAACACAGCCAGGTGTTAAAAACACATATCAAACACAGCCAGGTGCTACAAACACATATCAAACACAGCCAGGTGCTACGCACACACACCATCAAATGTTACCAGGTGATACAAAACATGCCATCCCAGTCAAACAAAGTTATCATTCCTTGACTAATAACTAAAAAGGATATTTCATAAGAATCCAGCAATTGTGTGAGGAGGGGTTGGGACGGTTGGAGATATACCTGTGGGTTCTCATAGAAGAGGACATCTGGGACCTTCATCTTTGTAACAGGGTTAAACACCTCCACGCGAGTGTTACCGATCCTCAACACGCCGTCGTGAATCTCACAGGATAAGGCTCGCTCCAAACCGACCTCACCAGATGGGGCTTTACTAGGCTGGAGTCCAACGCCTTCCATTTCCTCCTCCAGTGCTGTCTTTGTGAGCCGCGGTAAGAACCTGACAAATCACAACCACTGAATTAATTCACAATCAACTCCTGCATTGTATCATTTGGTGAGGGTGAGTAAGTAAACGTTGTTTGTTGTTGTGTGCAGTTACTTAGAGAGACAGGCCTTCTGTATGATGTCATGGTGATTCTCATTGGGGTACTGGGCCAGACGCCGAGCTATCCGTAACAGCTGCCGTGTGGACAATGAGGCCGCAGCATTCTTCATCTACACACACACACACACAACACACACACACACACCAATTTATAGTTAGATGCAGTATGCATGTGCAGTTGCCACTTAGAGTAAAGTATACATTCAAACAACATTGAATAGTAAATAGGATATGTGAGGGAAGCAGGCTTACATTGGCGTCTGGAACATCGCGTAGTTTGTGAGTGAACTCTAGGATTGGCTGCATATGTGACAGGTCCGGCACCTGCCATCAATAGCAAGGACATGAGACCACAGCTAGCAAATGGCCACAATATGGCCACTCAAACAAGGTCATATCAATTCACTGCCTTACACACATCAATTATTCTATTGTGTAAGAGACAATTAAGTGTAACCAACACATGTGCATAACAGACACCTGTATATAACAGACACCTGTATTTAACAGACACAAGTATATATATATATATATATATATATATATATATATATATATATATATATATATATATACATATATATATAACAGCCACCTTGAATAACATAGACCAGTGTCTAATCAATACACATGTATAACACTGTATATATTAGCTCTGCTATCAATTTTAGTGTTTGGAAACATACCAATTTGTGAAGGATCTCAAGTTCCTCCTGCTGTGTGAGGTCCCTCATGTGGTGATAGAGAAACATGGTAAGGAGCTCTGACGTGAGCCATTGTCCACTGGAGGAGCCCAGTAACGGAGGCTCTGCCAGGCCAGCCATGCGGAACGACGGGTGGATAGCTCGTATACCCCTGGTTACAACAACACATACAGCTTATCACTGACACTCTGACCAAGTTTTAAGTTCCACACTTTGTCATAGTGGTTGATATGCCACTGTTTTCATTGCTGACTAACATGAATCGTACTAAGTTATGAAGATGCATTAATAGACCCATTGTTATGCCCACCTTTCTGCCATGTCAGCATCACTGAATGAGTACTTCTCTTTCACGGCATCGTAACGCTCCTGCCCCAACAGGCGTGTGCCGTCAAACAGTGACAACTCTCTATCATGGACCAGCCTGAATGTCACACAAGATATCATTCACTCTATCCTTGACCAGCCTGAATGTCACACAAGATATCATTCACTCTATCATGGACCAGCCTGAATGTCACACAAGATATCATTCACTCTATCATGGATCAGCCTGAATGTCACACAAGATATCATTCACTCTATCATGGACCAGCCTGAATGTCACACAAGATATCATTCACTCTATCATGGACCAGCCTGTCACACCAGCCATCATCATTCACCAATAGTATTAAGGCAACTTGAGAGAATGCCACAGTGTACAATGGTTCAAAGAAATGTCATCACCTGTGCAACACAGCAAATGTGCCAGCATTGACACGGTGGATGCCATCAACTATTGCCAGACTTCCCTCGAGAGCCGCAGTCACAAGTGGTGAGTGGCGCCATGTGGTATCACCGTTAGGAAGCGTGGTGCGTTGTTGGAGCAAGTCACGTGACGTCATGTCCTTATGGCGGGACACGATTACAACCAGGATAAAAGCTCTTCAATGGCAACATCAACTCATTTTTGATTCATAACAGTTTAGTGAATTCAGCAATAGCAGGTCTATTAGAATTAAGACAGAGCTAGATAAGGATGGTACTAATGATTGGATACCACCACGATCACCACAAACTCATTGCTGTAAGCTAGAGGCCGGTAGGATAATGGTAGTAGCCAGGGTGTGGAGGTTTGGGTGTGTACCTGGTAAAGCATGACATGTTCTGTGTGGTAACCTAGCAAGTCAGCAAACTCCTTCAACAGCACACTCTTACCACAGCCCTACACAAACACACACAAATACACACACTGTTGGCAGAAACATACATGAAAATTTATGTTAATTCAATTCTGATGTAAACTATGTTGATGAAGAAAGCCGGCTTCATGTTAATTGCAGGGCAGACTCACCCGGGGTCCAATAACACACAAGTCTTTGACCATGTGTGACTGTAGGATATCAGCCAGAAGGTGGTCATGGTAACGAGTACTAACAAAGCGATCACGACCGCCACTGGACAGGTTGGGGTTTAAATTCCCCCCGGCCACCTGAAATAGACATAATTTACACATCTCACATGCAACCACCAAATGCATTGATAGTGAAATGGCACACCTACTTTCACAGAGAATTGAACTCCATCTGGTGATTGCAGCTGCACCATGGCGCCCTCGGGTCCTCGATGCACCTCAGATACAATAAGGCCTCCTATAAACGATTCTGATGTTGATAGAAGATTAAAGGACTGAAACAGGATTAACACACAAGTAGCAGTCTGCTCCACATACTGACATCCACCTGATGGTATCTGGCATAAACAACCACTCAAATATTATCAAAAGTAATATGCTCACAACGCCCCATGCCACTTCCACTGCCCCATGCCACTCCCACTGCCCCATGACACTCCCACTGCCCTGTGACACTCCCACTGCCCCATGACACTCTCCACTGGCCCATGACACTCCCACTGCCCCATGACACTCCCACTGTCCCATGACACTCCCACTGCCCCATGACACTCCCACTGTCCCATGACACTCCCAAGGCCCCATGATATTGATCCTGCAAAGTGACACTCACCTTGAGTGCGTCCTGAACCGAGTCTCGACCTTCCTTATTGAGCATGACAGTGAATGGATAGAGGCGGTGGAGTAAAGCTTGTGTCTGATTGGCTGGTACAGCATTCTGCCAGAACAAACACAATTACAGGTCTTTCTCCGATTACTGGAAAGCTAATATAAGATTGCAGATTAACCATTGTCTCATTTAGGTAAGTCATTCTTTCATTACAGGTGTGCAATGCTATCACTTAGCCCTGTTGCACTCAAGTGTATTTTCATTGATGTTGTGAGTTAACCATGATAGAGATGGCTGCAAGGAGGTTGTCAAGAGGGAAGTCAGGTAGACCCAGCCCATGTGCCTCATCAGACTTCATTGTGGAAGCAAATGACATCATTTGAGTCACTCTGTCACCACACAGCAAATGCTAACACATTTTAACAAACAAATCCATTGATCACATCCCCCTACACCCTTTGTGCTACGCAGAATGAAGACAAATGACACACAACATGCACTCACTGACCTTTCCATCTGACCTCCAAGCTTAGCCTTGAATATATCAATGTGTTCCTGGACAAACCAACACCAGCAATTCTCAAACAGTGCAGGAAGTGAATTTCTTATCTCTGGCATGAAAGCCATAAAACTGCCAATAAAAATCCACCTGGAATGGAAGAGATGCAATGTCTCTAGCCTGAAACCGTGACCTCAATGGGGGGTCAAGTGGGTTGCCTTGGTAACGAGGTACTGGTAATCCCAAAGCTATGACACGAAACTTTTCATTGACCCTCACAAGTTTCCAGGCATCCAGCTCCTCTTGTGTGTGTTCCTTGATTCATTCATATAAATTTATATAAATATATATATGAAGACCCTACATACCAGTGAATTTTTATTGATGTAGAGATGCAAAGTTTGAACTGTAATCTGACTTTGTCATAGTGATCTCATCAGTGGAGCAAGCAATATAACAAGTCATGATGGGACCTAACCAGGTAGTGTTTGTCATGATGAGACCTAACCAGGTAGAGTTTGTCATGATAGGACCCAACCAGGTAGAGTTTGTCATGATGAGACCTAACCAGGTAGAGTTTGTCATGATGAGACCTAACCAGGTAGTTTGTCATGATGAGACCTAACCAGGTAGAGTTTGTCATGATGAAACCTAACTAGGTAGAGTTTGTCATGATGAGATCTAACCAGGTAGTTTGTCATGATGAGACCTAACCAGGTAGAGTTTGTCATGATGAGACCTAACCAGGTAGTTTGTCATGATGAGACCTAACCAGGTAGAGTTAGTCATGATGAGACCTAACCAGGTAGAGTTTGTCATGATGAGACCTAACCAGGTAGAGTTTGTCATGATGAGACCTAACCAGGTAGAGTTTGTCATGATGAGACCTAACCAGGTAGTTTGTCATGATGAGACCTAACCAGGTAGAGTTTGTCATGATGAGACCTAACCAGGTAGAGTTTGTCATGATGAAACCTAACTAGGTAGAGTTTGTCATGATGAGAACTAACCAGGTAGAGTTTGTCATGATGAGACCGAACCAGGTAGAGTTTGTCATGATGAGATCTAACCAGGTAGAGTTTGTCATGATGAGAACTAACCAGGTAGTTTGTCATGATGGGATGGAGTTACCATGAAGTGATCTAGCCTGATGGAGTTTTTTTTTGTGTTGATATAACCTGATGAAGTTAGTCATGTGGTTAACTATCCAGATTGTGTTTATCACATGGTGATCTAACCTGATGGAATTTGTAATGTGATGATCAAACCTGGTGGTGTTTGCAATGTGGTGATTTAACCTGGTGGAGTTTGTGTTAAAAGGGGATCCAACCTGATGGAGTTGTGATGAGTTTGTGATGAGTGATCCAACCTGTGATTGAAACTGGAGGTGTTTCTCATGATGTGATATAGCCTAACAGAGTTTGTAGTGTAGTGATATAGCCTAACAGAGTTTGTAGTGTAGTGATATAGCCTAACAGAGTTTGTAGTGTAGTGATATAGCCTAACAGAGTTTGTAGTGTAGTGATATAGCCTAACAGAGTTTGTAGTGTAGTGATATAACCTAACAGAGTTTGTAGTGTAGTGATATAGCCTAACAGAGTTTGTAGTGTAGTGATATAGCCCAACAGAGTTGTAGTGATAGTGTAACAGAGTTTGATGTATAGCCTAACAGAGTTTGTAGTGTAGTGATAGCCTAACAGAGTTTGTAGTGTAGTGATATAGCCTAACAGAGTTTGTAGTGTAGTGATATAGCCTAACAGAGTTTGTAGTGTAGTGATATAGCCTAACAGAGTTTGTAGTGTAGTGATATAGCCTAACAGAGTTTGTAGTGTAGTGATATAGCCTAACAGAGTTTGTAGTGTAGTGATATAGCCTAACAGAGTTTGTAGTGTAATTATATAGTAGTTTAATGATATAGTGATATAACCTAATAGAGTTTGTAGTGTAGTGATATAGCCTAACAGAGTTTGAAGTGTAGTGATATAGCCTAACAGAGTTTATAGTGTAGTGATGTAGCCCAATAGAGTTTGTAGTGTAGTGATATAGCCCAACAGAGTTTGTAGTGTAGTGATGTAGCCTAACAGAGTGTGTAGTGTAGAGATATAGCCCAACAGAGTTTGTAGTGTAGTGGTATAGCCTAACAGAGTTTGAAATGTGTAGTGATGTAGCCTAACAGAGTTTGTAGTGTAGTGATATAGCCTAACAGAGTTGTAGTGTAGTGATATAGCCTAACAGAGTTTGTAGTGTAGTGATATAGCCTAACAGAGTTTGATGTGTTGTGATTGTACCTCAAGGAGTTTGTCATAGCGAGAAGGAGCCATTAGAAAGCGGCCATCATCAAGCTGCATCTCTCTATTCTCCAACAAGTTATTGAGCACTGGGAGGACATTCCTCTCTGCCTTCTCAATGCCTTCCAACACGAGGATTCTGCCTTCTGTGGCAGCGCGTACTGCACACTGACAACAGACAGGACGACCATGTAAGTGCAATATACTCTAGGTGTTGTTACCTATTACAATGACTTAGTTCAAATGCTCAACAAACACTGAGAGTAAACATGAAAAGCACTGACCTGGTCAATGTGATATGCCGTGCCTGATCGAATCTCACGCCTCTGCTTCAGATCTGTCTCTGTAGTATCTCGAGAAAGTGAGATATATTCTGCTTCTTTCTGTGTCAACTCCTGATCCACAGAAATAGGAAGAGAATCAACCAAGTGAGAGATCATATTGAGATATCTAAATGGGGCTTGATAACAACCTGGGTCTTGCTATTTCAACCCACAAGCTGAAATACGAACCCAAACTGAGATGACTAGCCATGATTCGATATATCAGTAAGTGTACTGTGATAAAAAGCCGTCATGAAATCTTCTGATAATCAAAATTAGCAAAACAGCATTCACACTAAAGTCCAGCTCTTTGCAGCTGATGAGACATTTCCATATATTGACATAAGAGTTAATAAACCCTACAAGCCATCAGATAACTCCA
This sequence comes from Urechis unicinctus, assembly GCA_034190875.2. NCBI lineage: Eukaryota > Metazoa > Annelida > Polychaeta > Xenopneusta > Urechidae > Urechis > Urechis unicinctus. The sequence continues at coordinate 39,200,673 of CM067348.1, read as the reverse complement.
AGCGCAGGATGGCGGTACCCAATTCAGTCGTCCGGCTGGCCATGGCAAAACCTTGCCTCAGGATTTTTTGTATGCTGCCACCATTTGAGTTTGGCCGCAGCAAGCGAATAATTAATAAAAATCGTAACCGACAGCCAATCATTGGTCAGCACGTGACTATGGAAGAATGATCACGCCAATCTCGCACTGTTTGCGCTATTTACTTTTAGTATCAACCAGCCAATTACTGTGAACGTCACCAAAAGATTAAACATTAGTGATACAAATTTATCACATCCAGGAGAACGACACCGTAAGCTGGGTGTAAGAGACAGAGTTGTAATCTGATCCGTAGCAAATAAAACCGACAGCTTTCGCAGTGCGAAACACCTCATTCGAGCCTTATGACATGGATAAACAGTGCGTCACCGTTAAGCTTATGAACGTCATCGCGTATGTCCGTTCTCAGTTACCTCATATTCTACCCAGCTTAACATGTCAGCTATGACGATGGCTTGTTGGGGCATCAACTGTCAACCTTGCGCTTGTCTGAGAGGAACAAAAGGTAACGGCAAGAACCTACGAAAGAGATCACAGAACAAGGAAGTTCAAGGAGAAGTGCATGCAAGACGATTCGGGGAAGATAAGGGAGTGGCTGGTATTTGACCATGAAACAAGTTTAATGCATTGTAGACAATGCTGAGCACTTGCAACCAGAGAGTAACCTAAACAAAGTCCTTTTTACAAGGGCACTGGAAATTTCAAGCTCGAAAGCATCAAAGAACATGAACATTCACAGGGCCATGAACAGCTGGCCCCACATGAGCAGAGAGTATGGTGAAGAATGTGTGAACCTGTTCCTCTTGGTGGATCTTCTCCTAACTCTCCCTGCCTCTACTGCAGAATATGAGCGTGGTTTCAGCTCAATGGGGCTTATCAAGAGTGACTGGCGCTCCAGCCTCAATACAACCACACTAAATGACATGTTCCATGTTCATGAAGGGGAAAGGAGACACTGATGAGGAGAGTGATGGTGGGAAAGATGACACTTCCACAGTGTGTGTCGCTCTTGAAGGGCTCCAAGAACTTGCTAAGGGAGGAGCTAAAGGACCTCTAATCTGTGATTTGTTTATTTAGGTTTATGTATGAGCAGTCGTATTTGAAATACTGTGACAACCTGTCATCTACTTGCTGAGGTTTCAGGTTTTTCCTGTTATTTCTGTATATGAGTTTTTTGAATAAATTTGACACTCAGGGAGCAAGCAGAAAGTCCTTACACATTTTTTGGGCCGGTAGGTTTATAGACGGACGGGTGGAAACTAACTTTTTCAGCTACCGGCCACCCGGGCGGGTACCTGAAAAAGTTAGTTTCCAACCCTGCAAGCGTCTTGTAATACTGCATAAGTTATTGACTAACTTTGAATGATATTCTAAGTGGTACAAAACCTGTGGGGAAGTTATAGCTATAACATTGCCTTTTGGCACAGGAACTGTTTCTATGAATCAGATTTCATAATGGTGTGAAAAAAATTAAACTATTGGACGCTGTAAAATAACTGTTGTTGTCACTAAGAGCATGCTGTTTCGCAGAAACAAGCTTGAGAGGATATTATCCCAATTAAGAAGTAGACACATTGCAGTGCTGTATGACATAAGAGGTCAACTTACGAGGTACATCATAGCAAGTGATCGCCGAAGAGGTCCAGGGGCTCCAATAAGAAACACATCCTGACCCAACAGGTCCTATACACCGACAACACATACTGCTTTCAAATCTACACATATATATCTAGCTGAGACAGGGTATACAAACTACAGCATGAATACCATCGTAATTATAAAGCCAATCATAATAATTCCATTCATGCACTGTATTATCTGACAAGCATGCGAGTTATATTGACTTAAAAGTGAGATTGCTATCTCTATTTGGGGCAATACCTTCTGCATGATCCATCTCAAGTGCTTCAAAATGGCCTGAGGAATCTTCCTGGGCACTATGGAAAAACAGATTTATAAATACTAGGTCAGGGGTATAACTTTGAAATGTATTTTTATGTTGTACTACAACTTGTAGACATTTGAAGGTTAATTCCACTTGTACTAGTTGTAGGGCTTCCAATTCAACATTTAGGCACTTACAGTATTTAATGGGAACCAGTTCTGGATTGTTGGGTGAGACAAGTTTCATGTGGACATCACCGATGGTGACTACCTTCCCATCCGCTGAAACATGACATTCATGCTCGTACCTTGTTGAGATACAATCTGTTGAATAGGACATTACCCTGCAATGTTGGCTTGTGTTTATCGTTGATAAGTCTCATCGTCAAGATTTGTGGTCAAAGAGGAAGCATTTAATTTAGTCATGTACCTTAATTTGATATCTCCTTAGGCTTAAGAAAGATCGTGGTCTGCTCTTCAACATAACTTAAGTCTGATACAAATAAGGATCGCTGACGAGTTCAGTCATTACGTCACAGTGACTTCGCAGATAATGATATACATGATGAGTGTGCAATAACTGGGATGAGTTGTGGCTAGGGTTTAAATACTGCCAAGAGTTTACCCACATGATGTTGTGAAGAAACGCACAGCTCGACCGGTCTCGCTTCTCCCATTGCGGTGAGACCCTCCCAGTAGGTTCGTTAACACCTTCAATCGTCTGCTAGCGCCTTCACGAGACGTCATCCCCAGCACTCGGAACATCTGTCTGCAGTGGACCAAACTAGGCCCTGGCTTCATATATGTCTACCAGACCTAGATATCAATCATGGGTTCTAAACTGTCAATTGAACTTCGAACAATAACATTAGAAGTCAAAATCCAGAACTCTTGCAGAAGCCTTGAGGTCATTGACCTTGACCGTTAGCGGCCAATGTAATATATTTCCTCCTTCAAATAAGCCCGTAAAACTTAGGTCGCTCCATGGTTTCACCAATTTGCAGTCTATGGTAATCTTGCTGAGAGTAACTGCAGACTTCCAAATAATATTGTTATGAGTCAAATTCCATGATATTCCCTGCAGGAGATTATCAATGCGTGGTTCAGCAATAGCTCCTGTACTCCCCTAGTCATAGCACGGAGTTACATATACCATATAGGTATATGTAACTCCTTCGCCATATGTACCAGTACTTCTTATGAATATATCATACGAATTGAATTCATCATATATAGTTCCTGTTCCAAAGATAAAGCGACTAGGAGTTACGGGTGTTGGTGGTCATGGAAAGTTATATATAAATATAGATACTAGTGTTAGTGGCAAACAATTAGATTGTGTGAATAAAGCTTTCATACCACATGTGTATGAATAACAGCAATAATTCAACATTATGCTTTGAAAAACGTACCCGGTCCATTGACCAACCATGCCTGTTCCAAAAACTGGATATTATCATTTTTTACCTTTGTCACTCACTTATTTAAGTCACCTACAAAAATAAAGTTGAATTAAATGCTTTGAGTTCCTATGTAAATATATCACTTTGTCCATATTCAGTTTGAGTAAATCAATATTTGCATTGTTGTGGTGAATTAATACATTTGCCATTTAATACTCTCCTCTTACAACAGCAATGATACAGTGGACCATGAAGTTTAATGGATTTTTGTCAAAATATAAGGATACCAAAACAAAAAAGACAATAATAATAAGCAGTGTAATACGCCAAACATTTATTACAATAACTCATGATTTATAGCAACTTACACACATTCATCACTTAATCACACAACTTTGAGCAATATAAACCTGACAAGAAACACTTTAACAGAAACTAAAGGTGATATAAATCTCCTGAATAAGGGGCAAGCACTTTGGTGAATATAGAATATTTGTGTTACTATATGGGGATTTCTTTGTAAGTGACCCCAGGAAACACACACAGCATTTCAAACAGAAAATTGGCAGCTGTCAGTGACAAAAATAAAGTTGAATTAAATGCTTTGAGTTCCTATGTAAATATATCACTTAGTCCATATTCAGTTTGAGTAAATCAATATTTGCATTGTTGTGGTGAATTAATACATTTGCCATTTAATACTCTCCTCTTACAACAGCAATGATACAGTGGACCATGAAGTTTAATGGATTTTTGTCAAAATATAAGGATACCAAAACAAAAAAGACAATAATAATAAGCAGTGTAATACGCCAAACATTTATTACAATAACTCATGATTTATAGCAACTTACACACATTCATCACTTAATCACACAACTTTGAGCAATATAAACCTGACAAGAAACACTTTAACAGAAACTAAAGGTGATATAAATCTCCTGAATAAGGGGCAAGCACTTTGGTGAATATAGAATATTTGTGTTACTATATGGGGATTTCTTTGTAAGTGACCCCAGGAAACACACACAGCATTTCAAACAGAAAATTGGCAGCTGTCAGTGACAAAAATAAAGTTGAATTAAATGCTTTGAGTTCCTATGTAAATATATCACTTAGTCCATATTCAGTTTGAGTAAATCAATATTTGCATTGTTGTGGTGAATTAATACATTTGCCATTTAATACTCTCCTCTTACAACAGCAATGATACAGTGGACCATGAAGTTTAATGGATTTTTGTCAAAATATAAGGATACCAAACAAAAAAGACAATAATAATAAGCAGTGTAATACGCCAAACATTTATTACAATAACTCATGATTTATAGCAACTTACACACATTCATCACTTAATCACACAACTTTGAGCAATATAAACCTGACAAGAAACACTTTAACAGAAACTAAAGGTGATATAAATCTCCTGAATAAGGGGCAAGCACTTTGGTGAATATAGAATATTTGTGTTACTATATGGGGATTTCTTTGTAAGTGACCCCAGGAAACACACACAGCATTTCAAACAGAAAATTGGCAGCTGTCAGTGACGTATTTCCTGTTGTATCATATGGTGGTGACACCTGCATACCAATAAAAGTGATCAAGTTAATGTTACAAAGATTAAAACAATGTCAATGCCACCACAACCATAACAATTTCTATTGGAGAACAAACAACAATTTCAGCTCCACTCTATGTGGATGTTCTCTCTGATAACAGTTGTGGTATTTGATTGAAGTGGTGTTACATTTGGTTGCAGGTGTTACATTTGATTGCAGGTGTACTGTCTGATTGCAGGTGTTTTATTTGATTACAGGAGTTATATTTGATTGCAGTTCTTTCTGATAGAAGGAATTTTATTTGATTGCCGTTGATTTATCTTACTGCAGGTGTTTTATCTGACTGCAGGTGTTCAATCTGACTGCAGGTGTTCAATCTGATTGCAGGTGTTTTATGTTACGACCATCGATAATTCTGTTATTACTTACCTCGACAAGGTCCCCTCCAATAATATTGAGTCCTCTACAGCCTCTGATAATCTCCAGGGCTTGTATTGTGGTCAGGCCACCAATCTCTGGCGTCCCTGATCACAAGAGGCCAAGGAGATCAGTTGAAAAGTTTGAAATTCACCTAAATATTATGTTCAACTTGGGATAAGAGAATATGACACCAAGTATGGAGAGCCATCTGGTTGATTTTGTTACATGGAAAAAACATTAAGTAGGTATATACATGTTTGATATGTGTTAATAGCTGACCAGTGCCAGGAGCATAGCATGGATCCAGGGCATCTATATCGAAGCTGATGTAAACCGGGGAATTCCCCATCAGAGAACACACCTCTTTCATCAGGGGCTCCAGCGATTTATAGTAACACTGTCGAGCTGTGACAACTCGGAAACCCTAGTCATGCATAAATTACACATGGATTCATATTAAATGGATTAATATCATATGTAGCGTTTGTCTGATTATTACTATGTGAGAAATTCAAGTGATGACTACATGTATTTGGCTGTGATACCTGTGACATCGGCCAGGCTAAATCCTCGACACTGTGTCCTGATCCTCGTATTCCTATCTGAACCACCTTGTTTCCATCAATCAAGCCTTCCTCAAGTGCACGTCTGAATGTCGTTCCATGGTAGATCTTGCAGTTGTTAGCATGTTCATTCACATCACAGTGGGCATCAATGTGAACCAGACCAACTGGACCATATTTCTCCTATGACACCCAAAGACAGAGTCATATAGAAAATCACAAACTGGTCTCTAATGTGCACATTATTGAGAGCACGATTTCCTCACCCCAATGGCTTGCAGGATGGGGTAAGTGATGGTATGGTCGCCCCCCATTGCCAGTGTTTTACAGCCATTAGTGATCAGTTTTGAGAATTCGTTCTTGATATCAACGCAGGCTTGTGGCAGGTTGTACATGGTCATGTAGATATCCCCCACATCGGCCACCATCAGAGTCTCGTACGGAGAGGCTCCTGGCAGCAATGAAGGCACATATCAGGCAGACAGCCATAGCATGTAGAAGTCAACAAGTGTACAAGGCTTCAATCAACATTGATATATGGCAACCAGCGTGTTCCCCTGGATCAACAGAGCCTACCAGTTTCCTTATTGAACCCTCTAACAAGGATGGATTCTGTTCGTATCTGCCGTGGACCAAACCTGGCACCAGCTCTGTTTGATGCTCCAACATCCAGCGGAACTCCCACAAAACATACATCCAGACCTGAAACAGTGACAGATAACTTCAGTCATACATGATTGAACTCAAGCTTCACAGAAGATTCAAATCAGATTATTTGACTGAACAGAAGATAATATAGACAGTTGTCATACTGTAACTCAACATCACTTCATTCATCTCCCACGACAACAACAACATGTCTAACTTAAGTCATCATCAAACTCTCAGTGACTAAGTACGGGCATTTTCTCTTTTGCAAGGACTTCTTAAACAATAACTGCAGTTTATGATGCATCCCAGACTCCAGGGGTTCCGCTATGCTTCTCACCCTAGAGTATTGAAAATTATTAGCATGTAAAGATGGGCTGCAGACAGGGCCCAGGGTAGCTCCGGTCGAACGGTAACTAAATTTATACTCAGACGTCTTGTAGGGGTAGGCCCAGGGGTCCTTGACTAATGCAGGGTAGTTACATTGATAAACAGCGCAACATATCTATCCCTATTTCACCGATCAGTTATGTAACGGTAAACCAAACGAGGAGTTGTAATCTTTTGAATCAAGTTGGACTCGATCGACTGATGGTCTGTTGGTTTAGCTACAGGGGGTCCAATCACCTGATCAATCTTAACCTGTTCACGTACCTTCCGAATCTTTCTGGACAGGCAGTCGAAACATGGAACATATTCCGGCAGGGCGAGGCAATTCGTTGGCCGACAGCGGTTTATTAAACGTCCTTGCCAAATGGGTAGTCGTGCAGATACTCCTGCACTTGCCAAACCCTTTGATGAGGCATGTCAAAGATCGAGCTGTTTTGGTTAACGACATCTTAATATCTATGATCGTATTGCTTTCGTTCACAAACGGTTTATGACGACAAAACCGGATAGTCATCAGCCACGAAGAAACCGGCGCATGGACTATTGAACACCGCCAGTTTGACCAGTGAATGATTTGCTATGTGTGAGCTCAACCTATATCTATATGTGTTGCTGACCACCGGGTGACCTAAACAGATATGGATCGGAACAACTTTCCCCAAATAATCGTCAAGGCGCACAAACACTGCGGTCCCTTTCGGAATATTGCCCTAATCCGGGTTCCGCCGCCCGAGATAACATTGCAACGTTTTATGGGCCGTGTAAAAGACCCTAAGCATATTAGTAATCTGAATAGTGAAATATTTAACTATATGCAGGTTATATTTCGTTTATCAAATACCATTTAGAGACATGCCGCCAATATGGGTCGTTTTGGGGGGAATTTTAGTATACAAATGGTATTTACTGCCAGATATAGCAATTGGTCGATTATTCACAATGGCCATGTCGATCACCCTATGCTGCTGCATGCATTGGCTTCTACGCAGGCTAGGATTATGTTAGCGTCAAACAACTCTGCCATGAAGAGTGTGGCCAGGTATACGAATGGGTCGGATTGTGTATTTACAAAACAGTGTATAAATTGACCGGTTAGGGAAAGACATATGTGAGGTTGTTGCGTCTTTAAGCTAAGTGCCTCCCCTAGAATATTCGGTAACTTTACAGTCTTTAGAGCTCTGATGTTTACGCCATTTGGCTGTCTAGAGGTCGTTTCGCTGCTTGTAACTGAGCTAGACTATAGGTCGTGAACAGGTTTCACCTTACCTGTGAAATCTTTCATCGCCTAACAAGATGTGAATATTCCAGTATTGAACAACTCACTACCCTTCACCCCCCACTCCACACCCCCCCCCCCCCTCCCCCAACACACACACACACACACACACACACACACACACACACACACACACACACACACACACACACACACACACACACACACACACACACACACACACACACACACACACACACACATACTCAAACACACCATAGACACAGAAGCACCGATTTCTTACCCTTTTCATTACATGTACGCATCTGGTAACTATTGCTACATCAGAACAGGGAGAAATAGTAGTCCTGACGACTTTTCCCTTCTCATGTCTGAATGATCACGCAGTGTCGTCTATTTAATATATGAATGGGACACTTTTTTCTCATTCAGTATCTCAGTGGGTACATTTTCCAAATATTTGGTATATCGATGGGTCCATTTGTCATACTTTGGGTTGGTCTAGATATGGGGAGATAACTCTGGCACGATAGCAGTAGTCTTTGGGAAGTTACAAGAAGAGTGCAATGCCAGGTTACACTTTTATTCAGTCAAAAAAAAAAAGAGTAAAGATCTACGAATCTAAGCCTGTGTTAGGGAAGAGTCCGAACCATGTCCGGATTTGTTTACACGTGACCATCCGAGTGTTGCAAGAACATAAGTACCCCATGATCCGCGAAAAGCACCACTCTCCATGGCATACATGGTTGACTCTATGCTAACATAACATCTCTGCAATAGTTAACGGAGCGCATGCGATTTGACCCGGTTTTAACCTCTGACCGGGCGATAACAAAACAAGCAGCGCGCGTCAAACATAAACAAACATGAATGGTCAACATAAAATGGAGCTTATCGGGGAAGCTCGGAAGTAAGCCCTTCTGTGGAAATAAAGCTGTGTTTACTGTCCACAAAGGCAGCATTTTGATGTCTTTGATTATGAACTTTCTTTACTTTATACGCTGCAGTTATTTAGATTATATAACCAAGGCCCTGCAGTCACAAGTATAAAATTTTGGCATATCTAATTCTGACAGCGCCAAGTTTTCTTGGTTGTGTGTCTTTTTATTTTTCCACAAAACATATGAACTCCCATCCGGGAAGGGGGGGGGGGGGGCAAATCTGGGAGCAAATGGTATATCAGGCTTTTCCCATACCCCGTTGGTAAATTAGCAACAACGTCGTTTTCTAAGAACAACTTCTCCAAACACTCTCGCTGCTTGTCTGTCATTTCCAATCCCGGCTTGTAGATTTCTATTGCTTTTTTCAGTCGATTTTCGATAACAATTTAGTTTTCACATCCGACTGCCGCCATTTTTAGAAACGCTCACCTCACCAACCCTTCTTCCCGTCACCTCACCACCCCTTCCTCCAGTAACCTCACCACCCATTCCTCCTGTCACCTCACCACCCCTTCATCCCATCACATCACCACCCCTTCCTCCAGTAACCTCACCACCCATTCCTCCTGTCACCTCACCAACCCATCCTCCAGTATCCTCACCACCCCTTCCTCCAGTAACCTCACCACCCATTCCTCCTGTCACCTCACCAACCCATCCTCCAGTATCCTCACCACCCCTTCCTCCAGTAACTTCACCACCCCTTCCTCCAGTAACCTCACCACCCCTTCCTCCAGTATCCTCACCACCCCTTCCTCCAGTCACATCACCACCCCTTCCTCCAGTAACCTCACCACCCCTTCCTCCTGTCACCTCACCACCCCTTCCTCCAGTAACCTCACCACCCCTTCCTCCCGTCACATCACCCCTTCCTCCAGTATCCTCACCACCCCTTCCTCCAGTATCCTCACCACCCCTTCCTCCTGTCACCTCACCACCCCTTCCTCCAGTCACATCACCACCCCTTCCTCAAGTATCCTCACCACCCCTTCCTCCAGTAACCTCACCACCCCTTCCTCCAGTAACCTCACCACCCCTTCCTCCAGTAACCTCACCACCCCTTCCTCCTGTCACATCACCCCTTCCTCCAGTATCCTCACCACCCCTTCCTCCAGTATCCTCACCACCCCTTCCTCCTGTCACATCACCACCCCTTCCTCCTGTCACCTAACCACTCCTTCCTCCTGTTACCTCACCAACCTTTTCCCAGTAACCTCACCACCCCTTCCTCCTGTCACCCCTTCCTCCTGTCACCACACCACCCCTTTCTCCAGTCACCTCACCATCCCTTTCTCCAGTCACTTCACCACGCCTTGCTCCTGTCACCCCTTATCCAACATCAGCAGAGTTATTGACAGTCATGTACAATGTTGGGTGATTGTGCATATATCTCATCATTTATTTCATCACATAATTAGCTAAATACAATAAAAAGCCTTGGTTACCTTCTGAATTTCACCAGAAGTGGTCAAAATGTACAGGACCCATGTGTGAACAATCAACCATTTGCATATATAGTAATGTAGTATTTGCTTGCAGTCTGTAACATCACCAAATTCTAAGCGAGTTTCATGAAATTAAGTCTTAACTGCTATAATCTGTGGGTCAAGAGAGAAATATGACCAAAAGATACAGTGGTCTCATCCGAGCTTATATCTACACAAAGAGGTTCGAGTCTGACCATCCATTTTGGGAGCAGTCCCACGAGTGAGCAGCATGCCAATCAGAATAACAGAATGACTCAATATCTTCAACATTAGCAGCCAGATGCCGAGCACAGAGACGTTTGATAAACAGTCCCATGTGCTTTTGGTGATTTCATTGTTTCATTCATTTTCACACTTACCGCACAGCTAGTCGGAGTGAGCCCTTTTAGCATAGCTATAAGGTCTTTGATATAACAATGAAAGACTCGGAAGCAAGCTTTTCATCAAAAGGCAGCAGGTCGATAGAAATCTCTCTGCAGATAGTAAATGTACAACTAAGAGTCACCCCAGGCTAGCATGATGCTGCATAGCCTTGCAGAGCTCACACATGATAACCAGAGCACACAGTCACACTGCAGCACCTGTCACTATGCTATACTATAGACAAGTGGAAAGTAAACATTTGGAGAAGCAGCCTACAGAATGTAACTTGAATCACCTCTGACTAGATTGGAAATCGAAACTGCTTATATTTTGCGATGCAATTAATACATCAATAAAACCATGCCATTTGTTTTAAATTCCTCAACAGTGAAGTCTTTATCACAAGCATAGCTATAACATTAGTGCAACGAGTCAGCACCAATACACTTGAATGTATGCTTAAATGTATGTGCATAAATGCAGACAAATAATCAATCTACACTTCAAGCAGTGGCTATGCATTGAGCATGGTGAGCATGTTGAGCATGCCCACTGTCAGGTGGGGCTACCATATAATCAACAAAACCACATGAGACTGATAACTTAATGTCTCTGCAATCAATACATAATGGCTTATGATGAAGAAATTGAGACACTTTATTGGTTGAGGCAGCTGCATCCCAAAATAAATCAGAAATTTCACATTTTGTGGGGAGTGAGCCCTCTTACCACAGCTATAAGCTCTTTGATATCACTCTACATGGTAGCAGGCAAGACATACAAGATAACAATGCAATATGTTCACCAATTAACCATGACAACCATATTGCAGGAGAAGAGAGGATCACAATCATAATCATCGAGGTCCCCCTGCAATTGACCACACATATAACCATATGGGTAACCACAAGCATAACCATATGGGTAACAAAGAGCATAACCATATAGGTAACCACATGTATTATCAGAAGGGTAAGCAAGAGCATTACCACAAACATACCTGGTATTGTTTGGCTATCCATTCCTGCAAAATTGGATGACCTACGTAATACTACGGCGATCACCACACCAATGACTGTAGTGATGACCATACAAATAACCACAGAGATAGACACAACCATAACCACCCTAATAACCGCCACCCACAAAATGTAACCAGCCAGCTGGTCATGTCCTTGTTGAGCAAACACCCATGTCTCTTTGGAAAATAAATAACACACATATAAAATATATATTTCTGTATACACTATAAATCTGTTATATTATTGTATGTGGTAAAAGCCACAGGAGTATAGAGGTTGTGTATATAACTTGTGGTCCCGTTGAGCAGAGGAGATACTGTTGTTGTGGCTGCCTTGCCCATGCTATCAGCAAGAGTGCTGTTGAAATATACCTCCTCATCGATAGGGAATATTACGCCAATAGCATGGTTGTGTTCCCATGGTAAGGGTCTGCCATGGTGGGTCATGGCGTAAGAGGAAGTAAAGATGTCGTAGAGGACGGCAAAGCCAAAGTAGAGAGGCAAGAGGAGTTGAAGGGCCAGGACGCGGCTGGATACGGGGCAGGGCACCAGCAGCTGACTGCAGGCACAGGGTCAACATACGGCTCAAATAGCTAGCATACACATCCTAGGGCAGCAATTGTACATCCTATCAGATGAGATGTGCTATGAGTATGACATGATATTGTGGATAAAAACAAATGCCTGCAGCCGAGGCCGGGTTTTCTGACCGATTGTCTCCACGGTTGGCAGCAAACACCATGATGAAGACAAAGATGCCAGCCTCCAGGTTAATGAAGAGAGATGCTGCCTTTTCCAGCATCGACTCAAACCCCTGAAATCAGCAGGAAAACATGGGTAGATACCAAACTAGCTTCAACAGCCAAGCAGTACCAGCCAGGCTGCATCAGCCAACAGGCTCATCAATCATAAACCAAAAGTTATGTATGGAGCGAGGGAGGTGATGCCTACCTTAGGGTTAAGCATGGCTACAACAAAGACAGCTGTGAACGCAAGTAGAGAAAGGCCTGCCTGGCACACACTGTAGCACACACATACCACTCATGCAACAAGAAGAGCTATAACACATGGGTTCAACGGCTGCACTGAACATTATTCATATTTTCCCTCCAATCATCTATTTTGTTTTATCATGTAACATGCATATTACACACCATATTCAACAGTGCATGATGAAAAGGGTAGGACTTATGTCACTACCATCCCCAGACTAATGGTAGAACAAGACACATGGAAGAGAGACCTGGGAGGATTAGAGACATTGGTGGATGAGAGACCTGGGAGGATAAGAGACGTTGGTGGATGAGAGACATTGGTGGAAGAGATACCTGGCAAGATAAGAGACGTTGGTGGATGAGAGAAGTAGGTGGATTAGAGACCTGGCAGGATGAGAGACGTAGGTGGATGAGATACCTGGCAGGATGAGACAGGTGGATGAGAGAGGTTGGTAGATGAGAGACCTGGTAGGATTAGAGACGTTGGAGGATTAAAGACCTGGCAGGATGAGAGACGGTGGAGGATTATAGACCTGGCAGGATAAGTGACGTGGCAGGATGAGAGACATTGGAGGATTAGAGATGTGGCAGGATGAGAGATGTTGGAGGATTAGAGACATTGGAGGATTACAGACCTGGCAGGATTAGAGATGTTGGAGGATTATAGACGTGGCAGGATGAGAGATGTTTGAGGATGAGATGTCTGGCAGGATAAGAAATATTCGTGGATGAGAGACCATTGAAGTGAGGTTGACGAGTCACAGGTAGATTACAACCACTACTACACAGTATGTAGTACTGATGTGCTTGACATTGAGGGGTAAATTAAAGCCATACAAACGGAAATCATTGTAAAGGAGCTACATAATTAGAAAAGAAAGTGAAGCACAGATGCACTTAAGCATGTAGCTTTCTTACCGGCACCAATAGATTTTTTTGCACCTGCATAAGCAATCAATCAAATAAAAGATGAAAATGCAAGCCTCTGAAAAGTCGGCTGTTGCTTATAACATCATATTCTAACGCATCATATATACCCACATCTTGTATCAGTCAATGGATTGTATAAATGACTCCTACCACTGGCTACTACAGCACTTTGTTTTCTTAGCAGACTTGAGTTTGGAAGAATATGAGTTAAGCCTCTCCTGGGATACAATCGACTCCACCCAGCCACTTACTGTAACCATAGCACACATGAGTTTTTGTGGCAACAAGAAGCACTAGTTGTGATGACATACGGCCTACTTGTGTTAACATATTACTCATGTGTGGTGACATACGGCCCACGTGTGTTGAAATATCTCATGTGTAGTGACATACGGCCCACGTGTGGTGGCACATAGCCATGTGAGTCAACATGTAACTCGTGTGTGGTGACATATAACCCTGTGTGTTAACATGTATCTTGTGTGTGTTGACATATAACTCCGTGTTAACATGCAACTTGAGTGCGTTGACATATAACCCTGTGTGTTAACATGTAACTCGTGTGTGGTGACATATAACCATGTGTGTTAACATGTAACTTGTGTGTGTTGACATATAACTCATGTGTGGTGACATACGGCCCACGTGTTTACATAGAACCATGTGTGTTAGCATGTAACTTGTGTGTGGTGACATATAACCATGTGTGTTAACATATAACTCATGTGTGTTAACATGTAACTCATGTGTGTTAACATGTTACTCGTGTGTGGTGACATATAACCATGTGTGTTAACATGTTACTCGTGTGTGTTGACATATAACCATTTGTGTTAACATGTAACTCATGTGTGGTGACATATAACCATGTGTGCTAACATGTAACTCATGTGTGGTGACATAACCATGTGTGTCAACTTGCTTGTGGTGACATATAACCCATGTGTGTCAACTTGCGTGTGGTGACATATAACCACGTGTGTTAACACTCATGCGTGGTGGTGTGACTCACATGTGTGATGCATGGCAGCACCGATGGTGAGGAAAGAGACTGTGATGCTGATCATGATGAATGTCTCTACAAGGTAAGCAACCCAGTTGTAGCCGGGGTACAGCTGGTTGATAATCTGCAGAAGAAGGCCAGGTTTGTACACCATTGTACACTCACATCATCCAGTATTTAGTCCAATACAAATGTGGGGAACTGTTTCTAAATGATAGGCATTCTATAAGTAAACCTGTGTGAGAGGGATGGTTGAGATCTCTCCATTCTGAGATGACCTGAGTCAACACAACACACTGATGTCTCATGTCTAAGAAATGATTACAACATCTGTATCCAATATAACTGTTGACACTTAGCCTTATTACATACTCTCTGTTGGACACACAGCAACAAAGCACAACAATTTGTGAAGATAATAAAAGTAAGAGATGAGAAATATGACAGACGTTTCTAGAGAGAGGTTGTGGGCGCAGACTTGTTTGGGCTGAGCTTGTGGGTCTGATGGCAGGGTGTGAAGTGAGTTGTTGTGCTTCACTTGGTAGACAAAGCAGGAGTTCATCTGAGGCACAATGTCCAGCACAGCCCAGCACCTGCATGTCCCCAGCAACAGGCTCAGTACAGGGTAACATGTCATGCAGGGTGATAAAGTAATAACACCTGTCATGCAGGGTGATAAACTGATACCACCTGTCATGCAGGGTGATAAACTGATATCACCTGTTACACAGGACGATAAACTTGATATCACCGGTCAGACAGGATGATAAACTGATATCATCTGTCACAGTGGGTGATAACTGATTTCAGCAACACACAACAACCATATAACCTTAAATATAACCGGTACTTATAATTTGCATCTCTATTGTATTACCTAGCAACACCATCACCATCAGCAGCTACTCACCAGAGTACATTGAGTATCATGCAGGATGTCAGACCCAGAATGACCGAGTTTCGAAAACCAGTTACCTTATTAAGCAAAACAGACAGAATTCATGGCAACATTTCAATATCTATTAAGTGTCAGTTACACGGTATAAAAGTCACAACATTATGGAGAAGCCACATGCACACTGAGACATAGACTAACCTGACTTCTAATAGGTTGAATCTTTTCATACAGGAAAGGCATTACATTCACAATTCCTCCTGTCACAGCAGAGCTCAAAATGCTGTATTGCTCAATTCAAACTAACCCAGAAGTTGAAAATAAAACAATGAATATGGATTTTGAATTGGTGGTCACCCAAAAACTAATAAAAAATTTTGCTCAGCCAACATCTTGAACAAAGCCATCTGGTAAAAATATTGTACTCGGTTGATATTTCCAACGTTTCTACCGGCCGCACATGGTACTGACCTAGCGCCACAGTGCCCATGAGGAAGGGGGCACCGGTGTAGGAGAAGTCAGTGGTAATGTTGTGATTTATACTGGTACCCACGAAAAACGTAACCACCACCTGGATACAATGAAGGCAAGTATTATGGAGTCACAGTTGAGACAAAGTAAATTATGTCACTGGTAAGACAGGCCTCATTATGCTACTGGTAAGACAGGCCTCATTATGTCACTGGTAAGACAGGCCTCATTAAGTAACAGGCAAGACAGGCCTTATTATCTGTTAAGACGGGGGCCATTATTTCACTGGGAAGACAGGTCTCATTAAGTCACTGTTAAGACAGGCCTTATTAAATCACTGGTAAGACAGGTTCTTATTAAGTCACCAATAAGATACATATACATGGCTGATTCACAACTAAGTGTGTCACTCAAGCAACAAGCTGTTTCCTTACCGTGCCAAGCAGCAGTGAAGCTTTGGCAAACGTCAGTAGTGCTACGATGGGCTGAATCACCCGCAGACAGAACACCACAGCGAATGTGAGAACCCAAACAAACACTGGGATCACATAGAAATGGCTGAAGCCACATGCAAACCACCAAAATATCAGGATGAGCTTTATGAAACGGATAGAACTGTTTAATATTGCTAAAATATCCACCTTGATTGTGCACCATTAACATACATTTGTGAATACAAAGAATACAGGAGAATGTCTTCTACTCACTCTATTCCTATAATGGCAGCAAAGGCTTCAGAGCCAGCTAGCGCATAACTGATCAACAACGCTATACTGACACAAAGACCAAACATAAAGAGCTGCCTCAAGAATTCCTTTTGAATGACATTATTTGATTTAAAGTTCAAACATCCTGTTGAGTCCGAAACAAGGAATTCCAGAACTGACTTGATAAACTCACAACTGTATGAGTAGGACAAGATCAAAGAGTTGTCTGAGCCCACAGGGTAGGAAGAGCTCTCCCATAAGATGGAGGTTTGGAGGCTTTACATGATGATCCTTAGGAATAATGATATGTCCTGCCATGATAGGTCCTGCCACACACAGCACATACAATGTATCATCTGCCATAAGGCATACACAAAATGATACAACACATAGTCCCTTATGCATCTGACCTTCAACATCACCTCTCAAGGTCAAATAACTCACCACTGTCTTCATGCTCATTTTCAATGCTGTCAAAATCCTCTTCATCCTCCATGTCCTTGAGGGGCACGTTTTCTGATTCATTCTCCTGCAGATCAAATGCAGACAGCCAAATAAAAGAAAGTGAGCCAATGTCGATGAAATCCAATTTTCAAATTTAACCATAAAAATACCAACTCACATGGGCAGCTTTTAGCTGAATGGCATGTGCTCTCTGCAAGACATCAGTAAAGAGCCAAATTAAAAGAACCTGTAACAATTGTTCACCATCAATATCAGAATGCCACATCAGATAAATGTATACTAGCATCCAACCTATTAAAAGATTGTAATATTAAAGAAAATCACAACACTGTCAAAGCTAATGTAAAATTATTAACATTGTTTAAACATGTTATATTTAAACATCACAAAGTATCTGAGTAAAAACCTTGTGCAGAATAGGTTCATACCTGCACAAAATAGCCAATCAGGAATGTTATGAGGAAAGGGTAAAGTCCAGAATGAGCCAATGTCACAGGTAATCCTGGTGGATACAGTGCATGTTATAATCAGATGGGATTCTTACAAGACAATGCTCTTCCTTCTACCAATGGCATAGTGTAGCATGACTTAATATATTATTAACCCATAAGATACATATGGGTTGGCTATCACATGGAAGCAATTGGCCGCATCCAATTCAAAACAAACGCATTGACACAATATCATTTTTCTAAAGAATCAACATCAATGAAGACCAATGAAGTCATATGAACCATTCAGTTTGAAGGCACATTTCATGAAAAATCATCAAAATTCGGTTTGAAAAAACTTCATATACCAACTACATTTAGTAATGATATCTAAAATGTATCCAATTGGCGACCCAGACTATTTTTATGGTCTATGTAAAAATCTGAATTCTTTAAAAAAAATTAAAGGAAGTGCATTTTAAACCAAATACAGCATATAATAAACACTACAGTGAATCCAAAGCTGAAAACAGGCAGAGATTGAGTGATTATACCAGACAACAGTGGGGTTGCACATGAATAGTTACTGGTCTAGTTCGCTATTCATTTGAATATTTCTAAGTGAACAAAGTTGTTTTGCAATGTGACTGTATCGAATAATTATCGATCAACTGGTGTTCTCAATAACTGGATTACATTTGAGTCATTATAGCATCTAAACAAAAAAGAAAGCAAAATGTATCACAGATCAGTAAGTTGAGATTTAATTGGTACAATAAAACGTCATCATGGAAGGCTTGCAAACTGTACAACACATACCTAATATTCCTGTGCCTAGTATCGTAGCTATGGTAACAAAGTCTGAAAAGAAGCAAAACATAAAAAAGTGCATTTGGCATAGCCCGTTTATATTTTCTATGCTGCCATTAAATACTAAGTCAAACAACCTATTTGTAAGTAAGGGATTACACATGGACTAGCCTGATTGTGAAGAAATTATACAATACTATAAACACATTTGTCTCCTGAATTTAAAGTCAGCAAGGAATGCTGGTTAACAAATATTGTCCTGAAATAGAGACCATTAATTCATTCAAATACTCCATGTTTTAAAGTTGATGATCCCTAATTCTAGTATGGATATACATATCCCACACCACCATGGTAGATATTACTTAACAACAAGGACAGATCTCTAATATCCATAGCAAAAATATAGGCCTCTCTGCATCTTTAGTAAATGTCTTTCAGCCTTATAAATAATCCCCACTGCATTATTGCTGCACTAAAAATCCCAGGAATATTTTCATCATACAAATAAAACAAGGAATATTTTGGCTGTGCAGGAGTACTCATGGGCCTAATATATACAGGATTTATTTGTATGATAGATATATAGAGCAGGGCTTTATCATATGGCAGAAAAAGTCCTGTGTATTTCTGTTGTACGAATGACCCCTGTGAGTGTATATTTCCGCTTGCGTATAAGCCCTACTCTTTTTCTACTGTATGAATAAACCCAGGAGGATATATGCTGTACGTAGAAGCCCTGGTGTATTTCTGCCGAACAAATAAGCAATGAGTATTCTGCCATACTTAGAAGCCATCTTTATTTCTGCTGTATAAATATGCCTAAGAGTATTTCTGTTGTACTTCTGATGGGGCTGAACTCCTCTGGTTGAGGTTTCTCTGGTGTTTCCGTGCTTGCAATTCAGGCAGCAATAGGAAGAAGTTTAAAGGAGATTTCTTTGTGCAAGTGTTAACTTTTCCATCCATTTGCTATCACGTGGGTAAAAAAGCACAGTAGGTTTTTTTCATGTCGCTTCAAGACTGAATTGCAATGGTCCAACCGGCAGGGAATCATCATCACACATGTGTGTGCAACAAAACCAAAACGCATATACACCAGGAGATTAGTAAGCAGTTTAAAATTATACTTTCCGTTGGTTGGGTTCTCATATTAAAAGCTACTGCCAACTTATATGTATTGCACATGCCCTGAGGCATCTGTTCATGATCAGATAAAATGCTGTACACCATGTGGGCCCAAATGGCTATTTGTACGGCTGGTTTTCTGGAAATCCATAGCTACCTGGTTAATGAAACTCCATGTCACATTTTCTATGATGGAGGTTGCTGTGAACGAAAGGTGTGATTCTCAAAGTTTTTGTGACAATTGCTAAATAATCATGCAACAGTGGATCACCTATTCGTATCAGAAGGTAGGTTGAAGATAGAAAGATATATATTCATCGACCTATGACCCTGACAGATGGTAGAACGAAGAGAGAAAGTTTTCTTTCATTTTTGCAGGATAACCACACATACACTGGCCAATGGGAGCAAGGGACCAAATTAGCCGCGGGGAAAACGGTGATTTTTATAAACTGAGCGTTGAAAGGGTCTGCTCACAGCAAGTGAGTGTGTTGAGGTAGAATATGGACGTTTTCCCACCAAATCAAGCGATTTGGAGCGAGATGACATAGGGTTGTGAGTAATTTTCTGAAGTTTTCCAACGGGGATGCTTCCAATTGTTGTCTTCCGTTTTTTTAGTAGTACCGGGGTAATTAGATCGATCCTATAAAACTTTCTCTCTTCATTCTACCATCTGTCAGGGTCATAGGTCGATGAATATATATCTTTCTATCTTCAACCTACCTTCTGATACAAATCCCTGTGGTCAGACCATGGCTAGTCTGAAAGGTCAAAAACCATTTCACCCCAATATGATTACGACAGTACATTTGAAGCGAGTGAAACCAACAGTTACAGTCGATTGTATTTAGTGTCAAAAGTGAACAATATGTCCCCGACCCGGGATCTGGGGATACCATTTCCAGGTAGGAGAAGACCCTCGATTGAAGTGATGCACTCCAACGAAGTGAATTCCCTTCGATTGAAGTGATTTTCGAGAGTGTAAACATGTGCCACTGGCAAATCATACCCACTGTTATAAAATGGACACTTACACATATGTGAACCCGTTTCTGATTGGTTTAGAGGTCGAATTGCAAGGGATCATTTCAAAAGTGCCTAAAGCACATGGTTTTGTTTACAATAGGTTGCTTGGAACGAAGTTCCGTAGTTTTATTCGTGTCGATTTGGCTCCTGTTAAATCAAGGTCTCGATTGTTTTAACCATGGAATACTCATAAATCATCTGACAGAGTAGGGACTTGTTTTATCTGAAAGGTGAGGTTTTAATCTATAAATTTGCCGACTGAAATCAAAATCTACCAACCTGTTTTAGAAATATCAAAATTTATAACTAGCTACTGTTACAAGAGAATTGTATATAAATCTGTTATCTTCCCATGGATCATCTGTAGTTTAACATGACTCTGCTGACTGTCCAAAGTCAAAATCATCACCTTATTGATATTCTTGATGCATCAGCTTGCAACGATGAAAACTAAGAAATGTCAATGACAATGAAAATACAACACCTAAAACTACAAAACGACACATTGGATCTCTTCAATTCAACAAACATCAGTAAATAACACTTCAACTACAGGGGATAATTTGTAAGATCATTGGTACATGTACCTCGGACATATTAAGAGCTTCCATGATTGGATATGTAACTTGGAACTGTCAACACATATTTTTTAATTAAGCTAGACTTTGCCTTTGGGGTCCTTTTTGTATCTGTTCCTCAGGCTCAGCCATGATAACTTAAACTAAAATTGAAACAAAAAGCAGCAGCATTTTACAAGGACTGACAACACCGGGATATGATGCCTTTTTCTAGGGATGGGGGTCATAGCACTAAAAATATCGGGACCATCCCCCCGGGGGGGCACTTGGCCATATTCTGGATAGGGGTGTGCCGCGGGACCTCGAAAACCCGTACTCGTCATACAAGGTCAAAATGGCCAAAAGCATACCCCGTCGTACAAGGTACTATGCGAATGTATAACCCGTCGTGCAAGGTCAAAATGGCCAAAAGCATACCCCGTCGTACAAGATATTTTGCTTTTTTATTGTTGTGATTCTCGATGCATCCAACAGGGACCATTCATTCTATTTGTATTGTCAACGATCGATAGTAAATATGTATATATGCAACCCATTATACAGGTGGGAAGAGAAAATCATACCCCGTCGTACAATACGAAGCCCAAAAAAAAAACGTCGTACAGATTGAAGCTGAAAAACATACCCTGTCATACAAGTATGAGGCCCAATAAAACCAGTCGAACAAGTCGAGAGGCCGAAAAAACATAACCCTGTCGCGCAGCACTTATATACTTCCTGTGCCTCAATGTTATTTCCAATTTTTTTCAACTTGCTCTAACTGGCATTTATATTTAAGAAACATAGACGAATGATACATCAAACGAGAGCTAACGTATTGAATTTCAATAATATTGCCTTACTTTTCGCATTTTACTCCATTTGAGCCATAAAAAAATGTGTGTTTGTGGAGCAATACGTTAAAATTCTTGGCGAGCATTTTGGACTTTTCGAGATTCACTCCGTTTCGAATTCTCTAAATCGGTTCGTATTCGTTACTCGTATCGTTTTTATTGTTTGGTAAATGACAAGATGACATTCTAATGTTCATGATCATATAAAATCTAAAAAAATTGGCCAAAGGGAAAATAATATTATTTACGTACGAAATGTTACGGTGTAAACAAATGTATTTGTTCCCCAATTTCATCAGATGGCCGCGACATATGTACACACTTTTGACAAATTTAAGTATGATGTTACAAATGGGTTAATTTTTTTTTCTTATTAAATGGACCGGAATTGTCATATTTTGCACTACAAAACGTTGTCCAATCATCTCATGCTCGCCGCGTGAGCCCGTATCAGGGTCAACCTTGCCTTCACTCAACACGGCTTCGCACTCTCGAAACCACCTCTGATCGTGCTCCGTTAAACAAAGTCGATTTTCGTTCATTTATCAATCTGAGCCCTAGTATCCATCTATATACAGGGGTAATTCAAGTATAGTGGAATACTTCGGTCAAGTTTATTTTCTTATTAAATGGACCGGAATTGTCGTATTTTAGACTTTAAAATGTTCGATTTTGTCATGCCCGCGCCGGGAGAGCGTATAGCTTGCCTTATCAGCATTATGTGATTTAAGAAAACATTCGATTCTTGAACTTAATATGGTACTTAATTTATTTATTTGGGGTTGTGGATTCAAAAAAATTATCCGTTACAGGCCAGTACCTTCAAAGGCAATATGCCGCTTGCGCTAGCGCGTGGAATTCGGCAGTTAGGGTTCACGGAGTAGATGTTGAGCTGCCAGCATTTACGGTGAGCGTTGCGCGAGCTGCTCGTCGCCAAGGGCACCACCCAGATTTAACACATCAAAGAGATTCTGTTAACCACGTTTTGTGTCAGATTCGTTCACGGAGTACATCCCGAGTATAACATGAGTTCACTCCAGCCTTATATAAGTTGCGTATTGCCACGTCAAAATTCATAACCATTGCGGTTAAACAATTCGCATTAGAATCTCTCTCTGACAACTTTTTTTGCGTGAAGACGCGAGTGACAACCGACTTTAAACCATCACTGGTTTAATCGAACCATTTATCTCTCATCGTTACTTGACGCGGTGTATATATATTTCACCAATCTTATAAAGGGTGTGACAAATAAGTTGTACTGCCCTAGTCTGGCCCTGAGGATTTTTATTGGTCTTGGTACCGCTAGGATATTTTATTTGCCTGTTTTTCATCAAGACTTGCTATTGCTGATAACTATTGGACAATAGTTGATAAGCGTATTTTCGTTTGGGAATTGGTATGTATATAAAGGCAATAATAGATAAGTGGAAAGAGGAGGGGAGGGAGGCAACTTTCAGTTACCTCAAATCCCACCAGCCAGCGCTTGAGCCCTATAGCTGTAGCATTTTACGAAAGAGTCTGGGTCAAGTAATAGTCAATTAGAAAAAAAGTTATTGAGGTTTCAATTTCCATGGTACTGCTCGGTTTTGTGCCAGAATTCTACGGTAATTAATGGATAACAGACATTTTTCATGTCTTATATTTTGACTATCATAGTGAAATTATGTTTGGCAATTTCAGACAGGTGTCTGGTTGCAATAAATTAAGCCTTGTTTGGTAATTTCAGACAGGTGTCTGGTTGCAATAGTATAAGCAGTGTTTGTCAATTTAAGACAGGTATCTGGAAAAGTGAAAAGTGGCTGTCATCCTGTCAATTTTGGCTCAAAAACTGACAATTCCATGGAATTTAAATCCTCAATAACTGTTTTAATAATTGATTTAAAAAAATGAAACAGCTTATTAGAATCCTCTACATTGTATATTTCTTTTGGTATAATTTCACTATGATATTCTAGATATAAGACATAGAAAGTGGCTGTTATCCCTTACCATATAATTCTGGCACAAAGCAATTCCATGGAATTTGAAACCTCAATAACTTTTTTACTAATTGATTTAAAAAAATGAAACATAGCTTATTAGAATACTCTACATTGTACATTTCTTTTGGTATAATTTCACTATGATATTCTAGATATAAGACATAGAAAGTGGCTGTTATCCCTTACCGTGGAATTCTGGCACAAAACCGAGCAATTCCATGGAATTTGAAACCTCAATAGCTTTTTTACTAATTGATTTAAAAAAATGAAACATAGCTTATTAGAATCCTCTACATTGTACATTTCTTGCGGTATAATTTCACTATGATATTCAAAATATAAGACATGAAAAGTGTCTGTTATCCCTTACCGTAGAATTCTGGCACAAAACCGAGCAATACCATGGAAATAGCTCCGGTCATAACGGTAACATGAATTGACGTCTTGTAGGGCTACCATGGAAATTGAAACCTCAGTAACTTTTTTTCTATTTGACTTAAAAAAATGAAACATACCTTTTAAGCATCCTCATGAGTATACCTATCGTCATTTATAATTTCAACAAGATCCAATGAATTTGAAAAAAATCACTGACAGCCCTACCTATAGGCCCTAGTGCCCCATCCGATTTCAGTGACAGTTCAGGTTCATGATCGCCGATATTGCAATATTTTCAAATTTATTTATCACCGAACTCATTTACGATAACCAAAAATACTTACAGCACTGAAGATAAACTACTTTTAGGCTTCCTCCGCTCATTTTCGCTAGATTGGAACGCAAAAAAAAAACACCTAATGGAACGATATTTTGAGCATGTACCTGGAGGTCGCCATTCATAAGATCTAGTTTTGTACTATTCATTATTTATTGCTGATTAATCAATGTGCCATGTTCCTTAAACTTGAATATATAAAAGGTGAGTCTTCCTGTTTAGCCAGGCTGTTATATCATTATAGTGTAATCAGTTATTGCAAACGTAATCTACATGAAAACATGGTTATATTTCCGGCATCGGGGATCTTATGCTGGGTATCTTCAAATGACAAAAATATTTCTGTGTTGCCTCCAGGATTGTCCATACAGATATCCCGCGAACAACATGCCACTTAGATAGTAATAAAAGTAAATTTGGCAAAACATAAAAGTGCATTACCTTATTAGAAGCAGCGATTTTAAGACAAGTTAAATTATCTGCACCATTTAATAATTTGTCGATAAAGCACGCCCACCTCTGTCCAGAATCCAGATGATACCGATACAAGAATTAACAGGACAGATATACAACATTTGCAGTATGTAGTATATTATATCATCTCAAAAGAAAGTGAAAGTACAGATCATCCAAGTAACATATAGTATGAGTGATCTAAGTAACACGGCTACAAGTGCAACTTGGACATAAATACAAATGATAGAAAATGGTACAATCAACCAAAGAGTTATAACCATGCAATAGTCTTTAGTTATGTAACTCCTTGAATCAACCTACTAACTATAATAACACAAATATGATCAATCCTTGTAAACAATGGCACACACCCCAACTTTTTTTATCAGCCTTTGGCTGAAAACTTATTATGATTCTATTGTGAATGCTGGGATGTACAGTTCTATTCCGGAAAGCCCAGCAAATTCTTCTTTCATGGTAAACCCCCTGTCTGCCAGAATCTGATCACCGAGATGATGGTCACATATATTCTCTGAAGAACAAGCTCAACAACACCTTTTCCAATCCCATATACCCAACAAAAAACCAACTGCACTGAATGGTTAACTTTCCATGAGAAATTTCATTGTTGTGTGGCGCTTGTAGTTAGACCAGACTTGAGCACGAGCTTTAAGATTTCTTGGATATTAAACGAACACCTCAAAACTGTCAATAATGCAAGTGAGCCTTGGGTACAGAGCCTAAATGTCGTAGGGATAAGGCTGCAAATTCGTTCTTTCTCAGACCATTTTATAATAAATTGAACGTGAGTGAATGTCAAGTCCCCCCACTTCCAGAAATGGTCTATCGATCAGGGTGATTTGTAAGATGCACAGGGGATGCAAAGCGCACATCGGATCGTAAAATAATGACTAGTTGTATTTCTCTTCTGCCTTCACTTTGAGTGAATCACTACCCAGAACCAACAAGTTAGGTCACAAAGTATGACAACAGGTTATAATTAAGCTTTGGTGGTGGTGGTGATGGTGGGGGGGGGGGGGGGCGGTGATGTAGAAAACGAAATTGGGTTTTGCATTATAGGAAAAAACATTCAATCATTATAATTTTTTGCCAATGAGAAATTCTTGGATATTTATTTGCATATTGACCTACATTAGTTCGGGCCAACTCTTCCGGTTGGTATCGTCGTGATACTTCGGATACATCATGTGTTAAGAAGTGTCGTGTATTTGTTGCAAAGATATACGTTTTCAAGGAATTTCTTTCGGTTTGTGGAACATATCTTATAATACATATATTCTAATGTATATATTTGTTGACGAGCTGTTTGCAGAAAGTCACGATATTGCATGTCATTACCTAACAATTACAGTTTGATTTGATTGCCCATGTTGACCGGTCCACTTAAAGAGGCTGTTCAGCCTCATATAAGGCAATCACGGTATATTACTACGCTCGATCGGTTACGAAATAATTCGTTTACCTATCCAAAATTATGCAATTTTTAAACATATTTGTTTCACTGGAAATTGTACAGATATTTCATTTAGCCCAGTCCATCGATAACGATACCTCCCTAAATCCATCAGAAATCACTACGTGCTACGGATGTGTATATTTCCGTTCAAGATTCAAAAGTAGTTTTCTTCAAATCAAGGTTGTGGGCAAACCAACACGATAAATAGTAACTTTTGTCCCACCATATGTACCTTTTATCATACAATGGAATTAAGCCCCTGTATATAAACACCGGCCGAAGAGTGGTTGCCTAGAAAGCTGCTTGGTAACAGCACCTTGGAAACCAAAAATGTTACATTTTCAGACTTTCAGTCGCTACGTGGTGCTGTGGTCTCAGAAAAAAGATCCTTGCTTCGACAGTCGCCATTTATGTTGTCGGACATTATCCTTCCTGCTTGTCGGTCTAATGTGTGCACAATTATGCCCACAACTTGAATGAGTGAAGATTTTATGAAATCTACATTATGTAACTAAAGCGGAAGAATACACATCGTTAGCGAGGTTTAAATTCAGAGCGCGTTATGATTTGATTTACAGCTAACATTCGTGTAGTTCATGGTTTTAGGGAGGCACCGTTATCGATGGAACGACATAACTGAATAAAACAGATCTCCACAGTATATCATGAACATTTCCAGTCAAATAATAATGTTAAAAACTTATCAACATAACTTCCATCATGTAAACTCCTCGGCACAAATTAGAAGATGTCATTACTTACGTCTGCGTTAATCGTAGTAATGTAATAACGAAATGATCCCTGATTGCCTTATATGTGACTGAACAGTCTCTTTAACTTCTTAAGATTATCTGATAACCTCCTGTAATAGCTCTCGAAGTGGGCATTTCCTATGTAGAAAATGCGATGATAAGAACTTACCTTCACGATGTCAACTTGATTTAACAAGTCCAATTTAATAAGCAATCAGTATTATGCATCGCATTAGAGTCTCAGGTATCCCAGCAACTTGTAAATATGCATAATCGCCTTAAATGTGCGAGGCGATTAACTTTTCCGACTAAATTTCAATATGGCGGCGAGATTGCGCAACGTAAGTCAGATGAAAACGGACTTGTTATGATGATGAATAAAGGAGAGGAAAAGGCAACTAGGTCGGAAAGTTATGAGGTATAAATCTAGTATAAATTGACTAATCTGTGAAATGTATTATCAAGCAGATGATGGTATGATAAAAACTTAACAAATTCCACGCAGTAGTTTACAACAACGTCATTCAAGAGACCGTTTGTTGACAAACAACCAGAATTCGGAGTGGAATTTCCCCAAAAAGTTAGAAATTAATCGAATATCAAGTGTTCTCCCGGATATTGGTAAAAAAAAACCATAGCAATTAAATTCAGTCAATACTCTCACTGTTGGTGGCTTTAAATTCTTCTCAGTACGTATTTTTAACGTGATAGATTAAGCATGTTTGTCAATCTACCGATAAATGGAGGGTTTTCCTGTTAGACCAACAAGGGAGTACCCGATCGACTGTTGGTCTTTTGGGCTATCCTGTAACCTTTTCGGTCTGTATTGTTGATCACCCGCACAGATCATATGATGGATCCGCATAGATTTGCTACTTTCATTCCTTTTCATCAAAACCCCAATGATCACGTGGTGCCTGCAGGTGTTCTGCTGTGCCAGTGGAACAATAATCAACCCCTGATCATTAGTCATGGCAACCCTAACGCAAATCTCTGCCAACAAGATGTTTGGTGGCCAGCAGAAAGTCTTCACCCATGAAAGGTTTTTAATAAATTATCAAATGTATTTGTTGTTCATGTAGCATGTCAATGCCAAACATATAGCTTTGCTTGGTCAGATATCTCATTTGAAATTGTTCTAAATTGTTAATCACTTAATTACAAAATGTGAAATAATGTACACTTGTAAACTAACAGTACAGTGATATTATGTGAAATTATGATTGTAGCAAAGAAACAAAATGCAAGATGACATTTGGGATTTATCTTCCACCGCAAGCTGAAGATCATAAAGTGCCTGTTATATATTGGCTTTCAGGTTTGTTTGAATAACAGATATGTTTTTGCACTTTCTATCATGTTTAGGAATTGCACCAGCATCTTGTAGCCCCTTCATTGGTAATGATTTGTTTGAAAAATCCCTTCAGGGAATTTCTTATAGTTGCAATATTTTTGTATCAAGTCTTGATATGTTATTGTCTGGTGTTTGGTTGCCTTGATATGTTATTGTCTGGTGTTTGGTTGCCTTGATATGTTATTGTCTGGTGTTTGGTTGCCTTGATATGTTATTGTCTGGTGTTTGGTTGCCTTGGCTGTTCCAGGGTTGACATGTACTGAGGCAAACTTTGTCACAAAAGCTGGAAGTCAGAAATTTGCATCCAAGCACGGTGTAGCGATTGTAGCGCCTGATACCAGTCCACGTAAGCAGGAACTCTTCCAGAACATTTGTTCACTCCCGACAGTTACGTCTGCTCATTTCAACACAGAACTGCTATGTGTCAGTTATTTTGATAACCCACTTGCCAAGTTGCTGATGTTTGATCGTAGGGGGTTGTAACATTGAAGGAGAAGATGACAGCTATGATTTTGGATCTGGAGCTGGTTTCTATGTTGATGCCACTGAGGACAAGTGGAAAACCAACTATAGAATGTACTCTTACATAACACAGGAAGTAAGTTGTCAGTAAGACATGTTATTATTAAGATTAATGAATTTATGTGATTCTCTCAACTTTTATGGAAATCTTGATGGAAACTGCTGTACCCTACAAAACGTCAAAATTTGATCTGATGCCATTACATCCCCTGCCTATTGACAACTCTCCTGAAACTGATTGTCCAACCTAATCACTGTGCTGTATGGTTTGGTGCAAGCACAGAACTGACTGACAAAAACGTTTAAAAAGCAGGTTTTGATGTGATGTGGTCTCCCTCATATCCGGCCACCCGGTGTAACCCTCCCCTCACTAACTTAAAGTACCCCTCTTGAATGGCCACGCTTTGTATCTGGCCAACAGCCACTTATTCAGGACGATAACCCTCAATTTTACATCCCATCTTGCCACTCCATATCCTGTTCCAACAGTTTTTGAACAACAGTCCTATATTAGTGTTTTAAGAAATCGCACACAAGCGGTAAGGCATCACATAGTTTATGTCACAATTATGTGTATGTGTGCCAAGCTTTTAATCTACATCCCTGGTTCTTTGGATCTTACAGATTATGCTCTATGTCAGCACAGGCTGTCACAACTCGTGAAGAAGAAAAACTTGTTTTTACGCTCATAAAGAAAAACAAAATTCGAATTTTTCTTCTGTCCTGGCAACAGGGCTGGAAATTAACACCCGTCCGCCCGTCACTGACGGGTGATTTATGGCTGGATGGGTAGATCTAGCCCAATCACACGTTCTGCTGACGGGTAACTTTTCACGGTGAACACTGTTTGTTTATTACACAGACAGATAAGAACATAGCAAGACTAATCAGAGAGCGCAGCGTGTGGTCTGACAACAAAAGCTGTTCTGGTGAAAAATCAACAAGATTACTGCTAGGGTCAACTACAGTATTGTTTACACACATTCAGCGATTGTACGTCTGATGTTGATGTAGTTTTAAACTTGCTCACATATTATTACAAGTCTGTCTGCTCTACCAGCTCTTTAACTCTAAAAGACTTGAAAACACCTATTCAACTGTTTGAGTAAGGCCATTTTAGTTAATTTCCAGCCCTGTGACAAAACAGCATATTGACTTGATTTGTTACATTCTTAACATGAATCGGCATAGCATATCAACTGTTTAACATAATGTCTGAGTAAACATCTGTATCATCGATGTAACTTGGCCTGTCCCATCCCACTCTCAATTATTCTCTGGTACGATGCATTTCACAAAGGGGCTTGTATTTCTCTGATGGTGCTATGCTGATGAGATCATTGTATTTCATTCCTGCTGCTAACTCTTTGATGTGTGCAGCTTCCTGAACTTATCAATGCCAGCTTCCCTATACTAGAAGATAAGCAATCAATCATGGGTCACAGGTAAGATGGTTGTCCTGCTCAGGGTGACTAGTCATAATTGTTTTTACACAGGTGTGTTAAATGAATATGTGGTCATACCAGACTTGGTGCCATAAGTTAACGATGGCACTTACAGGGACACTGTCCAAACAGTCTTCACCATCCATCACAATGGTGATGGATGGTGATGACTGTGTCAACAATTTGGTCTTGTTGTTTACAGTGATGGGAAAGCTCAGTGTTTCATTTCCTTGATTTGTTTGCATCACAAGATCCCTTCATTTCCATGTGCTGTCTTGCAACTCATGTGCTGTTATGCACCTCATGCCATGTCATAAGACATCAGATCTTATGTTGTGTTATGTTGCAGTATGGGAGGACATGGTGCTTTGACTCTATTCTTGAAAAATCCCGGCAAATACACCTCTGTTTCTGCCTTTTCTCCCATTTGTAACCCATTGGAATGTCCATGGGGGCAAAAGGCATTTACCGGCTACTTTGGAGCCAAAAATGAGGACACTTGGAAGGTGAGCGGTTGCAGATTGCATCTATTAACAAACAGAAGGGGAGATGCTTGTTATAGGAATGGCATACTCAATTTATGAGGGTCATTTGTAAAACCTGATGAAACAACCAACCATAGACTGTTGTTGACTCATTGTTGGATCTGGAATTTTGTTGTTTGTTATATGAGCTGTATGTGTTGCACGTTATAATGATGTGTGGTGGGCTGTTGTAGGATCATGATGCCTGTGCCTTAGTGAAGATGTATAACGGCCCACCTGTTCAGATCCTGATTGACCAGGTGTGTTGACAAGATGAGGAAGAGTTAAACAGTCCATCCTAATTTGATGAAGCTTCACCTGTTGTGTATATACTCCTGGCCTATTGACATATGTGTTTTTAACTTGTCTTTATATTTAATGTCTTTACATCCAATATGTGAGTTTACATAAGATGTATGTTTACATTAGATGCGATTTATGTGTGTGTGTGTGATGACATAGATGTGTTTACTTTTGATGTGTATTGACACATGATATTTTATAAACAGTATGCATTCTGAGATGTGTTTGCATCTGATATGATCACTTAACATTTGTGTTGACTTATGACGTGTGGTTGCTGGGCAGGGTAAAGATGACAACTTCCTGGGTGCTGGACAGCTCCTACCTGACAACTTTGTTGCGGCATGTGCTGCAGCTAAAGTCCCTGTAGTTCTCAGGATGCAGGAGGTGAGGAGACAATGTACACTACAACTAGATAATGCTATGTATCATTTGATATGTTTTGCTGCCGAGTGAGCATAATCAAATGAAATAATTTAACCAAACATTGATCTCTGTCAACATATCTGTGAGGTCCATTGATATAGGTAAAATGTTGTTGACATTGTGACATCTCTGTCCATTTTGAGCTGATTTGGCTCTTGTTTCTCAGGGATATGACCACAGTTACTTCTTTATCGCTTCATTCATCGAAGACCACATCGCACATCATGCCAAGTGTCTTACTGCCTAGCAACACCCCCAGACTCCCACCCCATGTGTCTGGAGCCCCAATTAGTCAACCCCTGACACCCAACCTCATGGCATCATACCTGTGTGATGTGAAAAATAGATATGGTGCTCTCTCTCCCATCATTTTTTAAAAATCTTATACCATTCAGTGCTGCTACTTGTCTTTGTAAACATGTGTAATAAAGACTGAATCATGGCTCATGCTTTTCAATTTACTTAAGTTCTACTTAGGCACAACCACACTCTCTCTCTCTCACACACACACTGTTTAACTCGTTAATTTGATTTCATAAAAGATGTGAATGCACAACTGAGCAGTGATGATAAAGAGCTCTACCAGTTTAATGCACAACCCACCATTTCACATCACTCAAGCCAGAAAATCCTAACGCACCTGGTATCACAAAAACAACTCAGCCCCTCAGTTTGTTAAAATAACTTTTGTTTCAAGGAAGTGATGTTCAGTTCTTAAAAGAACTTTTCAGTTCATGGAAATAATGTTCAGATTGAGAATAGTTGCAGAGCGATTCGGCCGCCATGTTTAAATCGAACAAGATAATCTGGAATTATTCTCGCGGTCATCCTGGCATAGTTCAGCAGGGTACGGTTAAACCTCTCCACTTGCCAATCCTATTGGGGGTGATATGCAAAGGCCTCTGGCAGAGGGAATTGGCATGTTCAAAATGTCAATTGCCATTCGCTCCCAATGTGGCCGACCGGGCTCTGAACAAGGGGGGTAGTACGTCTCGGAGTGTGGGGATTTTGCTTTTGACATGGGAATGGTGAGTGCCAAATTGATAACAAACCTACCATTCATCATAACGTACCCTCTCAGTCATCAGTTGATGGAGTAACCCCCAACAGCTTATATTAATTATACACCCCAGTTTCCCAGATCCACAAGTGACCTACATGTCACCTGCCACTTCCCCCCTCTCCTCATACATACCCCATATTCCAGAGCCACATGACCTTCCTGCCCAGGCAACACCCGATAGCCCCAACCCTCACAGACCTGGCTACGGCATGTCCCATGAGAATTGGGATGGCGTGCCTTAGTCGTTGAGGGAAGCAACTAATATTTCAAAATCAGTTCTCTCCTGGCCTCCGAGCTCAACACATCTCTCTCATAAGTTTAGGCTAAGTAACATCGGAAATTCGAAAGTTGAAAACAGTTAAATAAAGTTCAAGTTTGTATAAACCCTACACCTGGAGTTCGATTCTTTACTTATTACAGGTGCGTATCGTGTGCATCTCAACACCACATATCACGTTACGACAGGAAGCACTCCCAACACATTCGGTCAGTCCGCCAAAAACGCCTCTGGATATTCTCGTGAGTTCTCTTTACGCCCACATGCCCTGCAGTACGATTGCATATAAAGTTCCCTCCTTCAAAACCAAATCTGCAAACTTCGCCTATAGCTTTTTTTGAGTGTGGTGATTTACCCGTCATAAGGGCCCAATCAGGACGGCTACCTTCCTCAACCCTCTCCATAGCTTGTGCTATAACAGGGTCCCCTTGTTGCCATTTTCCGATATCAGTTTGTGACCAAGTGGGCAACCACGCCTTTTCCTGACTGGTCAATGCCCTGACTTCACCAGTTGTCGGTACCTCCAACCCTTCCAAGTAAGCGAATTAATTATACTCACTCAGACTGCACTGTCTGCAGCCAGTGCTAGGCCTTCAAAATTATGCATCCACATTATTGTGGACTCTCCCTGCTCGATGTTGGATATCTATATCGTAAGTCCCTAGGATTTCAAGCTGTCACCTTTCTGTTACCAACTAAGTCTACCAGCAGTATCCTTCCAAAGATCGTTTAGATGATCTGGAAGCAATGACTCTTTCTCTACAGAGGTTGTGGCACGAGTGTGATCATCTGGGCCTTCAATGTTTTCCAATTAACTAGAAGCAATAACAAGTGTTGTTAACATCAATAACCCTCAGAGGAACCACCATGCAACTTGGGTCTACCACAGTCCTGGTCACCAAAATCTGCTTATCTAAAAGCTTCGGGACAGGCTCAATCACTGCATGAGTATAGCATGGATGGCAATCAACATGGCAAGAGAGTAATATTTCTTTATGGGGTTTGACAACAATCACTGTACTCAGAATCTCTAAGACACTTGTGTTGGGCAACACCTAAAGTTAAAATTTCTTGCATCCAACACTCCACCATGACTTCTCAGAAAATTCATCCCCAAAGTTCCAGGAGCATCAATCTCAGCCACCATCACAGGGTGGCTAAATATATGACCTCTTACTTCAAATGGCAATGCCACTCTACCATGCGCCCGGAGCGACAGCTGGGCTATTTGAGCCTGTATTCTGCCTAGTCCCCCCTCACTAATTCATTTTCAGGAGGGATTATAACGGTTTCCTCTCTTTGGTCTCGAATACTCTGAGGTTTATGGGTACCTGTCCTACGAGCCCTCCCCACAATAAATGCCTCGTACTCTAAAACAGATTTGAGAGCGTCACCTATGCTGCTAGGCTTAGCCTGGAACACAATATCTGGATCATTGAGAGAATCCATTAAGCAGTCTTGTGCCAATGCTTCCCTGGTGTCACTACCAGCCGAGGGATAAGCCTATCTGACCAACCTCTTTATGTCTTGCACAAGTTCATTGAGCGCTTCTGAACTACGGCTGATCCTGCCTTTTCATTTGGGCTCTGTAGACCTATCCATGTGTGTGTTTAAACTATATAGTTCGCAACTAAACTTGGCTTTAAACAAGCGAATAACCGGATATTGTCCAACAGAGTAAAAGAACCGTGACATTTAATGTAAAAAACAGTTATATTAACTACTAACACTACACAAGTCAAATAACGATTCCAACAAATTCGACACCAGCGATCAAGCTAACGACGCCCTCTAGATTTGGGCGCCAAAACCCCAACCCACAAATGGTACTAACCACAAGCAATGTTTTCCTGACTAATCGGAATAAAACAAACGCTTGGATCGTCCGACTTTCTGGCATCAGTTGGTGAGGCTTAGCCAATTAATTTGCTCGGAGACCGATTTAATACCCTGACGGGCTCATGCCCCAGCATAAATACAATTAAAGTGGGTCGGCTAACCACACCATAACAAAGGACAAATATGAAAGCTATTACAATAAAAACAATAGAATAAGTTTGCAAAACACATTAAATAGCGAAATACATAAAGTAAACCACCAATGAACATTTGCCATTAAAAATACATAAGTCATTCAAACGCAGGTACAGCCGAAAAACGGTAACCCCAATCAGCCAATATGATGAAAACCGTGTGCGTCACAAATATTAGTACTAAAACAGTAGTCTACGTTAAACAAAATTCCCGCCAAACTGCACAAACACTGACTATCACACAAAAGGAACGCCAGAATTTCTGAACAAAACTTAACACAATAATTTTCAATAACGTTGTCTACAGCTGTGACTTAGCTGGCAATGCGCTTGCTCAACAAAAATTAAATAAACATTTCGAGCGTGATTATTCCACCGCTGCCACCAGATTTGTAGCGTCCGAGTGGTTTCTAAATAGCCTGTGGAATGAATGTAAAGCCATAAACGTCTAAAGTCCCGTTTACTAGTTTGTCGTGCCCCATTTCCATTGAAAATATGTCATTGTACCTAACGAATCCGCCCGCCCTGACATATGCCACCCAAAACGGTGTTGCCGGAAGTCGAGCGATCACCCGGCCATGGTCATGGTTAAAAATACTGCGAGCTCTAACTGGTCGAGCGGGTATGGTTGGCCGTGGTGGACATAACGTTCAACTGTTGAGCGCAACTTGATCAGCCAATCAGAGAACACCTTTTAATTGCGCGCAACTTAAATCGACCAATCCCGGCACAGGAATTAGCTGCTGCCTTACCGGCTAGGCCCTTCAGGACGTTTGCCAAGAAGTTCAGCTGATTTTTAATCCATTCCTTTACACCGAGCTTATCAGCTGGCATAGGTGTTGGTGCCGGGGTTCCACTAGTGCTCCCTTTCCGCACCCGTCAAATAGCAAAGCTACCAGTTATGTCGAGATTGCCAATCTGATCGCAGTGAGGATGGAGGCGATACATGTTCACCCTTCCAGGACTCCGAGCTCCGAGGCACAGGGTGCGTCCGACACGCTCAGCTAACCCCCTGTGTGTCCTCGTTAAGAACTTGTCTGTTGATCGTTTCAAGGTCCCAAAAGCATGATGTGGTTATTTTGGGTTCGCAGACGTTCGCGGTTTGCAGAGGCAGCCTCAACACGGACACGTTGCAGGTCCTGCAAGCTCATTTGCTTGGAATTTCCATGCTCGATCTCCGCTCCTCCATTTTAGCTTCCCAATGTTTTATATCCCTTTCTATCTCAGTTATTTTAGCTAGGTTATTGACCAGCTCACCCCTCTGTGTCTGCATAGCCTTGTCAAGCCCAATAAGCTCTCTGAGTGGTAGTTCGTTGTCTGTTTGTGTACCTAGGTCTTGTATGGCGTTATGAACGCCCTCTATGAAGCTTGTTTCTTCCACACCACCTTGCTCTGTCACAGCTTCAGGGCCGCTCATTTCTAACTTCTCTGAAAAAGTGCAGCTTCCGCTTTAGCAGCAGCTTGGTCAAAGCCTTGTAGGGCTTTTGTTGCCTTTGTGGATAGTTGAGAGGTCACTCCAAGAGCCCCAGCAAGCTGTGTACCACCGGAATCTACGATACCCCTAGGAGTGGGGAATTTGTTGGGATTGGTCTTCCATGTCAGAAGCTTCCAGTCTCGGCCCCACTTAACCCAAAGGTCACCTCCTTTAGAGGATCTAAACTCCAGAGTGGCCTGCAGCCCATGCTTATACACTGCCTTCTTCCACCTCGTAACTAAGACATTTGTTTCTTCTTGGGATCCCACCATTTTAGTAATAGCCCATGGTGGACTAGTCGTAATCGACTTATCTAAAGTTTCATCAATCAGGTTAGTCTCCTCATCATTAATGAAGCTAGTCTCGTTCCTCTCCCCTCCCTAAGCCCCCTCCTCCTCTGCGGTTTCATATGTGGGGTTATCAAACTCCATGTTACTATGTTAAAGATATAAGTGCAATTAAGAATTTAACATGTCCAGTACTTACGGACGCAAACTAAACCCACACCGCCGGATAAGCGAACCCCTTCGGGTAAAGGGCGTGCGACAGTCTGTAGTAGTTACAAACAATCCAAGCACTATTGCCCAGAACCAACAACTGTCTGTTCGTTTCCCCAATCTAGGCGCAGACGACGTCATTGTTCCAGAGACAGCTGATATTAACTGCAACGTTGTGCAAAACCTGGGCCACGCCCTGGTTAAGAAAATAACAATCAAGATTTCCAGCAATGAGGTCATGTCTATTGATGACAGCGATGTGTACCACTGTTACCACGACTTGTGGTGGACTGCACAGGAGAGACAGGGCCTGCAGTACGAATGGGGGCAGGAGACAAGGATGAGACCAAGGTGTTATGATATTAATCTAGCTCTTTTGACTTTTGAAACTCTCCCCCTCTTTTCATTGTCAGCACGACATATTCACACTAAGCCCGGGGATACCTCCGCCCTTAAGACGGGGGTGTGACCCTGATAAGTAGACCTGGCTGGTACCTTTTCCCATTGGCCAATAACCCTTCGAGCTCACGCTCCATGTGAGCTGTTGGGGTTGACCTTTGTGAAGGGGGACCGGCTAAACCTGAACCAATGGGAGGCCAGCTGTGGGTGTGGTGCCGAGCGTAATCCAATGCCGGAACCCTAATAAAATAGCTGGCCTCGCCGAAATTCAGAGAGATCTACCTAGTGAAGAGACGAAGTATCTGAACAAGATTTCTGACCCGAGATTCCAGAGAAAGCTAATAAACCAAACTCGAATAAACCAACAACAACTCAACTCCTGGACTCGTGTGTGTTTTCTCTGGCTAGTGTCCCCACTCAAGCAACTACAAGCAGCTACAATATTCCTATATTCGAAGGAGTGCGCAGAAATACGAATAACCAAGAAATATAAGTATAACAAGAATATAGCTACATAGGAGGAAATATAGTTATAAGAAAGGAAGAGGACAAGGCCGTAGCCGTAGCCGATGTGTATGGTAACAGGTTGTACGTTCCGTTTGACTTTGAACTCCACGAGAGCCACATGCCATTCTACCAGAGCACGCTTTATGACAGACTGGAATACGAGCTCACGTTCAACGACTACAACAGCGTAATTCATGCAACAGGCGACACCGACGCCAGCTACAAAATTGATGGCATCTCGCTGGAGTATGACATGGTTACCCAACCAGAGTTGACCCGTATGATACACACCCAGTACACAGGTTGGCTCTCGATTCTTTATGACCGTGTGCTTCGTCACAGAAATCTTGTATACAATAAAAAAGATACACTATGGAACATCAACCTGAACGTGCATGAAGGGTATCCTACTGCTCTTTGAAGACCCCCAGGGCGCCTCATTCGCCAGGAAAACAGAGTCGTTCTACAACCCAAATATTACAAAGGTCCTGACCCTAACAACCGCCAAGTACTGCCAATTTGGAGCGAGCACCCCCGCCATCCGGGACTAGCCGTCGGACACCCCTCCTGCAGAGGACCTGCCTGGGTGCTGTCAATTAGAGGAACAAAATTAGTTGGTAACATGGAGAGCGCAAATCAAGAGAGAGCGGCGGTGACTAGTGATCAACCCGTGCCTCAACCTCAACCTGCGCCAAAGGAGAAACCTACAAAAGACGCTAAAAAGGTTGAGGCAGGCCAAAAAGGTGCTGTGGCTCGAAAAACTAATCAAAATAGACTTCTGAGAGAGCTGCGGGAGGCTATGTCCGCGCTACAGTCAGAAAATCGGGGTCTGCCACAGGGGAGATGGGTTTGACTCAGTCTTGGCCAAAGTGGACAACATCACCTTTGTTTGTCGGCGGAGTGGGGGTGTTTGGACTAGCATTGTATTGCTACAGGCAGAGAGTGGTAGACTCACACCCTAAACAGGTTGTGCCAAGGGGAAAGCCAGCGAAGTCAGCACCTCCGGACGCTCATTTAAATGATCCGTTTTGTATGGAATAAAATGACAACACCAATTACTGATGGAAAAATGCTTGCCAATGCGCTGTACTACGAAGCAGTTGTTTCCGGCATATCAATAAGTTTGCTAAGATGGCTCTCGTCGCATCGGACCAATATGTAGCCAAACCCGCAGCCTTGGACGTGGATTGGTTTTTTGGAGGCTGACCTTGGATGTGGAGCCGGTGTTTTCACCACCTCAGACTAGAGACGCGGTTGTGAGGTCGGCACTGGGGGATGTGGTCTGACTGGTTTGCCGTCCATCTTGGTCCTCATTCTTGCATAGATCTCCTTGTACTTCCTATTGAATGCGTTTTTCTTTTCGAAAAGGGGGTACAAATGACAAAAATAAATTTGCAACGAAAACCCAACCTGCGAATCAAACGGCTTCCGACCCTCTCCCCTCCACCTGCGACTTGTGGCCCCCTACTACTCATGGGCCTGCCCCTACCCCTGAGACTCGAGGGCCTCCCCTACCCCCTGCGACTCGTGGGCCTCCCTATCCCCTGCGACTCATGGCTGCTCCTCCCCCTACCCTTGCGACTCATGTCTCCCCTACCCCCTGCGACTCATGGCCCCCCTGTGACTCGTGGCCCTCCGATAGGCTCCCCGCTGTTAGTCCGCCAGAGGGAGACTCCAGCTCTTGTCAGCTCTTGAGACCTTAGACCCCGAAAAGAATAGCCGAAGTGGGTAAATGATGCTCTGAAGTGGGGGGATTCCTTATCGTCGGTGGGTGGGTCCCCATTTGGAGGGGTGTTCTTGAACCGCTATTACTTATACTACTGCTTCTGAAGCGATTCCATATTGGCGTTGTTTATTCATCAGCTCACCACGAATACTGACGATAAGATAAGATAAGATAAAATAAGATAATTTATTAGCAGTGCAGGCTAGTTAGACATTATTTAAAACATGAATCGAGTATGGCACAAAAGTCCGTGTATATACCGTCTTTTCGTTTTTTGTTTATCAAAACCAAAGAACGAAAAACGAAAAACAAGGGCTAAACCGTAAACCCGCGATCTATCAACAACTATAATTACCTACAATGGCGGCTTGGAAACTTGGAATCGGAAACCAAAACCCTGTTTATATGCGATTATTCATATATGCGCGTGCCAGCTTATTTATATATTTATATATATATATATATATATATATATATATATATATATATATATATATATATATATATATATATATATATATATATATATATATATATATATATATATATATATATATATATATATATATATACATACATACACATATACATATACACACATATATATATACTCTGATCAGCTGATCAGATTCGGAGATTTGTTGGACGTTCGACGGGGTTATACATTTGCATAATATCTAGCACGACAGGGTACACTTTTTGGCCATTTTTGACCTTGTTCGACGGGTTTTACATTCGAATTATGCCTTGCACGACGGGGTACGCTTTTTTCCATTTTCACCTTGTACTGGTTTTCGAGGTCTCGCGGCACACCCCTATCCGAGATAAAGCCTATTGCCCCCCCCCCCCCCCCCCCCCCCCCGACTCACACACCTTCGGATACATACATCGCCGACTGCAGCGCCACTCATTTTCCGTTTGATCAAATGAGAAACGAAAAACGAATCGGTTTAGTGTTATCCGTCTTTCGTTGTCGCACATGAAAAACGGTTTACGGTTTAGCCCTTGTTTTTCGTTTTTCGTTCTTTGGTTTTGATAAACAAAAAACGAAAAGACGGTATATACACGGACCCACAAAACTATGTTGATATCGCTTTGTGCGGCATGAGATGGCTCTCAGCCTCTTGTTTGATCTCATGGTTGTATACGAGCTATTCAGAGGGTGTTCAGCGTTATACATTATGCTTTCCACTATTCTAACGACATAGTTTACATACAACATATCAAAAATACAAATATCTTGACTCATCAACTTTGCAGCTTTTCTGCTAATTCTGTTTAAAATATATTAGTTGCCTTTACTTGTACCAGACCACCAGGTGACGCACCCATTTAACCCATTTAACTGCTAGCGTTAAAACCGAGTTAGCGAAAATATTCCACAAAACATATTATTACTATAATAATCACGCTTGTCACAGCAACAACAATATATGCGAACTAAAGACCTCGTACTAAAGAGTAACATAACTTCCCACACTAGCTATCCCACACAGACGCTTATACACTACCCAATATATTTTGCTAGAGTGACCCCTCCGACCCCTTGCATAAACTAACCCTGCTTCGAACACTCGGCAACCACTCGTGCTCATTACATATCCAGGCCCCAACAAGACGTATGTAGAGAATCTTCCAATCAGCAGCGAGCCTTGCACCGAGCACGTGAACAGCACGCTATGCTCGCTGAAATAAACATGGCCAACGCACGCTTCGCATGGTCATCAATCCACTGGATTTAAAAAATTTTCATGGCACTACCGAGTCGTTTTGCGCCCAATTTTGTGCGATTTTGTCTGAAATATCTTGAAGTGTCAACTGGGAATTTATTCCACTGTGTCAAGGAAGGGAAAGGCTAGTTTGAGGTAGGTTTGGGTTAATGGACCAAGTATCAGGCCAAAGTATAACGCCAGCTTGCATCGGAACGAACCCGATCGGATAAATAAGCGAAGTTGTAGAGCGAAGATGTTGACCAGTGATGAGGGAATGAGTTGGAATATGTGTGCATTCGTACAGACGGAATACAACATGTATTGCTCCTTGACGGTGGGATCCCGGTGCCATCTACAAATACAAAGTCTAACTGCATCAAACTGATGACAATATCAGCTGATTATCTGCTTGTGAAGGTTCAAAAGCCAAACCCAAATGCCGTAACTGTTCGGAATAGGGGGCACTCAACCGAATCGCAAGGTTTTGGATTTGTTATCGATGTGTTATTTAAAGGTACGCCGCGTGTAAATGCTGTCGGTCATTTGTGGAGGTGCAGTGTGGCAACAGGTTCACCCCTGTAATGACAACCTGACATTGGGAAGTTCTGTTGGGACTATGGTCTCAGTTTGAGTAAACAACTGGTTGCTAATGATTGTGGATCATATGTTGCTGATTAGTTACATCCCGTCTATGATATTTGTTAGGTTTGCCATGCCCAGTAAAATCCAGTTATTTTTTTATATTCCGAAAACAGCTGAGCTTAACTGGTTTTATGACGCTATTGTATAATTGGTTTTAGTGTATGTGAGGTCATTGTCTGTTTTGGTGGAATCTTGACTTATATCCCAACGTCCCTAAATACCTGTTCTTAATCTTATATCATACTCATAGCCAGCGAGTGTGGATTGTCTGCATTCGAGTGGCTGTTTGGCTGTGCGTATATTATGCAGTGGTCTTATTTATCCCTTGACTTGGAAACACCAGCAGTTGCCACTGATTCTTCCAGACAAGTGCTTTACTGTTAGTAGAAGATGGCTGAGTAATATATGAGTTATAGTCAGATGACTAGGGGAAATGCCATCGTTCACTCTGTAGTAATTATATTGTACTGAAGTCTATTTAGGTACTAAATTTTGAATGGTGGCTGTTAGGCTACTTTCTCTTCTGGTTTGGATGGACTCCCTGCATCAAACATCTCACAGTTTCTCTCTAATCAGTGTATCATCCCCTGCTTAACCTTGGCTTGTTCTCTTGGCACTTGACAAACTCAAGTTGACAATATTTTCATGGTAATATTTACCATTCTTCGCCTGGTTATGCATCATAGTGATAGTTGCCTAACACATCATAGTGATAGTTGCCTGGTTACACATCATAATGATTGCTGCCTGGTTATTAAATCATAGTGATATTTACCTTGTCATCACAACAAAGTGATAGTTCCCTAGTTATGCCTTACGGTGATAGTTGCCTGGCTATCACATCTTAGTGATAGTTGCCTGGTATCACATCATTATATTAACTGCCTGGATACACATCATAGTGATAGTCGCTAGGTTACACATCATAGTGATAGTTGCCTGGTTACACCTCATAGTGATAGTTGCTAGGTTGCACATCATAGTGATAGTTGCTTGGTTACACATCATTGTGATAATGGCCTGGTTATACCTCATAGTGATAGTTGCCTGGTTATCACATCATAATGATAACTGTCTGGTTACACATCATAGTGATAGTTGCCTGGTCATCACATCATAGAAATAGTTGCCTGGTAATCAGTTCTATACCACCTTGTATTTGTGTCTGGGAACCATGGCAACATGATTAGACTATTATAGGTTGAGAAGTAGACGAGTTGACGTCAGTGTGCGGTGAGAATACCACACCCACCTGGCCATGGAGTGTGGGGGATTTATGTTATTTCGGCTAGAACTATTTCACGGCCCACGTGTGTGTTTCTATACGTGAGTTCGTTCCGTATGGGGTGCCCTCTAGCGATCAGCTGTTTTGGGTTGTTTTTTTCCCCGTGTGTCCTGCTGAGGTTTATATTGATTGAGTAGCTCCTGGTGATGTGGAAATCGCACAAGCTGCCGAAACGCCATATCCAACTTGTTAGCATTTGTTTTAAGAACTCATCTCCTCCGCCTTAACCAATAGCAGGCATTGTAGATGCATTAGTTGAAATTAACGTCACTTTCAACAGCGTTGTGATATGGCGACTGTGATTAGGATGAT
This sequence comes from Urechis unicinctus, assembly GCA_034190875.2. Classification (NCBI taxonomy): domain Eukaryota; kingdom Metazoa; phylum Annelida; class Polychaeta; order Xenopneusta; family Urechidae; genus Urechis; species Urechis unicinctus. The sequence goes on along the minus strand of CM067348.1, from coordinate 39,156,560 downwards.
TGTGATGCTTTGACGGGTCTCGTCAAGTGCCAGAGCCTACTTGGCACAAACCCGAATTAATCGCCGCTGGAACGAAGGTCTAGTGCGATACCATTAACCAGTTAGCCGATTGAGACAACGGATCGGTAACATCGACATTTAACTTATCGTCCGAGACATAATTAATCAGTCACGCCGGACCAAAGCGCGAACCAATGTTGTTATCTGTCACTGGCGTGCTGGCCACTGGGATGTGTAGGTGTGTAGACTTCGTCATCTTGCACCCAACCTCAGCCTGGATAGAGGACAAGTGGGTGTTAGCAGGTAAACATGTTTATATCTAACGGACAATGAGCCCAAACCCTCCATTGATGCCGAGAAAGTGCCGCGACTAAGCCTCGGAGACGGACGCGGCCATGCCGGCCCATGTAGTTGTGAAGCAAAGTGGATCAGGAATCAAGCAAACAGAGGAACGCGAGTGTGCGACTAAGACCACGGCAGCTCTGTACCATGAAAGTGACTTTTTAACTTGTTTTATTTGCTGGTGGTAAACATATTATAACCTAACAAGCGACCAGACGCCAACATTGGCTCTTCGTCTGTTGACTAGCTGGTAGTGTCTGACTGTAGTTGTACTGCTTGCTGTGGCCAACTTGGAGTGGTTGCGATGACCTTCACAGCGACTGGGATGAACTTGGAGTGTGGATGACCTTCACGAGCGACCTGGATAACAGTTGTGGTTGCGATGACGACAGTGGTGTGACGATGGGTTGGGGCCTTAAAGTAGAAGATGCAATGACCTTGAAGTTTGTAGGAATAACCTTTAACAGTTCGTAGGACTATCATACTGTCGGTTGAATGTCTTTATTATTGATTGGACGACCTTGCAGTTGGTGGAATGACCTTACATAGAGGTTTGGGGTGTGTGACCTGTTCTCGGGTGTCGTTTACCACAGTGCAGATAGAGCAGAGGTGATCATAGACCTACAGGACGTCTAAGTAGGCCTCCTGCGATGTTCGATCCCAATGCAATGCCCAAATCCACAGTTCTAATCAGATATCTTGAACATATAACACCTGGCGTGTTATGTGGTTTCGTCGCATGTTTTGATGGTAATGAACAATTTGCACCTATAATCACGAGTGATGTATTCAGCTGACACTGACTACCATTACGTTTGCAATCGTGGTGCCATCTTCGCTGAGCACATTATCTTTACAACGAGGCGTTAGTAGCTGTGCGAAAGCGTAGTACCAGATGACCGTTTGAATACCATGGTGGGTATTCAATAAATGGCATTTATTAAAGAACCGCATGAATACAGGGAAAGCTTTTGGTCCGTTACTGCATATTTTTTCACAGGTTCTTGATATATGTTGTTTTCTAGATACATTTATCTCCCGTGGCTTTCAAAACACATTACCCATTTGCGGGCATTACAAGGCGCGGGACGGTATATAAGTATGTCATCGTCCGACCGGGAATTATGTCACAATAACAGAACGCTTTTGTAGTCACTGTTCACCGCCTCCGCTGCCCCGGCAAGGATTTATGCTGGTTACTGACCCTACTGCCCATTTACCTCTACCCTCCCCTCTCCAAACTTGCATACATCACCCATTGATTATAGCTAACACCAGTGGTATAACCCCAACGGTGGATCAATGAAACCCTGGTCTCCACGGCGCAGCGAGGCTTGGGCCTATATGGAACTCTACCAGGATGGTGATGGATCAGGTTGACATTAGATGCTTGGGTTTGGGTCTGGCAATACATTATTACTCCACACCTTGCATTCATTTCATGATCCATCTATTGAAATTTATTGTTAATATATGATGTAGGCCAATTTACCATAGCCTGAAATCACTACGGTGTCAGGAACATGGCATTAACGGCTTCAAAGAACCAAAGTAAAAAAGGGTCCAGGACTTCCGCCTTTCTGCCAGTGCTTTGTGACATAGTAATCGTACTGTGGCCTTTAGGATTCATCATCCTGCTGCTTTTTTCCATGCTCGATCTGGTTTGTTGTGATCAGTGCACAATTGCTTGGGTGCATCTTGTATCTGATGTAGTCAGAATAGGTCGGCCATGTTGAACATTATCAGTAAGGACAGGATGCTGTGCAGTTTAATTATCTTCTCCTGTATTGGGGTACCTATTGATAATTGGTCTGCTCTCATCCCCTGCCCCACCCCACACATGCAAGGCTGTTTATCCATACATCTGTTCATCTGTGTAATGATTCTTCTCTGTGTGTCACAGGCTTCGGTCGAGGGAACCCCTTCATCATGGCAATGTCTTTGCTCTATCATTTTGGCTGTTTGCTGCTGGTATGTACCCTGTCATCTCTCATGTGTGCATGTCAGTGTGCGTGTCCCTCCAAATGTGTGTGCGATCTCCAGCATCACCTCGTCAAGTGCCCTGAAGGAGAGCTGGAGCAGATCCCATGGGATTTACCTGACCCTCCAGGGCTGCTGCAACTGGACCTCAGTGGCAACCACATCTTCTCAATCATCTCAGAGATTGTGTCTTATTCCAACCTGGAGTTGTTGGACCTCAGCGACAATCAGCTGTTGAATATTGATGGTCATGTGTTGGATGCTCTTCCCAGGCTCAAGTACCTCAACCTGCACAACAACAGGCTGAGTGTCGTGCGCAACGACACATTTGCAGGTCTGGCCTCGCTCGTTAAACTTGACCTTAGCAACAATAACATTAATCAGCTGCCTGATGGTGTCTTCAATGACCTCGTGTCACTTGAGGAGTTAGACCTGTCTGCTAATGAGCTCATGGATGTCTTGGCGGCTACCTTCACAGGACTTGCGGGTCTACGGAGGCTGGTGCTGGCCAACAACCAGTTTTCTGTGCTGCCAGTCAATGCCCTCAGCCAGTTTCCCAACCTCAACTTCCTATCGCTCCATACCAACAACCTCAAATCCCTCCCACAAGACGCGTTCAAAGCCCTGTCTGACCTGAGACACCTCATTCTGGCCAGCAACCGCCTGAGTGACTTACCCGCTTCTGCCTTCCACAACAACCATGTCTCCTTTGTACCTCAGCTGGAGATCATTGATCTTCAGAACAATCGCCTCACCCAAGTGCCTTCTTTAATCTTCACCTTGCTACGACACCTGCAAGAGGTGTTTCTCAGTCAGAATCCCATTTCTGTCATTGACCCTGATGCTTTCCGAGCGAGTGACTTGGTGCGCCTCAACAAGGTGCACCTCAACTCAATGCCCTCACTTGAGATTATCCGCAAATTCTCTTTTTCTGAGCTCAGAGACCTACATGTTGTGGAAATGCACTCTAATTATAAGCTGAGAGAGATAGAAAAGGATGCGTTTATTGGAAGTAATTCTATTCAAGAGGTAGATTTTCATGCCAATGCCTTGAAATCATTAAATATTAATCTCCTGGATTGGGGCAATTTACACAAACTTGATCTTCGTTTCAATCCCTGGCTGTGTGATTGCAACTTGTTATGGATAAAGGAGGCCCTATTCAGTATCCATGGTAATAGTAGTCATGACTACATTCACAGTCATGTGACTTGTAGTGAGCCTCCATCACTTTCTGAGTCTTCAGTATTAGATGTACCAGACAACAAGTTTGTGTGTGGAAAAGTGGAGCAAGCTCCCCCTCGTGGCCAATTTGAGGACAGCATAATGATTGGTATTTTTGCCAGTACTGCTTGTATTTTACTCTTGATTGGTGGTATTCTCTTCTTCAAATATCGGACAGCCATGTTCGAGTCGCCACCAGAGACAATGGACTACCAGGTTTACCACAATAACTGTCGAGCATCAAGGGACCGTTTGGTGAGCAACGGATCGGCAGCCAGCTGCTCGTCACGTGCCATGTCTCCCAGTAGACAGGGAATCACCAGCCGTATGCACATGCACATGGAAGACTACCCAACTCCCAAACGCAAACCCGGTCGCAAGTTGAGACAAGTGCGCTTCTCTGATGACATAGAGGAGCCCAAGGAGGGTGAGAATTTGACCAGTGCCCAACAAGATTGAGTTGTATTGCTGTGACCTGTACTAGTTGGTAGACCATCCCTCACTAATGCTACATGGGTGTGCTCACCCCAAAAGAACATGTACTCTATGTCTGTATTCCAACATGGTATGTTTTTATATATGTGAATGCCATGAGGATATGGTATGTTGAGTGTGGAATGAGCTGAAGTGCCCTGTGCGACTGGATTGCTACAGTACCCAATCATTGCAAATTATATGCAATGTATATTTTGTCAATTATAATTGGGTTGTGAGAATCGGACGCTGTTTTTTGTCGATGACCTGAGTGTTATGTCTCCATATAGCGCCCTGGAGACTGGTTCTCTATAGCATCTGTTTTGGTGGAAAAGCATTGGCTGCCATTGAAAGTGACATTCACAGAAAAATGTGCTTTCCTGCAAGATTGTAATGTGCTCTGATAATGGGTGGTGAGGTCGTTGTATTAATGGTATTTGTGTTTTGATCAGGGCCCAGGTGAGTTGTCCGAATATAGAAACTAATGACAAAGTGGTGGATTCAGGCTTCACAATTAGTAGCTTTCTGGTTTGCAGATAAGGGCAAGTATCATGATCACTGCTATGGGCATGGGTGAGCATTATGACCAATGCAGTGGGAATGGGTGAGCATTATGACCAATACAGTGGGAACGGGTGACCATTGTGGTAACTGCAGTGGGAATGGGTATCTTGAATGCATTTGGTATGTAATTCCAAATTTCATATGTCCATTCTGCTCTTGGTTGGGGATGCTTAGGGGTATCTGATGGCAGTTCTGTTATTTAATGCCATCCTTTAGTATTCTCTCAAACTGTTTCCATGCCATCAACTAAGGTTTGCAGCAACACAGGTTGATGGAGAGAAATGTGCTTGATTCTCCTGGTTGTGACATATGCAGATGCAGGTAGGATGAAAAAAGTAAATTCCCACCCCACAGACTCGACACTTATTGGTTTATATCGTAAAGCCCCACTCTATCTCCAGATGATAGAAAACAAATTAATTTAAGGTGATAGCATCCGTATGCATAAATTTACATGACATTATTTATGTTGATTTTGAGGTTTGCAATTGTTCAAGTAAGGTGGGTATTGTAATAGTGATTAATGTTTCTGCTCTTGTCCTTTTGAGTGGTGGACATTTGGACAAGCTTGTGAACCCTTGTCTGCTTTCAAGGCCACGTTTGCAAGTTCTCCTTGTATAACAGCTGCCTCACCAAATCTCTGATACGAGTTGTGATTTGATGTCCTCATCTCAAGGTGATGTATATATATAATGTATGAATATATATTTGTGTATATATACATATGCATGTGTATATATGTATATATATATATATAAATATATTTGTATATATATATATATATATATATATATATGTGTGTGTGATAAGGTTGCTATGTTGAAGAGCATGAGATGTTCAGTTTGATATGCTTATGTTTCTGCTGTGTTTGACTTTTTTGTCAGCAATGGGGTGTTACCAAATATGCATTTGTTATTGATGGTGTGGATGAGTGGTGCTTATATCCAATCAGCTGTCAGGTTCCACTGACATGTCTTTTTGACAGTGAGAGATCTATTTCACATATAAAGCTCACTCTCTGATCAAATTTTTTTTACTGGAATTAGAAAACAGGGAAAACTTCTCTACAACATATAAGCAGTCTATTTTATATGTTTGCATTAAATTTAACCAGATTTCCTAGACTGATGAGCAAGCATCATTAGAATTCTATATTTGTACAGTTAGTAAAAACACAGTTAACAATCACTGTGGGTGTGCCCTGTCAAATATACATTTTGTGGTGATTTGTCCTGATGCTGCGCTGTGTTTTGGCGACACATTGATGTTGTCTTTCTGCAGCAGGCAGATCAATTCTGCTTGTATGCCATGATGATTACCGGCTGGTCCAACTCCATATATTTTTGCTAATTTTCACAGAAGATGAAATAAAAAGACTGATGGTGTTGCTTGTATTGACTCCTCCTTGTAGCCTCCTGGCTGGTGTTGGCCTCGGCTTCAACGCCTCACAGTGCAATGTGAATCAATAAGGACCAATAAATTTGGGAAGTGTAAGCAAAGATCTTGCTATAACAAGATCTTTGGTGCAAGGATATGTTTCTGTTAAGATACAATACATATATATATTTTTATACATTTATGTATATTTGTATATATATATACAATATATTTATATATACATATACTTTTGTGTGTTAATAAATACACAAAAGAATTCCTGTCTTAAAAAAACTTGTATCATTGCACCCAATTAACATCATCTTGTTACAGATGAGTGCCAGAAAACCTATGTCATTTTCTTCCAGTAAATCATTTCTACAACGAAGCGATTAAGCACAATTCCTGAGCCAGCATTTACAAGAGGATGATCAAAACCGGCCATTAAGCTTGGAATCCTCCGTTGATGTGTGTCATTGATCAGTATTGTTTTTCTCGGGCATTACTATTGGGCGGTAGTTACATGAAGAACCTGTGTCAGTCGTGGGTGGAACATGGGTGCTCACGTGGTCAGAGAATACTTACAAAATGTCCACATAAACCCGCATCACTGTTTTTCCCCCGCCATTCCAAGTCAAAACAGACTGAGATTACATGGTGATACATTATTGGGCCTTGTTTGAGCTAGATGAAACAGCCCGTGACCAAGCATATTAATAACATTTTTGATAGGGACGTTCCATGACACCCCTCCAACCACACACCATGACACCCCTCCAACCACACACCATGACACTCCTCCAACCACACACCATGACACCCCTCCAACCACACACCATTACGACCCTCAAACCACACACCATGACACCCCTCCAACCACACACCATTACGACGCTCAAACCACACACCATGACACCCCTCCAACCACACACCATTACGACCCTCTAACCACCCACCATGACACCCCTCAAACCACACACCATGACACCCCTCCAACCACACACCATGACACCCCTCCAACCACACCATGACACTCCTCCAACCACACACCATGACACCCCTCCAACCACACACCATGACACCCCTCCAACCACACACCATTACACCCCTCCAACCACACACCATGACACTCCTCCTTCCACAAATAAGTTCTCCCCAACAAATGCTTGCCATGTTTCAACATCCCATATAGCAAAATTATCACCTTACATCCAAGCATATAATATCTACCTATTGAGAATGGGTTTCTGAATACTTATATCATCGCTCTTAATTGGACAGGATGTTTCTTTATTCCAATATCAACTTATTACAAGCTGACTGCTTTCTTCATGCCAACATTATCCTTTTTTGCAATATCAGCTTTCTTCATTATGACATCAATCTGATATCAGCTGACATAAGCATTGTGTTCTGATATGCTTTTTCTGTGCACCCCATCATATGTTGAGGTAGCTAAGGGCATCGATACCTCATAAATTACAAAGAGTAATCTAGTCCTTGGTCTTATTTCAAAATGTGTTGAGATCACTATATGTAACAGGGAATTTCACCTAGTAAAGATGCCAGTCATAAGACACAGACGGACCACGATACAACGTAGTCAGAGAGCCTTATGCTTTATTACTGATGTCAATCACATTGAAAGGCAAACAAACACCTCATATGACATTGAGCCGTATCTAACAGCACATTCAGATGAACACTCCATTCAGTCTGTCTCACTGACTCTACTTGGATTTGACATCAAACTTCATGGAGACGATGTCACCAAGGCCACACTCGATGATATCGCCGGGGACAACAGGCCCTACTCCTTGTGGGGTGCCAGTGAGCAGCAGGTCTCCTTCCTCCAGTGTGAAGTGGCTGCTGATGTAACTGATGAGGAAGGGGATGGAGAAGATCATGTCTCTCGTATTGCCATTTTGCCTCACAGCATCGTTCACCTTCAGCCAGATGGACACATCTTGAGGATCTGAAACGGATTCCTTCGGCAGGAAGTCACTGACAGGGCATGATGTATCAAAGCCTTTCGCTATGGACCAGGGCGATCCCGACGTCTTGGCTGCACCCTGACGTGTGCGGTTCGTCATATCCAAAGCAAGAACATAACCTCCGATATGAGACATGGCATTTGATTCGCTGATGTCTTTACCACCTGTTCCAATGACAATGCCTAACTCAACTTCATGGTCCACTTCACAGTTTGGAGGTAACTTCATGCACAAACACACACTAGCAAGTAATACGCCTGCTTATTTCAAATACATGACAAAAAGAGAGAGTATTCACTTTGGCTTACCTCAATTGGGTGACCCTGAAGCAGGTAGGATGTGGTCGGTTTGAGGAAGATGAGAGGCTCACTGGGGACAGGGGCACCCATCTCCTTAGCATGCTCTCTACACCACCACCAACACATCACCTTATACCATAATGCGAGAGTCTCTGAGTCATGCATTCTAACTACTCTGACAAGGAATTATAACATTTATGATAAATATCCACATCACCTATGGTGGATTTTGTCGAGATTTGACAAGTGTTGTCGCTGAATATTGTGCACAAACTGCCATTCTCATAGCACGTTATGATTGCATCACTATCATAAAGGGAAGAGGAAACATTCCAGGAATTGCTTTCTTTAACTCTCCAAGTCATTATCACAAATATCTGACACCCGTGTCCTTTCGGCTTCCATACGATCTATCGCAAGGAGGATGGCGAAAGGACGATTATGGACTGAACTTCTACGGAAATATTGTGGGATAACTCTCATTATCGCTCAGTAAACTCTTAAGTTGACGGGCATTTTTTGTGATCAGTCGACTCAACACAATAAATAAGACAACTAATATTTAAAACATAATAAATTGTAAATCAAACAGACCTATAGGTCCTTGCAAAGCAGACAATTTTCTTGCCATATGAAATGAATTTTGAGAGTTGTCGGGACATTTTTGACACGAACTGAGCAGTCTGATAGTACCGTGTACGACTGCAAAGGTCGCCACCTTTCCTCGCTGATCTCACTCTTGAGGTGATGCACATGAGGATGTTCAATACTATCGCGCGCAAGCAGGAAAACACACGTTATGATGTAAAAACCCGGCAGAATTCAATGGCTATCCATAATGTGCAATGGGAGACCAGGCACCTGGTATTTAGTGTATGTCACTGGGTCGATATATCCACAGGGATTTGCATTGGCCTGCCGGCCGCTATCCTCGATATATCCACAGGGGTTTATGTATACATAGAAGATAGCGGCCGTCAGGCCAATGCAAATCCCTGTGGATATATCGAGGATGGTCACTATATCTCAATATGCTGAAGAGAAGGTCGCCGGCAGACGCAGCGGCGGGCTCGCAATGGAAGTATATCTGCTTATACCTGATTTTACGAATAACCTTTGATTCAATCTTCACCAAGGCCAGGGTTTCGGCATGTATATCCAAGAAACTGTGTATTTATATACAGGGCGACTTATCAGCTTATCGAGCGTTTTCTTTCCAGTTCTGTGACAGAGCGCCAGTATGGTCGCAAGAGGAGGGATTGTCTATCAACCTACCTGTAGTTCCGACCCACGCATACTATTTTCCTCCCGATTTCGACAAATTTCTTCAACGAGGAACTACTCATGATCCGCAGCTTATGCCCCACACCGGTAAATAACGGTCCGCGAAACAGCACCGTTCACGAAAATTTGTCGGTGTCAAAGCTCATCCGCTCCGAAGTCCTAGCTGGAGGGGTTACTCTCAAAATATAACAGTTCTGGTGCACCGCGGAAGCCATCAGGCACAATATATGGTGCACAATGCACAGTACAATTTGAGTCAACGGTATATTTTCCAAAAATAACCCGATAAGCGCGTCTGCTAGCCAGCCCCAGTTAACTCCCCACCCTTTCCCAAATTCCTGCAAACACCGTACATGCGCATTTCTGGATGTATAACGTGAAAAACACCACTTTCTTAAAATAATCTACATTATGTATGGCATATTCTCGTAGGATAGAGAGTCGCGTGTTCTTGGCTTAAATATTGGGTCTTCGTTAACGCAGGAATATATTGTGTTCCGTTTGTTGTTCTCGGAAGTGCCATCCTGAATTAAATAGATTATGAGTTGATGAGCTTAATCTGTCAACAGCCTGGCGGACTGTGGACTGGTCGGGGCGTGTCAGGTACACTCACTCACTCATTATTCTGATCGTGCTCTCAAGAGAAGCTTCTCGTCGAGGTGAGTCGTCATGTCCAACCCACCTTACCACCCGGAATCACTGCGCCTTATTGAACTCGCCAGTCAAGCTGGAGGCAAACCTTACCATGCGCTCTCTGTACAAGCCGCCAGGGAGCGCAGTGATCAGAAGTATCTTGTTTTCCAGGGTAACTTCGAATTCCCAGGGAGCCGAGAAGAGATAATAGTGCCCTCGGATCAGGTCCAAGGTAGGCTCAATGTTGATCGATCGAATCGGCGCGGTCTTGGGTGATCGGTCATCATGATCCCATAACTACTGTTATTCTAGTATGTAACCATGACGGTCATAACGAGCTCACTTTATGTATCCGTGCACGAGATGGCCGTCATCTTGCCGTCTCAACAGTTTCCATACAGAAGTCTCCAAGTCATCTCAACTCGGCCATCATCCCAGTTCCCCTCTGTTGTTGTAAGAAGCGATGCTGTGACTCGATCGAATTTTATTCGAATGTCGGTCACTTTATTTTCCGTGCAAGCTTAAGTTTGTGATCTCAACTAAATCCCAGTTCAGAAACCTTGCCGTCTCAGAGTTGAAATTGTGGTGCCTCTCAGTAAAGTGGTCGGCCTAGGAACTGATGGTGCCAGGTGTCTCTCAGTAAAGTGGACGGGTGCCTAGTAAAGTGGACGACCTAGAAACTGATGGCGCCGGGTGCCTCTCAGTAAAGTGGTCGGCCTAGGAACTGATGGCGCCGGGTGCCTCTCAGTAAAGTGGTCGGCCTAGGAACTGATGGTGCTAGGTGCCTCTCAGTAAAGTGGTCGGCCTAGGAACTGATGGTGCCAGGTGCCTCCCAGTAAAGTGGTCGGCCTAGGAACTGATGGTGCTAGGTGCCTCTCAGTAAAGTGGTCGGCCTAGGAACTGATGGTGCCAGGTGCCTCTCAGTAAAGTGGTCGGCCTAGGAACTGATGGTGCTAGGTGCATCTCAGTAAAGTGGTCGGCTTAGTAACTGATGGTGCCTGTGTGATGACAGACAACTTGCGGTGTTTCAACCATCCTCAAGTGACACAATCAGAAAGCTGAGTTTGCAGACAAAGATTTCCTTAGTAATACGGGCTTCTATTTCGTTGGCAGATGGGATAAGTACGTTTGTGTACCTGCCTGACGACGTCGGTTCAGACCCCCCTATCTACGTCTACTTCCATGGGGGAGGCTTCGTCCTTGGCAGTCGCCACGGCGTCGACGGGATGTGCCGCCAGATAGCCACGTGAGACGCACCTTTTTCTTTTTCACACACAAATTATGTTTTCGTTCATAAATATTGTACTTAAATTTCCAGATGATTTTTAAATGGTGTTAGCAAAACGAGACTTTACTAAGGAGTGTAAAGAGAGTAAGCCAACATGAGAGTTAACATGCTGGTAGATGTAGTCGTATAGTGAAGTGTGACAGTGACAATGATGTTCATTGGCAATCACGCGCCCTCTAGGAGCAGATACAATCACATTTTTTGTATGATTTTGAGAATACAATTCAAAAACGATATGAGAGCAAATAATTCTACCACAAAACCAAGACAAGAGTACACATTAAAGCATTGTGATAGGGTTCAGTTTCTAAAGAAGACCACTGCCCGAGACAACTGCAGCTGAGGGTTGTTGGCCATTCAGTCAAAGAGATTATAGCTTCGCAAAGATATCTCACTCGAGGCTTCCGCCCGAGGAAATATGTGTTAGCCGAAGCGTTGTTGTCATAGCGTATTGTCATAGCGTCTCTTAAAACCACGTGGAATGCTCTGTTTATTTTGGAGCTGTGCGGATGCTGTTAGTGGCGAACTGTTTTCATTGTATCAAGTTGACAATTATTTAGTAGAGTACTTGCTATTTTCTCTATTCATAAGCCTATTGTGCGGCGTGTTTTGGCAGTGGCAAGGCTCTGTGAAAAGACATTTTTCCCGCTCCCAAAAATCGCCGTGACGTCAGCCCAATATTCTTATGTACTTTTGTTTGTGTTGCGGTAGAGCCACCTTACTAAGTGCGGGAGTGATGCATGCACTCGCTCTTAGTTCTGGCGTTCAACGCATCTTGCCTGCGTAATTCAACGGAATCATCCCGAGTTCCCGTGTTTTATCTAGTTTTATCTAATAGAATCAACTCACCAAACATTTCTCGGAACAGAGGTTGAATTTCGGCAACAGCAGTATCCTGTGAATTAGTATTTTGGCCTAAAACACACCAAGCGGTAATATCTGGGCCCGACTTGGCGACATGGCAGCGAGGCGGCGGAAACTGACTAGCGGAAGCTTTCACCAATTGGAACATAGGTGAGACAGACGCGCAAGACGCCGGTTCGCAGGGACTATTTGTGGCACGAAGCTAAAAGCTAAAATGACCTTGTCTTACATGTAGAAAAGGCCACTAACATTCACTGTCGCACAAATATCACACCGAATCACGAAGAAAGCAACGAAAACTTTGGGAAAAGGCGACAGGAACTATCAGCTATAGTTTTTGCCTTTGTTCTCACCGCCTTATTATTTACATCGGAAGTTTCCGGGGCTGGCTGGGATATCGTCCTCCGCGCTTGTATTTCGGAAGAAAATATCACCGGTAAACTTGGAAAGTTATCGAAAATATAGTTTTCCACAGGCGAAGGGAATATGAAGCATTATCTCGAGCCGAATTAAATAATAACTTTCGACACTGATAGCCTGAAACTCGACAGAACATGCATATTTCGTGAAAAAAGTGGTAAGTTCTGGGTTGATCGAATGCATCGACAAAATTATTTCGGTTTTACTGTTTCACCGACAAGGTGATAAAGAAAACCTGACGTTGGTCTTTTGGGCTACACCTTACGATTGCAATGTATTATAATTAGGGAAGCGATCGCCGCAGATCCAATCGAAATGAGCCCTCTTAACGTAGCTATAAACTCTTTGATTTAATGCCAAAGTACGTTTCCTTATTTCAAGTAATTCCCTTATATATTTGCCAACATTTAAGTGTTTGTTTTCGTTGCTTATTACCCATGCATATTTGTCGTTGGGTGACAGGTATGAAAACTAATCAATGTTTTTTTGATTGTGTCATTAAATAGTGAAGTGTGTGTATTGAAGTGAATCGCGGTGCGTCGTGGTGAACGTTGAGTATCGCCTGGCTCCCGAACATAAGTTCCCCGCCTTCATGGAGGACGCCTGTTGTGTGGTCCACTGGGTCACAGAGAACAAGTGCCTTCTGGGTAATATAGAGCCTCTCTGTGCCTTGTCACTTATGTTGCTTTTCTGTACAGAAGTCAAATTTGTCGCTTGGTTGGATGCGTTATTCGATGATACAGGTGCTTGGGCTAGACCATTATGACCCTACCATCAACCTCGCTTGCAGTGGTATTGAGATATGGTGTTTTACTGTTGTAGACAACGACTTTTTTCAGGGGGGAGCGAGAGAAGTCGAGTGGGGGTTGGCGGCGATAGCGCTGGGGGGAGTATCGCCGCCTCAGTCGCTCACGACTGCCCGCAGCTAGATTTCTGTGTGAGTATAAAGTTAGCTGCTTGAGAGAGGAGACAATGTGAATAGTCGAGTGGCTGTGGCTGAGAAAAGAGGTTGATGAGGAGGACGGTCTTAGATATGTAACGCAAGCAGTGGAGGAAATAAAGGAGAGAGAGAGAGAGAGAGAGAGAGAGAGAGAGAGAGAGAGAGAGAGAGAGAGAGAGAGAGAGAAGAGAGAGAGAGAGAGAGAGAGGCCGAGAGAGAGAGAGAGTGAGAGAGAGGAGAGAGTAGAGTAGAGAGAGAGATGAGAGAGAGAGAGAGAGAGAGAGAGAGAGAGAGGAGAGCGAGGAGAGAGAGAGAGAGAGAGTAGAGAGAGAGAGAGAGAGAGAGAGAGAGAGAGAGGAGAGAGAGAGAGAGAGAGAGAGAGAGAGAGAGAGAGATGAGAGAGAGAGAGAGTAGAGAGAGAGGAGAGAGTAGAGAGAGAGAGAGAGAGAGAGAGAGAGAGAGAGAGCGAGAGAGAGAGAGCTCGAGAGCGCGAGAGAGAGAGAGAGAGAGAGAGCTCTCGAGAGAGAGCGTCTCGAGAGCGAGAGAGAGAGAGAGCGCGAGAGAGCGCTCGCCCGAGAGAGAGTAGAGCGAGAGCGAGCGAGAGAGAGCGTAGAGCGAGCGCGCGCGCGAGAGAGCGTAGAGAGTAAGAGAGATAGAGAGAGAGCGCGCGAGAGAGAGAGAGTCGCGCGTCGAGTAGAGGAGAGCGAGTAGAGAGAGAGAGAGAGAGCGAGAGAGCGTCGAGAGAGCGTCGAGCGTCGAGAGAGAGCGAGAGAGAGAGAGTAGAGCGCGAGAGAGCGAGCCGCGAGAGTCGAGAGACCGTGGCGAGAGTCGAGAGAGAGTAGAGAGACGCGCGAGAGTCTCGCGAGAGAGCGTAGAGAGAGAGAGTCGAGCGAGAGTAGCGTCGCCCGAGCGAGTCGAAAGAGGGAGTAGAAAGAGAAATGGTGTGAGAGAGTAGAAAGAGATATGGTGTGAGAGAGAAGATAGACAGAGGGTGAGAGAGATAGAGTAGAGAGAGAGAGAGGCAGTAGAGAAGGATAGATAGTTGAGAAAGAGAAGGGAGAGATTATATAGAGTGATTAGAGCGAGTTAATAGAGAGAGAGAGGTAGTCGAGAGAGTGAGAGAGTTTAGAGAGAGGGTGTAGAGAGGTAGAGAGAGAGATGTGGATTAAGGGAAGTTGGGGTCCGGGAGGAGGAGGGGTGTTGTGCGGGGGAAGTGAATGGAGGCAGACAATAGAATGAAACAAAGAGGACGATGAAGTGATTAATTAAGTTAATGATATGATACATTTTTAGCCAGTAATTAAATCTCGATCGGCACTGTTACCGTACATAGGCAACGCGCTTACTATTGGATGCATGCAGGTGTTAATCTACCCCCATGTTGTGGCAAGGAACGATTACTCCCTTCTGTCATACAAGCAATATGAAGACGACCCGATCATCAACAGAGACGTCATCAAATGGTAGCTAAGTGGTGTGTGAAGAGGTGTCGTTAGGTGTGGAGTGGTGTCGTTAGGTGTGGAGTGGTGTCGTTACGTGTGGAGTGGTGTCGTTAGGTGTGGAGTGGTGTCTTTACGTGTGGAGTGGTGTCTTTACGTGTGGAGTCGTTAGGTGTGGAGTGGTGTCGTTACGTGTGGAGTGGTGTCGTTAGGTGTGGAGTGGTGTCTTTACGTGTGGAGTGGTGTTGTTAGGCGTGGAGTGGTGTCTTTACGTGTGGAGTGGTGTCTTTACGTGTGGAGTCGTTAGGTGTGGAGTGGTGTCGTTACGTGTGGAGTCGTTAGGTGTGGAGTGGTGTCGTTACGTGTGGAGTGGTGTCTTTACGTGTGGAGTCGTTACGTGTGGAGTGGTGTCGTTACGTGTGGTGTCGTTAGGTGTGGAGTGGTGTCGTTAGGTGTGGAGTGGTGTTGTTACGTGTGGAGTGGTGTCGTTAGGTGTGGAGTGGTGTCTTTACGTGTGGAGTGGTGTCGTTAGGTGTGGAGTGGTGTCGTTACGTGTTGAGTGGTGTCGTTAGGTGTGGAGTGGTGTCGTTACGTGTGGAGTGGTATCGTTAGGTGTGGAGTGGTGTCTTTACGTGTGGAGTGGTGTCTTTACGTGTGGAGGTGTCGTTGGAGTCGTTAGGTGGAGTGGTGTCGTTAGGTGTGGAGTGGTGTCGTTACGTGTGGAGTGGTGTCGTTAGGTGTGGAGTGGTGTCTTTACGTGTGGAGTGGTGTCTTTACGTGTGGAGTCGTTAGGTGTGGAGTGGTGTCGTTACGTGTGGAGTGGTGACTTTACGTGTGGAGTGGTGTCTTTACGTGTGAAGTCGTTAGGTGTGGAGTGGTGTCGTTACGTGTGGAGTGGTGTCTTTACGTGTGGAGTGGTGTCTTTACGTGTGAAGTCGTTAGGTGTGGAGTGGTGTCCTTAGGTGTGGAGTGGTGTTATGTTTTGCGTGATGTCATGTGTTGAATTGTGCCATTAGATGTTGAGTGGTGTTATGTGTTGAATTGTGTCGTTATCTGTTGAGTGGTGTCATTATGTGTTGAGTTGTGTCATTATGTGATGAGTTGGGTCAAACGTCTTGAGTGGGGTCATTATGTGTTGAGTTGGGTCGTTATGTGTGGAGTGGTGTCATTATGTGTGGAGTGGGTTCATTATATATGTTGCACTGTATCAGTTTAAATCTTTTCGTTACCAATGATGTTCCGATCAGCATACGAGTGGGTTTTTTTCTTTGTTGTGATATCAACTCTATCACTTCAATAAATCAAAAATTCTAAGACGCACAGGCGCAACACTCAAGTTATCATCTCTACATGGAATGTGAGGACTCTCCAGGACAATCCAAACAGCCTGTTGCGTCGCACCGCCGTCGTAGCCAAGGAGCTCAACCGGTTTAACATTGACGTAGCTGGTCTGAGCGAGACACGTTTCTGGAGTGGCCGCCTAGAGGACCAACCCCAGCAAGCCGGAGTTGGCTTTGCTATTCGAACCAAACACGTGAAACTGCTGGATAGATTACCTCAAGGGATCAGCGACAGGCTCACGACGATGCGTCTAAAGATGGAGAACGGTTTCGTCACCTTCATCAGTGCATATGCCCTGACTATGACTTACCCGGACGGGACAAAGGAGGAGTTGTATGAGGCTCTCAGTCGCCTTATTGACGTCACTCCATACTCTGACAAACTGCTCCTGCTTGGCGACTTCAATGCCCGAGTTGGTGCCGACCACACTGCCTGGGATAAAGTCGTCGGTCACCACGGAGTCGGTGAGGAACATTAGAACGGCAGCCTCTGTTTAACGGTTTATCACTATGTGCCGAGAAGCAGCTGGTCATCACCACACCCTAAAAGCAACATGGATGCTGGCAAGTGGACGAGCACTGCAGCTTGCTCGTCTTCACACCACCCATACTGATTACGCGAAGGACGAGAAGACGTCGCAATGGTTCAAAGAAGGAACGCTTTTCACACCAGATTAAACGCAGAAGGAACGTTACCACCAGGTAAAGCAGCATGAAGAACAAGTGGTGGGTAGAAAGGACGGAGGAACTGCAAGCAGCCGCCGATGCAAAGGACATGAAGACGTCCTTCGCGGGACCACAGTCGAGAGGAACTAGCTCTCTGTTCGACCAAGAGAGCCAGTCATTGATCAAGGAGCCACAGCTGATCACTAAAAGATGGGCACAGCACTTCGACCAGCTGCTGAATCGTCACTCAACGATCTCAGACGACGCCGTCGCTAATGTTCCTCAGCGTCCCGTGATCGACGACCTCAACATCGTCCCAACATTGGCTGAAACAACACATGCAATCAAGCAAATGTCGAGTGGAAAGCACCAGGAGATGACGGAATCCCGCCGGAGGTGTTCAAGTACAGCGGAAACACTATGGCTGCGGAACTGGCGTGGCTTTTCAGGATCATCTGGAAAGAGGAAGCAGTTCCCCAAGACTTCAAGGATGCCACCATCATACATCTCTACAAGAACAAATGAGATCGCAGGGTATGTGACAACTACCGCGGTATATGGCTACTGTGCATCACAGGCAAGATCCTCGCACGGGTGATCATCAACCGCCTAACCAAGCATATGGACCACCTCGCAACGGAGAGTCAGTGCGGCTTCCGGGCCAAAAGAGGAACCACCGATATGATGTTCGCTGCCAGACAAGTTCAGGAAAAGTGAAGGGAGCAAAATCGAGACCTTTACATGGTGTTCATAGATCTCACAAAGGCCTTCGATTCTGTCAGCCGGGAAGGCCTGTGGAGGCTTCTGTCCAAGTCTGGCTGCCCAGTAAAGATCGTCAACATCATCCGATCCTTCCACGACGGCATGATGGCACGCGTTCATGACCAAGGAAACACCTCAGAACCCTTCCCAGTGTCGAACGGTACCAAACAGGGTTGTGTTATGGCTCCGTTCCTGTTTATTATCGTCTTCTCTGAAATGCTCCAAGACGCCTTTAAGAACGGCAACAAGGGCGTCATGATCCGGTTCAGAAGTGACGGCGGTATTTTAAACCTCCAGCAGTTGAAGGCGAGGACCAAGGTGTCGTTCCTGCTGCTGCTCGAGCTTCTCTTTGCTGACGACTGCGCACTTATGGCCCACACCGAAGATGATCTGCAAAGCGCTATCGACAACTTCTGGGGAGCCGTTACCCGCTATGGGTTGACCATCAATATAATGAAGACGTAGGTGCTATTCCAGCCCCGACCCGGAACACCCCCCCCCCCCCCCCCGGAACCCTTCTATCAAAATTGGAGACGAGCAGCTAATGGTTGTGGACAAGTTCTGCTACCTGGGAGGCCTGATCTCGCAGAACACCAAGATAGACGACGAAATAACATCACGCATGGGTAAAGCCAGTGCCAACGTTGGACGTCTATAGCATAAGCTGTGGTCGGATCGTGTCACCAGGCTCCGCACAAAGGTTGGCGTCTATCGTGCTGCTGTTCTAACCTCGCTGATGTACGGATGCGAGTCATGGACGTGGTACCGGCAGCACGTGAGGAAGCTGGACCAGTTCCACCTTCGATGCCTAAGAAAGATCTGCGGCATCTCGTGGATACACCGTGTACCTGACACAGAGGTACTGGAGAGGTGTGGCGTCATTGGGATTGAGGCTCTCCTTATGAAGGCTTAGCTACGCAGGTCAGGTCATGTGGTGCGTACGGAGGGCAATAGAATACCAAAGGCTCTATTCTACGGCGAGCTGGAGGATGGCCGCCCAGGGCGGCGGCCAGTACAAGAGGTACAAAGACGTCCTTAAGGCGAAGCTGAACTCCTGTTACATCGGCTCTGTCACCTGGGAGAGACACACCAGAAACAGAGCTTTGTGGCGAAAGACCTGCCACGATGGCCTGACGTACTTCGAGCAACACCGCACTGACCGGAAGAAAGAGCGGAGGATCGCACGGCACGAAGCAGCAGTGAACCCAACGCCACCAGACGACGACTTTGTCTGCCCTGACTTCCAGAGGAGATGTCGATCTAGGATCGGTCTCGACAGTCATCGTAGACACATTCATCCTCATCATCACTAGGAGGCAGCAAGGAAGGAGATCCGTCGAAGTCGACGGCTCACTCCATCATAATAAATCTTTTCGTTACCAATGATTTTCCGATCAGCATTCGTGTGTTTATAATGAGTGATAGTGTACCAGGTTTGTGGAGCATGCGTCAGGTGAGAGTGATTTCTCCAGTCCGCGCTTGGCTTCGATACTTCGACCCAGTTTTGACAAGATTCCTCCGACGCTGTTTATAGTGGCCCAATGCGACCCATTAAGGGATGACAGCTACGGTAAGTTTATCGTCGGTCTTCGCTCCATCTTCATGAACGAACTCATTGCTGATTGTAAAAACAGCTGCAACATAATTCACTGACAGATCCATTGACGTCAGCGTCTCAAGTGCACGTCATCATTCTTGGTCATTACTTGTATAGTTCACTATGTGAGTGAGTGAAACTCAAGTTTTCGTGGTGCTTTTCGTCGAGTTAGCCTACCGTGACGTCCTGAGTCAGGCGGGGGTGCCCACCGACCTTCACCTTTCTGTAGGCGCTCTGCACGCGTTCTACACCATGCCAGGTAAGAAACATGTCTGCTGCTGCGTCTCTTCTGCTCCCAATCGTTACCATATCCAACTGATAACGAGTTTCTCTGGTGTTGTTTTCAGGCCATTACCATGAGCTGTGCGCGGCGGCCTATGGTCAAACTACGGCCTTCATCCGACGATACGGGGCAGTCAGTCACTGAAGCACATTCATCTGAGGCCGAGAATAGTCTTTATGCGTTCGATGACTTAAAACACCCACAACCGCTTAATTCAGGAAATCATTTGATTTCACATAGCTCGGTGTTGGGTTTTCGTAATAATTTTGAAATCTCCGTGTGCTTATCGAGCGAGGACGCTGTCTCAGAAAAAGAGATTTCAAAATTATTACCAGTAAACAAAGCAGTCTAATCTGTGTTAAACCATCTGACAAGCAGCGACAGGATAGCTTTTCGATTATATGTCATCAATCATCTAGGATAGAAGGTTCAGTGGTTCCTGCTACAAATGTCGTGATTGATAAAGTACAGTATGAAAATAAACACCGTGAGCCTTTGAGGAATTAAAATATTCTGAATGTATTTAAGTTTGTAATTATTCAATCCTCATACGCGGATATTACATTACACTGCGTTTGTTTAGCCAACATTGAATGATGATTTTTTGCGTCTGTTTATCAGGTTAATATTATGGTATCCGTGCATGACGTCTTATTGACGTCGTGCGATGGTTGTAACTGTAAGCGCTGTGAACGATACACGAGTTCCAATTTTACACGATAATTACACAAATGTACATATGAAGAATAATTTTTCACACATATGAATGTTTATGAACAAGTCGAGTTAGTTTACGTGTGAGATTTCGTCAAAGGCGATTTAATCCGGCCAGTAGTATAGGTAATGGTGGTTCCAGAACATACCTCCAAATAGAGACCCAACCCACCAGCGATAAGATATCCCCCCACTTTAGAGCATCATTTACCCACTTCGACTATTCCTTTCGGGTCCTAAGGTCTCAAGAGCTGCCAATAGCTGGCCAAGGATTAAAGCTGCTACCTTATCAGTAGGCTGTGAGTCGCAGGGTTATTGGCAGCCATGAATCACAACGAAATCGCAGGGGAACCACCATTACCTATACTACTATAGCTGTGACCCTCTCAGCAGGCCATGAATCGCAGGGGAAGGGGCAGCCTTGAGTCACAGGGCAAGCCCACTAGTCGCAACGAAATCCCCACTAATAGCAGGGGAGCCGCTACCATGTATACTACCAACCTCCAAGGTCTTTATCTATAGAGGTCCTTA
The DNA here is from genome assembly GCA_034190875.2 of Urechis unicinctus. Classification (NCBI taxonomy): domain Eukaryota; kingdom Metazoa; phylum Annelida; class Polychaeta; order Xenopneusta; family Urechidae; genus Urechis; species Urechis unicinctus. The sequence continues at coordinate 39,135,545 of CM067348.1, read as the reverse complement.
AGCGTAAACATTCCGGAGCCAAGTGTACCCATGTAAGTTCCATTTTTCACGTGGTCGAGGTCCTGTTTAAACTGGGCAACCTTAGCGTCGTTCTACTCGATAAAGTCGGGATCAGGACGAGCGGTTATCAATCTCATCATAAAGAGCTTCCAACAGTAGAAAGCCCCCGTCGGCCTCTCCGTGGTCCCACTCGGTCTCCCCAATCAAGGACCGTGATGCTCCTGTTCCAAGTCCAGGCAACTATTAAACCTCCCGTTAGCGCCATAGTCGCCGTATTCAAGCCGCTCCACCCCCGCCCACCCCAAGCCACCGTCTCCTTATACTTCTTCCGATCCTTGTGATACACCTGGTTATACACCTCAGCCCTCCCCAGGTCCTCAAAGGAACACAAACTGAAAAGGCAATCGACAAACACCCCGATGGTCGCCACCGGACTATGGTGCAGCCCCAACAGAACCTGAGGTTTATACAAGTTTGGAATTATCCTCCCAGGACTCCGAGTGTAGGGGCACTTTATCTCGAGCAGCACAATCTCCTCAGGATGCCCCAGACAGACAGCATCAACTCCACCACCCCGGCCACACTGCCGCCGGATAGGTAGCACACAAAAGCCATCCGGAGAGTAGGCCGTTGCGCCACCCTGAATATAGATATTATTTCCGTAGACCTTGATGTCGTACAACTTCTCCAATACCGCAATTGCAACCTCCTCAAAAGTTGTACCCCAGAGCTCGTTGCTAGTTTTTTCAGTCACCTTCTTACTATAGCTGCTGAAGTAGTTTTGACCTATGATGGCGGAGTAGTCACTTCCTCCAATGCAGCCCTTCCTCGTGGTTTCCCACTGGTCTGTATTTTGCTTGAATCCTGTATGATCGTTGCAGAAAGATTTTATCGCCACCTCCATTATACCCAACAAACACCACTCTTTAAATGGACGGTCGGTCGTCTGCACTTACCGCGGTACCGGCACGATCAACTCCTGCGACCCCCGTCAACCTGGGCGGTGAGGATGGAGATGCCCTAGCCAACGTCTTAGCCTTAATGTCGCTTTTCATTCGAGTATATTTTTCGATCTCGGCTGAAACGAGCTTAAACTCATCGTCTGAGATAAAGCCATATTCAAGCGCCGCCGAAATAATATCTTTAACCGTGTTTAGTTTGCTCTGTGCCAGAATTTGAATCTGGTCGTGCTTCTTTACCTTCACCGACAGCCGCCTGCTGATGACCTTTCCTGCGATCGCAACCAGCCCACACACAGCCCCCGTAGCACCCAAGACTGTAGCAATGGGGGCAGCAACCACCGTAGACATCAGACCCGCACCACTTGCGCCAAGACACATACCCACAGCAACTAAAGCAGTGTCTACAGAGTCCACTGAGTTTACTGCACACCTATATTTTTTGTACATAACAGCATATTTTTCAATTTCTTTCTCAAGGTATTATATTAAGACTGATCTCATTCAGCCGATAGGATTGCCCTAGACCACATGGAGGCAGCTCCCGATTTAACGGTGCAGTCGTTGGTTGTTGTTTCATACTGCTGCTTTATACGTCTACAAGTCAAGTTCAATTAAGAGTGAAGCTACAGACCAAGTCGCCCCTCTGTTTTGTGTGGTTGTATAAAAGTCAATAACGTTGCCTTGTTCTACCTGTAAAGGCTGGTCTAAAGATATTACAACAGCCTGTTGGTCAGCAGGCTTACTTATTCCTACCACTTGATTCGTTCCATTATAACAGGAACGACTGCTATAGGACCAGTATCAGCACTAACACCCGAAGACAACCCCATACGAATGATCCTACCACCACATGTTATGGTATATCCACAGGTTGAATCTTGTGAGTCTCGACTCCTAGCCCCATGGCCAAACGACCACTCATATCCTCTGCGAAGGGGGCCACTTGCTTCTGCCCATATAGTAATGAGGGGCTTTGTGTTGGAGTTTATGTGGTCTCTCAGGTCCCTATGATGCTGTCTATGTCTGTCATCAACATACTTTTTATTAGCAGCATCTTTAGGCGATATTGGGTCCCCCAACTGAACGATTTTATTGTCTCCCATTTCAAGGTCTCCAGCCATAGTACCGCCACTTTTATCCATTTTTGTGAGTCACCAATAGATACATAGGTCTTTGTGGCATATTCCGAGAGGTCGGCGCCGCCTTGATCCGGTTTCAGTTGAGTTCCATAAATACTCGCTTTTATTGACATCTTGTAAATTGAAGAACAACACCAATAGGAAGGTCGTGATTGTTCAATATACGTCCCTTATTATCTCTTATCTGAACCTTCAACTCATTCACGGCTCCAACAGTAACACGTTTTGACACAGGATTAGCAATGTTTGTGGTTATAATATCACTGAAAGAGCAGCCCCCACAACCCACAACTTCAAGAAGCGTAGTGGGCGCACTATCAAGCATGTTGTGTGTGGTACTGACTTGATCGAGGTGGACATAAAGTAGGTTAAAGATGCTAAAGTTCACGGGCCGGACGCTTTGTGATAACCTGAAGGAATCCATCCTCTACCCAGACCGGCATCAAGACCTAATATTTTTAACACACCGTCACATCGTAAAGACCCAGAAGGAGGAACTGAGAGGGTAACAATCCCAATTGAATCATCAACCTCCAAACTAGGACCTAAAGTATCCTGACTTATAAGTTCAAATTTCTCCTGTATACGGTTGAAGCTCCAGAGGCCAGACGGGAGACTGGAACCTTTTAAACCCTCTAGCCCAGAACCATCTGGCAGCCATAGAAGGGGCACATCTGATTCAATGTTATACCAACCCACAGTATACGTGATTGACCTAAGACCTATGCATAGAACACCTGCACTATTGTCAATAGCATTTTGCAGGGACACAGCGTCGCCGCTTTGAACATTTGAAAGAGTGTGATACATAGAACAATAAACAAGCTACATATGAAACGGGCGGGTGTATCCAGCCCCATATGTTGTGGGAGATACTAACCCGACAAACAATTCAAGTCGTTTACAATGGCGGTACATTCACAGCAAAGTTTCCTGATCTATTCAGTAACTATAAGGTGCCGCCGGTAACAGCAGACAAAGTAGTAAAAGACTGGTTGACAAATCCAATGCAGTTTTGGCAGAACCAGTGAAAGCTCTCTACACCTTTCACCTTAATTACACAGTGCGTCGCCTATTAGCAGAACTGCAAGCGCCTCTACCTCAGGATCATGCCTATGACCCCTATAACAATACATACGACAAGAGGGCATATGAGAGACTCTGCACTTACTTTGGTGTTCAACCAAACACAGACTGGCGCCAGAAGGCAACCGTAGCTAATAGTGGCCTTGGTGTCTTATATGCACATGATGCGTATGGTTACGGGAGTATCGTCAAGGTTGCTGGTCGAAACGTTCGTTATGACCCTACACGGATGGCCTTTGAGGCGGAAAAGGATACAAAGCCAGGTTTTGCCTACGCGAGTAACTTACAATCCTTTCAGGAGAAAATGGGTGCTGTTCTACATCTAGCACAGGGACCTGAAGCAGATGAGCCCTGGAGTACCTTCATACTGGACACGTCTGAGGGCTTTACACAGACCGGCGTTGAGTGAATTAGTGACAGCATTCGGACCTATGTCCGCGTAATTCACGCAACGGGCGACACCATCTCGCTGGAGTATGACATGGTTACCCAAACAGAGTTGGACCGCATGATACGCACCCAGCACACATGTCGGCTCTCAATTCTGTATGACCGTGTTCTTCGTCACAGGAAGCTTGTATACAATAAAAGAGATACACTGTGGAACATCAACCTGAACGTGCCTGCTTGTCAGTACCTTGGTTTGGAGCGCCTTACAATTGACCAGGTTGAATCAATATCTGATGAAGAGATCATAAAGCTGTATGTGACCCGTTTATTGGACACACGCTAAGCACTGCCACTTGTGAGCTATATCATCGCTATGGCATGTTTTTAGCTCCATTAACCGCGGCTTTAACAACAGTTAAGCACTGTCAATTTGGAAAAACAAGCACCGAAACAACAGGGGCTGGGGGAGCGGAAGACACTTGCGCGCTGTAGTATGTGTTTAACTACGCTATTGCATGTGCTTAACTACGCAATAACAGGTGCTTAACTCCGCTTTAACAGGTGCTTACTAAGAGCTGTCAATTGGACAAATAAATTTAGTAAGTAAACATGGAAAAACGAACACGAATCAAGGAGAGACAACACCGGTGGAGATAACGTCGGTGACCACTACGAAAAACGCTAAAAGGGTTGTGGCAGGACATAAGGGTGCTGCAGCTTGAAAAGCCAATCAAAATTAGCTTCTGAGAGAGCTCCAAGAGGCTAAGGTCGCGCTTACAGATGCTAGAGACAAAGCTGTCGAGCCAATATCAACCAGCTAGCCTCCGGAAAGGTGGGCGTGGGCAAGATGGGCCGTGCCTTTGGTTGTTGGGGTGTTTGGACTCGCATTGTATTGCTACAGGCACCAGATGATAGCCTCACACCCTAAAAAAGTTGTGGTACAAAAGCCTACGCTCATTTAAAGGATCCGTTTTATATGGAATAAGATGACAACACCAATTACTGATGGAAAAATGCTCGTCAACGCACTGTACCATGGTGCAGTGTTTCCGGTATTTCAATAGGTTATGCTAAGCTTGCTAAGATGGCTCTGGGTGGTGGGGTGCCACGTCTTGATTTCACCCCACGCGACCTGGCTATGGCTGTTGCCGATGTATCACTAGCTATGGCCACAAAGGATATGCTAATTTAACAAGGAATCTTACCAGTTGATATACTGAAGTAATGGCCACACTCGCGCTGCTTGTTGGAGGCGCTCTTGTTAACGCACTTGCATTCTCTGGGAGCAACTTTTTATTCTCCAAGTTACGAGGCAGCCAAGTGGACGCGGAACGTAAACGCCATGATTTGGCAATCGAGAAGTTCAATCTGCTCAGGCAGCATGGGCCGAGAAGAGAACTGAGCGTTTAGACTTCATCAATGAGCAACTGCGCCGTCAGGGACATGCCAAGCATACTTTTAAGGATGCGGACGAGGCTATGCATGAGTACTCCCTGATTACGAATAAAACCATCGACCCGCTGGGCCCTGAGCCTCAGCTTTCAGACTTCTATGAGCCCTCACATGGTCAAAAGAGCGTGAGGTGACGTTCATTATACTGGGTATGGCTGCGACTGGACTGGTTGCATACAGGCTTGCCAAGTAGGTCATTTGGAGACTCGGGCATTTACTTTGTATGGATCGTCGCATGCAGAAGATATACCATAGTCCTAAGGGCTACTGGAAATGCATAACAGCTATTAAGAAGCTTGCAACAGAAGCGAGGGTTTCTGAGGAAGTTGCCAGGGGGTGGCTAACAAAGCAAGCTATATGGCAAATCTACCTGCCAGTGCCAAAGCACATTCCCAGGCCAAAGTTTGATGTCCCTGTCCCTAATGAGGTTCACCAAGCCGATCTCTTATTTCTTCCTCATGACGTTGTGAAGCGCCGGACTTACAAGTATGCACTAACAGTGGTTGATGTGGCCTCACGCTACAAGACGGCTGAGCCATTGACTACAAAAGAGGCTAAAGAGGTTGCAGGTGTGCTCGAGAGGATATACAAGTGAGGACCTCTGGTCGACCCCGGTAGGGAGTTTATGGGTGCAGCAAATCAGCTGTTAGTAAAACATGGAGTATCAGTCAGGCGTGGCCATGTGAATATCCATCGAGATCAGGCTATAGTAGAACGCTTTAACCGAATACTGGCTGAGCGACTCTTTGGTCACCAGTTAAAGGATACTGGAAAACGATCTACCGAGTGGGTTTCTCGGCTGCAGGCTGTAGTCTCAGCGATAAATAATGAGGTGACCCGCTTGACTGGAAAAAAGCCTAAAGATGCTATAGAGGCAAAGCGAGTTGCACACAAGCCCTCTGCAGTCGTACCAGGGCGCCCGCTGGGGGTCAAAGAGCAAAAGCTTCCCTTTGATGTTGGCGTTCACTACCTGTACCAGCCTGGTGAGGCAGAGCAAGACCAGCGCCGGTGGGCCACTGACCCTGTGTGGTCACTCAATGTTTACCAGATTGGACGCTCTCTCACTAAATCTGGTGAGCCTGTACTTTACTATTTGTTGGATGGACCGCTCCGTGGCTTTGTAAAGGAGGAGCTGCTTGTTGTGCCGTCTGATACCCAGTTACCACCAGGCGGTATTACCAATTAAACAAAAGGCAGATAGGTAGTAATGGAAGCAACTGGAAAGTGCCCCTGGATATTACTCTGGAAGAGAGAACCTTGTGACAGGCCCTGTAAGTTTAAGATTAAGCGGGGGATCGTAAATCGACTTTGTGTAGAGTGCCAGAAGGGCATTATAAATAACCTGAAATTCTGTATGGATTGTGGATACGAAAGGGTTAACCACAACCTCATATGTAAGGAGAAGAGGCTTGAGGGCAGGAAGGCCCGAATGGCGACTCACGTTGAGACTGGTATGACTGAGAAAGGCGTGCTAGATAAACCTTCTCGAGCTAGGAAGACCAAGCCCCCACGTCTGTCGGGTTGTGCCGCTCCCAAACCCCCTCAGGCCAGGATGACCACTCCTTTAAGCTCTCCCCAGGCCACCACAAGTCTCACTATAGCCGGCATGGTGGATGACATCCTGATTGTGGAGGGGGTAGAGGGTGAGGGAGAGGTGTCCAACAGTGATGCGGGAAGTTCACCATCACCCCTCATTGGCCGGTCGTAGGTGGAAGGTGTGGATACACCCACGGTTGAATACGATACACGCCGTCTGCCGGCGGTCTAGGCTGGGTGGTAGGCCTGGGTGCGGCTAGGGTGTGTACGCCACCCGGAGCGCTATCCATAGCTTTGTATCAAAGGGGGATAGAGACACCTTGTTGACGTGCAGCCCATATATCTTATGACTGTCACTTTGGAGCATGTTCATCCCATGGCGGAACCGCTTCTGGTCAAACAGCGATTCAAGGTATAAGGCGTGGCGCAGGTGTTTCTTGACCACTACCTTTTTTACGCCCTTTGCTTCCTTGATTTCCTCCCGGGTCGACATTAGGATGGAGTACATCTTTGGGCGCAGGCCTACATACTCCCTGATGGGTACACCGCTGCACTCGTCCTTCATCTTTTCTAGAACCTTCTTGTTCTCGTTGCTGTGGAGCGGGTGGGCTAGGTCGTAGTTGCTGGTGTCGAATAGGTCACTGTCTTTTTACATGTCGGCGTAGATGTCTGGTGTGCGGATCTCCAGGAGGAGGGAGTCGGTGTCGGTATAGAGTAGGTTGACCCCGTGGCCATACTGGGACTTCATGGTGTTGTTGTAGAAGTCATACATGAGGTGCTTGGACAGATCGAGTATGCACATCCCCACGTAGACTGGGCAGTTGAGGACCAGGTGGGCCTTGTGGATGTGGATGGCGGCTAGGTCGTTGTCGTATATTTTCTGCCGGGCGAAGGCGGGGCTGGCGATGAGCGTTCTTATTTTGTTGCTGTCTGCAGCTCGGACTAACTTCACGTCAACCCGCTTGCGGAGATTTTCCATGGTCTTGTCGAAGATGGAGTTGTTCATTAGTTTGTATAGGTCCTTCCGGATGTTGGGTTCCATCCAGGGGCTTTGTTGAAGGATAGGTCGCGGTGGATCTTGGTCAGCCTCATTCCCAGGGCGAGATACAATTTGAGGTTCCTGTAGTGGAGTACGTACTTCTCCTTATTCCTCAGGTTTGGGACCAGCTTCTCGACTCCGTGGCCGCCGTATTCGTTAAGGAGGTTTCTCTGGTAGTCTGAGAGCCACTCGTTCTGGACAAGTAGTCGCTCTGGGGCCAGGGGGTAGTCGTTGTGGTCGTCGTGAAGCTCAGCTGGATACTCTAGGTCGACTTCAAGGATGTACCCTGTCTCGGCATCGTCAGGGTGGGTGTGAACTATTCTGGAGAGCGACTCTGGCCGGTCCACCCACTCACTGTTTGAGGTAGGTAAGGCCTGACTCATTGCCCATCCATAAAGGTTGTTGGCGTCGAGGTACTGGATATAGCTCGTGGGCTTGTCCTGATCGAAGTCTCCTACGTAGGGATTGTTTGCTTTGGCGTGGCGCCGCGATACCATACTTATTCCTTCCCGCAGACCCTCTCGATGAAGAGGTGCTTGTCATAGTCGGTGAGGAGTTCGAGTTTTACCCCTGTGCTCTTGAGTAGAGCGTCCTACGAGAGGCATGGGCTGGTGTAGTAGTGAGCTGGGTCCAGGCCGTACTGCTTTAGGCTGGTCTTCTGGAAGGTTTAAAACACGTCGGCTAGGAGGAGGACATCTGTCCGGAGGTAGAGGTCGTGGTAGTCGCCCATGTTCTTGCAGCCAAACGTGCTCCAGACCTTTTGCGCGTGGGCATAGTCTGTGGCTGATATGCCCTGCTTCGAGAGCTTGCTGTAGAAGTCTTGGATGGGCGGTAGGGAAGAATCAAACTTATCCCAGCTGTCCATGAACTCGTAGGGGAAGACTCCCTTGCGTAGGAGTAACCCTCGCTTTGTCTGGTCTGGTTCATACTCTGACATCACGGTGAAGGCGTCTGGGCTATTGGCTGAGACCAGCTTGTCGAGGGAGGCCAGGAGGGACTGTGCGCAGTCTATAAAGCGGAGCTGTCCGAGGGATAGGGATATGTACTTCTCCATGTTGTTGGGTATACAGTTGATGTCTCCCTCTACCTTGCTTATGCCTTGCATTAGGAGATGGGAGTCATAGCCCCTCAGGTTATGGAAAACCACTGGGATGGGGGTTGTCTTGGGCCTCAGCCTAAGCTTTAGGTTGCAGGCGTTGTGGGCTGGCCCTCTGTACCGGTTATATGGCAGTGGTCACGGACCTGGTCGGTGAGTAGTGGTTTGCTGACGTGGCATTAGGTTGTGGTCTTTTGGACTCTTTGGTCGTCTCGGGTCATCCACATGGGGACTGGCTTAGAGAGAACTGATTTGATCTTTTTCTCCTCTTGGTGCAGGGCTTTGAGAAACTTCTCCTCAGTGTCTTTTTTCCTGTAGACTACTGGGGGCGAGGTCTTTCCATCGCATCGGACCACTATGTAGCCAAACCCGCAGCCCTGGTATTCCTGGGTCTTCTGGATGTTGCTCTTTTCTGAATTGAGGGCTGGCCCTGGGAGCTTTACTGTGAGCGCCTCGAAGTCTGCATAGATGACGTAGGGGGCCGGGAGTTGCTTTTGCCAGTTCTGGAAGGATAGGATGTTTTTCCCCTCCTCTGGCATGTCTACCCGCACGGCTGTTTGGCCGACCCCTGCACACTCTGGCTTGTGAGCCTGGAGCAGGGCCGAGGTGGTGTAGCCGTGGAGGCAGCGTTCGCAGAAGAATTTGCGGCACTCGTGTTTCGTCTGGTCGTAGAGTAGGCGGTCTAGGTTTTTAATCCAGGTGTAATGGTGTACTCTGTCCTTCTCGATCAGCATGAGGTTTATACAGGTGCCGGGGTATTTGCTGATCCGGTGGACTATGACTGTTTTCCCATCCCAGCCAAATTGTTCAGGCTAAGGTCAAGAGCCTTTTCGATTTTTCCAGCGTGGGAGACAGGGGTGGGGGACGCCACACCTGAGCCTTTTAGCTTTTCTATGAGCCACTGGATGTTGTATTTTGAGGGCCGATGTGGATTCTGGGCAGCTGGGTGGAGGGCTGAGATGATGGACCATAGTATGCAGAAGTTGTCTCGGTTCTTTACGTTTATGATGGCCCCTTTGTTTGCCAGTGGTGGTGGTAGAGGGAGGTAGGAGCCGCCTTTGAGTGGTTGATACTTGGGGATGTCGATCCAGATGGTTTCTACCGCCTCGAAGACCCAACCAGAACCTAGGTTAACCCACTTCTCCAGCATCTCCTGGATTTGGGGGCCGGCCTGGTCTATCACGGAGTCAATGTCTTCTTTACCTAGAACCGTTTGCTGCTTGTTTCATAGGACTGGCTCTGTGTACTCTGTGACACCATATTTGCTGGTCTTGTAGAGACTTACTTTGACTGTGAGCTGGGTTTTGAGGCCACCTAGCCGGTTCAGCTCCTCTGCCAGAACTTTACGAACCTGGGGTTGCACGCCTTTCTGGAAGGTCAGGAGGTCTGGGGCGTAGGGGTGAGTCTTGGGAACATTCATGATCCAGCCTTGCAGTTGGTTGCTGATGGCCCGCTTGGTTCTCCTGAATTTGAGGCGGGGAGTGGGAACTGGTCTGAGGCTTGTTCGGGGAACTGGGACCGGCCTTACACAGGGGAGTGGTTTCCTGGAGGCGGGCCTTGGGTGTGGGGCCGGTGCTTTCGCCACTTCAGACCAGAGTCGGGGGGATGGAGTCGGCAGCTTAGGGTCACGGTCCACCATGGTTGTACATCTTCTTGTATGTCCTGTCGAAGGCGTTTTTCTTTATGAGTGCCGCGAGGGCGACCTTCGTCCGTGGATAGGGTGGCAGGGCCTGGCCGTGGATTTCAGCATAGTCGGCTTGAGCCTGTTTTGCACGTATGTGGTGGGACGTCATTACTCTAATGTTTTATTAGTCTAAAAGGGGGTTCAAATGACACAAAATCAAATCGCAAAGAAATACCCACATATGACTAGTGACTGGTGGTTCTTTGTACCCTGCGACTCGTGGCTCCCTTACCCTGCGATTTCGTTGCGATTTGATTTTGTGTCATTTTTGCCCTGCGACTCATGGCCTGCTGAGAGGTCACAGCTTTAGTAGTATAGGTAATGGTGGTTCCCCTGCGATTTCGTTGTGACTCATGGCTGCCTATAACCCTGCGACTCACAGCCTACTGATAAGGTAGCAGCTTTAATCCTTGGCCAGCTATTGGCAGCTCTTGAGACCTTAGGACCCGAAAGGAATAGTCGAAGTGGGTAAATGATGCTCTAAAGTGGGGGGATTCCTTATCGCTGGTGGGTTGGGTCTCTATTTGGAGGTATGTTCTGGAACCACCATTACCTATACTACTCGGCCAGACAAATTTGGAAAAGTTCATGTTTATTTTGAATGACAAGATCGGTTGCTGCGCGCACGCGCAGACAAGGTTCTTCGCAAGCGAATTTTATTTAAGTACATGTGTCATTTTGTCAATGGTTATCTTTTGGCAATACCTACCTCAGAGGGGAATATGTATTCAACGATATCGCATTGACAATTACAAAGAGATAACACTTATGGATACCCGCAGCCTGGAGGGGGCACTTGGCCTTGTCCTGAGTAGGGGTGTGTCCCGGGACCTCGAAAACCCCGTACCCGCCGTACAAGGGGAAGATGGCAAACACGAGGCCCAACAAAACCCGTCGTACAAGCCGAAAGGCCGAAAAACCATAACCCGTCACACGGCACATGTTTACTACCTCTATACACTTAAGAGGTACCCCCGGGACCCGCAGCCTCATGGCGAGTGAAACTGATACTGCGTAATGTGACGTCATATTTCCAAGACGCGGGTAGCCGAGAACGAAAGTTGTGATTCTAAAAGTTCATGTGATAATTGCTAAATAATCATATATAGATTCGTAAGTACACAACATTGATGAGAAGCAATGAACACTCGAAATAAAACGCTTACCGCACGACGTACAGCGCCTCGAGCACGACGGTGTATATTTATATTACCGTCGTGCACGGCTAATATTATGGTTGAGGTTCGTTTGTAGTGGTGTTTATGAGATCCGTCGGTAGCAAGTTTAATGTCATCCGCCTCAAAGAGTAAAATAGTGTAAGGAGTAGTGCACGTGTGGTTATCAGTGCTCCGCCAGTGGCTCGACGCAAGGGAGACTGCTGCGGTCGAGGCGCCCCTTCAAAATGTTCCACGGCTCGGATGCGAGAGTGTGCACTAGGGATGATACCGTGACTTCCCCATGAACGCTACACAACCAGATCAGCGGCTGGCAAACAAATGACTCTCGAGAAAACCTTCGTTATAAGACTTGCATGGTGTGCGTGATATTAAGAACCTCCGTAGTGTTGCCACGCATGGCAAACTGTGCGGCAGACCGAACTTTTTCTCGAGCTCTGATTGGCTGAGAGTAGGGTGCCATGCGATAAGTGTTAGTTATCGCATGGTCACGTGGGTGATATGGGGACAGAACACCAAGAAGCGGAGCGTCCAAGTGTCTTTCCCCATATCATCCGCGTGACCATGCGATAACATACTTATCGCGATGGCACCTACACGCGATAATCAAGCGCACGACCCTCTCTCCTAATATTGATAATTAGCATGAATCTATGTTATGTAAGGTATCTGTCTGGGACCTGTAAATATGAGAGATAATCGCCTAATCCTCCATTCGGCATCAGCTGCCTGTGATGATGGGTTCATCTATAGGAGATGTGAGAGATTTTTCCTTTTTCGACGCCAGTGGTTTTGAGACGGATTTTAGTGTTCCTGGTGCGTTTGTTGCTCCCTTGGATCCATCTACAGATACCAAATGGGAAGTAGGAGGTGCTGCTTGCGCTTGTCAGTTTGGCACTCCTCTGACAACGGACAAGTTTAAAGAATTACTGAAGAACAGGGTGCTAAGAAACAGAATATCTGAATGTTGGGATTTTAATAATATGGTATCATCTGAACTGTTTTTAAGCTTTTTATTTAACAGCCGGTTGACAGTCGTAATGTCAAGATGATGCAATTTTTCATACTAGCTCGTTATGTTATTCCGTCTCATCATAACGCTTATATATATTGCTACATCCCCCTTTTTTTTAGAAATGACAGTTCTTACATGGTGAATTATGTGAGTTATGTCATAAGCAATCCCAGGAGGATGCTGTTAATAATGATCCATCTACCGAACACAAATGCTTAACGTCAACGCAAATGAATACTGAACTTTCTATGTAAATTCTGACTGACAATCATCGGGGTGGACTACCCTATGTCAGAAAAAGGATTATATAAATATAAATATAAATATATATAAATATAAAATAAATATATGTATATATATACCCTATATATATATATATATATATATATATATATATATATATATATATATATATATATATATTCATATATTTTGTTTAGAGATAAAATTGTTTGTGTTATATTGTTGGTACCGTATTGCTGGTCGTCCAGGCTTGCCGTTGGAAGACATGCCGTTGGCGCTTGTGCCAACTCAAAGAAGTCCAAACCTTACGTAATCGACCAGTTACGTGGGTGTGTGCGTGTTTGTGTGCATCGAAACATATTCGTATTTAGCAACTAAGCTATGTACGACTATTGAGTAAATTACTCTAAACTGGTCACTGCTACGGAGCGCGTCGTCCTCAAAGGATCTTTTACATCCCTTTTCAAAGATGTGACCACCATTTGTACGTGATCATCCGAGTCACGAGTCAGGTTGTCACACCTTGGAGTCGAACCCACAGCCTGTGGATAATAAGGTAAAGCAGTAAACCACCGAGCCACTGAGACCGGCTTAGTGCCATTCCCTCGGCTTTGTATTGACTTGGTTAAGGGGTCATGTCAAAACATCGGCTAAGGGGTCATATCAAAACATCTAAGGGGCTGCAGCTTATGACATCTATCGAAAAATAGTGCGCGTTACCAACTCCCCTCGCTGACATCTATCGTAAACGTGTGCTGCGCATAGGGTTTCTTAACAAGGCACAATCACAGACCCGATTGCTTGCCATTGGAAGACTTGCCGATGGCGGGCCTGCCGAATCTAGTTTATATATCTATGTATATATGTATATTTATATATATGTATATATATATATATATATATGTATATATATATATGTATGTACATATATATATATATATATATATGTATATATATATGTGTATATATGTATATACATATATTCTGTGTATATATATGTGTATATATAAATATATAAATATATATATATATATATATATATATATATATAGTACAGATATGTATATATATATGTATCTATATATATGTATATATATATATATTTATATATATATATATATATATATATATATATATATATTTACATCTATATATATATATGCGTATATAAAACACCACACACTTATAAATATTCACATATATATGCTATTTATAGATAGCTGCTCAGCGCTCGGAAGCTTGGAATCGGAAACCGTGTGTATATACATATATATATATATATATATATATATATATATATATATATATATATATATATATATATATATATATATATATATATATATATATATATATATATATTGTGCGTGTATGCGTGTTTGCGTATATATACCCGCTTTGATTGCACCGGGACATCCAGTGCACACTGTCGCTGAGACATAAAGACAGTATATACACGGACCGATAATAGCTGGTAACGCGCACTATTATAAGATCACAAGCTGCTGCCGCTTAGATGTTTTGACATGACCCCTAAACCAAGTCAATACACCGCGAAAGCGATGAATGCTGCCGCTGATTGATTACGTAAGGTTTGGCCTGTTTTGACATGACCCCCTACCCAAGTCCATGCAAACCCAGCCAAGGCCTTTGGTCGATTACATAAGATTTGGCCTACTTAAACACGAACTGCTGTTAGCCTGCCGCTAAGCTGCTGCAGTAGAAAACCTTGAAACTAATCGTCCTTTTTGCTGTTTTTTGTTACTGTGAATGCTAAAAATACTGTTACAATCATTATCACGAGGCCAAGTTCTATATACTGACAAAATTTCATGTCCGTAAATACAGCCGTTTCAGAGATATCAGCGAGGAGAGAAGTCGTAGCAAAAATCGCGATAGGTACCCTAAAATACATATCATTATACAAAGTACAAAAGGTGAAAACAAGTATTTTTTCGCCTATTCCATGCTACGATAATTGCTTGTTACAACCATATAATTCATATGTTCGTAACGCAGTAGTTATGGAGGAGATAGTTACAGAAAAGGGGGGAAAAAATCGACGAAAAATCAATCCCATAAGCCTCCAACACTGCGCATGCTCGTCAAATTGGATCGCCAGTTGTGTCTCAACTTGATCTATCATTCCCCAAAATTTTATGTTGATATGTTTAACCGTTCCGGAGAAAAGCCCGAAAAACCTTGACTGGAAAAAAAAAAAAAAAAAAAAAAAAAAAAAAAATACTGGCTAAACCAATATGTCTTCCAACTATCGTTGGAAGACATAATAAACTAGCATACAGCTTCACTCTGACTCAATAAGTCTCTCAGGAGCTCTTACAATTCTTCCACTTCTTGTTGTGGTGGCGTCATTGTCAGTGTTTGTCTCATTTCTAGACAGGACTGGCTCACTGCCTCTATTGTAAGGCTCTGTGCTATTTTCATTTGCGGGTTGTGATGTTCGTAACTGTCAACGGTTACAACGAATGAGGTTTCCGTGCTCGTTCCGAACAATGTAAGATCGTGGCTCGCTACTTTTGCTTATGACTGTTGCAGGCTTCCATGTATTAGATGATTCATCATGAGCTCGTACATTTCCTTCCATTCAGGGAGGTAGCTCTCTTGTGTGTTGATCTGCATAGCCTTTTTGTTTGAACATGGCTCTCTGAAGTTGTTCGTTATGATTCTGTTGTATACCAATGTTGTCTGGACGCCGACTTGGTAGTGTTTTTTTTTCTTCTCCATTCAAGGTTTTTCGGGCTTTTCTCCGGAACGGTTAAACATATCAACATGAAATATTGAGGAATGATAGATCAAGTTGGGACACAACTGCCGATCCAATTTGACGCGCATGCGCAGTGTTGGAGGCTTATGGGATCCATTTTTTTGTCGATTTTTCCCCCATTTTCTGTAACTATCTCCTCCATAACTACTGCAGTTACGAACATATGAATTATATGGTTGTAACAAGCAATTATCGTAGCATGGAATAGGCGAAAAAATGACATGTATTTTAGAGTACCTATCGCGATTTTTGCTATGAGTTCTCTCCTCGCTGATATCTCTGAAACGGCTGTATTTACGCACATGAAATTTTGTCAGTATTTAGAGCTTGGCCTCGTGATAATGATTGTAACAGTATTTTTAGCATTCACAGTAACAAAAAACAGTTAAAAGGACGATTATTTTCCAGGTTTTCTACTGCAGCAGCTTAGCGTGCAGGCTAACAGCAGGGGCTGTTTAAGTAGGCCAAACCTTACGTAATCGACCAGAGGCATTCAACGCTTGCCTTGGCTGGGTTTGCATTGACTTGGCGAGGGGGTCATGTCAAAACAGGCTAAACCTTACGTAATCGACCAGCGGCATTTATCACTTTTCGTCGGCTCAATATTGACTTAGTAAAGGGGTCATGTCAAAACATCTAAGCAGCAGCTTATAATAGTGCGCGTTACCAGCTCTTATCGGTCCCAACCTCTGATCTTACCAAACAAGTTTCTCCAATTTCATCCCCTCCTCATCACTCTATCCCCTCTTCATCTCCCCCTTCAGCTAAGATTGCTCCGACACAACAACAATCTCAACTCTCAAATCATCGAACATTCCTCTTCTCAGTAGATCGAATACACTTTAATCTGAAACTTTTCCCATTCACCGCTAACATTACTATTCTTACAACCCTAATTATAGCCTTCATGGTCAGTTCCCCCAATATTTCGCAATCAACCCAACCGTCCCTTATTTCAGACCCAGTTATCAATCATCACTTATCCATATGGTCATGGAATTGCAGAGGTATCCACTCGCAATTAAACGAATTCTCTAATTTTCTTATTAAAACAAATCCCAAACCTAATGTTATTTGTCTACAAGAAACATTTCTTAAGCCTAATTCTTACTTTAGCCTTCCCAATTATTTTACCATTAGAAATGATCGTCTCTCTTCTGATCATGGAGGTCTAGCTATGCTAATCCAGATATCCCTTTTTCCATTATTAATCTACCATCCATCATTGAACATCAAACCATTCAAATCAACATTGCTAATCAAACATATCACATATCCAATATTAATGACAACAATCCAACTATTGATCCCAATCAACACCATCCTATTTTTGACCTCCCTCATTCTATAATAACGGGAGACTTCAATGCCCATCATTCCTTCTGGCACCACTCTTCCTCCAATTGCAAAGGTAACTCTCTTTCAAAAATCATTCAGGATAGCAACCTTACCCTCCATAATGAAAACACTCCCACTCACTTTCATAAATATGGTACAAATATTTTAGATTTATTTCTCTCGTCTAATGATATTTCCCACAAATTTTCTTTTCTTAATTACCTCAACACCATGGGAAGTGATCATTCTATTATCTCAATGTCTAATAACATCCCTGTTCAATCTAATATTCCTTCTCCTCAACCAAGATGGAATATCAATAAAGCCAACTGGTCTCTTTTCAAACAACTATGCTTAAAAAAATTAACTCATCCGATCCTCTCACTTCGTATGATAATTTTTACAAGGAAATCATTAATATTGCTCATGAATCTATTCCCTTTACATCACGCAACCAAAATCAATCTAAGTCTCACCCATGGTGGACTGACTCCTGTTCTTCTGCTATTAAATCCAGAAACAAAGCAAGAAATAAATATTATCATCACAAAACCCCTCAAAATTATATTCAATATAAAAGAGAATCAGCCATTGTTAAACTCACTCTAAAACAAGCAAAATCCTTCTTCTGGCACAATAAATACTCATCTCTTAATTCTCCAAATCTTAAAGAGCTCTGGAAAACAGTAAACAGACTCAAAGGTAAATATTTTCAATCTCGCATTCCTCCTCTTAAACTTCAAAATGAAAACTTTTTCACTGGGAACAACCAACAAATTACCAATCTTTTTGATGAATATCATGCCTAAATTAGCTCTGATACAAATCTTCCTTCAGATTTCAATCCAGAGTCTATTTCATATACTCAATGTAATCCTTCTCACATTAACTCCCCCCTCAATGAACCTTTAACCCTTAAAGAAATCTTATCAGCTGTTAACAAAACTAAAAGCTCCGCCCCTGGTAAAGATCATTTAATCTACCCATTTTTCTACCACCTTCCCTCCGAGTCCCTTGAGGTACTCCTTCAAATCTTTAATCAGTTGTGGATCTCATCAAACACTCCTCCTATTTGGAACACCTCTATCATTATTCCCATTCTTAAATCTGGCCAAAATCCCCACCTTTCTTCTTCATACCGTCCCATAAGTCTTACTTCTGTTGCTTCTAAAATTTTTTAATCCATCCTTAATAACAGAATCTCTTGGCACTTGCATCATTATAACCTTTTGTTTTTAATCCCAAGCAATCTGCTTATCGTCCTCACCGCAGTACTATTGATAACATCCTTCTCATCTCCGACTCCATTAACAAAGGTTTGATATCTAACAAAAAAACACATGCTATATTTCTTGACATCTCCAAAGCATTTGATATGGCAAACCGAGCCTCTATAGAAATCAAAGCCCAACAGTTAGTTAAATCAGGTTTAGAACTTAATTGGATCCACAACTTTTTATCAAACAGAAATTTTCAAGTTAAAGCTAATAGTACCTTATCCAATCCTCACAGTACAGAAAATGGAGTACCTCAAGGAAGTGTTTTGTCTCCTACTTTATTCAACATCTTTATAATGATATTCCCATTCCTTCTTCTGCTTCAGTATATGCTGATGGTATTACCATCTGGGCTACTGGCAAATTATCCTCTAAATTAACCAAATCCCTTCAAACACGTCTAAATAGCATTGACAAATGGGCCTCTAAATGGGGAGTCACATTTTCTCCCTCAATATCCAAAGTTGTACATTTTGGTACAAATAAAGCTCACAACACTCCCACTTTCTTCATTGATAATAAACCCATTAAATTCCGTTAAATTTTTAGGTATCATTCTTGATAAAGGTCTTACCTGGAGGGAACACATGCAGCTCACAGTTACAAAATGTCAGAAGGTTACCAACCTCCTCAGATTCATAAGCGACACCTCCTGGGGCGCAAACAAGGAGTCGTAAATTGCGAGGGACCCTAATGGACATATTCCGAAATTGGGCAAGCTTCGTTCCAGCAACTAGACCACTGGCTTAACTGTTTGTTTATTTGATAGGAATATGCTTCGATAATTTGTTGTGTGAGACCTGTAGAATATTGCCAACTCCGTCAATCAGGGCTCCGCCAACTTCCCAGCAGCGTTAGTCTTCGTTTGGTGCTGGCAACACTGTACCGCCGTAGAAGCGGCTCGGCAGGTGTTAGAATTTCGCGTCTCAGCTGGATTCCGGGGAGATGGGATAATACTGTGATAATACCGAAGAGCGATACGCAACCCGATTAGCGGCTGGCAAGCAAATGACTCTTGAGAAAACCTTCGTTTATATACATATATATATATATATATATATATATATATATATATATATATATATATATATATATATATATATATATATATATATATATATATATATATATATATATATATATATATATATATATATATATGTGTGTGTGTGTGTGTGTGTGTGTGTGTGTGTGTGTGTGTGTGTGTGTGTGTGTGTGTGTGTGTGTGTGTATGTGTGTGCAGGTATGGTTGGTACGACTAGGAATCGTAGATTTAAATTATATCAATGGATATAACGTCGATTATATATTGTGCGTAAAACTTTATTTGGCCGAAAAATATGCGGATAAATTTCAACGGATGATGTGCACGAAGAGCCGCATGAAAGTAGGCTTTTAAAAATCATCCCTCGCGCACTAAAAGTTACTCACTAATGTTGTGTATACTTTTACTAAGGTTACAAACTGTAGATTTCATGTTCTTCACTTATTAAACCAAAGCAAAATAGTATCTTTTGTTCCAATATTAAGAACCCTTTGATATAAAAATTAAAGTTGGAGCACTGTACTCTTCGTCACTTTACTAGTGAATGTTGTGCGCCGACGCTCGCGAGAGAAACCTCACTCCACAACTACAAATCAACTACGATGTTCATGCAACTTTCAATAAAGGGCCGGCCGGTCAAAGTTATCGAGGTCAGTTATGATGGGTCAAAGATGAGTTTTAGTCTTTGTATCCATGACCAAATTTCACAAACATGAGACCAACGAGCACGCAAGCATAATTTCCGACAACAGCAATGGCGACTGATCGACTAAAAGTCTGACAACTTGAGGTTTTCAAGGTGCGATTGCCCTGTAGCTTGTTAGGCAACCTAGTTCCCCATATATGGGACTGGAACCCCTCTTTTAGCCCACATGAGGAACTGGTTGTTTGCGCTGCCAGGCATTCCTGCTTCATAATTCAATCGCATTTCACTAACTTGGAATATAATTTCCGTACAATCGTAGCTAAATATAGAGGTGTAGTGATTATCAACAACTGTGAACAGATTGGTATTGATAAAATCAAGAGCCTCCATGGTCGTAATAAGAAGTCCGTTCACTTAGAAGCCACTTGTTTCTTGGATATTCAGCTGGAAATATAGACGGGTAATTCACGATTCAGTCACTGGGACGGGTTCTAAACGACCCAATGAGCACGACGGGTTTTATGCGACCGAGTGAGCGTGACGGGTCCAACGCGATCCAGTGACGTACAAAAGACGCGATTGTTTTTCCCAAGCAAGTCTGCATTATTTGGACATGCATTCCATCTGACTCAATGAGCAGTTTCCTACCCTTAACCCCATATCGTGTACGGGACTAATACGTAGGAATCCATGGCTTTGTGTTCAGTACACGACAAGCCACATGCACCTGCCTACCTTTCTTACTAACTTTCAAACGCTATATGACTGATCTTTCCATTGGATACGAATGAAATGTTATTCCACACTATGTTTCATAAGGAATCATCTATGGACAGAGACAAGCGGATAACCCGATGTCCACGAAGCCAGTTAGTCTTATGGTGTGGCTTCATTAGTTAAAGAGTCTTATTGATAACCCGATGTCCACGAAGCCAGTTAGTCGAATGGTTGTTGCTTCATTAGTTAAAGAGTCTTATTGATAACCCGATGTCCACGAAGCCAGTTAGTCGAATGGTTGTTGCTTCATTAGTTAAAGAGTCTTATTGATAACCCGATGTCCACGAAGCCAGTTAGTCTTATAGCGTGGCTTCATTAGTTAAAGAGTCTTATTGATAACCCGATGTCCACGAAGCCAGTTAGTCTTATCGCGATGGCACCTACACGCGATAATCAAGCACCACGCTGTTTCCTTATAATACTAATTAGCGTGAACCTATGTTATGTAAGGTATCTGTTTGGGACCTGTTAATATGAGAGGAAGATGTTAATCCCCCTTTCGGCCTCAGCTGCCTGTATTTAAGTGATGATTAGATAAACACTTTTGTTTCTATACTTGTTTGTTTATTTGATTAGAATATGCTTCGATAGTTTGTTGTGTGAGACTTCCCAACTCCGGCAATCGGAGTTCCGCCGACTTGGTCGTTGTTTGATACTAGCAACACTGAAGCGTAGTAGACACGGCTCGGCAGGTGTTACAATTTCGCGCATCAGCATGATTCCGGGGAGATGGGATGATACCGTGACTTCCCGATGAGCGCTACGTAACCACATTAGCGGCTGGCAAGCAAATGACTCTTGAGAAAACCTTCGTTTAAGACTTGTAAAGTGTGCCTGATATTAAGAACCTCCGTAGTGTTGCCATGCTAGAGCAGTGGTGCTCTGTGAGGGACCATCTCAAGTGAAGTTGTTTCTTGGTGATATATCGACACGGTTGCAGTTATCGCATGGCAAACTGTGCGTTTGAGGTGATATGGTAGTCAAGGTCCCCTAGCCTGTTGGCTGCGGGCCCTGTTTACATGTTAATGATATTCAATAGTCTCGCCAACAGTCTAGGATACGGTACCGTCTTGAACTGGTGCAGCATCCCAGATTTGGGATGCTCCAATCACAAGCCGTGTCTTTCGGTCACTCTAGGGTACTTTTGAGTCATTGTCTCTCATTGGTCAGTGTCACATTTTCCGAAAATTCGGCGCCATATTTATTTTGGTACGCTACGTTTGAAAGACTTGTTCGCTCGGCTGCTTGATGGGTCGTGACTGTTTTGTGAATGTGGCTGCTGGGACGGGGAAACATTTTGCTTGGAATGGGTCAGGGTTCGACACCAATGGTTGTCCGCTTGCCGGGACAAGTGATTTGTCATGTCGGACAAGTGACTTGCCAAGTCAACTTTAAAAGTATGTATGTATATATACATGTATGTATATATATATATATATATATATATATATATATGAGATATATATATATCTATATAGATAGAGATAGAGATAGATATATATATATAGAGATATATATATAGATAATATCTAGGGATCTGTCTATATATATCTATATCTATATATATAGAGTCTATATATATATATATATATCTATCTATATATATATATATATATATCTATATAATATATATATATATATTGATAACCCGATGTCCACGAAGCCAGTTAGTCTTATGGTAATACTTCATTAGTTAAAGAGTGTTATGGATAACCCGATGTCCACGAAGCCAGTTAGTCTTATGGTGTGGCTTCATTGGTTAAAGAGTCGTATTGATAACCCGATGTCTACGAAGCTAGTTAGTCTTATGGCGTGGCTTCATCAGTTAAAGAGTCTTATTATGTCTTCCATAACTCCTCCATAACTACTGCAGTTACCAACATATGATTTACATGGTTGTAACAAGCAATTATCGTAGCATGAAATAGGCGGAAAAAATACTTGTTCTCACTTTTTGAACTTTGTATAATGACATGTGTTATAGAGTACCTATCGCGATTTTTGCTACGAGTTCTCTCCTCGCTGATATCTCTGAAACGGCTGTATTTACGCACATGAAATTTTGTCAGTCTTAAGAACTGGGCCTCGTGATAATGATTGTAACAGTATTTTAAGCATTCACAGTTAAAAAAAAACAATAAAAAGGACGCTTAGTTTGAATGTTTTCTACTGCTGACGACAACCATAGTGGTATTGTATGCTTAGCAAGCAGGCTTTCTGCGGGTCATGTCTAAGTAGGCCAAACATTACGTAATCGACCAGTGGCATTCCCTCGGCTTTGCATTGACTTAGCTAAGGGGTCATGTCAAAACATCTGCTAAGGGGTCATGTCAATACATCTAAGCGGCAGCAGCTTGTGACATCTATCCGAAAATAGTGCGCGTTACCAGCTCCCCTCGCTGACATCTATCGTAACGTGTGCGGCGCATAGGGTGCCTTAAAACCAACCTTACGTTATGTAAACAAGGTTTCAATTGCCATGGAGAGACACGGAAATTTTATTCAATGAATATAGTGATTGCTACAGGTGTCCTCATAAGACCTTACAGCATCAGGGACTAAGTACATCCGGTCAGTGCCTTCAATCCTTGCCGTCGTTATATTCCAACATATAGTAGCCAACAACACAACCAAGTTTTGTTGCATCGAACACAGAAACTGGCAGCGATCCATCAGCCCACGGTGAAGTTTGAAGATGATGTATGCTTGGACCGGAAGCAGCACAAGGCGATGACGAAGGGAAGAAAAGTCAAAATTGATCCCAGCAA
>CM067348.1:39109187-39111992 GCA_034190875.2 Urechis unicinctus | reverse complement strand
CCATTGTACTAAGAGGCTGATTTTTTACAAAAACTGATGGAGCTGAGAGACTTTATGACGTCATATGCGGGCCAAGATTGAAGAGGCTAAGTTATCTGAGTGGATGGTGTATATTTCAGACTAATGGGTGATGAAGTTGGCTGATTTGAGAGTCCGGTTGATTAGGGAAACAAATGTAGCTGCGAGGCTGATTGATGTGACATCCAGGTTGATATCAGAGGCTGGTTTAGCTAAAAGTATCTTGACGCCGATGGATTGAGCTAGCTGAAAGGCGAATTTAGTTGAAAGACTGATTAATATTTTCGCCAGAATGCGTGAAATACTAGCCGGACTGAGCAGAGAGTGATATTCTACCCTGATAAAGCAGAGACTGAGTGAGCTGATATGTAGATCTAGTAGAGTGGCTAGTGGAGCTGATAGGCTGATTGAGTGAAGGGGCTGGTGGAGCTGATCGGCTGATTGAGTAGAGATACTGGGTGAGCTGATAGGTTGATTGAGTCGAGAGTCTGATTGAGGTGATAGGCTGATTGAGTAGTGAGACTGATTGAGTTGATAGGCTGATTGAGTAGAGAGACTGGTTGAGCTGACAGGCTGATTGAGTGGAGGGACTTGTTGGGCTAATTGGCTTGCTGAGGTTATAAGCTGACTGAGGAGAGATACTGGTAGAGCTGATAGGCTGATTGAGTGTAAAGGCTGGTAGAACTGATCGGCTGATTGAATATAGGGGCTGGATGACGAGATCGGCTGATTCAGTAGAGAGACTGGTTGAGCTGCTATGCTGATTAAGTAGAGAGACTAGTTGAGCTGCTATGCTGATTGAGTGTAGGGGGTGGTTGAGGTGATATGATGAATTAGTTTAGGAGCTGCTAGAGGTGATTGGCTGATTAAGTATAAGGGCTTGTAGAGATGTTAGCCTGATTGAGTGACGGGGTTGGTAGAGCTGATAGGCTGATTGAGTGTGGGGGGCTAGTTTAATTGATATGTTAATAGAGGGGAGGGGCTGGTTAAGCTGATGGGCTAATTGAGTGCAGGGGTTGGAAGAACTGATAGGCGGATTGAGCGTAGGGGCTGGTAGAGCTGATAGGCTGATTGAATGTAGGGACTGGTAGAGCTGATAGGTTGATTGAGTGTAGGGGCTGGTAGAGTTGATAGGCTGACTGAGTTGAGGGGTGGAAGAACTGATAGGCTGACGGAGTGTGGGGGCTGGTAGAGTTGATAGGCTGACGGAGTGTAGGGGCTGGTAGAGTTGATAGGCTGATTGAGTGTGGGGGCTGGTAGAGTTGATAGGTTGATTGAGTGTAGGGGCTGGTAGAGTTGATAGGCTGACTGAGTTGAGGGGCGGAAGAACTGATAGGCTGACGGAGTGTGGGGGCTGGTAGAGTTGATAGGCTGATTGATAAAGTGAATGGTTGAACTGCATAAGCAACGGGGTTGATAGCTATACAGACACTGCTGTATTTCGTTTCGAAAGCCTCTCTTATGGAGGTGGAGTAATTGGTTATAAGTGAGGATAAGCTGAAGAATGCCGTTGAACAATGGGTAGATCGACCCATTACTGAGACCACATTGAACAATGTTTGTCTTTCTTTGCGCCAACCGGTAAATTAATGAAAGACAGCTGATCAAGTTATAAACTCACCATGTGACCGGCTGAGAGTACAATCGAACCAGAGACATACATGTAGCAGAAACGCGGCCAGTCAGAGAGAGCCAGGGGACACAAAGTGAATAGCACCAAAGGAATGTATGTAGTAGGCGTCTAGGTGGAAGGCGAGACTCTCATCTGACATAACGACTTACATGAAAAAAGATTGAGTGATAAGGTTGGCAGAGTGATACGGTAGATTGAGTTTTAAGTTATATGCACTTGAGTCTTTACAAGCACTTCATCCCTATATTTCAACATGAAAGCACTCACTAAAATGAACTAAAGTCTCAAAGCGGTCCTTCCCCGGTCTGGTGGCATGCAGTTACATGATCAAGGGCAGGCTGTTATGTCCCACCTTAGCGGATAGCATGCACAAACTTGAACTGAAGTGATATTCCCTCCTCAAAGCAGCAGATATGAAACACTCAATCACAGGCGCTCCAGTCTTAAAACGCTCTCCCTCCCTGGCCGTCTATGTACGCTGACTTAATTCAAGTCATGTCTCATTTCGCCTTAATAAATCTCAAGTCTGAAAATTCCGCTCTTTCCTCGCCAATGATGTACACGGACTTTAAACACCTATCCTCACTATGCATTGATCTGTACATATATATTCACTAACTCGCTCACTCACTCACCAGCTCACTCACTCAATCACTCGTTCTCTCACACACTCACTCACGCACTCACTCACATTTCGTCACCCGCTTACTCCTTTACTCGCTTTGTCATATTATCACTTATAAACCCACTCATGCACTCAGTCACTCTTTCATACTGTCATCCATGGAATTATTTGCACCCAATCTTGACACCGTGTCGTATTTCCCCTTACGAATGATTATCCTCAATTTAAGTTATATGTGTAGCGACCTAGGTGCTAAAATTATGCACTCGATTAAGTCGATTCCAGCTTGACTTATGACTACAGAAGCTGTAGATATTGATGAATATGAATGTAGTGACATGTCAATGTAAGCGTCACCTCGTATGACATGTTCGGTCATACAGACGAGAGAGAGTCAGAGTTGGTGTCCGTGGGTAAGTTGTTAACCAGGCAAACATGATTGAAGCTCCCCATGTGTAACATCTAAGGCGGCCTATAACGGCCAACGACCATGAAACGCTGACATTCTTTGGATCATGATCGAACCCAC
>CM067348.1:39086687-39104187 GCA_034190875.2 Urechis unicinctus | reverse complement strand
CGACCTGGGTATACGTGGACCAGGCTTTGACAAACAGGACCTCCTTTCTCACATGGCTTGAACACATGGTGGGCTATAACTACCGGCATTAAAGGCATGATGGATATAGGCGTAGTTGGAAACCGCTGTTTTTCAGGACTGTCCTTTAACTAAGTACCTATTTTCGCATCCGTTTAATAGATGTGACCCGTAGATATGTAATTTCTATCCCATTTCTAAATCACTCCTCCACCCAGTACAATCGACCACCAATAGATGGCTACAGCCGTCTGTATCTGTCATATGGTCACTAGTTAATTGAAAATCGCGGAAATTGCACGGCTCATGAAGTTTCCAGGTTAACAATCTAATGCAGCATCAAATCTACAATCAGCAGTTAGTATATGTCACATACAACAACTCAACATAGAACAGCAAAATAAACCTTCACAACGAACAAGTCACAATATTAGCAAAGCAAGGTCTTCACTCAGATAGTTCACCTTACAACGACAACACAAGGTCTTCATATTGGACAACTCACTGAACAACAAGGACCCAAGGTCTTCACATTGGACAACTCACTGAACAACAGGGACCCAAGGTTATCACATTGGATAACTCACTGAACAACAGGGACCCAAGGTCATCACATTGGATAACTCACTGAACAACAGGGACCCAAGGTCATCACATTGGATAACTCACTGAACAACAGGGACCCAAGGTTATCACATTGGATAACTCACTGAACAACAGGGACCCAAGGTTTTCACATTTGATAACTCAATGGTGCAAGCAAGATGCATTTGTACAGTGTTTAAGGTAAATGCGGTGTGAGTGTGTGAGTGTGTACATCTAATTGAACAGTATATGTGATAAAAGTGCATGCGGGATGAAGGCGCTCGTGCAGTGGAAGAGCATATGTTTCTAATGTACAGGCGAGTTGAAGGTGCACATTCAGTCAAAGATTACATATGGTTTAGGTATATGCGAGCTGAGTGGTTATATGCAGTGGATGTGAGTATATTGTTAAGATACGCGCACAGTGAAGGTGTACATGCAGTGGAACAGTATATATGCTCAAGGTGCACGCGGATTAAATGTGTATAAAGAGTATATATGGTGCACGTGGCGTGAATGTGTACATGCAATGGAAGGGGTATTTATGTTTAAGAATCACGTTGGTGTAAAGGTGTACACGCAGTGGAAGAGGATATGTGATTAAGGTTCACGAGCGAAGGAATACATGGGGTTAAGGTACACACATATGGATGAAGATGCACATCCAATGGAAGTGTACATGTGCATTACAATGCTCACGGAGAGAAGCTGTACATCCAGTGGGAGAGTATCTGTGGCTGAGGTGCACGCGGGATGAACATGTACATGCGGTGAAAGAGTATATGTGATTAAGGTGCAAACGAGGTTAATATGTACAGGCAATGGAACAGCGTATGTGGTTAATGTACATGCTGTGTGAAAGTACATGTAATCAAACAGCATATATTATTAAGGTGCACGTGGGATGAAGGAGTTCTTTCATTGGAAGAGTATATGCGTTTAAGGTTCACGCTGTGTGAGGTGTACATGCAGGGAAGGAATGTATGTGGTTAAAGTGCACGGGGACTGAAGGTATACGTGCAGTGGATGAGTACCTGTGGTTAAGATACAGGAAGAGTTAATGTGGTTAAGGAGCACGCGAGGGTAATGTGTACATGCAGTGAAGGAATATATGTACCAGGAGAAGGTGTACATTCAATGTAAGAGAATATTTTGTTAAGGTGCATTAATGTGGACATGCAGTGAAAGTATATATGTAGATAAAGTCCACGAGGGGTGATGGTGTTAATGGAGTGAAGGAATATACGTGGTTAAGGTACACGTGTTGTGAAGATTACCATGGTGTGGAAGAGTACATGTGGTTAAGGTACAATCGAGGTGAATGTGTACATGCAATGGAAAAGTGTATGTGGTTAACGGTCATGCAGTGTAAATGTGTACATGCAATCGACCAGTTTATATGGCTAAGGCAATGGCGGGTTGAAGGTGTGCGTGCAGTGGAAGAGCATATGTGATTGAGTTGCGCTCACGGAAAATTTTACTTGCAGTGGAAGGGAAAATGTTGAAAGTTTACATGTGGAGGAGGATGTGTGGTTGAGTTGTGCGCGGAGTGGAAGAGGTTTTGCTGTTAAGGTGCACTCAAGGGAAGGTTTACATGTAGTGAAGGAATATATGTGGCAATGTGTACATGCAGTGCACGATTATCTGTGGTTTAGATACACGCGGGTTGAAGGTGTGTAAGCAGTGAACAAGTGTGGTTAACGTACACCTTTTAACTCACCAACCGTCGTTAAAATACTACTCAACTATCCACATTTACAATCCATCTCAACCATCCAAGATTTTATTCAAACTCACCCACACATCAAAGTTAACCTTCCTAAAAACGTACGTTAACATTCCAACTCATCCACCGTCGTTTACCTTCAAACTCGCTGACCAACCCTACACCATCCAACTAACCCATCCACCTTGAACTAACATACTCACCCTCCCTCATAAACCATCAAACTCACCCACTCAGGTTAACCTTCCAACTCACCCTCTCTCATAAACCATCAAACTCACACACTCACGTTTACCTTCCAACTCACTCTCCCTCATTAACAATCAAACTCACCCACTCACGTTTAACCTACAACACACCCTCCCATAATGCTGCATAGAAAATGTGTTAGCAATGTGATGTCATACATTGTAGCCTGGGCTATTCTGTAATTGTGTAAATGATAACCTCACTTCGCTGTGGATCAATGGAAAGCTGTAGAACACCAAAGGATATTCAGCAACAAACTCTACTCGGATTCTGCTGTCGATAAGTTTCAGGAGGGTTGTGTTGCGTTGTTATGGTTTCAAACAAATATCGGCAATGATCAATGATCTGGCTGACTCCAATTCTAATAGTAAAAACAGTTATACGCTACATGTACGTACATGTGTAAACACATTTCTATGAACACTTCCAGCCACCAAACCCCTTCCAAACCCAACTTCGCATGTCGTTCGGCCCTATAATGTAGCGGAGTCGCCTCTTTTACGTGAGTTTGGCTCACTCCCAGAAATACATAGTCAGATGATAATGATATTACGAACTTTCATGCAGCGATTTTAATACGCTCCTCACAGCATGGGGTCCACATCGCTATGTTCGGTGCATCGTCAGCCATTCAACAACTTCATCCCCCCGCCCCCCTTTACACACGCACAACCTGCACATATCTCCCAAATACGTGATAATTTTGGGACATCACCAAACCCCGCCTTTCTGCAGAAATCTCGGGACATTATTGGTGACAATTCAAATGTGGGCGGTACCTTACCGTGAGGGGGCCTTGAGGCCTGCAACAGTCTTATATAGCGAACTATACGACTTAACCATCATAGAAGCAAGTAGCTTAGTCTGCATTGTCAGCAGCGTACCGCTCCAAGTTTACACGCAACAGCGAATTAACTCTGGTGTTAGAAAGCCATCAATTTGAAGGCGTCCTTATCATCGAAGTTGCCGTGTATATCGCCAGACTGTCGCATCGAGGACGAACTTGTCATGGCGGTAAATAGTATTAATTATTCACAAAAATACATTTACTTTATCGGAGCTGATTTTGTTTTTACCGATTGAACTAAGTATGTGTCTTGGTGATTATTTGAAGTACACAGCATCGAGTTTGTTATCAGTAAAGCATAAACTAATTGGTAAAGCGTCTATTGTGAGGATGGGTATGTGATCCACGTGAGGAAGGATCATGTTGAAGATATAAAGTAATACAGTGAAGGTTATACAATACGTGTTCATTTGTTACAGAGCCACAAGGGAAACTCTTCAGAGTTTACCCTGATTTGGGAGAATCTTGTAGAAGGGCTTCAATATGTTGAACATATAGCTGAAGAATTACAGCGGACGGGCCGTCTGTCACGATTCAATGCTGAAGTAATTCTGCACAGCAATAAAACACGTGCTGAGTGGAATAGAGGACTTCTCAGCGACATACAGAGAACAGACGCCTACGATGTATTCGCTAAGTGCCTGCTCGTCACTGGTCAGGAGGAACTCTACCAGCTCGTGGTCAGCACGGTTAATGTACAGCCTGTTCCTGACGAGCCTACCACGCTACAATACCGCGTGTATTGTAAACATGAAATAGGAGACCCTAAGAAGATTCAAGTCCCTCCACACATACAACAATTCCTGGAGACACATCGTAACGCATTACAAAGGATGCAGAATGTGGAGACACTCGTGAAACTGATGGAGGAGGAAGGGTGTCTGACCTCAGAGATGACCTCAGAGATCAAACAACAGCCAGGCAACGAAGGTAAGGTCAACATGCTAGTCGACCGCGTGAAGGAATCAATGCTGTACAGTTACTTTGCACTCACCCAGTTCTTGGACATCTCACAACAGAAAGAGTTAATGTTGAAAATCAGTGAAGAGGACACAAAGACAGCGCTGGGACGTATGGACGATCTCCTGCTAAATATCTTCTACAACCTGCTGGCAGCTATTGCATTAAAACACAGCGAGCTTGAAGAAAGACTGGGCGTGAAAGCTCGAGATTTTGTCTCTTTAAGTATTAACAGAAATTCTGTGGCCGTTGACAGGCGAGGTCTGAATGAAACCCACGTTGACCAATCACCGGGATCAAAAATCGAATTGACGGAACTATTTAGCGGCACAGAGAACAACAAGCCAATACAAAAAGTTCTGCTCATAGGAGCGCCTGGTGCCGGGAAGACAACGGCTGTAATGGAGCTGGCCAGACAAGCTACCGCCAAGAAAACACCAAACATACCCCGCCCCCCGTTCGTGGTTCAACTACGTAAAGTCAACTGGCAACATGGGACGACTCTCAAGAATTTACTACTTCTTTATGGACCCTCTTTGCCAGCTACAGAACAGGATAAGATATGGCGCGCCCTGACGAGGAACCCAAAAGAAATCACAATATTCTTGGACGGGGCCGACGAGGTCCGCACAGGTTTCTTCAACAGTGAGCCGGCTCCTGTGACGGGAGCAGAAACGCAAGCTTCTCCCAAAGATATCCTTAACAACCTCATATCAGAGAAGCTATTAGAAGGAGCCCGAATCCTGGTGTCGTCCAGACCACATAACTTAGCGTCATGTTGGGATAACTTTGACAGGAAAGTAGATGTCAGCGGTTTAACGAGGAGGGTCTCACAAGATTCCTGCAGAATGAACTACCGCCTCAGCATCTCACAGAGGTACAGAGTTTCCTGAAGACACATGCAGACATTCGATCTCTTCTCCTCATTCCGCTACACGCAGCCACGTTCGTATTGCGTGCCAAGTCCACTAAAGACACCAAGGATCTGCTGTTGGAAAGCAGCACTGAACTATCATTGTCACTCATTGACTCGTTGGTGAAGACGAAGCTTCATAAGGTTCATGGAACAAAGATTCCGGAAGAGCGCTTGGAAAAACAAGGCGAAAATTTGCTTAACATATGCAAACTCATTGCAGAGCTGCTATGTATTGAGGGTGCAATTAAAACTGAAATGATCCGTAAGGATCTTAAGAAGAAGATCTCCGTAGAGGAATGCGTCGCAACTGGTGTATTCATCGAGCAGGTTCTAGACGAGGACGACGTGTGTAAACGCATCTTGATGGTTCATCATCAATCGATCCTTGAGTCGCTGGCGGCTCTAGGACTGGAGGAAAAACAAATCCTAAAGCTTGTAGCAGACAACGACGGCAGGTAATTCATATCTACATTTGATATGTAGTTCCCTTACAAAGTAACTGGATAGATAAAGGTGAGTGAATGTTAAGGCTGTTACATGTGCCCAATAAATCGCGCTAGGCGGAGATCCGCTCAAACAGCTCTCCCTGCTGATGTCACATATTCTTCCTTGTGACATACAATGTTATTGTCTGAGGCACTACAGCGGTACAGCCAGCCCCGTCTGTCCGATGTGAACAAATTGATAAGCGTGAATTGAGCTGTAATAGCCAGTGGTTAAACAGTCATCGATTGTCAAGAGATCTGCTGTGTTGACCTTAACAAACATATAGCGTGTATTATTGCAACACTCGCACGTCCTGGAAAGTGTACAATTATCATTTCAGAAACTAATAAATTCGTTGGTATTAAAAAACAGAAAGTTCTGATTTCCTTGTAAACAGTGGCGCGTGTGAATCATAACATACCCATGCATGCCATAATGCTTGCTGTCAAACAGGTATTTATAGATCTATGCGTCTTATGTTTACCTTACAGACACGACCTCGTGCTTACTTATGTAGCGGGGATCCTGGGCAACGATAAGAACAGAAAGATGCTCAAGTACGTACTTATTGAAGAGGATCAGGAGAAGGACTTCAAGAAACTGGCGGCGACTGTTGTACGCGCAATACTCGGGAGCAAAAGGAGGGTGTTGCCACGTGGGGAGGAATTCTACCAACGAATTGTGGTTGAAAGCCAGCAATGGGACCTGATCGCAGACCTGATGGTAAGCAAGTTTGCTATTTTAGAAATTATCTCAACGCATGCCATGTTGGTTGTAGAAATCTTGCTTGTGGTATTTATAAACGAGTTGACCCTACTTTGTAAGTCATCCGACGCCAGTCATTGTATGGCTGTCAGAGCACCGCACATGAAGATATACTGACCCTCTCAGTAAATAATGTTCACTCCATGTCCCAGGGAGAACAACTGCGCCAAATTCTACATTACTTTCTGTTGATTCAATTGAAGTTCTCTAAATATCTAAACCAGTCAGAACTCAGTTTTATCGTATCAAACAGACAAGCCACACGCCGGCGAAGTGTCATTCTCATTATGTTAAATGGCAAAATTGACTACACAATTGCTGAATTGAAGGACAATTACAAATGTTGACCTCTGATGACCCCATCGCTCCAATATTCAAAAGGAGGAATGGGTTCTGGATAATAGCGCCGGGTACGTTATGTTAATTAAGCCTCCATAACCACCCCACCCCACCCCTCCCCAAATATCAATCCGCGGACTATTCATTGCGCACGTGATATAAATCTTAAATAATTATTATGTGACTTTAAGCCGTTCTCTCCATCATATTAAAATCTTATGTGATATCATATAAGCCGATTTTCACGCACAAGCTTCGAAAAAAAGCATGTATATTTCATAATTTTGATTTACATCATAATACTACTCAGGTGCCGTCAACTCTGCTGGTTGAAGTGGCGCTTATGTTTTGCAGCGAAGAGTTAATTATTGATCAAACTGTGCTTTTAAACAACCTCGCTTAGTGCATTATCATAACATTGAATCTTGTATCCACCTAACACCTGGATAAGAAATGCGCAGGAATATTTGACTATTCAACACATAAGTGTGCACTAAAAGCTGAGGTTGTGGTGGACAGTAGTTTGCGTGACGATGTGAATTTTATCATTTATTTACTCATTCAAGTAGTATAAAGAGATTCCAGTATTTGCCTATCTACGACCCTTGAAAATATGCCGTGCACTTATTATGATTTTACAAAGCTTAGGGTAATCATAACGTCAAAACGATGACTGACTTGTTTGTTGATATTAGGGCACATTTAGTAATCATAACGTTTCAACGGTTGTGTTATTTTTCATTCTGCTTCGGCCACAATCGGTCGTGTTTCGCTCCCTTGGTGATCGCAGTATGTTTAAATTGATGTCAATGACTCAGTTATCTCCACAAAGGTACATGGCCATAGTAGCCGAACCTTTTACATACATACATACATACATACATCCTCTTCAGCTTTCATTAGGCTATTAGCCTGTTAGCTGCTCTCCACTTGTACATTGTCTTGGAATTTTACTGGAGTGCGCGTGCGAGGTGGCTCTAGACTGTAATGGAAATCTCGCCAGTGTGAATCTAGCCTGGACTTGAACGTGTTTAGGGTCGGTGCAGAGACTATCCTCTCGGTCAGGGAGTTCCACCTTTCAGCAACTCGTAGGGAGAAGAACTGTTTCCTGGTGTTGGTCCGGAGCCTCTGTGTGACTAGTTTGTAGCTGTGACCTCTGGTTACGCCCGTAGTCGCGAGGGGAAGGAAGGAGGTGTCTACCTTGTAAATGCCATGGAGATATTTATAGACCTAAATCAGGTCCCCCCTAGCTCTTCGGTATACCAGGCTTGGGAGCTTAAGACGGGCCAGTCGGTCCTCATACTCTAGATAACGTAGTGCCGGTATCAGCTTGGTTGCACGACGTTGGACGTTCTCGATGATCATGGCATCTTTTTTAGTCGTGGGTGACCATACAACGTTCCCATATTCCAGGTGTGGTCTGACCAGGGACTTATACAGGAGGACAAGGCTTTCACCATCGAGGTACACATAGGCTCTCCTTATCATAGCTAGGAGGCCAGTGGCTTTGTTAGCAGCTGCTTGAACATGAATGCTGAACTTCAGCTGATCATCCACCTGTACCCCCAGATCTCTCTCCACTTTGGTTTCTTCCAACACCACTCTGTGGTCAGCTGGTCCCATCTTATAGTCAAACTTTGGGCTGTTGTTTCCTAATCTCATGACTTTGCATTTGGAGGTATTGAACCTAAGCAGCCAGATCCTTGACCATTCTTCTAGGCTGGCTAAATCGTCGGCCAGGGCCTCACAGTCGGTAGTCTGAAGAATGCGCCTGGATAGTTTTGCATCGTCCGCAAACATCATAATCATTGAGTGGACTACATCTGGCATGTCGTTGATGAAGCAGGTAAATAATGTAGGTCCAAGGACGCTGCCTTGAGGAATGCCACTTAGCACAGGTGCCCATCCAGATTTGGTGCCGTTGACTATTACAAGTTGACGCCTGTCAGTCAGGAAGTCATGGATCCACTCTAGGAGCTTACCAGATATACCATAGCTTCTTAGCTTTATCAAGAGACGTTGATGTGGAACGGTGTCGAATGCCTTTGCAAAATCTAAATAAATGGCATCTACACAGGATGCTGGGCTTTCATCTAGAATTTTTGTCCATACTTCGAAGACTGCAACAGCTGTGTGGTGCATGAACGACCACTAATGAAACCATGCTGGCATGGGGAGAGGAACTGGTTCTCAACCATATGTGACATCACCGTGTCTCTTATGAGAGACTCAAGGAGCTTACAGAGGACGACCGTCAAACTAATTGGCCTGTAGTTTTCGATACTGCTCTTCGACCCCTTTTTAAAGATAGGTGAGATGTGGGCATCTTTCCATGCAGCTGGTATCTTCCCTTCTTCCAGCGATAGTCTAAATAACATGTATAAAGGTTTTGACAGCTCGTTGCTGAGTTCCCTGAGGACACGTGGATGTATACCATCAGGTCGGCGGCTGATTGTCGATTTTGAGATTGTTCAGTTTCTTCAGTACATCTTCCTGTGTGAACACAGCATCCGTCAGATGAGTGTCAAATCTTTTTTCATCACACTTGGGCATATTTTCAGTTGATTCTCTAGTAAAGACTCCACTGAAGAAGCCATTTAGGACTTCGGACTTATCTCCGTTTGTACTAGCAACTCCTCCCTCTGGTTTCTTAAGGTCGGGTACACCTGTTCTTGACTTTGTTTTGCTTCTTGCATATTTGAAAAAGGCTTTTGGGTTTTTTTTGGCATCCATTGCTATATTTCTCTCGAAGTCTTGAACTGCCTTACGTGTTGCCCATTTGGCCTGATTCCTAGCTTTTGCATACCTGTTGTAGTCTTCTCGTTCCAGGGTTTGCCTGTATTTTGTGAATGCCTCTTGCTTGTGCTTTAGTTTCTCTCTCACTATACTTGTCATCCACAAGGGTTTTTTGTTTCCTCCTTTCCTGATCTTCCGACTAGGAACACAGATCATCATTGCTGATTTGATCTTATTATGGATGATTTTCCAGCATTCCTCAACCGTCAGCCCTACGAGTTCCACTTCCCAGTTGACATCTGATAGCAGTCTTCTCATAGCATCGTAGTCACCCTTATCGTAGTGGTAGCCCCCTTCTTTGCAGTTTGTTTTCGAAACACGACAGCATACTTTAAACTTCAACACTGTGTGATGACTTTTACCAAGAGGATGGAGATGTTCAACATCATATACCATGCCTTCTTCATTAGTGAGGACAAGGTCCAGGACATTGGCACGCTGGACCCCTCTATGGTGGGTGGGATCTAATATGTGCTGATATAAGAAGTTGTCTCGCACTGTCTCCAGAAATAATGTTGCTGGGTGCTCTTCAGCTTTGTCGCAAGAGACTTCCGCCCAGTTGATTTCCGGGTGATTGAAGTCTCCCATGATCAACACGTGGCTATAGTTTAACTCACTGGCTCTATCAATCATTTTGTTGATCTTCTTACATTTTGCTACTGTGCTATTTGGTGATCTGTACATACATCCAATTAGTAGTTTGTCCTGTCCTTCAAGTCTTATTTCACACCAAACAACCTCTTTAGATACTTCTAGGTCTACTGGTGAGGATCGCAGTTCCACTTGTGAGTATATACACACCCCTCTACCGCCACAGTCTATATTGGTGTACATGTCATAACCCTCGATTTGAAGCTCAACCGTCTTGACTTTGTTACAGGTGGATTTTGGCATTACTTCCGTAATGCCAATTATATGCGGCTGGTATGTTTTGACAAAGGTGTCCAGGTGGTGTCGCTTGTTTGTGAGTGTATCAGCATTAGTGTATAAGCAAGATAGTGCAGGTATAGTGCAGTGCAGAACAGATGAACTATTCACAGGGTTATTTACACTGGTTGATGACTTATCTAATCTTCTGCTGTCACAGTGCACTCTCCTTGCACTGCCTTCTTTCGAAGGTTTACTACCTTCCCGCTTCTTATCACCCAGTTTGCTGATGGATCTCCCTTGGACTCTTCCCTCCTTTTGTCCCTTAATTTGAGCAACTTCTTTTCTTCTAATCTCTGGACTAATGTCAGATCCCTCTTGATGAAAATGTTCTTTGCTATCTCGTTTTTTGACGAGGCAAGAAACTTGGCCCCTTTGAGTACTTCTACCCTGGCTTTGTTTGACTCTATGCCAACTCTAAGGGGTCTTACTTTATCTCCCTTCTTACCAAACCTCATTGATTCCGTTAGGGTGACTTCAACATCAAGCTCATCTTTGCATAGTTTTTTTACTGCTTTCATATCTTCTTTTTTACTCAGATCATCATCTATTGTGTCCTGTTCGGGAAACCCGAACAGAATTAGATTGTTTTGTCTCCTTTCTCTTTCCTTTATCTCGTTTACGTTTTGGTCGATCTCTGATGATGTTACCTCTACCGATGTCCTTGCCGTCAGTAACTGATCGACTTGCTCCCTGGCTGTCTGTACTTCATTTAGCGTAGTAGCCATACTAGCTTCCATCTTACCAACTTGTCTCTCCAGGTTGATGACATCAGAGGTATTTGCCTTGGTCTTAAGCAATGTCTCAAATTGATCCATTCTGTTCGTCATACTACTCATGTAACGATGACACTTTTCCTCAATGTCCTTGCCAGTAAGTATATCTGTGAGTGCACTCTCCTCACATGTCACACAGAACCAGTGTGAGTCAGCTCTGCTGCTGAGAACTGCGTATTCTGCTGGCGTCATTTTTACACATTGGATGCAAAACCAATCATCACACCTTTCGCATTGCATCAGCTTATCCCCATCATCAGTGAAAACAGTTTTACAAATATTACAGATTAGCGTTGAAGTATCCCTGTTGTTGTCTACCTCAGTCTTCTTTGCTGTTGTAATATTTCTTGCACCACCCTCCGT
Organism: Urechis unicinctus; assembly: GCA_034190875.2. NCBI lineage: Eukaryota > Metazoa > Annelida > Polychaeta > Xenopneusta > Urechidae > Urechis > Urechis unicinctus. The sequence continues at coordinate 39,092,434 of CM067348.1, read as the reverse complement.
ACTTGCAATCACCTTTTCTTTAGTTCCTGCCGTAACTGTTAATTCATCAGGATCAGTTAATCCACTGTTGAGATCGCTAACACTTGTCTTAGATCGGCTTTTTGAGTTGCGACCTTGACTTCTCGTACATCCTTTTGTTGACATCGTGAATATCCGAGGTTGCTATGACAGCTATAGACAAAATGGCGGGCAGTTTGAATTTGCCTCAGTAAAAATTTCTAGAATGTCTCTCAATGTTTGTAGCTGAATCTTGCCGTTGGTCTGAAAATGACCCCTGACACGTTATAAAGTAATCCTGGTACGTAAATTACTCAGCCAGGCCACAAGGGGTTCAAATTTCCACATAATCCGTAGCAGGAAAATTTTTTTACTTCCACACACACGCATGCGCACAATGCTCCAACATACCGCCTGCAGCCTTCGTGTTGATGTCGAACACAGGCATTGTCTTTTTCTTAGTGGGGTCGTGGTGGCGCTTTCCAGTCGGTACACTATTCACAAAACTACAGCTTACAACAGGACAACATATATACAGTAGCGATGCTAATCCGTAGCGCTTTTCGAACACAATGTCGCATAGATTTAGCGTTGATTTGCACACGATACATCCTTGTTGGAGCTTCTCTGCTAAAAATTGCAGTTCAACCACTCTTCTTCCTTGAACGTCACAATTTGGTTTCACAGTTGTATATTCGTCTTGTTCGTCAGCTGCCCTAGATTCAAGTGAAATACAATCGCTTGGCTCGGGAATAATATCTGCGTCTTTCCCGGAACTTTGCTGAACTGTATTTTAAATATGATATGAAGAAGAAGAAGAAGTTATCTACATTATATCAATACTGTTACTGCCATAGATTATGTTATTTACTATTGTAATAAACATCTGGGCTCGCTCGTTCAATGAGATGGCCCCCTTTCTTATTGAAAGTTAATGATTATATTCAAAAAGTATGCTGGAATAGGTAAAATAACTCAGCGGCAGTGAATGCTACTGGTTAGTCTTATATCTAATGAATTGAAAGGGGTCATTTCAACAGTGGTTTTTTCGTTTCAAAGCCGGGTGGACGTACGCGGGTCAAAAACCGTAGCGTTTTGAAATTACCCCCGAATGCCACAGTTGGCGCGAGACGGTATATCGCGTGATCCGAATCTCTATGGAAACGACCGTGGGTATATTAAGCACGCGCGCAATGAAGGAGTTACTCGACATTAAGGAAGCGGTATATCAAGTGGTTGTCTCCGTTCAAAACAAAACCTAATAAGAAATTATATCAACGATAAGGTGCAAAAATTTCTAACTCCAGGTGCGTAAATCGTCTATTCAATCTATTGATTATATATTTCAATATCTAATCAGCATTAGATTCATTTGAATTCAATTAGATATACTGCTCCATCTACAGCGACAGTGCCGTCTGATTTCACACAATAAATAAAAAGATAAATATCATATCATTATACTTATCAATCGATCATCGCACCATTTAATATGAGATCTAACATTCGATTATACGTGAAAATTAAGCCTTGTTCAACTTGATTCTGATCTTTTATGAAAGTTGCCCCACAATTATCAACTCATTACCACTCGACGTCACCACGTCGTCTGCAGCCGTCTAGGCGCAATTCTTCATTTTGTTGAATTTCATTGACGAGAGTGGACCTCTCGGCAAGCTGCTGTGATAAAATCAATTTTTAAGGGATATAAACTGACAAGAATTGCCTGTTAATCAAAACATCTGCTCCCTGAATCTGTCAATTAACACCTCATTTGATTGGATTATCCTCTTCTATACACAAGGTTGAAATTTTATTTTGCTAATACTATCATTCTATGTGACTTGAATTTACAGAAGTAAGCTAAGGATAATTATTGTGGTGATGATCAGTGGTTTATTTACATTAAGTCTGTATATATGTGATACATTGTGTGTTGAGTGTTAATTCGGCCGTGTGTTTGTTACAGCGTGTGATGGGGAGGAGTAGGTGGTTGGAGCCGGACGACAGTGAGGCACTAATGCTAGCCGACCAACTCACCAGACACGACCCGCGCGGCGACACAGACAACCTGCTCGTCAGAGTGCGGGTCCGCAGCATCAGCGACATGAGATACTGTCCGCGGGCGACAGCTCTGGAGCTGGGTGGTAAGGCGACGGCCACAGACATCACTGAGAACGTGGAACATCTCCGCAACATCACCGCGGTCAGCTTCTCCATGGCGCGCATCACGCGGTTGACGTTGGCGGAGCTCAGCAAACTCAACAACGTGAAGGCAGTGAAGATGTGGAGTAACAAGGTGGGGTCGGCATCAGACGAGTCGTCGGCTCTCGGCGGCTTGTCGTCGTTCTCATCCCTCCAGTTCCTGCGGTTGTCGTACTGTGGTCTGTCGTCTGATGACGTGGCCGCCGTCACCTCGTCGTGTCGTCGTCTGCTTCACCTCGACATCAGTGGGAACCGCGGCGTCCGGGGAGGCGACGTGAGGAGCAGGGAGTTGGCTGGACTCGATGTGTCGTGGTGCGGAATGGAAGGAGAAGAGCTGGTGGAGCTGGCGGCGAGAAACAAAGAGACTCTCACATATCTTAACACTACTCGTAACTATGGTGACCCTGTATTAACATCATCTCACATTTATGCATTATTGACTCGCTGCCCGCGTCTCGTGGAGATGTATACTGATGAGGGTGGTGAGTTGGTGCGGGCGCTGAGCGAGAGACGCGCGGCGTGTCGCCTCAACCATTTGTGGCTGCGTTTATGTAACTTGTCATCTTCATCCTCATCTGGTCTTCAGGTCAACTCATCCGAGCTGAGTGACGTCATCACGCGTCACTCGTCTATATCATCACTCACCCTGCGTGCATGTCTTTTCACCCCAGACGTCATGTCTCACTTGTCATCATCCATGGCCGCCATCACCAAACTCTTCATATCACCTCATCCTGATCCTCATAAACCACCTCCTCGTTCATCAGACGTGGCGTCGCTCGTCTGCGCGTCAAGCGGCCTGGAGCAGCTCTGGCTGGATTGCGTCCACGACGAGTGGCGCGCGTCTGATTACACGGTGGTGATCGACGCCATCAACGCGTCGCCCACCCTATGCGTCGTAGGGCTTGACGTGGAGGAGCTCACTGTGGATGAGGTTGGTGTCGTCGTCAGGGCGATGACGCGTCCCCTGACCCGGCTCTGGTTGAGGGTGCGTTACAGGAAGAAGGAGGATTACGCGGAGGTCGTGTTGGAGAAAGAGCCGGGCGTCGTACATCTGGTCGCGTCTCTGTATTCTCCATACGTGCGTGAGAGCGGGTCGTTTCACCAGCACCTCCCGCCCTCTCTCCCCGATTGCTTCCGTCCTGACATCCAATAAAGGTAAGTAGAGAAGACGAGGATCATCTGTCGCCATTTCTTTCACTTCATCATCTCATTTCATCATCATCAACACTGCACGTCTCCGCTTGCGTCGTTTCCTGTTTGTAATTTCTTTGCTTCATTAATATTTACTTTGAACCTCATCGCCATTTTACCGAATATCCCCTTTTATCGCCATTAACTGTTTACATACCATTGTTTACTGATGTAACTTAATGCAGTTTGTCGTCCTGTGTTTGTTGTTATATATGGAGTGTAGATTAATGTCCGATGTTTGTATGAATAATTCTGTTAATTCCTATTAACCTGACGGGAGGATTTATTGTCCGTATTTATCCCGAATGTTACCAATAAAACATTGACCATTATTAAACTGCTGTCTCCATTTATTCCTGTGTCTGTGTCAATCGTGTGTGTGTGTGGGGGGGGGACTATGGGTGGGGTGTAGCAAGAGGGTGACCGGGTGTGTTTATAGGGGAGGAGGATGAGAGGTGTTGAGGTCACCCAGAGTTTTAATTGTTGATCAGACGGTCTGATGTTAATGACAACAGTTGACGCCGAAATAAAAAGTGTCGCTGGATTTGATGTAAATATGATGTCCGACTAAGCTTGGTGCAAACAGTGACAACGAAAATCTCTGCAAACATAAACACAGTCAGGTGACGCATGACGCAAATATAAACAATGTCACTCGGAGGAGGACTCTGGGTGGGGGATGACTGGGTGTGGGAGGAGTCAATGTCAGGGGAGGAGTCAATGTCAGACAATACTTGATACACACACCCAACGTTAAACAGCACTTGATACACACAACTCTTAACGCAAGTATTAACAATGACGAACAACGCTTTATGCTGATATAAACAATGGCCGTCGCTTGATGCTATCTAACACAAGCATCAGCCAACGCATGACACAAACTCACGCAACGTCGGACAATGCTTGACGCAAACAAAAGCCGTGTAAGACAACGATTGATGTAAATCTAAACAACACCAGACAACGGCTAACGCAATTATACACACCACCAGACAACACATGATGCGACTATAAATCAGACAGCCTGTGATGTAAATCTAAACAACTCCAAACAGAACGTGATGTGAATCTTAACAACGTCAGACAGCCCGTAATGTGGATCTAAACAACACCTGACTGTCCGTGATGTGAATCTAAACAGCCCGTTATGTAAATTTAAACAGCATCAGACAGCCCATGATGTAAATCTCAACAACATCAGACAGCCCATGATGTAAATATCAACAACATCAGACGGCCCGTGATGAGAATATAAAGAACACCAGACAGCCTGTGATGTGAAACTAAACAACATCAGACAGCCAGTGATGTGAATCTCAACAATATCAGACAGCCTGTGATGTGAATCTAAACAACACCAGACAGAGCATGATGTGAATCTAAACAACATAAGACAGCCCGTGATGTGAATCTAAACAACACAAAACAGAGTTTGAGGTCAATCTAAACAACGTCAGAAAGCATGTGATGTGAATGTAAAGAACATCAGACAGCCTGTGATCTGAATCTATACAACCCGTGATGCAAATCTAAACACCAGACAGCCGGTGATGTAAATCTCAACAACATCAGCCAGCCTGTGATGTGAATCTCAACAACACCAAACAGAGTGTGATGTGAATCTATACAACGTCAGACAGCACGTGATGTGAATCTAACGACACCTGACTGCCCGTGATGTGAATCTAAACAACACCAGACAGAGCTTGATGTGAATCTAAACAACATCAGACAGCCCGTGATGTGGATCTAAACATCAGACAGCCCGTGATGTGGATCTAAACAACATCAGACAGCCCGTGATGTGGATCTAAACATCAGACAGCCCATGATGTGGATCTAAACAACACGAAACAGAGTGTGATGTGAATCTCTACAACGTCAGACAGCCCGTGATGTGAATCTATGTCAGACAGCACGTATTGTGAATCTAAACAACACCTGACTGTCCGTGAAGTGAATCTAAACAATACCAGACAGAGCATGATGTGAATCTAAACACCGTCAGACCGCCCGTGATGTGAATCTCAAAAACATCAGACTGCCGGTGAAGTGAATCTAAACAACATCAGACAGCCCATGATGTAAATCTCCACAACATCAGACAGTCCGTGATGTGAATCTAAACAACATCAGACAGCCCATGATGTGAATCTAAGCAACACCAAAGAGAGTGTGAGGTGAATCTAAACAACACCAGACAGAGTACGATTTGTATCTAAACAACATCAGACAGCCCGTGATGTGAATCTCAATAACATCAGACAGCCCGTGATGTGAATCTAAACGACATCAGAGAGCCTGTGATGTGAATCTAAACAACATCATAACATCAAATAGAGCGAGAT
>CM067348.1:39072799-39078898 GCA_034190875.2 Urechis unicinctus | reverse complement strand
TGGTGGGTTCGATCATGATCCAAAGAATATCCACGTTTCATGGTCGTTGGCCGTTATTGGCCGCCTTAGATGTTACACATGGTGAGCTTCAATCACGTTTGCCTGGTTAACAACTTACCCACGGACACCAACTCTGACTCTCTCTCGTCTGTATGACCGAACATGTCATACGAGGTGACGCTTACATTGACATGTCACTACATTCATATTCATCAATATCTACAGCTTCTGTAGTCATTAGTCAAGTCTGAATCGACTTAATCGAGCGCATAATTTTTGCGCCTAGGTCACTACACAAATTAAGGATAATCATTCGTAAGGGGAAATACGACACGGTGTCAAGATTGGGTGCAAATAATTCCATGGATGACAGTATGAAAGAGTGACTGAGTGCATGAGTGGGTTTATAAGTGATAATATGACAAAGCGAGTAAAGGAGTAAGCGGGTGACGAAATGTGAGTGAGTGCGTGAGTGAGTGTGTGTGAGTGAACGAGTGATTGAGTGAGTGAGCTGGTGAGTGAGTGAGCGAGTTAGTGAATATATATGTACAGATCAATGCATAGTGAGGATAGGTGTTTAAAGTCCGTGTACATCATTGGCGAGGAAAGAGCGGAATTTTCAGACTTGAGATTTATTAAGGCGAAATGAGACATGACTTGAATTAAGTCAGCGTACATAGACGGCCAGGGAGGGAGAGCGTTTTAAGACTGGAGCGCCTGTGATTGAGTGTTTCATATCTGCTGCTTTTTGAGGAGGGAATATCACTTCAGTTCAAGTTTGTGCATGCTATCCGCTAAGGTGGGACATAACAGCCTGCCCTTGATCATGTAACTGCATGCCACCAGACCGGGGAAGGACCGCTTTGAGACTTTAGTTCATTTTAGTGAGTGCTTTCATGTTGAAATATAGGGATGAAGTGCTTGTAAAGACTCAAGTGCATATAACTTAAAACTCAATCTACCGTATCACTCTGCCAACCTTATCACTCAATCTTTTTTCATGTAAGTCGTTGATGTCAGATGAGAGTCTCGCCTTCCACCTAGACGCCTACTACATACATTCCTTTGGTGCTATTCACTTTGTGTCCCCTGGCTCTCTCTGACTGGCCGCGTTTCTGCTACATGTATGTCTCTGGTTCGATTGTACTCTCAGCCGGTCACATGGTGAGTTTATAACTTGATCAGCTGTCTTTCATTAATTTACCGGTTGGCGCAAGGAAGACAAACATTGTTCAATGTGGTCTCAGTAATGGGTCGATCTACCCATTGTTCAACGGCATTCTTCAAATTATCCTCACTTACAACCAATTACTCTCCCTCTCCATAAGAGAGGCTTTCGAAACGAAATACAGCAGTGTCTGTATAGCTATCAACCCCGTTGCTTATGCAGTTCAACCATTCACTTTATCAATCAGCCTATCAACTCTACCAGCCCCCACACTCCGTCAGCCTATCAGTTCTTCCGCCCCTCAACTCAGTCAGCCTATCAACTCTACCAGCCCCTACACTCAATCAACCTATCAACTCTACCAGCCCCCACACTCAATCAGCCTATCAACTCTACCAGCCCCTACACTCCGTCAGCCTATCAACTCTACCAGCCCCCACACTCCGTCAGCCTATCAGTTCTTCCACCCCTCAACTCAGTCAGCCTATCAACTCTACCAGCCCCTACACTCAATCAACCTATCAGCTCTACCAGTCCCTACATTCAATCAGCCTATCAGCTCTACCAGCCCCTACGCTCAATCCGCCTATCAGTTCTTCCAACCCCTGCACTCAATTAGCCCATCAGCTTAACCAGCCCCTCCCCTCTATTAACATATCAATTAAACTAGCCCCCCACACTCAATCAGCCTATCAGCTCTACCAACCCCGTCACTCAATCAGGCTAACATCTCTACAAGCCCTTATACTTAATCAGCCAATCACCTCTAGCAGCTCCTAAACTAATTCATCATATCACCTCAACCACCCCCTACACTCAATCAGCATAGCAGCTCAACTAGTCTCTCTACTTAATCAGCATAGCAGCTCAACCAGTCTCTCTACTGAATCAGCCGATCTCGTCATCCAGCCCCTATATTCAATCAGCCGATCAGTTCTACCAGCCTTTACACTCAATCAGCCTATCAGCTCTACCAGTATCTCTCCTCAGTCAGCTTATAACCACAGCAAGCCAATTAGCCCAACAAGTCCCTCCACTCAATCAGCCTGTCAGCTCAACCACCAGTCAGCCTACTCAATCAGCCTATCAACTATCAATCAGTCTCTCTACTCAATCACCTATCAGCTCAATCAGTCTCTCTACTCAATCACTCTCGACTCATCCTCAGCTCACCCAGTATCTCTACTCAATCAGCCGATCAGCTCCACCAGCCCCTTCACTCAATCAGCCTATCAGCTCCACTAGCCACTCTACTAGATCTACATATCAGCTCACTCAGTCTCTGCTTTATCAGGGTAGAATATCACTCTCTGCTCAGTCCGGCTAGTAGTATTTCACGCATTCTGGCGAAATATTAATCAGTCTTTCAACTAAATTCGCCTTTCAGCTAGCTCAATCCTTCGGCGTCAAGATACTTTTAGCTAAACCAGCCTCTGATATCAACCTGGATAGTTTCCCTAATCAACCGGACTCTCAAATCAGCCAACTTCATCACCCATTAGTCTGAACTATACACCATCCACTCAGATAACTTAGCCTCTTCAATCTTGGCCCGCATATGACGTCATAAAGTCTCTCAGCTCCATCAGTTTTTGTAAAAAATCAGCCTCTTAGTACAATGGCTCTTAAGTAAACCTCTCAAACAAAGCTACATCTCGTGTCAATCAGCCTCGGTTTTGAATCAGTTTCACAAACCATTCTGCTCCTAAATCATTCAGGCTTACAACTCATCTAGGTCCAAATATCAATCATTCTCCTAGCTCAATCAGTTACCTTGCTCAGTCAACTTCTCCGAAGAGCATAAGTCTCTCAATCAATCAACTTGTGGGCAGAATCAGCTTCTCTCTTTAATCAGTCTCTCAGTTCTATAATGCTTAGACTTATGTCTCTCAACTTGATCACCTTGTATAAGTTTCCAAGTGTATTCAGATCAATCAGCCACCCAGATGAATCATCATACATAGCAATCAACCTCAAAAATCAATAAGCATAGCAAATGAATCATTCTACCGAGTCAATAGACTGACCAGATCATTCAACATACCAGCTCATTCCGCATACCAGATCAATTGCAAAACCAGATCAATCAGCATACCAGATCAATAAGAATACCAGATCAATTAGAATATCAGATCAATTTGCATACAAGATCAATTAGAATACCTGATCAATCAGCTTTCACCAGATCAATCGTCATACCAGATAGATCAGCCTCACATTCCCGTCAGCTTAAATTACAGCAAGCCTTCTTCTTTAGTGACCTTCACAGCTAAATCCTTGCGTTGTTATTGGGAAGTGTTCTGGGGGATATCAGTTACGATGACCTTAATACCGAGGCTGTTTTTGCGGTTCCCATCACTGACCTGAGTTCTTTTGCGCAGTGGTAATATGATTAACAATGATGTTGTGGATCATTTATTGTCATCATTTTAATCAACCAGTTAACTGCGGTGGGTTGACTTAAGCAACACGTCGTATATTAGATGTAGATGGGTTCCCTCATATTGAAGATTAACTAGTTTCAGTACAAATAGATGCTCTCTACCTGCCCCTCTAACGTAATGCGTCCTCTCTGTCACTTACCTCTCAGTATTGACCGCCCTACCTTTCTGCCTCTAAAGGTATGCGACCTCTCTGTAACCTCCCTCTCAGTATTGACCGCCTTCTCTTACTGACCGTCTAACGTAATGCGTCCTCTATGTTGATCGCGCTTTATATCTCACCCTCTAACGTAAAGTGTCCCAACTGTCACCTCCCCCTCGGTATTGACTGCGCTTTCTATCTGACCGCTTGTTAAACATTTGATGCCTCTTATCAATCAGCGTATTCATCTTATTGTGTGTTGTGTGGTGTGTTTTGTTGTGTATGTTGTGTGTGTTATATCGGGGGCGTTGTTGTTTGCGTTATGTGTGGCATGTTGTTATGTGTATTGCGTGTGTTATATGGAGTGCGTTGTTTTGTGGTGCATGGGGCGTGTTGCTGTGTGTGTTGTGGGGCACGTTTACAGGCTGCATGGAGGGTTGATGGAAGAGTTTGTTTGTAAGTAAATGATAGTGGGACTTCTAGCGTAATAATGACAAAACCTCACTCCCTGTACTGGAATTACAATGGCCATGTAATTCACTTGCCACGATATCTATCCCACCCACAGTCTACCTCATTCAGTAATCCCCTATATCTATATTTAAATGTGTTTGGCATGTGTGAGGCGAGCCACCATCAAGTAACAGAGTAATGAATTCCTCCACACCCACTCACCCCCACCCACACCCACCCTAAACCACTTCTGTGACTGTGTATAAACATTAGTTTGATATGAACATTAACTAATACAATAGGATTCACAGTAGACCACAATGTACAGCGTCCTTCACACATGAGGAACTCCATTATTGCAATTAAACCCGACATTTGGTGGCTTAGATTTGAATTAAATAAAGCACAGGCCCATAATACAGAGGCGATAAAGTTGTTCATGACAACACACACACTGGTACATAGAAACCGCGGACGCTTATATTGATCGCCTGCCAATAACACGAACAGATGCCCTATGCGTTCACATGGTTGTTAATGGCCGAGCAAACATCAAGTGTTCGTACCGGGGGATTAATGCTAGAGCGTATCCGCTCGATAAAGGAGCCTCGGCACATAAATAACTCCTTGCCATTAACTACTAACACTCGGTTTGGTTTTTTGTCAGTATATATTAGCTTAGGTTTGCTAACACGTCTCCCACGTTGCCTTTATGCAGAATAATCCAGCCCTGGATCGACCACTGGAGAAGTTTATTGTGGACGGTGCTCAGGTAAACAACCCTTATTGCTGTTAACATGAGACAACAGCATGATGAAGTCTCATAAAATGTTTATAGCTTGATACTAAACTCGACGGCTGTTCGTTATCCGAGACACAAGTAGTAAACTTAGAGATGTGGAATGAGGCACAATTGTGGCTTAAACAGATTGAAGAGAGCCTCTGAGTTTATATAAGGTCACGCTTTGTTATAATAGAAATAGAGACCACCGAATCATAGACGTGCGCGCGCCTCAGGGCAACGCGGCGACTATCAGCTAATACGACAGACACTCCCTACTTCCATGCGGCGGTTTTAATCAGATGCGTTTTCTTCAGCTGATGGTGATATGTGAAACAGAATCCCTGTTTCTGATTAGGGTTTGAGATGTTGACTGGCGCATGTCTCTTGAAGCGCAAAAATGCTGCGTCTACATATATTGGCTTTCCGTGCACTTATCGCCTCGTACAGTAAAGACGGGTTTAACCGCTATAGAAAATATCATTCAGTCGATTGTTCGTCGAGAGATTCGTCGAAGGGAATGAAACATACTCTACACAGAATGATTAAGTGATTGCAGTTATTTTAAAGCCTCTTTTGTTAGAATGTCTCAATAATGCCCGTTGAATCAAAGCAGCATATCTCAAGAGTATCGTAGCTAGTTAATGCAAAATTATTCCAATGAGAAAATGGCGCCATCTATTTATCTACTTCAAAAACTATCTGCTTAAAATGCAATCCACGTTAGGTAAGTATTACACTGAAATTCAAACGAGACACTCCTACTTCTAAGAATTACTCAAGGGGCACAACACGTGGCTCGACCCCTCCACATACGAGAGCTGACATTAGTCAAGCATTTTGAGTTGGAGGTCAAAACGCTGTTAACAGGTATGGAAATTGAATGAAATCATTTATGGAGAGATATAAAGCTAACCAGATATCTGGATTATTGCTTTGCTTTATTTCATTTCATGACTTAAACACATTATGCTGATACAACACCCTGGCTGTAATATAATACGCTAATACAACGCCATGACTTCAACATGGTCACAAATCAAAACCATAAAACCTGCGAAAAACAGTTATTTGTTACATCTTGCTAGAGCTATCTAACCCAACACAGCTGCTC
>CM067348.1:39050299-39067799 GCA_034190875.2 Urechis unicinctus | reverse complement strand
GAGTGAAAATGAAACTGCGTAATGTGACGTCATATCTCCAAAACTGGGGCTGCAGTGAACGAAAGTTGTGATTCTAAAAGTTCATTTGACAATTGCTAAATAATCACGAGACAGTGGATAACCAAAATAGTCCGGTTTAGCGGATATTCATCTTATTTGTCGACATATATATTTACGTAAGTACACAACATTGATGAGAAGCTATATGCACGCGAAATACAAAAATTGCCACACGACCCACATATCCTCAATCACGACGGTATATATTTATATTACCGTCGTGCGCGGCTATGCAGGACGCCGCTACAAGAAAACGATTGTTTTATGAGGAAGAACTAACTCTTGAAAAATGCTTAGAAATCGCAAAGTCCTTTGAGATGACATACGTCAGAATGTTGTCCATAGGCATATCTACCAGTCAGGCTGTAAGAACAGAAATGGATGTCAATGCTGTGGACAAGCGGCACAAAATGGAAGAAAAAACACTCTGTGGGTCAACATAAACATTACGACAAGGCTCGGCATCATGATCATCGAAAGTATAATTTCTGTGGAAAGAAATGGCATCGAAAAAGGAAAGACTGGCCTGCTAGAGAATCAGAGTGTAGAAACTGTAAAAAGAAAGGACATTTTGAAGTGGTGTGCAGATCAGCTAGACAACTTAATGAAGTTCAAGAAGAAGAAACTTTCTTGGCGCTATTCATTCAGCTAATTGGAATACCAAAATGCAGGTTGATGGTGAGTCAGTTGTTTAAATTGGACAATGGTGCAGATGTGAATGTAATGTCATACCAGTTGTACAAGCAGAAGAAACTGCCTGCAGAAGTTTACATCATTGATAATGCTTCTTGCTTGCTTGGAAGTCATTGTTGTGTGGAACTTTGGATATTGGCTTTAGTGAATGTTTTTGTGGAAGATTACCCCAGTCTGTTCAAAGGTCTAGGAACAATGCCTCATCCATACAAAATCACAATTGATCCAGCAGCACAGCCATATGCCCAGGCATATCCTCGTCGTATGGCCATAACTCTTATGCCAAAAGTGAAGGAAGAGTTGGATAGACTCGAGGCTCTGGATATAATCAAGCCTGTGAATCAGCCTACAGAATGGTGTGCACCAATTGTCTGCGTGCCAAAAGACAATGGGAAATTACGCATCTGTTTAGACTACACGAAACTTAACGCAGCTGTCAAAAGACAGTCGATCACACATTGGGACAGATGGCGTTTTCAAAACTAAATGCAAATAGTGGTTTTCACCAGATAAAACTGACTAAGAGTCACAATCACTTACCACGTTCATTAATCCCTTTGGACGATAACTCTGGTCCTGAACACTACCAGAAACAAATACATGAATTCCTTAACAACCTTGCTGGAGTGGCATGTCTGATGGATGACATAGGGGTGTATGGTACAACAGAGCAAGAACATAACCAGAGACTCGATACAGTGATACACAAACTATCACATGCTGGAATCACTTTGAACAGGTCAAAGTGTAAGTTCTAAAAAACTGTATACAACCTGACAAAATTGCAGCTATCACCATACAGGTTCTACATTAGGTTTGGCCTCTTTACAGCAAGTGCGACACTGGCTTAGTTTCTTACCAGTTCATAAATTTGTTTGTTTAGTGCAGGCCACCACACACTCTGAAGTGCACGTCTGCGACATTTAACAATACATTGATGACCTTCATGTGGGTGGTCTAGCATATTCATTCCCTCTTCACTGACTCTGGATATTTTTTAACACATGCTTTTAACACTTGTTTTGGCACATTTACATTTCAGCCTTTACCTTAGGGGCTTAAAACTGGCCCGAAAGTGGACAGTAGTAGGTTGTACAATATAGTGTTTAAAAATTAAGCTGACACCAGTCCTGTCGCCATTGTGATGCAATGTTAGTTCCATTTTTGTTCAACTTGATCAAACGAGCGCATTATATTACGTAAACGAATAATTCATCGAGCTAACGTGTCGAATTTCAGTAATAAGGCGCCATCTTTTGAAATTTTCAACCCCATGATCATTTCCAATTCTTCGTGAGGATTGTACACTTTTTGCGATTCGGTCTGTTTCAAATGATCTGATTTGCTTTTAAGGTCTTTCTTGATTAATAGATATTCAAATGTGTCTATTGATACAAAATCTGAAAAAAATCCATCCATATCCAGGGTTCTAAATAAAGAAAATTAAGAATTTCCACTGGTGCGACTGAATTCTACTGGTCCACGTTAGTTTACAAATGAGCAACCAAAACTAAGGTATACAACAGTTTATTCATACCAAACACCTTACAAACTAAAAACCAAACAGAATATCTAAATAACAGTGTGATATAAAGCATTGTGTAACACCAAGGGAAATTATGTCATCTTCGTCATCCTCATCACTCGATACACTGGATGCCATCAAACCATTGCTGATGAAATATTCAACAATTGACACCATTTACCAATGGTGTCAATTGCGGCTTTCACGGCATCATGTAAATCAGCAAGAACACACATCAACTTCTGCAGTAACAACGGCGGCTTCGCCATCACATTGACCACATCATGCAGCGTATGGCCAAACAGCACAGAATCGTGTGACTGCATGTGCTTTAAACAGAAGCCTGCCTTGCCCTGGGCCTCTGCAGAGGCTGTGTTATTGTGGTCCTTGAGCTGCAAGCAAATATGTTTATAAGTATCAAAATAGTATGTTTGTCATTTAGATTATCTGTGAAGAACAGTTATCTACATTAGCTATGTCCCTGAGTAAGATGCTCCTCAATCGCAGGGTAGCTATGGAAAATGTTGTCAGGGGCGCACAGGGCTAGACACTAACGGTTGTCTGCTTGCCCGGGACAGGTGGTTCTGCTTGTGGGACAAGTGAAAAGTCCCAAGTGCTTGTCCGACCGGACATGTTAATTACTTCGCGAACACAAGTGTTATCTCGAGCAAACATTAAAGCCTTGAAGAATGAGGTTTCAGCGTCTTTCCATGTGCAGCCGAGCGTGTTAGACAGAATAATCAGTAACGGTACAGCACTGATCCATTTGCCAGTTTCGTGGGTGTGAAGTTCTTTCATCGCTAGTAATTAAGACTCACTCAGTCATGTACGGTTTAACCGCAAGTTGCATTATTCGACCTGTACCCGATGAATCGAAAACAGAGGCATTTGTTACCATGTGCTTGTTACGTGTCGTATTATGCATTGCCTCGATAACTAGCTATCGTGGAGACAGTGATGTAAGGTTGAACTTGTTCCAGGAGTTCTGTGACACGTTTTTAACGCTCTATTGGATTAACACTACGATGTGACATGGCGCGTTACACACCGAGCTACGATGACGGAGCGCGTGAGCCAACACGATGTTTTGACGGACTGTTGTACAACCAATGTTTCAATCTGCAAGTCTGATGGCGCAACAGACACAAAATATATATAAAGGGCCAATATGACCTCAGCTGATAAATTCAACTGCTATGACCATAAAAGGAATGAAGCCACGAATATCTTGCATTTACAAGGGCTGGATTTGTACCATTTACTGGATTCATAACATTTACTGATTGGGGTATAAATAATTTTAATGCAATAAACTTTTGACATAAGATTTTGTTACTTATATCAATAAAAACAACTATACCATGTGAACTTCCATGTCTTATGGGACAAGTAGGTTTCACATGGGACAAGTGAATGCTGGTAGTAAGTGTCTACCCCTGGGCGCATTGCATGTGAGGGAATTACGCTTGATGAGGGATTAAGTAATTGCTATGACATGATTGATAAGCAACTAAAATTGTCTAGTCTGTCAGACCAACGCTACTGGGATTTGCATTGGTCCAACTGGTCTGGCTCCATCGGACTACCGTTAATTAAAAACCGTGATATCAACGTTTACAACCAATCCACTACCTGGTGACAAAAAGACTGGTTTTTGCACCTGGCAGCAAAGATAAAGGCTCTCGGCGGCACATATGGTTGCCTAGAAGGGCAGTAAGAAGATGAAATGGTTTAGCTTAAGTATGGGTTGGTTGATTTCAACTGTATTGATTATCATTAACTCAGACGAATGTGTTAAGAAGAACATTTGGTGTTATTTACACTTTAAAACGCTATCGATCTTGCCATGTCCGCGGCTGTAAATTCCCTTACCTTAGTCGGCCCATTATCAGTGCAAAGGCAGAGCAATGCAAGTGCAGAAATGCAGCGCATCTGCATGAAATGCTGATGTTGTGCTCCTTCAGGGCAGAGCAAAATAAGTTTTAACGTGAAGCAGCGCAATCCCAGCACCTTTTAAATATGTTAAATCTGTAATTGCGTTGCATATACTGTTTTATTTCAGCACAGCCTGGCAGCCTAATATCAGCACAGCCTGGCATCATGATATCAGCACTGCCTGGCAGCATAATACCAGCACTGTCTGGCCGCATAATATAAGAACTGTCAGCAGCATAATATCAGAACAGCCTAGCTGCGTAATATTAAAGCAGTCAGCAGCATAATATTAATGCAGTCCGACAGTGCAATATGAGCACACTAGCTGCCCAATATCAGTGCGTTCCAAATATGTTGATTGTGCTGTTTTAGCTAAGCAGTTACATAATGTTACAGCAGTGCAACCTCAGATCATTGTGCAGTGATACCTGACACAGTTACAACACTGTTGTTAAACAGTGACGCTTGTTCTAGTTACAATTTATGAAAGAGGCCATGGATAATAACCAACATGGGTTCAGTGATACTGAGATTAGGACTGCATTGTAGTTTGCAGTCAATCAGATAACAGCATTAATGGATGTGGTACCTTCATTCTGTGTTTTGGAAAAAAAATTATAAATACAAACATGATAATTTGTACAGGTAGTTTCATGAGATGCAGTTATGATGAATATTCAAAGTTCAGTTTTCTCTGTGATAATATCACTTTATGAAAGATTATATTTTGTATCCTGATCCCAGAAAGATATTCATTGTTTGCTGTATAACATGGTGATGGCGCTATGGTAATCAGCATAGGATATAGGAGCAGCAGAGTCCATCACTCCAGGATTCTCGAGTGTATGAAGCAGAGCTGTACATACATGAGTGATATAGATAATTGGAGGGACAAATGGATAGAATAAAAAAGATAGAGCCTAAACCGGGCAATATCAAAACTAAAACATGTCTTTCATAACTTTCCATATGTGAGTAGTGTGATGCAGGGTCTTAGCCAGGATTTGAAAACTGCCTGTCCACACACTCCTGTCATGCTATCGCGACACAGCATATCAGAGCTAGAGTAAACGAAGGACCTGGGCGCTCCACGACGAGTCATATCACAGTACTTTCCTTTTACATCACCCTTATCGCGATCAGGACAGTTTGCACTACTTTATGTGTGTCTGGGTTGACACCGTACTGTGGGATATGGAGAGAACCCTGTTTCCTTGGTGCACTCTGTCCAAATCATCATTTGTTGTTAAACATTGTTACTGCCTCATCTCTACCTTGTAAGTTTAGTGTACCTCTTTTTACACTTGTTTCATTGGACAGGAGAAGGACCATCCCAGAAAATAATTGGCATGCCTCATCCAACCATACCTGGAGCAAGTTAAGTGGCACAATTAGGCAGCTGGAACAGCTACAACAGCTGGTCCAGCAGCAGAAACAGCTGCAGTAGCAGCACCTTCAAGTGGAACAGACCCTGTGTGTTGATGGTCAGCCCAGCCATCCTCTGGAGGAATCAGATTCAGAAGATGAAGCTGGACTTGTTTCTCTTCATGAGGTAACTGTGGTTATATACTCAATGCCTTAACACTAAGGTTACCTGGGGTATATATTAACTAAAGCAGGTCATGTTAAAAAAGGAGATGCTTGAATTTGTCTGTATACATTCTGACCATGTGTGAACAAGCAGTACCAACTGGTGCTATATCTGCCTTCATCAACGAAGCTAAGTGATATAATGATATATTGACATGTATTTGTCCACTGTGATGTGTGTACCCAGAACCAGGGAGGGGAACCAGAGAATTGATGAAGAGGAGGTTGTCTGACTTGGGTGAGTGCAGCAATGTGATGTCCAACAAGGTCACTCCTCAGATGACCCCTCACATTCTCACCATCAAACACTAACAGCTTCATTATCTCCATGGTAACAGGATTTAATAGTAATGTTAAAGTGAAATGTTGAATATTTCATCAGCAAATTGATCCTGACTTGTTCTGCATCTCTGACAGACATTGCTGGAAGTAATTACCAAGATCCAGTTTTGAAGGAAATCACATTTGTAGTTGAGTCGGGGGAATTGCTATACCAAAGTAATTGTATACCCGGTAAAAGCTTCAGTAACAGCTGTGACTGGGTTGAATATGTGGGACTATATGTAGTGTTGAGTTTAGAAGAGGCCTGTTTGGAAAGACAAGCCTCATGTACAGATCATCAAAGATGTTATATGGTGACTGAAGCAGTGTGGGTTTAGCTTACATGACAGATGGTCGTGGGTTAATTGATTGAGGAAGAACACAATCCCCCCTCGGTTATTGTTTATTTATTGTGGTAATGCTGTCTTCACATCATGTTATGACATTTAACAGGTGTTTGTCTTTCCTGTAAATTTGTTTTCAGATGGTTTAGTTTTCATCTCCTCTAATGCTCCTTAACTCCACAGATGTTTGACCTTGAGTAGCGTTCTTCCTCTATCCAGCCAGACAAAGGTTGACATGGCGATGTCAGTTGATATGGTGATGCCAGTTGACATGGTGACACCAGTTGACATGTGATGCCAGTTTGCATAGTGATGCCAGTTGGCATAGTGGTGCCAGTTGACATGGTGATGCCAGTTGACATGGTGACATGGTGATGCCAGTTAACATGGTGTTGCCAGTTGCTATAGTGATGCCAGTTGCCATGGTGATGTCAGTTGCAGCAATGCCCATGCCCGTCTGGGAGCTGACAACCAATCAGAAGCCTCAGAAACAGACTTTTCTTTCATGGTAAGTTATGCAGCCACACATAGTCAAGTCTTTCTAAAACCACACCTTATAAGGTCTGTCAAAAACACACCTTTCTAATCTGTCCAGCTAACTCACTCAATAAAATCTGTCACACAACCACATATTGTAAGTAGAGCCAGTCACTAGGAGGAGAAAGTGGAGCCACACAAGTTTTCTTAAATAGCTCCATTTCACTCAGCCTTATAAGCCTCAATTTTCACACTTCCAGCAGACGCCAGCCAGATCAAGGAAACTAGTGATATCCATCCTAGTAACAGTTGCCATGACAGCATCAGACATTGAATGACGAATTGTCACTGTGCTTTACTTGCAGGTTTTACCAGGTTTTCTGAAATACTTATCATGATGTTCTGGTTTCTAGGAGCAGAATAGTCAAAGGTCACAGCTGCACCCGGTCATGTGACCTTTGACTTGTCTTGTACCATCAGACCTGTTGATATGATTTCTCTCCCATACTGATATTTGGGATGATGTCATGTGATAGCCCTCATTTGCATATTCTAATATCTATCATCATTTACATGTTGTTTGCATTAGGAATGACCAAGCAGACACCTCCTGTATCTCACAGTCATCGTACGCCTGCACAGCCCATGTTTGCATCAGTGGGGGCAGAAATACCCAGTGCCAGTCAAGCCAAGATGTTCTTCTCTGGCAAGACGAGCCAGGCTGATGGAGTCCAGTTGAAGCCTGTGTCCAGTAGAGTGTATCTCTCTTCTATCAACCAGATCACTGGACACTGGATACGATCGAGGCCACTTAAACACACACAGTACAGGTAGGTACTCAACAGACACATTCCTGTTGCCATGGAAACATTTACACTGTCATTTCAATCCTGCCTCTAACCAATATTTCACACAAAGTAATGTTATCATAACGCATTTTAATGTTGTCATAGCGCATTGTATACCCTCATATATCAGTTCAATGTATGTTTTTGTGTGATGTAGAGATGCCAAGATGCTGTATGGATGCTTCATGAATCTGACTCATTTCCACGGCACTAACTGCAGCAAGGCATTCACCAACGGATGCTTATACACCAGGGGAATCGTAGAGACAAGTCTACTGGTGCTGTAAGGTACAACTGCCTGTTTCTTCATGTTGTATGTGTATGTAAGGATATATGTGTATTCAAGCAGTGAAAAGCTGTGTTCACTGGCTGGGTGCTTGTTCTGTGATGTCAACATGCTTCTACCAAGTATGACCTGCCTCTGACTGACAGACACAACTGGAGACTAAACCACTACCGGTCATGGTCAGGATGTGGACAATATCAGCCTTCCATCAGCCTTGTGTATCCGTGGGTGTTTGTCCTCTTTCATGTTAAGATGTATCTGTGATGTTGTCTTGAGGGATTTCCACCTTGTCCAAGAAGTACAGCTCCTGTGATCTGGTGGATCAATATCAAGGACACAGTGAGGGTCTGCGTCAGTTGGATGACACATGGATGTTTTCCATCCAACTGCTGGACTTTTTAAAACCCTCAACAGAGGTCATTCTATTCTTGACCTTGTCCAGCATCAGAATATTGTACCAATTAATATTTGTCTTTTTCATTTTTGGTTCGTATTTCGATACAACCTCGGAGTTCAATTGTGACCAACTTAACTTTGTTTTTGACTCTCTTATAAAAGGTTTCTTCAGACTTCATGTTTTTCAGAAGCATACAGCTAGTGACAGGTATTGGTGTCCTGTCAGCAAGTTACCATGTTGTACAGTGGCATACAGCTGGTACAGGAATCATATCCTGGAATTGCCATATCCTGTCAACAATCTGTCCATGTTGTACAGAGGCATACAGCTGGTGACACAGAAAGGTGTCCTGTCAACATGGATGTCCTGACAACAATGTCCTGTATATGTTGTACAGAGGCCTACAGCTGGTGACACAGGAATTGGTGTCTGGTCAGAAATCGACCGTGTTGTACAGAGGCCTACAGCTGGTAACACAGGAATTGGTGTCTGGTCAGAAATCGACCGTGTTGTACAGAGGCCTACAGCTGGTAACACAGGAATTGGTGTCCGGTCCACAGTCTACCTTGTTGTACTGAGGCATACAGCTGGTGGAAGTGAGTGCGTCCTGATGGAACTGTTTGAGAATTGTAACGTGAATGTTTGAGCATGGTATTATTTCTTCCTTGATGTTATCATTGTGATGCAGAAGGTGACAAGAATGTGCGTGCAGCCAGTCATAGACAGAGTAAGCAGGTTCTGGGTTGAGAAGCTACTCAGCCTGGAATGTAGAATACTGCGTTGACTTATTTGTATTTGTCGGCTTTAATGTTAGTAGCTATTGGTAATATGATATGTTTTGAGGCCGGTCACAGAATGAATGCTTACAAATAATCAATGTGGTCACATGTTTTAAAATTATTATAATTATTCCAATAGCTGACAATAGAATTAAGTCGCATCTGAGTATGAGGTAAATGGTCTCCCTCTTGCATGTCCATATGAAGACAAATGTCTGTTGGAGGTATCTGGGTGATGAGATGTCATTGTGGATTGCTATCAGAACTGTGTGTTTTAAAATGGTTGAACACTTATACATGAATGGATTAAGACCAAGTCATTGGGTGAGAGAATGGAAGTATGTATGTACAAATATATCGATGTACTTGTATTTGAATCCAGTGTTGTCAGGCATTGTTTATATTTTAATCAAGTGTTTTCAGGCATTGTTAATATTTAAATGAAGTGTTGTCAGGCATTGGTTATATATGCCTCAATTGTTATCTGACGTTAATGTTTGCATTACACTAAAGGAACTTAAAGATGTACTTTTAATGTGTTTTGTCATTCCAATGTATTTGTTTTACATTGGCTTATAAATATGTTGTCTTATCTGTTATCAGATTCTAATCATGATCTCATTAATGTTCCAGGACCAGAGAAATCAGACAAAAGAGTCCTGTTCCAAACTTATAGCAAATACAGTAACTAGGGGCAATTGAACAGGAGTCCAAGTCCTGCACCAAAGAAAGATTATACCAAAGTTGTTGTCATTAGTAGTCAAAGGAGCATGAATTAGTAATAACCTGATGATGTAATTGTTAACCACTAGGTTGTTACGGACGGTAGATTAACATATTTCTAAATACCTTTCAAATACCAGCAGAAGTAGAATATTTCGATGTAGTTAGAAATGTATTCCATTGCATCACCCGTTGTAGGACATGTGCGTAGTGACTATTCCTACCACGGGGATACTCGTGCCATCATAATTGTTGCTCTTCAAAGAGAATGTTCTTTTGGTGAATATATTGAAAGATTAATGGTATATTCCTTGCGTTACACCAACTCTTGTGTCCGAACTGTAATTGTACATGTCATAGAAACTTACTTCATAGCTTGTGTTGTAAGATTTTAAGAATTAGTAAGGCCTCCATTTTATTTATTGGGAAATTTCAGTTGAACGAAAACATTTAGGGCTGTAGGTTCATTCCTGGTGTGTGGTCCATTTTTTTAAGTTTTTTTTATGTTGCTTCTTGAATAATGAAAATAATTTTGTGAACTCATAGAATTAAAAAAAACTCATTCACAGATCAGAGCTTTGGAGTTTAACAAATTGAGTCATTGGAGTCAGTTTGACATTGAATTTCTGATGAGATCCTTGTGTTGTTTAGTTACCATCTCATCTTAAATTCTTGATGGTTTTAATTCCATGAGAACATTAAGTCATGTAGAGGCATCATTAACTGGTTGCTTTATCAATGTTAGCACCTTATTTTGGGGGCTAATTGACTTGTTCCCAGATATTCTTGCCTATCCAACATATTGTTCAACACTTACCCAGATTATTTCCTGGTTCCAATAGTCCAAGTCTATGTATTGAGTTCAACAAATTATAACAGAAGACACCATGCTGGTTAATGAAGCATTTGATGACTTTGATCAAATAGTTCTGATTCACACATCAAACTAATCACTACGTTCGTCTAAAACCACAGCCTTATGAATCTTCCATTGATGTTTACATATCTGATTAATTCACCATCAGTTCTGGCAACGGACTGTTGTTAATGAATCGAGGCCCGTTATCATTGGCATGTTGACTTGTACCTTAAACATTATGGCTGATATAAGATGTTGGTCAACATTTATCCAGAATACTTGTTGGCTCCAATACAACTTGCCCTTTATACACTCCGTGTAATGAGTTAAACATACTGTAACAATGGAAACCATGTTAACGTGTAGTGAATCCAATGGTTTTGATTCAATATTTCTGATTTGGGGCATTAAAGGTTCCCTTTGCTGTGGCTGGGCTAATATTCCAAAGTATGGCATTAAAGTATGTCTTGAAGGCAGTTATGATGCTGAAGAGACAACCTTGCTTACTGTTATGACTCGACCACCTGCCTCAAGTCACACTTCCAATGAGAACAAGACTGAGAAACAGCTATGTGTTCAATCAGTCAGACAATATGATGAGATGATTCTTAGACTAGTGAAAACTCTCCAAATTCAAGGCACAGATACTTTAGTCATAAAACGCCCCTCAAGTAAGCATTCATTCGAGGCCAAATATTCTCCCCTTAAACGGCTACACCTTGCCAGTCAAATTGGAAGTCTAGCCTTTCATATTGAGACAACTTCTCTTCAAATGTATCTAAAATAAAATATCATATTTAAATCATGCAAATTAAATTCAACTAATCACGTTATATCTTATATCATATATATTATAAATAAATGAGTCAGTCTCATGAGAACATTTTTATGCAAGACCTGTGAACCTGCAATCTATAGCCTTATGCAGCCTGTTAATCGAACTATATACTGTAACTCACCAAACATCAGCGGTAACGTCGTTTAGCATGACAATTTACTTCACCAGTTAAAAGAATTATTGAAACTTCGCCAATCATTCCTACTAACTCAACACGCCTTAACACGCTAAGTGGCCATTATACGATGCTGCGCAGAAAATCAGCCCACTCTCTGCATAGCGCCAACTGTGCAACAAAAAGAAGCATAATCCATACATCATCACCATAGAAACACGATAGCCTACATACACACGTCCAGTGCACAAAGAAACGCCATAGCCGACATACCCAACAAATCCACTACACAAAGAAACGCCATAGCCGATATACCCAACAAGTCCACTGCACTAAGAAACGCCATAGCCGATATATCCAACAAATCTACTACACAAAGAAACGCCATAGCCGATATACCCAACATGTCCACTACATAAAGAAACGCCATAGCCGAAATATCCAACAAGTCTACTACAAAAAGAAACGCCATAGCCGATATACCCAACAAGTCCACTGTACTAAGAAACGCCATAGCCGATATACCCAACAAGTCCACTACGCAAAGAAACGCCATAGCCGATATACCCAACAAGTCCACTGCACTAAGAAACGCCATAGCCGATATACCCAACAAATCCACTACAAAAAGAAACGCCATAGCCGATATACCCAACAAATCCACTGCATAATGAAACGCCATAGCTGATATACCCAACATGTCCACTGCACAAAGAAACGCCATAGCCGACATACCCAACAAGTCCACTACGCAAAGAAACGCCATAGCCGACATACCCAACAAGTCCACTGCACAAAGAAACGCCATAGCCGATATACCCAACAAATCCACTACACAAAGAAACGCCATAGCCGATATACCCAACAAGTCCACTGCACAAAGAAACGCCATAGCCGATATACCCAACAAGTCCACTGCACAAAGAAACGCCATAGCCGATATACCCAACAAGTCCACTACACAAAGAAACGCCATAGCCGAAATACCCAACAAGTCCACTACGCAAAGAAACGCCATAGCCGATATACCCAACAAGACCACTGCACAAAGAAACGCCATAGCCGACATACCCAACAAGTTCACTACACAAAGAAACGCCATAGCCGACATACCACTGCACCTGCTGCTATTAATAGATAGTCGTTCATAACGTGAGAACTCGATGTCTTGCAAGTTGTACCAGTTAAGATGACGGACAGCTCCTCGCTCTGTTCTGTAACGCATTGGGTTGCTTTGTGCAAAGAAACAGGATGTTACAAAGCCTCGTCAATGGAATGGGGAATACATTAAGCAAACACATCAATGAAAGATGTGTGCTGGAGTTTTTCGTTCTGTCGTAAGGATATAGCGCCGTGAACCATGACGTCGCTCTGGCTAATCCATACATGCACAAATAGTGAAACTTGCCAAGTCATTTTCAAATAGCCGTTTTATTTGCATCGATCATGAATGTACTGCCCTTCTTGATATTTATAACGTTAAATCACTAAATTCGGAGAAGGCCATTACGGTGTGGTTCGCTGAATAGATTGGCCAGCATATGATGATAGCTCGGCCATTAGGCATTAACTGTTTGTTTGTCATTGAACCATCAATAAAATATATCTAAATAATAGATCGCCAAACTGCAGCTCTGTTTTCAATCTAATCAGGTTTGCAATTACCTCATAATTTCCAAAGTCATCGGGACAAGAAGAACTGCTTTTGAATGTAGTCAACGCGTTGGACGCATCACATTTACCATTACATCTCATGCTACGATCTTAGCCCTACAAGACGTCTGAGGTATAAATTCATGTTACCGTTACGACCGGAGCTAGCTACGATCTGTGCTTACCTGAACAAGAAGAAGGAGCAGCCCATGATTAATTGAAACCAACACAATGTCATCACAAGTTCATCTTGTTTATCACTCCGTCACATTTAATTTACAACTTATCGTTTTCAGAGCCACACAAATATATCCATTGTTCTTCTGCGGAAAAAAAACACTGTATTAATGGCAAATCAATATTATTGCAAGTCATGGTTTGATAGAAAACACTCTCTTGATTGACGCCGACATCACACTTTAATGTATTTGTCTACAGAAGATTAATTCAAGACTAAATGTTTGGAAAATGCACGTACATATATAATGATCGCTGTTTGAAAAAAATATGAATTCATGGGGAATCTTGCGGACGTGAAATGACTTGGCTTTCCAGCTTAAGGTTAATCTAGGCACTATCAGCGACTTATTCTATGAAACATCACATTCTCTTTTATTGTGCGCTTGTAATGATAGACATTCTTCAGTAATGCATCATCATACCAGCGGAAAGCTTACACTACCAATCAGATCCTCTTAATGACCATAACTGACTGTCACCATTACAGCAGCGTATTGCGAGCTAGTTTACATATGCCACACCTTCTGTAGAGTGGAGGTTATTGTTGGCAGACGGCAATATTCCAGGAAACGTCCCCGTGCTTACAATGTTGCAAACTTCCTTGTTGTTGCCCACGACGCGGGCATTTGTCATTACAGTACAAAGTGCAATACATGTTGGTAACCCTCATATAAATGCGTCACCGCTGTATGCATCATCCAGATCAACATTGGGAGCCTTGGTATTACATAGTCCTTGCATTAGTGAATGTCTGCACTTGATGTATTGGGGGGTTATATACATTATTTATTCCTCTTTTCCCGACTAATGTAAATAAGATTTCCCTAATAGAGTTACTGTTATTGGAAGTCATTATCACGGCAATTAGTGTACTGTTGACTAGGCCGTCCCCCATCGATCGTCTGTCGTTAAGCTTACATAAACAAGCGCCAGTACTGCCACTGTAAACAGGTATGCACGACTTATACGTGCCTGATAAGAGATATTGTTCTTTGATAGGATCCACCTTGTTAATAACATGAGCCTATTAATTAGCAATCAAGTGCAGTTTGTCGTACATAGGCATATAGCACGCATGAACTCCGCTGTTTCCTCTGCAATTGTACTTAATGTTATCTATTATAATGCCATACTATGTTACATTATCATTACTTGTGTGGCCAATATTTTCGTATGAACCTCTCTTTGGTGAACCAAGCAGTAGATTGAATGATTCTCATTGCTGCTTGATATATAATTGTACAATACACATGACGAATATGCATCTGTATTATCATATGCTTGCTTATTTACAAATAAAATAATTCATGCGTTCGGGGAGATGATCTCTATTTAACAGCATGGTTTCAACCTACAACATTAGTTGTGGTACATAATAGCTATTTTCCAGGTAAATACAGATCGAATGTTACTGTACATAAGCGTAGTTGTCATGTAGTACAAAATACTTTATGACTCGCAGCTCATTGTAACTGTTCTTATTTGGGTCTTATTTTGATTCGATTTTCTTTTTTTAGATCATTATTTTTAGGTGTTATTTCTCAGACTTAAAACGGATTTGAAATAATTATCAAGGACGAATGTCACATAATTCGTAAAACACCCTTACCATTACCATGACCACATAGGGCATAACTGGCTCTAGCCATGATGGCGGAGTCGGGCTCTTTAGTTGTATTAGCTATTACAAAACCAATCGTTATCGTAAGAGGGTGTTGAGTAGGAAGTTGGCACAATCTATGGAGCATTCTATTCTACCATATTTCAAATTATGTTTGTCGTTGGAGATACAGTATTTTCTTGTTGAGCTTGTGTATGCCTGACACATATTCGGGCTGTACCAGGAATTGGGGATGTGATCGATGAGCTGCTGTCCATGAATACCCAAGATAAATTAAACAATACATATCAATGTATGACAACACATGTCTTGATTAGAATGACTCAGCTTTTCTCGGAGAACAGGAGGTGACCTTAGATCAAATAGTATACATGAAACACCAATGATCTGAACAGCCGCACAAATTAACATGAATGCGGTGATTCTTGAAGGATTGCTACCTGAGTTTGATCCATTGTAGGTGTCACATTACACCGTATATGAGTTTGCTTGCATTCTCAATAATGCAGTAAAACAATGTTTATTCTCTTACATGACACTGACATTATACTTGTCACATCCATTACTGGCATACATTGACGATTTCAGTAATCAACATCTGTAGCTTTCTTTGAATTTAACTGATTCACTCATTTGCGAACGCAGGCGGGTTTTTGTGGACGATCATCGTGGGTTTTAATCGATTTCGGTTAAGCATTCCTAACATAAGTTCGGCGATTCACGACCACTCTAATGAGGGGTGATATTACACCCATCATCAGAGTGGGTCGTGAATTGCTGGCTTGGTGTGTTCTTACTGGTCTGATGAAGCTTGTGTTCCCAGTGGACAGAGGCTGGCTTGCTTGCTGTTCTTACTGGTCTGATTAAGCTTGTGTTCCCAGTGGACAGAGGCTGGCTTGGTGTTCTTACTGGTTCGGATGAAGCTTGTGTTCCCAGTGGACAGAGGCTGGCTTGGCTGTTCTTACTGGATCTGATGAAGCTTGTGTTCCCAGTGGACAGAGGCTGGCTTGCTGTTCTTACTGGTCTGATGAAGCTTGTGTTCCCAGTGGACAGAGGCTGGCTTGCTGTTCTTACTTGTCTGATGAAGCTTGTGTTCCCAGTGGATAGTGGCTGGCTTGGTGTTCTTACTGGTCTGATGAAGCTTGTGTTCCCAGTGGACAGAGGCTGGCTTGCTGTTCTTACTGGTCTGATGAAGCTTGTGTTCCCAGTGGACAGAGGCTGGCTTGGTGTTCTTACTGGTCTGATGAAGCTTGTGTTCCCAGTGGACAGAGGCTGGCTTGCTGTTCTTACTGGTCTGATGAAGCTTGTGTTCCCAGTGGACAGAGGCTGGCTTGCTGTTCTTACTGGACGGATGAAGCTTGTGTTCCCAGTGGACAGAGGCTGGCTTGCTGTTCTTACTGGTCTGATGAAGCTTGTGTTCCCAGTGGACAGAGGCTGGCTTGGTGTTCTTACTGGTCTGATGAAGCTTGTGTTCCCAGTGAACAGAGGCTAGCTTGCTGTTCTTACTGGTCTGATGAAGCTTGTGTTCCCAGTAAACGGAGGCTGGAATGTGGTAATAATCGGTGTCTGCTTGCCAGCACAATAAAC
Organism: Urechis unicinctus; assembly: GCA_034190875.2. Taxonomy (NCBI): domain Eukaryota; kingdom Metazoa; phylum Annelida; class Polychaeta; order Xenopneusta; family Urechidae; genus Urechis; species Urechis unicinctus. Next base: position 39,050,908 of record CM067348.1, on the reverse strand, counting down.
AAACGCGGGATTTTCCATGTGAAACATTCAATACCAAAGCAAAACATTATCAAGAAGTAACATGTGATACCATTTCTCTCATTTCCACTTCATAAATGAACTGTTGCTTGGTCTGTGCTCAGCTTGAGAGAAGCTGTTGAATTGGTTTACAATAAAGTTCCAACAACCAGTGAACTGCATGAATATAAACAGTGCGCGGGTGAAAAATTCCACGGGTATCAATGTTCATGCTCAACCCAGTTCACTTGCCCCTATTATGTATAGGGAAAAACATAATGTCATGATAGGGTTATTCTGAGCGACTGTCAATGATAAGTCAAGGCGACTTGATGATATTCTTCAATTGCACGATTTAGACTGATTCGACCCTTCATAATAGTGTTATGAGACGTTTGATAAAACTCCCACACAAAGAATATAGTGATTGCGCGAACAGTGTTCCTTGTGCTTTTCTGCCCACAGCAAACATTTGTGAGTCGGTCGTCTAATGAAGAAGTTGTTGGTTGTTATATACATAAAATTATATCGCGTTTGTCCAATAAGCATATGTAGATAAATGGGTTGGCGCTTATACCATCGTATCAGGGAGCGAATTTATGCAATTAAAAT
>CM067348.1:39008698-39045799 GCA_034190875.2 Urechis unicinctus | reverse complement strand
TCAGGTGCGCATTCTAATTTATTGTAATCACCATCAAGCGTCGAATCAATGATAGCAGTGTTCATTGGCTCCTCAATACCTTATCTCTATAGCAATCTAGTCATGGATAGTCATGGCCGTAATATCACAGGGACCATTAAAAAGCATAATTAGTATCGCTTATATAAGTTAACATTTAAATAATTGACCAAGTTATTATGGATGTCAAATTTCTGGCGACCACAATTCAACCAATATTCATGACCATCGCATTTATATTGATGATTTTATAAGCAATCAAATTTATTAAAGAAATCATGCTGTAAGCTGGTAAGGGACGATGATATATTGACAATGAGTTGGGTAACTCAAGGAAAAGCTTACTTGGTTATATAGTACCGCGGCGTGCCATACAGCAGAGAGCAGAGGCGACCTTTGTCCAGCGCGATAAGTCGTCTTATTCACTAACCAGTGAACAGCCAGCAGAAGTAGCTCTTTCGAACTAAGTACGGGAGTGATGCATGCACTCCCTCTTAGTTCTGGCGTCCAACGCATATTCCCGGCATAAGTCAACGGAATCATCAAGAGTTCCGCTGCTTTACCTAGTTTTAGCTAATAAAATCAACTCACCAAACATTTATAGGACCAGAAACTGAATTTCAGCAACAACAGTATTCTGTGAATAAGTATTTTGGCCTAAAACACACCAAACGGTAATATCTGAGCCCGACTTGGCAACATGGCGGCGAGGCGGCGGAAACTGACCAGCGGGAGGATTCACCAATTGGAATATAGGCGAGACTACTCACAAGACGCGGGTTCACAGGGACTATTTGTGGCACGAAGCTAAAAGCTAAAATGACCTTGTCTAACATGTAGAAAAGGCCACTAACATTCACTGTCGCACAAATATCACACCGAATCACGAAGAAAGCAACGAAAACCTGGGGAAAAGGCGACAGGAATTATCAGCTATAGTTTTTGCCTATGTTCTCAGCGCCTTATTTACATCGGAAGTTTCTGGGGCTGTCTGGGATATCGTCCTCCGCGCTTGTATTTCGGAAGAAAATATCACCGGTAAACTTGGAAAGTTATCTAAAATATAGTTTTCCGCAGACGATAGGAATATGAAACATTATCTCGAACCGAATTAGATAATAAATTTCGACACTGATCGCCCGAAACTCGACAGAACATGCATATTTCGTGAAAAAAGTGGTGAGTTCTGGGTTGATCGAATGCATCGACCAAAAAATTTAGCTTAAACTGTTGGACCGACAAGGTGATAAATAGAACCTGACGTTGGTCTTTTGGGCTAATCAGAAGTGACACCTGCTGTACTTCAAGCATACTGTGTAAAAGAACTGTCGGTTATTTACAACAGACAATATTTAGTCTTATGTTCAGAATTGAATGGGCTTCATTCGAGTGCAAACCACTTCACGATTCCATCATTCACGACGGACAAATGACGCGATAACTTTCAGTCCCGTTTTAACTTTGATTCCTTCGTAACCGGAAATTACGTCAGCGACATCAAAAACAAATTATATTTTGGTTGACGCTGTCCATGATAACATTTGAACATGTGGCATACAAAATGTTACTAGAAAAGTTGCGTACAAATTCATGAATTTTTTTTCAAAATCGACCCAGTATTATTAAACATATCGAGGCATTTTTTGGGGGCGTATTTGGACTGAGTTTGTGAGAAAACAATTAAAAATATACAATTAGATGTATTAGTTACAAGTTCGGAAGAGCGTGGGCTATCGTCAGGCGCAAATTTTTACGATATGACCATCTACGACGACGGAAACGATGTGTTAACTTCCGATTGCACAGCTGAATAACGTTTTTATGCTGGTAAACGAAAGTGACGTCATCGCCATCCATAAAAAAACTTTTCATTCGGTACCCAAATCCCTGACAACATTTGACCCTAATTTTTATAACCATCAATCGAATATTGTCGATGATGTTATAAGTGATTGAAAAATGTGGTAATACAATACCAAAATTTTCGAGTGGAGGCGACGGAGCGAAATATGTATTTTTTTCATCACATTTGTTATGAAAAGCTGGCCGATAAACCAGGCTACAAAGAACTATAAACTTTTCCAAAATCGCACCGTAGGTTAGGATGATATCATGGATTGAAAAATTTACAAATTGACCTTGACGTTAATATGAGGTCAAGGTCAAAACAGATCCACTGGGTTCTGTGCATCATTCATATCGAATGCAAATTCGCCAAGCTAATGACGGCTGTTACACCGATACATCTCCAGGTAGGTTCTGAGATAGTAGTTTCCTTAAAGTGACTGTCAGTACGGCTACAACTACTACTTAAACTACTAAATGGTTACATCTGTTATTATTACAACTGCTACTTCTTCTGATATTCGTATCACTGCAACAACTTCTACAACACTACTACTGCTACTAACTCATTTACTACTAAAACCGAAACTGCCACTACTACTACTACTACAACTACTACTACGACAACTACTGCTACTATTACCTCTACACCGTTATTAATGCAACTACTACTGCTACAATCACTTGTTCAGCTGCCACTATTGTTACGTATATTCCCACGGCTACTTCAGTTATTACCACCACTGTGACCATAACCACGGCTACTTCAGTTATTACCACCACTGTGACCATAACCACTGCTACTCCAGTTACTACAACCACTGTGACCATAACTACAGCTACTTCAGTTATTACCACCACTGTGACCATAACAACTGTTACTTCTTTTACTACCACCACTGTGACGGTAACTACTGCTACTTGCGTTACTATAACTATTACTGATTCATTTATTAGCACCACTGTGACCATAACTACATCGACTTCTGTTGCTACCACCACAGTGACCTTAACTATTGATACTACATTTACTACTAGAACTGTGACCATAACTACCGCTACTTCTGTTACTTCAAGCAATGTGACCCTAACTGCAGCTGCGTCATCTACTACCACAACTGTAACTAAAACTATTTCTACTTCTGCTACTACCACCACTGTGACCGTAGCGACTGAAACTTCTGTTGCTACCAGCACTGTGACCATAACTATTGCTTCTTCATTGAATACCATCACTGTGACCTTAACTATTGCTTCTTCATTAACTACCATCACTGTGACCATAACTATTGCTACTTCAGTTACTACCACCACTATGACCAGAACTACTTGTACTTCTGTTACTACAGCCTCTGTGACCATAACTACTGCTGCTTCAGTTTACTGCAACCATAACAACTCTAAATAAGTTACTGCCACTACTATGGTCATAGCTAGAGCCACTTCAGTTACTGCCACCCATGTGACCTTAACTGCTGCTACTTCCGCTGTGACAATAACTACTGCTACGTCTGTAACTGCCATCACTGTGACCATAACTACTGCTACATCAGTTACTATCACCACTGTGACTAAAACTGCCGCTGCCTCATTTACTACCACCAGTGTGACAATAACTGCTGCTACTTCTGTTACTTACCACCATTGTGACCCTAACTACCCTACCATCTGTGACCCCAGTATGAACTACTACCGCTACTTCTGTTACTACCACCAGTATGACCATAACTACCGCTGCTTCTGTTACTACCACCAGTGTGACCATAACTACTGCTACTTCTGCTACTACCACCACTGTGACCATAACTACTGCTACTTCAGTTACTACCACCACTGTGACCAGAACTACTTGTACCTCTGTTACTACAACCACTGTGACCATAACAACTACTAATCCTGTTACTATCACCACTGTGACAATAACTACAGCTACTTCAGTTTACTACCACCACTGTGACCATAACTACTTGTACTTCTGTTACTACAACCTCTGTGACAATAACTACTGCTACTTCAGTGACAACCACCGCTGCAGCCATAACAACTCTAAATCCGTTACTGCCACCACTATGATCATAGCTAGAGCCACTTCAGTTACTACCACCTATTTGACCTTAACTGTTGCTACTTCTGTAAATACAACCGTTGTGGCAATAACTACTGCTACTTCCTTCTGTAACTACCATCACTGTGACCATAACTACCGCTTCTTCATTCACTACCACCGTTGTGACCATAACTATTGCTAGTTCAGTTACTACCATCACTGGGACCATATCTACCGCTACTTCAGTTTCTACCACCACTGTGACCATAACTAATGCTACTTCTGTTAGTACAACCACTGTGACAATAACTACATGCCACTTCACTTACTACCAACACTGTGATCATATCAACTGCAACTTCAGATATATCCACCACTGTGACCATAACAACTGCTTCTTCTGTTACTACCACCTATGTGACCATAACTCTTGCTACTTCTGTTACTACGACCACTGTGACCATAACTACCACTTCTTCTGTTACTACCACCTCTGTGACCATAACAACTGCTACTTCTTTTACTACCACCACTGTGTCCATAACTACCGCTGCTTCTGTTACTACCACCAGTGTGACCATAACTACCGCTACTTCAGTTACTGTCACCGCTGTGACCATAACTACCGCTACTTTTAAGAAGACTCTCATAATGTTCTCCTGGAATACGATTCCCCGGAGGATTTTGATCATCCTAGCAAAAGGTTTGTCGGATGCGGGAGGTAAAAATTAAGGCGATAGCGGGAGGGGTGTTTTGTGAGGAGGAGGTACTGCGCGACGGAAGGTCCGAATGAGCACTAGCAGTTTTATTACTGTCAACTCATTTTAATGTAATATATGAGTGACGTACTTACCAGTGGTAGAAGCTGAAGGGGGGTATGTGTCGTCATCTTGGAAGTCATGATAGCGCCAGGTCGCTAGTATGCCTTAGTTGAGTCGAGTAGAAGAGGCCGATGTACGCTGCCGTTGCCCTGAGGCATGCTTGCGGTCGTTATTTGTGGCCTCGTGTCTCTTCTCTCGACTTGTGAAGCATGTAAGCGTGTAAGCGTCGGGAAATTGTGTACTAGATTTTCTTTGCTTATGAGCGCTCCTTCGTTTATAGGATAACGTTGCTGCCTGTAGTTGCTTGAGTGGGGACTAGTCAGAGAAATAACACGAGTCCAGGAGTAGAGTTCTTATTGGGTTTATTAAGTTTCAACAGTTAAGCTCCCTTGAATCTCGGTCTGAATCTTGTCCCTGACTAGATGATCTTCCCTTTTCTTTATGCGCGGGTTGGTTATATAGTCCCCCGACAGTTGGACGGCGGGCCATATCGTGCTGATTATGAATGGGGGAGGCAGGGGGTATAGCTAGCTAGATATAGTGTTATAACAAATGCCTCGCATGACTCAAGTCATTCCTCTCAAACCGCTTACAACGAATCCGTGTTGAAGGCAGGTATTCTGAAACACACCAACTAACATGTGATGTGCCACAAGGATCAGTCCTAGGGTCATTATTATTAACTGCCTACATATCACCCCTTGGGAATCTTTTAAATTGACGAGGTCAGCAATACCACCAATATGCTGATGATACCCAAATCTATTTTACATTTACTCCTACACAAAAATATGCGGATGATGCATAAGCCAAATTAGAAAAATGCACCTGACAGATAAGATCATGGATGGCAAACAATTTTCTAAAACTGAATGAGGATAAAACTGAAATTCTATTTTTCGCATCTCGGTACAAATGCCAGCCGTCATTTGGGGGGGTCCAGTTAATATTGGCGATATGACTGTATCTACATCAGAAACAGCCAGAATCCTCGGTGTTCTGATGGCACACAGTTTACGGGAAAACCCCATGTTATGAAGTCAACTCATTCTCTGTTTCATCAGATAAGAAGATTAGGCAGCATGAGAAAGTACCTGAACCAATCCACAACTGAAATGTTTGTCCACGCATTTATATCATCTCGGCTTGATTACTGCAATTCGCTGCTGTATGGAGCCCATTCATACCTTATCGCAAAACTGCAATACTGCCGCCCGCCTTGTTGCAAAAAGAAAGCATGGGGATAACATTCAACACATCATGCGTACCCTTCATTGGGTTCCTGTGGAAAAACGCAATATATACAATTTTTTTTACCCACCTTCAAGGTTGTTATTCGAACCGCGCCAAGCTACCCTTCTTACTAAGCCTACAAGTGGTCTTCGATCTTCGAACCGTATCTACTACAAGTCCCAAGATCTACCTATATGGATCTTACTACTGAATTTTACCATGCCTACTAAGCCCTTCGTCTTCGATACGCTTGGACAAGTATTTCTACTACTCAAGACATTTCTTTTCCCAAGATATAACAAATACAGTTGTTCATACTTTGGTATTGCCAGACAGCACTATTAATTTTGTTATGTACACATGCATGTGCACTAGTTCCTGTTACCACACAATTCGTAATCTTCAGAATACTCGACTGCATGCTGGTGAAGAAAAAAATTAAGTAGACATGATTCTTTCGACCGTCAGTCTTGAAGTTATAACAATTAACAGGTAGTTTTAAGTCGTTTTGCTGCATCGTATTAGTTCCTGGGGGAGACAGGCACTATAAATATGCATTATATGTTATGTACACATGCATGTGTGTTTGTTAGTTCATCATCAATACCATCACAGCGTTAACATTATGATCATCTCTATCATCCTTATCCTTCGCCATCTGACTGAAGCATAATTTCAATGAGCATCATGGTCAATCATGATTGTTATAAAATTTACTTATTGTGGTCAGCATGGCATCATCATCATCATCATCATCATCATCATCGTCACATAAATAAGTCGAAGTTCTTAATCATGAAACTTCTAATTTTCATCACCATTACCCTTCATCACTGCACATTAATACGATGCACATTAATACGATAACCACTTAACTATTACCCTGCCACAACTCGTGAATAGATTATGGCCATTGTCATGTTTATTTCATGATAATGTTACCACCAGTGTTTGCATGTGCATGTAGACTGTGTCTGCATCTTGTGTATCACAAACAAATTAGTCTAGATATATTTCAGATAAACAATGTAATCAATTTGTTGAATATTGCTAAATTGATAGCAAGCATCTAACCCAGCTATTTAGAAACATAATACAAGGAAGTGATATGTGCACTTTGAAACTTGATATATCCACTATCAATTTTCATTGACATAGCATATAATGGTAACACATTCCAAATATTTAGAAGAAATACTATGGTCATAAGTTGCTGATGAATTTGTTAATAAATAGAATAACAATCACTTTATTTGCGTTTAGCGTTGGTCAGCTTCTAAATATATGTTTTACTTTTTAAGCCTCGCCATACAAATGGCAATTTTCAAGATATTTCCAATATTTTTCGGACCTTGACCGCAAGCTTAGGTTAAGGTCATCGAAAAAGTGAAAAATTAGAATCTCGAATAACTTCTTTAATAATGGTCTGATCGTTACAAAATCTACATAATTTTGTAGCTGGTGTCATTTCTGCTGGCTTTTCTTACAGCCGCCTACACATCGACGCTACTCTCTGCTCGCCTCTCCGGCACGCTCTCAAGTATGACACGCCGCGGTAATATTTAATAAACAAAGCTTTTCCTTGAGTAAGCCAAATCATTGTCAATCTACCATGGTCTCGGACAGGATAATTTCTAAAATAAATTTGATCGGTTATAAAATCATTAATATACGTGCGCTGGTCATTAAAATTGGTGAATTGTGGTTGCCAAAAAATTTAAATCCATAATACAGTTCGCCAAGTTCTCCCATATACCCATGGGCCTCTTGTGGCTATGTATGTTTGTTCGCTCACATTTTTGCATGCGATACAGGTCGCAATTTTCAAAATTTCTTTTTTTAATTGGTCGGCCCTATTAATGCGAAGAACCCAGATGTTTTGTTTTGACCTTAACCGCAAGCTAAGGTAAAGGTCATCGAAAGTTGTGAACCTAGTATCTCGAAAAAACTCTGTTGATAATCGTCGGATCGTTACATAATATACATAATTTGGTAGCTCTTCAAAAAGGCCGAAAAAAAAATTGAAAAATGTTTGAGAGGGATTTGAACACTGACAGCCTAACGCTCTACCGCTGCGCCACGAATCCTTACGAAATTTAAGCTAACTTATGTTGTATATAACAAAAGGCACACAGGTGCGTACAACGGGTTAATAACTTGGAGCTCTTCGTTGAAGTTAATGGGGAAATTCAATGTTGGAATTCCAAGTTGTCGAACCATTGCCAGTTCATCAAAGTCAAAGTTTTTTTGCTCCATTCAATAGAACAACTCTTTTGGAACCCATATAAACCATTTTGCGGTCTGGTTCAACACTATATCGTCGATTACACCGTATTGAAATCTGTCGGTCACACCCATGTTTACAAACATGAGCACATGTCGATGGGAAAATGACGCATGCGTATTGAAGGGTCATTTGTTTACAACACATAGTCGTGACGTCACGCGCAGCGCAGTTTCGACAGAAGGTGGAAACGCAAGCAGCCGAAATTGTGAGTCTTTCGATTCCTACATTTCTTATATGACTCTTCTTTGATTGGAGTAATCGAATGTTATACAAAAAAAGAACCCGTCTGAATATAGTGAACACTATCGGTACAATAGATTACCGTAAATTTAACACAAAAAAAGCGTTACACCTGCGAACAATCCCTGAGTTAGCCCTACAAGACATGCATGGGAATCTTATGATTAAGTGTAAAAAAGTAAGTAATGTTTTAGTCGAATAAGCGTTATTTTATGTGAGTTAAGTTATTAAATCTACAATTGAAGCTTCACCCCAGCGTTATACCGCGAATTTAAATATGTTGAACACGGAGCGTTTGATATTTGAAGTTCGAGTTAATGGCTTTCTTGTCAGTCAATCATAACCCTCATGACTATCGAGTGCAGCTCAAACCCGAGGACATTGAGTGTTTGAGTACATTTAAAGATTGTTTTAATGGGTGTCTATTATGGTATATAGACATTCTGGAACGTTTCTGTCAATCTTTTAATTTGAGTTGATATGACCTGTTACAAAAGTGTAGATTATGCTGATTCGTTTTTGGTAAATTGAAGTTATCAGAATGAAACGTGTCAGGAAGAGTATTGGTTTGTGGTATTACATTTCTAGATTTCAGTCAGTGTATTTCTTTACTGATTATAGTGGTGTCCGATGCATTGATTCAGTTATGGGCTATGTTGACGATTTGCTCTTAGATGAAGCAAAGTGATTGGATCTTTTATTGGCGAATTGTAGATCACTGTTGGAATCGTCAAGTTTATACATCGTTCGCGAGGATGTTCATTGAATGATATTTTGTAAGTAAATTGGGTCGATATTATTTGGCTTTGTGATATTACCCCCAGCCTCTGATGTAAATTATGCCATACACACAAGTATCGTGTCGGGGTTGTGGTCAAGCTTTAACGGTTGTCGTCTCAGGTGCGCATTCTAATTTATTGTTATCACCATCAAGCGTCGAATCAATGATAGCAGTGTTCATTGGCTCCTCAATACCTTATCTCTATAGCAATCTAGTCATGGATAGTCATGGCCGTAATATCACAGGGACCATTAAAAAGCATAATTAGTATCGCTTATATAAGTTAACATTTAAATAATTGACCAAGTTATTATGGATGTCAAATTTCTGGCGACCACAATTCAACCAATATTCATGACCATCGCATTTATATTGATGATTTTATAAGCAATCAAATTTATTAAAGAAATCATGCTGTAAGCTGGTAAGGGACGATGATATATTGACAATGAGTTGGGTAACTCAAGGAAAAGCTTACTTGGTTATATAGTACCGCGGCGTGCCATACAGCAGAGAGCAGAGGCGACCTTTGTCCAGCGCGATAAGTCGTCTTATTCACTAACCAGTGAACAGCCAGCAGAAGTAGCTCTTTCGAACTAAGTACGGGAGTGATGCATGCACTCCCTCTTAGTTCTGGCGTCCAACGCATATTCCCGGCATAAGTCAACGGAATCATCAAGAGTTCCGCTGCTTTACCTAGTTTTAGCTAATAAAATCAACTCACCAAACATTTATAGGACCAGAAACTGAATTTCAGCAACAACAGTATTCTGTGAATAAGTATTTTGGCCTAAAACACACCAAACGGTAATATCTGAGCCCGACTTGGCAACATGGCGGCGAGGCGGCGGAAACTGACCAGCGGGAGGATTCACCAATTGGAATATAGGCGAGACTACTCACAAGACGCGGGTTCACAGGGACTATTTGTGGCACGAAGCTAAAAGCTAAAATGACCTTGTCTAACATGTAGAAAAGGCCACTAACATTCACTGTCGCACAAATATCACACCGAATCACGAAGAAAGCAACGAAAACCTGGGGAAAAGGCGACAGGAATTATCAGCTATAGTTTTTGCCTATGTTCTCAGCGCCTTATTTACATCGGAAGTTTCTGGGGCTGTCTGGGATATCGTCCTCCGCGCTTGTATTTCGGAAGAAAATATCACCGGTAAACTTGGAAAGTTATCTAAAATATAGTTTTCCGCAGACGATAGGAATATGAAACATTATCTCGAACCGAATTAGATAATAAATTTCGACACTGATCGCCCGAAACTCGACAGAACATGCATATTTCGTGAAAAAAGTGGTGAGTTCTGGGTTGATCGAATGCATCGACCAAAAAATTTAGCTTAAACTGTTGGACCGACAAGGTGATAAATAGAACCTGACGTTGGTCTTTTGGGCTAATCAGAAGTGACACCTGCTGTACTTCAAGCATACTGTGTAAAAGAACTGTCGGTTATTTACAACAGACAATATTTAGTCTTATGTTCAGAATTGAATGGGCTTCATTCGAGTGCAAACCACTTCACGATTCCATCATTCACGACGGACAAATGACGCGATAACTTTCAGTCCCGTTTTAACTTTGATTCCTTCGTAACCGGAAATTACGTCAGCGACATCAAAAACAAATTATATTTTGGTTGACGCTGTCCATGATAACATTTGAACATGTGGCATACAAAATGTTACTAGAAAAGTTGCGTACAAATTCATGATTTTTTTTTTTCAAAATCGACCCAGTATTATTAAACATATCGAGGCATTTTTGGGGGCGTATTTGGACTGAGTTTGTGAGAAAACAATTAAAAATATACAATTAGATGTATTAGTTACAAGTTCGGAAGAGCGTGGGCTATCGTCAGGCGCAAATTTTTACGATATGACCATCTACGACGGAGAAACGATGTGTTAACTTCCGATTGCACAGCTGAATAACGTTTTTATGCTGGTAAACGAAAGTGACGTCATCGCCATCCATAAAAAAACTTTTCATTCGGTACCCAAATCCCTGACAACATTTGACCCTAATTTTTATAACCATCAATCGAATATTGTCGATGTTATAAGTGATTGAAAAATGTGGTAATACAATACCAAAATTTTCGAGTGGAGGCGACGGAGCGAAATATGTATTTTTTTCATCACATTTGTTATGAAAAGCTGGCCGATAAACCAGGCTACAAAGAACTATAAACTTTTCCAAAATCGCACCGTAGGTTAGGATGATATCATGGATTGAAAAATTTACAAATTGACCTTGACGTTAATATGAGGTCAAGGTCAAAACAGATCCACTGGGTTCTGTGCATCATTCATATCGAATGCAAATTCGCCAAGCTAATGACGGCTGTTACACCGATACATCTCCAGGTAGGTTCTGAGATAGTAGTTTCCTTAAAGTGACTGTCAGTACGGCTACAACTACTACTTAAACTACTAAATGGTTACATCTGTTATTATTACAACTGCTACTTCTTCTGATATTCGTATCACTGCAACAACTTCTACAACACTACTACTGCTACTAACTCATTTACTACTAAAACCGAAACTGCCACTACTACTACTACAACTACTACTACGACAACTACTGCTACTATTACCTCTACACCGTTATTAATGCAACTACTACTGCTACAATCACTTGTTCAGCTGCCACTATTGTTACGTATATTCCCACGGCTACTTCAGTTATTACCACCACTGTGACCATAACCACGGCTACTTCAGTTATTACCACCACTGTGACCATAACCACTGCTACTCCAGTTACTACAACCACTGTGACCATAACTACAGCTACTTCAGTTATTACCACCACTGTGACCATAACAACTGTTACTTCTTTTACTACCACCACTGTGACGGTAACTACTGCTACTTGCGTTACTATAACTATTACTGATTCATTTATTAGCACCACTGTGACCATAACTACATCGACTTCTGTTGCTACCACCACAGTGACCTTAACTATTGATACTACATTTACTACTAGAACTGTGACCATAACTACCGCTACTTCTGTTACTTCAAGCAATGTGACCCTAACTGCAGCTGCGTCATCTACTACCACAACTGTAACTAAAACTATTTCTACTTCTGCTACTACCACCACTGTGACCGTAGCGACTGAAACTTCTGTTGCTACCAGCACTGTGACCATAACTATTGCTTCTTCATTGAATACCATCACTGTGACCTTAACTATTGCTTCTTCATTAACTACCATCACTGTGACCATAACTATTGCTACTTCAGTTACTACCACCACTATGACCAGAACTACTTGTACTTCTGTTACTACAGCCTCTGTGACCATAACTACTGCTGCTTCAGTTTACTGCAACCATAACAACTCTAAATAAGTTACTGCCACTACTATGGTCATAGCTAGAGCCACTTCAGTTACTGCCACCCATGTGACCTTAACTGCTGCTACTTCCGCTGTGACAATAACTACTGCTACGTCTGTAACTGCCATCACTGTGACCATAACTACTGCTACATCAGTTACTATCACCACTGTGACTAAAACTGCCGCTGCCTCATTTACTACCACCAGTGTGACAATAACTGCTGCTACTTCTGTTACTACCACCATTGTGACCCTAACTACCGCTACTTCTGTTACTACCACCAGTATGACCATAACTACCGCTGCTTCTGTTACTACCACCAGTATGACCATAACTACCGCTGCTTCTGTTACTACTTCTGACCTACTACCACCACTGTGACCATAACTACTGCTACTTCAGTTACTACCACCACTGTGACCAGAACTACTTGTACCTCTGTTACTACAACCACTGTGACCATAACAACTACTAATCCTGTTACTATCACCACTGTGACAATAACTACAGCTACTTCAGTTTACTACCACCACTGTGACCATAACTACTTGTACTTCTGTTACTACAACCTCTGTGACAATAACTACTGCTACTTCAGTGACAACCACCGCTGCAGCCATAACAACTCTAAATCCGTTACTGCCACCACTATGATCATAGCTAGAGCCACTTCAGTTACTACCACCTATTTGACCTTAACTGTTGCTACTTCTGTAAATACAACCGTTGTGGCAATAACTACTGCTACTTCCTTCTGTAACTACCATCACTGTGACCATAACTACCGCTTCTTCATTCACTACCACCGTTGTGACCATAACTATTGCTAGTTCAGTTACTACCATCACTGGGACCATATCTACCGCTACTTCAGTTTCTACCACCACTGTGACCATAACTAATGCTACTTCTGTTAGTACAACCACTGTGACAATAACTACATGCCACTTCACTTACTACCAACACTGTGATCATATCAACTGCAACTTCAGATATATCCACCACTGTGACCATAACAACTGCTTCTTCTGTTACTACTACCACCTATGTGACCATAACTCTTGCTACTTCTGTTACTACGACCACTGTGACCATAACTACCACTTCTTCTGTTACTACCACCTCTGTGACCATAACAACTGCTACTTCTTTTACTACCACCACTGTGTCCATAACTACCGCTGCTTCTGTTACTACCACCAGTGTGACCATAACTACCGCTACTTCAGTTACTGTCACCGCTGTGACCATAACTACCGCTACTTTTAAGAAGACTCTCATAATGTTCTCCTGGAATACGATTCCCCGGAGGATTTTGATCATCCTAGCATAAGGTTTGTCGGATGCGGGAGGTAAAAATTAAGGCGATAGCGGGAGGGGTGTTTTGTGAGGAGGAGGTACTGCGCGACGGAAGGTCCGAATGAGCACTAGCAGTTTTATTACTGTCAACTCATTTTAATGTAATATATGAGTGACGTACTTACCAGTGGTAGAAGCTGAAGGGGGGTATGTGTCGTCATCTTGGAAGTCATGATAGCGCCAGGTCGCTAGTATGCCTTAGTTGAGTCGAGTAGAAGAGGCCGATGTACGCTGCCGTTGCCCTGAGGCATGCTTGCGGTCGTTATTTGTGGCCTCGTGTCTCTTCTCTCGACTTGTGAAGCATGTAAGCGTGTAAGCGTCGGGAAATTGTGTACTAGATTTTCTTTGCTTATGAGCGCTCCTTCGTTTATAGGATAACGTTGCTGCCTGTAGTTGCTTGAGTGGGGACTAGTCAGAGAAATAACACGAGTCCAGGAGTAGAGTTCTTATTGGGTTTATTAAGTTTCAACAGTTAAGCTCCCTTGAATCTCGGTCTGAATCTTGTCCCTGACTAGATGATCTTCCCTTTTCTTTATGCGCGGGTTGGTTATATAGTCCCCCGACAGTTGGACGGCGGGCCATATCGTGCTGATTATGAATGGGGGAGGCAGGGGGTATAGCTAGCTAGATATAGTGTTATAACAAATGCCTCGCATGACTCAAGTCATTCCTCTCAAACCGCTTACTTACAACGAATCCGTGTTGAAGGCAGGTATTCTGAAACACACCAACTAACATGTGATGTGCCACAAGGATCAGTCCTAGGGTCATTATTATTAACTGCCTACATATCACCCCTTGGGAATCTTTTAAATTGACGAGGTCAGCAATACCACCAATATGCTGATGATACCCAAATCTATTTTACATTTACTCCTACACAAAAATATGCGGATGATGCATAAGCCAAATTAGAAAAATGCACCTGACAGATAAGATCATGGATGGCAAACAATTTTCTAAAACTGAATGAGGATAAAACTGAAATTCTATTTTTCGCATCTCGGTACAAATGCCAGCCGTCATTTGGGGGGGTCCAGTTAATATTGGCGATATGACTGTATCTACATCAGAAACAGCCAGAATCCTCGGTGTTCTGATGGCACACAGTTTACGGGAAAACCCCATGTTATGAAGTCAACTCATTCTCTGTTTCATCAGATAAGAAGATTAGGCAGCATGAGAAAGTACCTGAACCAATCCACAACTGAAATGTTTGTCCACGCATTTATATCATCTCGGCTTGATTACTGCAATTCGCTGCTGTATGGAGCCCATTCATACCTTATCGCAAAACTGCAATACTGCCGCCCGCCTTGTTGCAAAAAGAAAGCATGGGGATAACATTCAACACATCATGCGTACCCTTCATTGGGTTCCTGTGGAAAAACGCAATATATACAATTTTTTTCTACCCACCTTCAAGGTTGTTATTCGAACCGCGCCAAGCTACCTACAGGATCTTACTACTGAATACCAGCCTACAAGTGGTCTTCGATCTATGGACAAGTATCTACTACAAGTCCCAAGATCTCCAAATATGTCTTCATACGGTGCCAGAGTGTTTAATTTTGTGGAATGCACTACCTACCGCCCTTCGTCCGTCGAATACGCTTGATGCATTTAAATCCAAACTCAAGACATTTCTTTTCAGTCTGTGCTATAACAATTAACAGCTTGTTTAAGCACCTTTGAGCAGTATTAGTTCCTGGAGACAGGCACTATAAATATGCATTATATGTTATGTACACATGCATGTGTGTTTGTTAGTTCACTTGTTAGCACACAATACAGATAATCTTCAGAATTACTCGACTGCACTGCTGGTGAAGAAAATGGAAATTAAGTAGACAATGATGCTTTCGACCGTATCAAATACTTTGAAGTTATAGGGGATATTCAATCGGTAGTTATTGCGTCGTTTCTCGCTGTATCGTAATTTTTATCCCATGGGGGTAGCATATTCTATTTTGCATCTTAACTAATTACATTTAATTGTCTATTCTTAATGTTGTTCTCATATTGAAGCTAGATTTATTTTTAGTTTGACCATTGGCGCTATGATTTACTCAATTCCATCAGACTATTATCTCATCATAACGAATGTCTCTCGTCAAAGGCAGCAACTCATCATCAATACCATCACAGCGTTAACATTATGATCATCTCTATCATCCTTATCCTTCGCCATCTGACTGAAGCATAATTTCAATGAGCATCATGGTCAATCATGATTGTTATAAAATTTACTTATTGTGGTCAGCATGGCATCATCATCATCATCATCATCATCATCATCGTCACATAAATAAGTCGAAGTTCTTAATCATGAAACTTCTAATTTTCATCACCATTACCCTTCATCACTGCACATTAATACGATAATGAACCACTTAACTATTACCCTGCCACAACTCGTGAATAGATTATGGCCATTGTCATGTTTATTTCATGATAATGTTACCACCAGTGTTTGCATGTGCATGTAGACTGTGTCTGCATCTTGTGTATCACAAACAAATTAGTCTAGATATATTTCAGATAAACAATGTAATCAATTTGTTGAATATTGCTAAATTGATAGCAAGCATCTAACCCAGCTATTTAGAAACATAATACAAGGAAGTGATATGTGCACTTTGAAACTTGATATATCCACTATCAATTTTCATTGACATAGCATATAATGGTAACACATTCCAAATATTTAGAAGAAATACTATGGTCATAAGTTGCTGATGAATTTGTTAATAAATAGAATAACAATCACTTTATTTGCGTTTAGCGTTGGTCAGCTTCTAAATATATGTTTTACTTTTTAAGCCTCGCCATACAAATGGCAATTTTCAAGATATTTCCAATATTTTTCGGACCTTGACCGCAAGCTTAGGTTAAGGTCATCGAAAAAGTGAAAAATTAGAATCTCGAATAACTTCTTTAATAATGGTCTGATCGTTACAAAATCTACATAATTTTGTAGCTGGTGTCATTTCTGCTGGCTTTTCTTACAGCCGCCTACACATCGACGCTACTCTCTGCTCGCCTCTCCGGCACGCTCTCAAGTATGACACGCCGCGGTAATATTTAATAAACAAAGCTTTTCCTTGAGTAAGCCAAATCATTGTCAATCTACCATGGTCTCGGACAGGATAATTTCTAAAATAAATTTGATCGGTTATAAAATCATTAATATACGTTGCGCTGGTCATTAAAATTGGTCGAATTGTGGTTGCCAAAAAATTTAAATCCATAATACAGTTCGCCAAGTTCTCCCATATACCCATGGGCCTCTTGTGGCTATGTATGTTTGTTCGCTCACATTTTTGCATGCGATACAGGTCGCAATTTTCAAAATTTCTTTTTTTAATTGGTCGGCCCTATTAATGCGAAGAACCCAGATGTTTTGTTTTGACCTTAACCGCAAGCTAAGGTAAAGGTCATCGAAAGTTGTGAACCTAGTATCTCGAAAAACTCTGTTGATAATCGTCGGATCGTTACATAATATACATAATTTGGTAGCTCTTCAAAAAGGCCGAAAAAAAAATTGAAAAATGTTTGAGAGGGATTTGAACACTGACAGCCTAACGCTCTACCGCTGCGCCACGAATCCTTACGAAATTTAAGCTAACTTATGTTGTATATAACAAAAGGCACACAGGTGCGTACAACGGGTTAATAACTTGGAGCTCTTCGTTGAAGTTAATGGGGAAATTCAATGTTGGAATTCCAAGTTGTCGAACCATTGCCAGTTCATCAAAGTCAAAGTTTTTTTGCTCCATTCAATAGAACAACTCTTTTGGAACCCATATAAACCATTTTGCGGTCTGGTTCAACACTATATCGTCGATTACACCGTATTGAAATCTGTCGGTCACACCCATGTTTACAAACATGAGCACATGTCGATGGGAAAATGACGCATGCGTATTGAAGGGTCATTTGTTTACAACACATAGTCGTGACGTCACGCGCAGCGCAGTTTCGACAGAAGGTGGAAACGCAAGCAGCCGAAATTGTGAGTCTTTCGATTCCTACATTTCTTATATGACTCTTCTTTGATTGGAGTAATCGAATGTTATACAAAAAAAGAACCCGTCTGAATATAGTGAACACTATCGGTACAATAGATTACCGTAAATTTAACACAAAAAAAGCGTTACACCTGCGAACAATCCCTGAGTTAGCCCTACAAGACGTCCTTTATATTTATATTACCGTTCGACCGGTGCTAACCCTGAGGCTACGCATTTTCAAGCGTAATAAAAACGATATTCTTGACTAGTCTGTCACATTTTGGAATATAAAGCCATGACACTTGTTCGAAGTTGGATTATTTCATATGCAATTATCGCAGGCTTTAGGCTCACACTGTAACATTATTGACTGAATTATTCTTGTCATGTTCATTCATTAAATAAATTGAGCCAACCCACTTTCAAATTTAAAGGAAATCAAAACGCCATTAAGGGGATCACGTACAAGAAGAGGCCGTGGAAGGGGTCATGGTACAGATTCTGACAATCTGTGGAACTGAGGTTGGTTCCTATATTATTGGATTCTTATCAAGGGTATTTTATTGCTCTCAATATATCCTTATGACTGGGAAGGATATGTTTAATGGTTTGAAATTGTTCACCATGACACAGGTGTCCAAGTCGGTGGAGGTTGCAGACCAGCCCGAAGAGGTGGCAGAGGAGCCCCACCTTCTTCAAACAAGGTACTATTGGGCTTGCCTTACCTAATTGAATCACTTTGTCAGTAAATAGGGGGTCCCATGTTGGACTTATCGAACCATATATTTCCACTGGTTCTCATTTGTTTGTAGACCTCGACAGGCTGAAAGCGAGTCAATCTTGTTCGCAGAGGCTACCTTGGCAACACACCAATAACTAACCAGGCCCTACAGCAGAGTAGAGTGGCTGCTAAATCTTTAGAGCTGTCCCGGAAAGAGAAATTGAAGGTATTATACAACTCAGCAGTTAGCACTCTTCAGCTGCTCCAAAAACCTTCATGCAATTTTGGTCACAGAGTGCGATTTGCATTGGAGATATTCAATCCATCAAAATGAAGACTTTTGATTATTCATAGTATTTTCAGATTTTTGTGCGGTGGCTGGATTTGGATGGGGTGCAGCAGTGGCTGGTTGATGGTTAGACAGACAGCCACAGTTTGCGCTTACAATCACCTGACAACCCACACCGCCGAAAGAAGGATTACACCCTCCACCAACTACCACTTTACCAGACTTTAATTTAAGGAAATGCCTACCCCCGTGGAGCGGCAATGTTGCTCCAACAGCCCAGACTTTTGCACATATGCACTACCTCAGATGGAAGGAGTTGTGCTTGACCCGATGGTCATTGAGGTTATTAACAGGTACCGGGTGGACTTGCTATGGGAGTAAGATGCGGTTGTTGAGGACCAAAAAACAAGATGCTTAGACACGGCGCCTATCAGCAATTGGTTTTGAGGATTCATGGCTTTTTGGGGGAGTGCAACGTGCGGAAGATCTCTTCCTTGACAAGTATTTACAGTATACAGGCTAAGTACAAAGTAGGTTTTGGAAATATACTAAGCTATGTTTTAATTTGTAATTTTAATCAGGTAATATCTCTTGTTCTGATTGGTATTTTTGTGTGGATTATATTGAAAAGTCCCAGTATTGAAATTGCCTAGTCTCACAAAACATGTGGTATTATTTCATCTGAACATTTTTGTTTCAATGATCTCATAATTTATTGTCTAATTGTTTTATGGAATGAGCATTCATATATTAGTCAATTTTTCGTCGTCTCTCAAACACAGAAGAAACGAATCATGGTCATGACACATTATCTTCAGATTTGACTTTTTATGTTCATAATTCTAGCCCTGATGAAAAAAGAAGTGACAGTTGATACCATCATGGACTGGATTCAATCACCTACTGTAATTGTTTTGAATTTTCAGCTATATATAGGAGAAGTCTACAGGCTACTCCAGACATCCTACAACCTTCTCACCATGGATGAAAGATGGAGAACGACGACCTCGTAATTGACTGGATGACCCTTTCACTTGCACCAGATAGTAGTTGGCCTACTGTTCTGGGACTTGCAAGAAGAACAGATGTATCAACGCTAGCACATGCACATGTTTGAAGAAAAACGTTCCATGAACAGAACTTTGTAAGTGTGCCAGGGAGAACTGTAGCAATGTTACAGGATACCTTGACCCAGCAGATGATGATGAGGATGATGACGATGATATGCATGTTTGCGGGAACACCATGTCAAACTTTGCGCATACCTATTTCTCTCAAGCTGAGGTCATAGGAAAAATGCGTACATTGTTATTAATTCCTTTTAGGGAATATTGTGCTCCATTTCCTTCATTATGTTTCAACTTTATGCCACTGCATGGGACACCATTATGTACTCCTTTCACTATATTCTGATTAGCTTCAGTTACAGCATTAATCATCACTTTTAAGTATAGAACAGTGAGATCTGTCATTGCAGAGTTAAATTTATGGCATAATATTTACAACAATTCAAGGCATGTATTGTCAAAACACATCAACTGCACATTGCATGTAATTGGCGCATCTTCTGCATTTATTGAAGGAAATTTGTTGATTTTGTTTCCTTATTTCTTTGCTATTTTCTACCATGATAAATAAACATTGTTTACAGAATAGAATTCGAATAACAATATCAAAGTCTTTGTTATAATTACAGTTCTCCAAGTGTTCTGAAATGAGAAAATATTTTTATACGTACAGTTGATGTCAACTGACACTTTAACAGAGTGGTTATCGCAAATGTGCAACATTTGCGACTGTGAAAAAAACTCATGTTCCTTAAAAGGGTTTTGGGTCCCATTTTATCAACTCCCCCCCCCCCCACCCCAGATGGTGGTCACGGAACGGAGGCGAATTTAACGCCATGGCCCACAGTATAGTTCTTCTATTACAGTTTGGATTTACAGACAAAAGATTGTGACTAATAAAAGATTTGTACAAATTTCCAAATCATATTTTTAATCAAAACGAGACACCTGCAACTGAACTGTTTCTTGGGTAGATGGCTTTGGCTCAGGAGCAATATTCAGACTGATGTTGCGGGGTCATCAGCAGAGCGTAGTGGGTGTTGTTGTGATTGCTGTCGCATTGCTTGGGTCTTAAGATTTCTGTCATCATATCTGGTATATGGCCGTAGATCTTGGCCCCTTAACCGATGACCAAGTCTTTGACTGCTTGTTGAAGCGAGTGCTGTACCTGTAACGCAACAGACATTTAGTCAGTGTGTAGTTGAGTGGTCATGAAAGACCTACATTGGCTGACCATCCTTCTTGAGTGCATATGCCCGATCCCTATGCCTGTTATCGTCCATTGCCACAAGGGCAAGGTATGACGAACACCAGCCATTGAATTAAGGTCAAGAGGATGCAATAATTTCTCTACCTGAAATTTACAAAGTAAGGTATGTTTGCAACAACAATTAACAAATCCAAATAGTGCAATTGACGCACAATAGGCCCTTAGATTTTATTTAATCGGTGACATTTACACAAGTCGATTCAATACAGACCGATTCGATAGCAGGGTATTCATAATACAACGAGATTACTTACATGTCCAGCAAAAACTTTGCAGCTTCATCCATCTATTCCATGGTCAAAGTAATGCGTACAACAACCCCACTTCAGCTTAAAACGTTTAATTAATTCAACAGATTTAACAATAACCATATGAGAATTATGACATTGACAACTTTCAAACAAATTGCGTTGACTAATAAAACCGAAAGTATCGATTCAATAATCATAAAAACTGGGTCACTTTTCGCCTTACCATAAAATTTATTTGGTGACGAAATTATAGCGAAATTGACATAGAAAATTAACGCGCCTTATATCTATCGTTAATGGTAGTATCGCTGAAATTTTTCCAAGCAAGGGGGGCCCATTCTATTTAACACTCACAATGCTTAAGGATGGAATACCCGTAAAAGGTCCACCTTTTTCAGAGGCATCTACTTTATTAGTTCGATATCAGAATGTGGTGACATAAGTAACTAACCAGCAACAAAGATTTTATACTTCACTTCTGATGTTGGGCCTCGAACTTGTACGACGGGGTATGTTTTTTCCGCTGCAATCTGTACAACGGGGTTTTTTTGGGCTTCGTATTGTACGACGGGGTTTGTCTTTCTCTTTCCACCTGTATAAAGGGTTGAATATACATATTTCCTATCGATCGTTGACAATACAAATGCAATGAATGGTCCCTGTGGGACGCACCGAGAATCACGCTCCCTACCGGAAATAGAGCGTTCAAGCGCGCGAAGTTGTTACTTCATGTAAACAGAAATCAGCTGATCGGAATTTGAGATTTATTCCGACACTTTCTGCATTTACCCTCTGAAGGTATTGCAGACGTGGACGTATTGCAGATAAGGGAGTGTTGCGTGCTGATATGTGTAGACCTTGCTCAAAAATCCCTCATTTTCAAAGCTTTAGGAAGAGGATATTATTGCGGTCAGCAAACCAAGACTTTTGCAAAAGAAGTAAAATGATAAGAAATGACTTTTCAACTTTCCATGAAGTTATTGAAAAGTTGGCACTGCAGAAGACGAATCTGGACAAACAAGCAAGTCAGATGTTCTTTTTGCGGTTTTAAGTTATCAAATTGAAAACCAGAGTATGGTCACTGAAAGAGAGTCTGCGGGAATACTGTGCACGAGGCTCAATGAAGGCTGTGTGCAGTAAATTTCAAAAAGCCCACAAGGAAGACTTTCTTGATGACAAAGGGACACTGTGGGACTTACTGCAAACTGTTTCCAGTAACTTTCGTGTGCAACAGAATGGTCACTGTTACAAGATGAACACCCAAATGTTCTACTAAGTCATTTTGACCTGGGGAGGTCCAAGATTAGCTTCATTCGTTGCCCTAAATCTGTGTGGCCCTGAAATGCATAG
The DNA here is from genome assembly GCA_034190875.2 of Urechis unicinctus. Classification (NCBI taxonomy): domain Eukaryota; kingdom Metazoa; phylum Annelida; class Polychaeta; order Xenopneusta; family Urechidae; genus Urechis; species Urechis unicinctus. The sequence goes on along the minus strand of CM067348.1, from coordinate 39,022,836 downwards.
CATAATTAGATGGCGTAAGCAGAAGAGAAGAGTATTGGAATGTGGTGTGCAGGAAAACAATTTCAAGGTTCTGGCAGAGTTCTACCAACACTTCATGTCTGAAAAAAAGATTAATCCTGCGCCCGTTATAGCAGCTGAAGATGAGACTGCCATAGTGGGAAAAGTAGCATATGCGGAAGAAAGTGATTGTCTACTTGGCTTCTTCTGGGTGAAGGGTGATGACCACAAGTGCATGGACTCTTTTGAGGTGCCTGTTGGTGAGGGGGCAGCTGCTTATGATGCAATTGTCAATGCCTTTGACATTAATAAGATCGGTACGTACCGCAGAGCCATCCTCCTCAATCCGCTGCATTCTTCAATTCTCAAGATCCCCATACTGATCATGCCGACATGTAACCGTTTGACTCAGACTTTGTGCTCCGCCAGTGGAACAGCTTTATGACCATTTGTCCACAGTTCTGGGACCATTGATTGGGCATGCCTCAGATGGGGATTCAAGGCGCCGGAAATTGATGATGCGGCTATCTGCCACTGATGAAACCAACAGTTATGAACCAATACTCTAAGATCTAGGATTTATTTTTTTCCTGTCGCAAAGAGGTCAATGAACAGGGATATACCATCCATTATTTACCGGACTAGGACTATATTCACAACCACAACCTCTGGATCACACATCACGTGTCACGATGATGGGAAACCTGATCATTCATATGAATCATCTCCAGCTAGTCACCAATATGTTCTCTTTCCCTCTACATGGTTTGGCAGCTGATGACATCGGTCGTAGAGACCGTCAGAACTGGCGATCAGTACAAAAGCTAACAATGCCAAAAGTGCAAAACTGCCTGTCAAGTCTCACTGAAGGCCATGGGGACAGAAGACCAGACCCTCTCTGCTCGGAACACAAATATACCTCAAGCTCACAGGGATGTATGTGGAAATATACTGCAGTGGTGTAGCCTCACTGACCACAAGAATTGTGTATGCCGCAGCAGTAAGTTACTTTTTGGGAATCTGGCATAACTTTGTAGTGTTACATCCAGGTCAGACCACCAGGCACAACTTTATCACAAGAGAAACCTATATTGACATCATTCTTCATGCCATGCTGCGGACATGCTGATTTGCTACATGCGCGACATATTTCCGTTGGAAGAGTGTTGATTGGACTTGATGGGGACCGATGTTGTGGAAACATTCTGGAGTAAAAATGGGCAGTGGACAGGAAATCGGCACAACTACATATTTAATGATTTGCGCCGAAATCTGTCCCACATGATACGTCTTGAGGAAATAAAGGTGTCCTCAGATGGCCCTGACTTTGCCCCACCCAAATCAAGAAAGTATATGGTACACCCAGTACCCTGCTGATGCTGTGGCTGCAGATCTGCTTCTCTACCCTTTACCAGGGGAGGAGGAAGATGCTTGGAAACAAGGAATGAAATTGGCACCAAATATGGCCAGGAAGGTGGGCATTGGACCAGTCACTGGTGACTGCGAAGATGATGATCCAGACAATGATGACGAAAAACTACCAGAGTATGATTGGTTTTACAAACCATTCAGAAATGAATTGCGTGCACAAGTTGATTATGACAAAGACAGTCCTGCAAATGATGATAGCCTTGCAGATGATGACAGACCCACAAATGATGACAGACCTGCAGATGATGACAATCCTGCAGATGGTGACAGTCCCGCAAATGATGACAACCCTACAGATGATGACAACCCTGCAGATGATGACAGCCCTGCAGATGATGACAGCCCTGCAGATGATGACACGCCCAATAATAATCCATATTTGGTATTTATATTTTAATTCTTTGTCTGATATGGGGTTTTTTTAAACATAATTTGTATTGCCGTTCTTTCTCCAATCCAAGACTTCTAATCATTATATTGGGGCAGGATGATTTTAATAATTGTACTTGATTTTCCAGAAGTAGATTCATGCAGCTCTGAAAACCAAAGCTACATGGATGGGGTAGGTAGCATGAGGGAGATATTTGACCAGGTTGTCTGTTTAGATGACACAACCGATGAACAGTAAGTAACCAGGAAAATTAAACTTAACTCCATTTGGACTTGTAGAACCTGGCCAACTTAATATGGGTACTAAAAGGCCAACAAACATTGTGCCATATCATTGTGTGCGAGCATCAGCTTATTCTGGTCTTTTGTATTGTGTGAATTGCGTGTGAATCAGGAGATGTCTGTCTTGAAAGAAATATATATATATATATATATATATATATATATATATATATATATATATATATATATATATATATATATATATATATATATATATATATATATATATATATATACATATATACATATATTCATATATTCATATATATTTTTGTTTAGAGATAACATTTGTTTGTGTAATATTGTTGATAGCGTATTGCTGGTCGTCCAGGCTTGCCGTTGGAAGACATGCCGTTGGCGCTTGTGCCTACTCTAAGTAAGCCAAACCTTACGTAATCGACCAGTGGTGTGTGTATATGTGTGTGTGTGTGTGTGTGTGTGTGTGTGTGTGTGTGTGTGTGTGTGTGTGTGTGTGTGTGTGTGTGTGTGTGTGTGCATCGAATTATAGTCGTATTTAGCAACTAGGCTATGTACGACTACCAGTGAGTGTGTAACTCTGAGGGTAGTCACTGCCAGGGAGCACGTCTTCCTCAGAGGATCTTTTACGTCCCTTTTCAGGGATGGGAGCGCCATTTTCACGTGATCATCCGAGTCACGAGTAACCAGTCAGGTTGTCACACCTGTGGGTCGAAAGGCGAGGCAGTAAACCACCAAGCCACTGGGACCGGCTTAGTGCGATCCCTTGGCTTTGTATTGACTTGGTTAAGGGGTCATGTCAAAACATCTGCTAAGGGGTCATGTCAAAACATCTAAGGGGCTGCAGCTTGTGACATCTATCCGAAAATAGTGAGCGTTACCGGCTCCCCTCGCTGACATCTATCGTAAACGTGTGCGGCGCATAGGGTGCCTTAACACCAACCTTACGTTATGTAAACAAGGTACAATCACAGTCTCGATTGCTGAACTAATAGGTCAAGAATTCATTTTATTTAGAGATAACATTTGTTTGTGTAATATTGTTGGTACCGTATTGCTGGTCGTCCAGGCTTGCCATTGGAAGACATGCCGTTGGCGTTTGTGCCTACTCTAGTTGTCCTTGTAATGACAAAATGATATTATAATACTGTTGTAGGTTTTCTTTCATGGTTGACCACTGTGGTTACCCTTACTCATAGTCATATAAGACTAACTCAGTTGCATTGAATTGGTATCACACCATTTTTTACCACGATACAGGTTGGATAGAGTAAGAGAGCGCCAGGAATACACAAGGCATAAAGATAAATCTTCAGAGACCAGCAGTGACAACATCTGTGTTTTTGATGATTGTGCATTTATTGAACGGGAGGAAAATACCTTTAGAGTTGGTTCAGTTGTCCGTATAGTACACAAGGGGAAAACCAAACAGGATTATAAATTACCTGTATCTATGAATGACTCAAAGATCAAGAATATTGCTGTTTATGTGCAGGTATTTGATGTTAAAGAAGGATTAGGAAGTGGGGACTGTGTCGATTTAATGATAACTTTACAGTGGCACAATGCATGTAATAGCAACAGTAAATCTCACATTTGATGTTCAGTCTGGTCTGTTAAACATGGACAAAACTTTGTATGAAGCAATTGATGAAACTGTGAAAAAAAACTGCAACACAAAGAGTTAGTTACTTCCAGGGGCAGTATGGTTTTCATGTGAATGCACAGTCAGAGGTCGAGGGGATAACGAGAAGAAAAGTAGCCAATGACATGTCACAGTCAAACCAGAGAAGGTCAAAGCGCATTCGAACTGTTCTCAGTTAAACATCCCAATGTTCCAGTTTAACTATGCCTATTTTTCTTATTTAGAGGAGTTCAGCATTCCACAATGAAAATGTAGTTTTTTAGTTTACACTCATTCATGCAATGATTGTCACTATACGCGGCACTTGTGATATAAACACTGATACTATGATTTGATAGTTTCCTAATGTATGTTTTTACGGACACAATTTTCTGCATAAACTGAACATTGCTCCATATTTATACATTTTGGCTTCATATCCTGTGTCATAGAACAAACATATCCAGTCATGTTTTTACAGTTTAGGTGTAAAGTCTTTTTTATCATTGTTAATGAGCTTGTCTCATTTTTATAATTTTACTGTTACGTTTTTATTTGTTTTATCTGATTTCAGTGACTGCCTGTTCTTATGATTTGCTTTTTTTTTATGTAACTGAGTATGTAAACTTGTAAAAATTATTTGGAATGTTCCTTATTAATGTGATGCTATTTTAACCAGCAGCTTTACTGATAGTCATTCTTAATTTGGGGTCACATGCTGCAATGACTAATGAAGGTGTCTCGTTAAATTAACAGGTGTGATGTCTTTGACTGGACTTCGTAAACGGGCTAGTTTTAGCCAGACCAATCTCCAGCTGAAATGGACAACACGGCGATTAGCTAATGCGTCGCCTGTGAGCCGGTGTTGGTGAGAGCGAGAGGTGTACAAATGCAAATACCCCCTCAACACATGACAGACGCGACTAACGGTGAATTTCAGAGTCACTGTGGAAGTGACTCAATCGGAAAAGGGGACAATATAACATGCCCTAAACTATATAAGCGAAAGTGTCTGCAATCACTTCACAAAGGTCTCAGTAGATTAGCTGGTAGAGCGGTCTTTTTCTCAAACCAAGGGTTCCAGGTTCGATTATCAAATAAGTTATTTTTACCCGGGGTTCACAAAGTTGAAATGATGTCATAACAGTAAAATGAAGCCTGCGACAGTTTGCTGTTTGCAGCGAAGTTGCCGCAGTTTCCACTTAATGTAGCGCATAAATAGGGTCGCTGTCAAACATCGCAACTTATTTTTTGCGAAAAAGAATAATATTGCTTTTTACTATGGGTACAAAATAACGCGTGTCCAGCAGGCAGCCATACGTCAGCCTCACTCTCACCTACGAGCGCGAAGATTACGAAGCTCTGGGTTTTGACCTCCTGAAACGCACCCGCGCAGTATCCCTGCCCGCTATGGCTGACACAAGAGTGCCAGAACTGGCTGATCGGCATTAAAGTCGTCCAACAAATGGGCTTGAGTACAGAGGGCCTCATACCCGTATCCATGACCATGAAAGATAATTCGTATTCTCAGAGCAGTGGTGGCAAATTCGTCGGTGGACAGTGACGACGCTCGGAGATTGGAAACGCGCCAAATCGTGTACGTGACGGACACTACGGACTGCATATTCCGATCCCGTGCAGTATGCGTGGAACTGGGATGAGCTCGGGCAAGTTCCCAACAATCGGAGAGGTGATCCTGGCGACCTCAGAACAGCGTGACTGACCGCATTGTGCAGATTCGCCAATCAAGCCGACCACACTCCCTTTGCCAGCGACCGGGGCTAACAGATATACTCTACAGAAACACTTACTCAGAATATACTCTCAGAGCACATGCAATGCGTTCCTACACCAACCCCTACCGAGAATGACGGGTTCACCACTACGTCTTATGCTGGATGAGAATCCGACTCCGATTGCTTATCACACTCCCATCACCGTGGCCATACACTGGCAAGACGAAGTAAAAGCAGGCCTCGACTAGGACGTTCGTCTCGGCGTGTTGGAGGAATCACGCATCAGTACGCCGGTGACATGGTGTCACCGCATGGTAATCTGCTCGAATAAGAGTGGCAAGCCGCGACGCACCGTCGACTTCAAGCTTTGAACAAGCATGCTTTCCGTGAGACCCACTTCACCCAATCCCCATTTAACCATGAAAGGCGTGTACCATTATAACGGGAAGCGCGATACAGTGTTCACTACACGAGGACGACCGCCACATCAGGGGACGGTTACTCACAACGATACGACGAGATTGTCGCGGACGTTGGCGCTCTACTTCGTGATGGGCCGTGAGAACTTGATCGTAGCGGATAACCACAAGCCGCTGCTAAAGCTACTTGCAGACAGAACACTTGAACACCCAACTCCCCCTCAGCAACATCAAGGAGAAGACCCTGCGTTATCGCTTCTAAATCATATATATCCCGGGCATGAAGAACAAGGCTGCAGAAGATATGTCGCGTAGGCCGGTCGGCACCACGCGACCACCATTCAAGATGCATATTTTAGTTAAACGGCACCATATTATTATTTTTTGTGTTCATTACATTCATCCCAATCCCGACTATCATGAACAGCCCTCTATCCATTAACAATCTAGAGCCTTGCTCTGACAACACCCTGACTATAACTTTCCTACAAACTCTATTCTTCTTGCTTGTCCTCGCCCAACATTTCAATGGATGAGTCCCCGGAGGAACAACAACCCCTTCGAAGAAAACGACCATATGAATCATCTCCCTCACTTCCTCACAAACAACAACAAATGAACCCCGCACAAACTGTTGAAATCAATATATTTAGAAACAAACTTAACATAGTCAAAATAAACTCCATCATTGTTCACAAAAGAGAACATCAACATCATAGGTCCAGATTTCATCACCACCAAAACAGGTTCCTCCATTACGCTTATAGTTTCAAAATCACAAGCCACCCTTTTGCACTACACCCAATCTCTTGGAAAAATCCCCGTCACCACTAAAATTCTTCAATAAAAAAACCCCTGAAACTTAAGGCATCATTCATGGTGTTACTACCGATATTCCAGATTCTGACCTCCTTTCGGCACTCAAACCTTTTGATGTGATCAATATCCGAAGACAATGAAATATCAACCCCACAGAATTAGTTGAACTAACCTTTTCTACCCCTGACCCCACCAACGTTTAAATAGGCTACTCCTTTCACAACGTTAAATTTTACATTCCCAACCCTAAATGCAACAGATATGGCCATTCTACCCCTTTCTGCCCAAATAACACCTCTTGTCCAAGCTGTGGAAAGCACCACCCCTTTAGTCAATGTCAAAATAAAGAGATAAAATGTTCTAATTGTGGTGGTAATCACAGCGCAGCCTATAAAGGCTGTCGCTCTTACAGTAAAGCCCAATTAATAAATCAAATTCACCAAAAACATTTCTTACGCCCAGGCAGCATCCCTTGTTCCCTCTACTCCCCACCCTCAACCATCTTATGTTTCACCCATCCCCTTCTCCTCTCCCTACCTCATCATCACCGCCTATACCCAAAACTCAAACCTCCTACCTCCCTCATTCATCTAAATCAACCAAACCATCATCGACCCCTCACCCTACTATACCCTCGACTACTTCCACAACACCTTCCAAAACTACAACTCCTTCCTCTGCTCTAATTTACCAATCCACTTCCACTCCATCCTTATCTCAATCTCATTCTACACAACCCTCCCCAGCTATCAAATTATCTGAATTCGTTTACCTCTCCACAGCTATCCTCTGCATTTGCTCAAGAACTACTCACTGTCAACATCCTCCCCAGTACCCTTATTCAAGAAATAAACCAACATTCTATCGTTACCAATCAACTACAACATTATCTTAATCATCCACCTTCATAAATCTGGTGAAATAACAGTTTTCACATTGTCTGGATAACGCTGTAGCCATGTAAACTGGACTAGTAAGAGCGTAAAAGGCACAGGATCGAAAAGCGTAAGAAACTGGGTGGAGAAATCACAAATCATCACTAACTGATAAGAAGCTTAATTTTGCCGAGAAAAAGTGCGAAAACCGGTATGGATCAGGACGAGTTCACAAAAGCCTTTATTAAGGCTCTTAAAGAAGACTCCGTCGCCCGCATTCTGAAATCCACAATTTGTGATGACATAATGGCAGAAATTAAACGTCTCAAAGACACCTGGCGAAACCAATACGGCAGCCCTCCAGATATCTCATCTCCAACGAAACATGACTACTCCGCTATCATAGGGCAAAACTACTTCAGCAGCTATAGTAAGAAGCTGACTGAAAAAACTAGCAACGAGGGTGTTCGCTTTAGGGCGCCCTGCCTCTGAGGAGGTTGCAATTGTGGTATTGGGGGGGTATGATCCGGTCTACGGAAATAATATCTATATTCAGGGTGGCGCAACGGCCTACTCTCCGGATGGCTTTTTGTGTGCATCTATCCGGCGGCGGCGTGACCGGGGTGGGGGGGGGGGGAGGGGTTGACCGGTGGTGGACTGGGGCATACTGAAGAGATTGTGCTGCTCGAGATAAAGCGCCCCTACACTCGGAGTCCTGGAAACATTACAGCTGTCACTACACAAATGTGCTAAACTTCCATACAACCCCAATTCAAATATACACACCCGAATTTCAAAATATGTTATTTGATTGGTATTATCTGGCCTCCATGGTGGCATAGGGATAGTGGACACTCTTTGGTGCGAAGAATATGACCACTTTGTGATATGATTCTAGGCTTGATGTCTGCTTTGATGGGGAGAGCCTGCCAATGTCGTTTAGGAGATGCTTGCTGGAGACTATCAATTCCAACTCTTTGTGTGGCTTCGATCCTATTTATGGTTAACACATATATCAATACAGATTACATTTCTTAGGTAAAGTAGTACCACAGGGGCATGGATTTTACCATTAAGACTACCACTTAAGTAAAATATTTTTATATAAACTAATATGATTAAAAACTAATACCGACCCTTCAGTATCCACTTCCTGTCCTCTAGTAGTGCATGCTCACATTTCGGGTACAGCTCCCCATGCCCCACTTGCTCATTGACGACATGCCTAGTGACAGATAGCCACTTAGCTCTGACCAGATCCGCATCTCCACCACTTGAGGCAGCACACCAATAAACATGATTGGAAATGCTTCTGGCCCACTCTCTCAGGATGTTGCAGTCTTTTCTTTTCCCTTTGGCCAGTATTTTCTTCTTGATCCCTTCATTTACAAATAAGTGTGTGTTTGTCTATAATGCTAACATATAAATTTGGAATGCTTACATGTTAAATATTCTTTAAATTGTTACACGGAGTATTGTGTCGGCTTAAGTCACACAAAGAAACTAACCTTTGGCAACATGCCACACATCAAACCAGTGTTGGACTGTAGGTTGCTCTTCCCTCATGTACTTTTTCACTCCCAAATGTCTGTCAGTAGTGATGGATTCAACGGTCAAGCCATTCTCAGACAGGAATTTCAAACCAAGCTTCAGACCAGCTAACTCCATAGAATTTGAATATTTAACTTGGTTGCTCTGAAAGAAATTAACAGGCAATTGATAGTACAATAGACATTAACGAATCCATCATATACTGGTCATAAATTGTAACTTTTATACCTGAACAAGTTGCATGTCTAGAACCTTCGAAGTCTTTATAGGTCCATCAGCCGATCAGGGTCGACTCTAGGCAAGGAAACTCGCCCCTGGTGTTTTGATGATCTGATGCCACCTTAGGGGCGAGGGTCCGTATGGCAGAAATTGAGCGTTATAAGCAAATTTGCTCCTCCTCGCAATGCAGACAAGGGACAGTTTAAAAAACATAGATTTTCATATCCATAAATGTCTTACCATCAATCTTGCCTAGAGTGCAACAACAGCCATACTCCTTAATCCACAGAATCGACGAAATCCAACACAATTTTAAAATTGTTGTCCAACATGGCTACCGCGCGAATCGAAAACATGAGCAATATCATAGCGTATTAACGAGAATTAACTCCATTTTATGTTGCATTGTGGGAGTCGGCCATTTTGAGTTTTTGAATGTGCCAAAGTTTCATGATGTGCCGTATTTTAGTGCTCAAACAGAACAATTAGACAAAACTGTAGTACTAGAAACAATCCTCGTGTCATTTTGTGATATAATCTTGCATTAGTCACAAATTTTTTTTCTTGGAGGGCTTTGGTAAGTTCATCATTTTGACTTCGGAACCTCCGAAATTTCCCTGGCGGCGCTTCGCCTCTACAGCTCGGATGTGAGAGATCGAAAGTAGTAAAGAGTGCGGAGCTGTCAGAGGCGGATTTTATTTGCCTAGGTCGACTCCAACGTGGCTAAAGAGAGTCGATATAGCTTCTTTTCGGAGCCTAGCTTTCTTACGAAATCCTAGACTTTTAAGCAGCTCTGGGTCAGTCTCATAAGCACCATTCTCGAAATGATCAGATCATAGAACTGTCGTAAGGGTAGGTCTCCAGTGTTTACGCTTGACTTTCGACACCCATATGCGGCGCATTTTGCTGTCTTTTGGAAACAGAAAAAAAAACTCACGCCTGATTTCTCATTGTTCCGACAACCGAACGCACAACAATAACGCATAATCCACACCAAGAAGAAAGACGAGTAAGTCACACGCTGTCAACCAACCGTGAAGGCTGAAGATGGCGAGGACTACTCGCTAACAACCCGAATGACGTCACTGTCCGGAAATTCACGAATTTTATCGAGCGGTCTCGTATGGGGTGGTTGTGGTGACATTAGCATTTGGAAAGCAAGTCATGGACCATGAAGTTGTTGTTGCAGAGGGTATTTTGGAGAAGGACTTAATGAGAAAACATGGTGGTATTTTGGATGCCAAACAGGGCATATTGGCTCTTGGGCCTTATAGACACCAATGTTTTGCAGAGGTTGAGGAACCTCGCATTTATCGTGTTGTTGCAAGGGACACAGTTGTTATTCCACCCCAGAGTGAGATGAAAGTCTCAGGACAAGTTGAATGTCCTAGTCTGACAGATGCTGTATTAGAACCCTCGAAACAGTTCTTACAAAGGAAATTGTTAGTGGCACGTATGGTGGTCGATCCCAGCAGGTCTGAGATTCCTGCAAGGGTTATGAATCCAAAAAAATGAATCCCATGTAGTGTATAAAGAGACTTTGAAAGGGGGGCTTGCAAACATTGCAAGAAATGCTGGAATTTGCCGCAGAGGGTAATTCCCGTGTTGATACCAGGTTCAATGACTCGGGGGTAAACACCCTTTCAGATGGAAATACCATTCCGGAGCATCTAAAGGATGTGTGGGAAGACAGTAGGTCCCTGAACAACATGCCTTGTTGAGAGGACATTTATGTAAATTTCAAAATGTATTTGCCAAGTCCAAAGGTAATCTAGGATGTACCCCACTAGTGAAACATACAATTGATACCAATAACTCGGCACCAGTGAAACTGCACCCGCGAAGGATTCCTTTCGCTTCAAGACCCGAGGTAGAAAAGGAGATCCAACGAATGCTGGAGCAGGGTATAATTGAACCATCTTATAGTCCTTGGGCATCTCCTGTAGTTCTCGTGAGAAAGAAAGACAATTCATTGAGATTTTGTGTCGATTACCGTAAGTTGAATTCGGTAACTACAAAAGATAACTATCCCATCCCCAGAGTAGATGATTCATTGGACTTGTTGGGCGGGGCCAAATGGTTCTCAACTCTCGATTTGGCCTCTGGATACTGGCCAGTAGAAATTGTGCCTGAAGACAAGGAGAAGACTGCGTTCTGCACTCAAGGTGGCTTGTACTAATTCAAGGTAATGCCATTTGGGTTGGTTTCCGCACCAGCTACATTTGAAAGGGTGATTGAACAGGTCCTTGCAGGGCTTCTTTGGAAGATTTGTTTGGTATATCTGGATGATATAATTATATTTTCAGACACCTTTGAAACTCATTTGGATAATATGGGCCAGGTTCTCAATCGAATCCTAGAAGCTAATTTGAAGGTAGCACCTGGAAAATGTCAATTGTTCCAAAAGCAGGTGGAATTTTAGGGCCACATAGTCTCCAGTGAAGGTATAAGCACCGACCCCAGGAAGTTGAGGCGATTGTTGCCTGGCCTCAACCCCAACTCGTCAATGAGATCCGGAGTTTCATTGGACTCTGTTCCTACTATCGGAAATTTGTGAAAGGCTTTGCCAACATTGTTAGGCCTTGACCGAAAAAGGGAATTAATTTTTCTGGACCAAGCAATGTCAAGAGTCATTCGCGAGGCTCAAGGCTGCACTTAGTTCACCTTCCATTTTAGACATTCCATCTTCTCAGGGACAATATATGCTGGATACAGATGCCAGTAACAATGCTCTTGGGGCCGTTTTGTCACAAAAACAAGCGGGCGTAGAACAGGTCATTGCCTACTACAGCCGTTGTTTCACCAAGGAAGAGAGGAGGTATTGTGTGACTCGAAGGGAATTGCTGGCTGTGGTTGCAAGCCTGAAACACTTCCATCATCATGTGTATGGCAGACACATAATTGTTCGAACGGACCATGGGGCTCTGAGATGGTTAATTAATTTTCGCATCCCAGAAGGCCAGATGGCAAGGTGACTTGAACTTCTGGGTACCTACCATTTCGATGTTGAACATAGGGCAGAGAAGGCCCACAACAATGCAGACGGCTTGTCCCGAAGACCACTCTTGGACAGCAAGCATTGTGAGAGGAAGGAAAGCTCCCTGAAAGCATGTATTGATGCTGCCGTACAGGCCACAGTCGATACTGTTGGCATGGCCCACCATTAACAACAGGCAAATAACCCACCAGTCCAAGGGAATTGGTTTGAGCCATGGTCTCTACAAGAGATAGGACAATGGCAAAGTGAAGACCAAGACATAGGACATGCTGTAGGATGGAAGGAAGATGAGAACCGTCCCTCTTGGGACAATGTCCAAGGAAAAGTCTCACATCTAAAACGGTTGTGGGTTTTGTTTGATGAACTGTTATTGCTTGGAGGGATACTGTATTGGCGTTGTACTATCGATGGCAATTTCACAGTTGAAGCTTGTTACCCCATCACGACTGAGGAAGGAGGCATTTGCTTTATTACACAGCCACCGAACTGGTGGGCACATGGGTATAAGAAAGACCCAGTCCAAATTTGAAACAACGTTCTGGTGGCCCGGCATCCGTAGTGATGTGGCGAGATGGTGTCAAGAATGCTTACCGTGTCAGAAGAGTAAATCTAGGCAAGGCAGGCGTTGTGTACTATTGGTGCAGAGTCCCTCCGGTGCTCTGTGGGAAAGAATTGCTGTAGATATCTTGAGTATGCCGGCAGAAACTGACAACGGCAACACATGTGTTCTGGTTGTCACTGATTACTTCTCAAAGTGGACTGAGGCATATGCTCTTGCAGACCTCCAGGCCCTTACTGTTGCTGATGTGCTGGTGACTCAGGTCTTCTGTAGGTTTGGTTGTCCTCATCTTATCCACTCGGACCAGGGACCTGAATTCCAATCAATACTTACCCGGGAAATTTGCAAACTGCTGAATACCACACAGACCCGTACCACACCTTATCATCCACAGTCTGACGGTCAAGTGGGACGTTTCAATAGTACTCTATTGGCTATGCTAGCCAAACTGTGTGAAGAGGACCCTGAAACTTGGGATGATCATTTGCCATATGTCCTCAGTGCTTACAGGGCCACGGTACATGAAAGCACAAACTACAGTCCAAATTTGTTAATGTTCGGAAGGGAAGTGTCAATGCCAATTGACTTAATGTTCAAACCCCCTGATGAAGCAGAAAGGCCATCGTGTCCTGTCGAATATGTTGAATGGGTACGAAAGGCCCGTCAAATAAACTTTGAAAGGGCTAGAATCCATCTCGGCAAAGCGGCCAGGAGACAAAAGCTGGGCTATGACAAAAGGGCAAAGAATAGGGAACTAAAAATAGGAGTTTGGGTTCTGAGGTATTACCCTGCTGCCCTTGTTGGCAATAAACTAGCATCCCCATACAGAGGACCATACCTGGTCGTTGGCCAGCCAGATGCGGTCACGTACACTCTGCAGGAAGGGCCAGGGGACAAACCAATCACTGTACATGTCAATGATATAAAGGTGTACCATGTGCAAGATTAACCAGTCCCCTGGGCTGGCAACAATCGGGTTGTTCCCAATGTTGATAGTTCCAATAACCGGGGACAATGAGGCCAGTACTGCATCGGATTCGCACTCGGACACTGATGTGCCCCCTGGCCCTGTAAATAAACAACCAAATAACACTGTCAAATCTGAACGAAGGCATAGACCCCCTCAGAGATTTGGGTGTGATTAGATGTCTTTTAGTATAGACAACTGTACATAAATGCACATGCATTGCCATTTTAATAATTTATTGTAAAGGAACTGGCAATTTTCATTTATTTGTGTTTTCAGGGAAATGCGTCCTCCA